>CM060359.1:14828172-15465724 GCA_030545235.1 Helianthus tuberosus | reverse complement strand
TTAAAGAATTCGCCAAATGGCTACTTGATATTGGTGAAGGAAAAGTTGGTGGTGATAACGATGGTGACGCCATTATAGAGATACCTGAAGATTTGTTAATCAGTGATGTATCTGATCCGATTCAAAGTTTAATTGACTTTGTCTATCCTTCGCTAATGGAACAGTTTAAGAATCCCGGTTTTTTTTCAGAACGAGCAATCCTAGCACCTAAAAATGAAGTAGTTCACGACATTAACGATCGATTGCTAGCGTTATTTCCCGGTGAAGAGAAGGAATATTTGAGTTCTGATAGTATTTGTCAAACCGAGCAAATGCTTGACTCGTTTCAAGAAAGTTTATACTCTACAGAAAATCTTAATGCGCTTAAGATTTCAGGTTTACCTAATCACAGATTAGTACTAAAAGTTGGAGTTCCGGTAATGCTTCTCAGAAATATCGATCAACAAAACGGCTTATGTAATGGAACTAGACTTCAGATTACTTTTCTTGGTAAACGAGTAATCGAAGCTGAAGTAATATCCGGCGGAAATATTGGATCAAGGGTTTTTATTCCGAGAATTAACATGATACCTTCAGACAAAAAAATCCCTTTTCAATTTCAACGCAGACAATTTCCGTTATCCGTATGCTTTGCCATGACCATTAACAAAAGTCAAGGACAGTCATTATCTAGAGTTGGTCTATATCTAAAAGATCCTGTTTTCACGCATGGTCAACTGTATGTTGCTCTATCAAGAGTTAAGACGAGAGATGGTGTGAAGATTTTAATATTCGATGATGAAGGAAAACCAACAAATCAAACTGCCAACGTCATTTACAAAGAGAGTTTTGGCAACTTATGATAAATAATTTGTTTTTTCTTTCCATTAACTTTTAACTTTTGTTCTCTTCTATTGATGTTACCTGTTGGTTTATTTTTGTATTTGTTCAACAAGTTCTTATATTCTTTTGCTTTATATGTTAATTTAATGAAAATTGGCCCTTTAATGTTATAAAAGTGTTGGGCCGTATATGACTTTAATCTATTATATAGTATTTGATGATTAGTTTAAGTATTAAAACTTTTGGCACCTAAAAAAATCGTAATTACCAATATTAATGTTCACAACTGGTAGTTATTTGTTTGGTTTAAGTATTTCAACTTTTTTTTCATAAATTTTAATGAAATAAAATGTTTCATTTTAATAAAAGTAGATGTTTATTAACTGATAAAATTAAACTACCTCAGAAAGAATGGGGTACATATCTCATGATTTTAAAGAATACATGAGAGTTTAGTAGATTGTCAATTGGACAGTTTATTGAAAAGCTTGAGGGACAGGATCTTGAACAACAAAAGATTGCCAGAATGAACAGCTCGAGCAATCAACAAGACATCAAATTGTACTATAAAGGAAATGTTCAAACTGTTGAAGCAAGTCCAAAGATCCAAACTGCTTTTAGTGCAGGAAATTCATCTGGATCAGTCAGTCAAAGTTCAATCAACACTAGTGGATTTTCAAATGTCAATCCTCCAAGTGTTCAAAGTTCAAATGTTGGTAATGGACATATGATTCAGTGCAATGTTGCATTGCATCTTCAAAATGGTCAGAATTTTTCTGAAGAAGTTGTTAAAAGTCATATGGCATTACTGGTTACTGCTTTGGAATCGTATGAAGGATTGATTGCTGGAAGAATTGGTAATCCTATGCTAACCAAGGAAGATTATGACCAGATTGATGCAGAGGAATTGGAGCTTATGGATATTAAATGGTGTTTAGCAAGTGTTCTGAGGAGAGCTGAGAAATTCAAAATGATTACAGGAAGAAATGATTTCTTAGATGCAAATTTCTCTACTTTAGGTTTTGATAAATCTAAAGTTACTTGTTTTCGATGCAGGGAGAAAGGACATTTTAAGCGAGAATGTAAAAATCAAGAAGCAAATGGAGCAAAGAATCCGTCTGGTGGACATGATTATTATCGGAAGGCTATATATAAACAAATTGCTCATCAACCGCATCAACAAAAAGAACCACAAACTGCGCATGCAAGAATGATCGAATATGCAAATAAGAAAGCTTATTATGGTATCATTGATCAAGATGATGAAAAGATGGCTCCAGGATTTAGCTGGGATAGGTTTGTGGATGAGAATAGGGAGTTTAAAGCTTTCATTGCTCAAATTGTTCAAAAGCCAGAATTGATGAAAGAATGGATAGCAGTGTTAGCTGATGAAGAGAAAAGTCAAGATGAAGAATTTGTTTCTTCTGAAAACAGTTCAACAGATACTAGTGATGATAATGAAGAAATTGAACAGATAAACATTGGAAAAACTCATTTATCTTTTGACAGTTTTGAATTTTATTTTGCAGATAAATTGAAGAAACTTAAAGAGAGAAAAACTGCAAAAGAAATGGAAGAAGTTAAGGTTGTTGAGAAGATTGTTGAAGTGGAAAAGGTAGTTGAAGTCGAGAAGATTGTGAAGATTGAAAAGATTATTGAAGTAACTAAACCCTGTCTTACATGTTTGGAATCTTGTAAACAATGTGAAGATAAAGATGAAAAGTTTAGTGAGCTTGAGAAGTTGAAAGAGAAGTTGCTGTTTGATGTCAAGAATGTAAAAGAATCATACGATGTGTTAAACAGAACTGTAAATAGTTTGCAGAAGACAAATTCTGAAAGAGAAGATGCTTTGACAATGATGAATGCAACAATGATGTCCAAACAAAAAGAGATCAATTACTACATTGAAGAATGTGCTAAGTTGAAGCAGGAGTTGGAAATTGAAAAAGTTGAAAATGAAAGAATTAGACGATTACTGAAAAGTTATTCAAGTTTTGATTACTTAATTGACAGAATTTATCCAACTGTTGCAGGTTTTGAAGTGTTTGACGACAAGAAGCCGAAGAAAAGGGATACTGGTAAGAAACAGAGTGTCAGTTATAACAAGTGTCCGCCTCTAATTTGGGAAGGGTATTCGCCTAGAAAACCGAATGAAGAACAAGTAAAAAAGGCAGTCAATATAAAGTTAGAATCTGAGATAACCGATGTATTACCAGACAATATTGACATCACATTCACAGCGTCCGACATAGATCATGAGTCTGAGTTAATAAAAAGGATGGTCGATCAAGTGTTGGATAAGGATGAGGAGTCCGAGTCAATGTTCGAGTCTGGGAGTTCGAGTTCGTCTGTCAGGAGTTCAAAGTCGTCGGGAAAACGGGTTTATAGTAAAAAAAATTTGTTGTCAAAATCCAATTTGAATGACGAAACATTTGAAGTGGCATACACTTTGAATGATTCTGACAAATTATATTTTGATAAAGAATTTCCAAAAAGAGGTGTTAAAACTGAAATGATCAAAAAGGTTTTCAAATTGACAGAAATTAATATTTCTGAAATAAAAGATTTAAATCTTAATGAAAAACCTAAAAAATACACTTCAAGAGAAAAACAAAAAATGAACAAAATGTTAAACAAGAAAAGGAGTTATGGTTCTGGTTCTGGTTTCCAAAGGAAATCAAACCATAACAGTAATTTCAAAAAGAAAGGTCTCGGTTTTATTACACCAGAAAATTATAAAAATGAGAAAATTTCTAAAAATACAAAATTTGTGTCAGGAACTTCTGCTGAGGATGAAAAGAAGAGCTCATTCTGGAGACAGTCAAATCAGGAATTTCTTGCTGAAAAAAAAGAAAACTGAAGCTCATCAGAGAAATGAGACTAGAACCTGTTACAGATGTCAAGAAGTTGGTCACATCGCCTGGAACTGTCCTAAGGCAACCAACACAAAACAGGGAGTTTCAGAAAAACTCAAAGAAATAGTTGTTGATAAAACCGAACCACCAACTGAAAAATTTAAAGTGTTTAAAAATTCTATATATGAAGTTGGTGAGTGTTCAAAAAGGTTTTACAAGCGAAGGGGAAATCTTAACAATCAAGCTTGGGTTGTTAAGAAATCAGATGTAAAACCTGGCGATGAATCTGATTCCACAAAATCAGAAGAGCCACAAGTTGTTAAAAATGGTGAAAACTCAGTTCCGCCTTTGGATGATGTTCATTTTCCACAATTGCGGATTGAGAACTTTAAATCAAAAGTTGGGAAA
The DNA here is from genome assembly GCA_030545235.1 of Helianthus tuberosus. Taxonomy (NCBI): domain Eukaryota; kingdom Viridiplantae; phylum Streptophyta; class Magnoliopsida; order Asterales; family Asteraceae; genus Helianthus; species Helianthus tuberosus. Next base: position 15,461,639 of record CM060359.1, on the reverse strand, counting down.
GTTGAGATCTCAAATCAATTTTATTCTGAAAAGAATGAATTTGATGTTGAGAAAACGTTTAATGGAAATGTGAAGAAGATTTTTGGAAAGATGATCGAGGGGAAGGTTACTGGGGTTAAAGATTTTTATAAATCTAAGAAGGGAACTTACACCCCAACTAAAACTGAGGAAGTCACACCCAAGGAAGGTCAGGCTTGGGTGTCCATATTCTTTGTTTGAAAAAACCTGACTTGCCGGAGCTCCCAAGTTGGTAATCGTGGAGCAGGAATCGGCATCTTTCTTGAAAAATTCACAGGTTGGTAACTGTGATATTTCGACTTTCAAGTGGTAAATCAGGGACATTAAGTTGTACTTGATTTTCTACAAGTGATATTGTTGATAAAATCTAAAATTGTTAAATTTTTCAAGTGATATTGAGAAAAACAATGTGATGAACCCCTAACCTACAAGTGATAAAATCAACAAAACTTATTTTCGGAAAAATCATTTTGGTTAAAACAAACTTAAGTGTTTTGAAGTCATAATGAGAAAATAGTTTGTTGTAAGGGGAGTTCTGATTGTTTATGTCAAGTGGATGGCGAATTGAAGTGATTCGATATCAGTTGTCACTTTACTTGTATAGTTTGTTTTCAAATTTCCTTTAAATGTGTTTGGATTTTAGGGGGAGTGAGAATTTTCAGAAAATCCAAAAACATTAGAAAATTTGAAAAAGACAAAAACATGATAAAATACAAAATGAGTTTTGGTGTCGAAAAGAGGAAATGATAGTACATCAGTGGACAGTTACAGTATGCTAAAGAAATGTAATGTTTAAATAGCGTTAAACGGTCTCACTGATGATATGCCGATAGGTTTTTACACATTTAGTAAGCTTTTTCGGGATATAAACTTAAATTCAAACTTGCTTATTTTGTGGGGAACACTACTTGGATATATAGGTAACCCCTGAAATTTCGTTTGAAGGATCCCTCGTTCTGAGATACTAAGTCTTTATGCTCAGTGATATCTGGGGTATTATCCCGGGACTTCTGATTTTGCGGAAGCAATGGCCTAGTCCCCGGAGAATACTTTACGCTTGCTTAAAAATAAAAGCCTGCCCCCAGTACAAAAAATGAAGAAACATTGAAAAATGGTAATCATGTGCTGTTGTAAAAAAGATCCTCTAAAGGGGACCCACCAAAAGTCGAAGCCGTCATCTCTCTGCTGAACGGAAGTTCTGACCTGAGCTCTCACGGCCTTCGCATTTAACCCCTTACAGAAATCATCTGTGGTATACTCACCTGTAAGACTGGATATTGGGATCTGGATACGGGAGTATATTCAAGAGGTGGGACACATGAATGAGTTTAAGTCCTTAATACACCTAATTCATATCCTGAATCAGTTGAAATTTGTGTGAAAATTTAAGTGGATTAGTATATCGGCAATCTAAGTGAATTGTTTAATTCTTAATGTGTAACTAAGCTCAACGATACTTGTGACTTATCAAAAACTGATACGATCCTCTTACACAAACTCACATAAATATTGTCTGTATATATTTCTTTATTGCATTTCATTTCATTCAAAAATTCAAAAAGATTTTCGACAACTGATGTTGGAGTGCTGATTTTCAAAATTCCAAGTGCTAAACATGATGAGCATTTAGTGAGGGGGAGTTTATGTTTAAATGAGAAAAGATTTTGAACATTTGCTTACGAGTGGTCATCTGAAATTGATAAGTGTTAAATCATTCTGGAAAGATATCTGCAAGTAGTTAAATCATTCTGGAAAGATACCTGCAAGTAGTATATAAATTTGTCATTTTTTTTAAAATTTGTGAAATTTATTGTGAGGTAGAGGATGTGCAGGATAGCCTGGATTCTGAGTTTGAATATAAAGCCAGGTCATGATCCTGATCCTGTGAAAGCCAGAGTGAGATCAACATCCGAGGGTAGATTATTTATTCAAGGGGAATCTGTTGGTGATGATGAAAAGAGAAGAGAGAAGATTGAAGAAGTTTTACACTGTCAAGATACTTCAAAGAGAGCAATCAGACTGATAAAGACTAAAGACATTGAAGACTCGACACTTAAGACTCGTCAATATCCGAGGGGGAGTCTGTTGGTGCATACGTCTGTCGACTTCGTCTTGTATCGAGTCTTGTATATGTATAGATAAATCAGGGCACGGAAAACGAGAAAATAGGTTAACAGGCAAGTTCAAACGAAATTACAAAGTGTAATTCCGCTTGAAATGAACATGACATTTCAAACGGAATCACTATGTTAATTCCGCTTGAAACTGCTAATTCCGTATGAATGGTAATTCCGTATGAACTGTAATTTCGTTTAAGTCATGTTCAAGTGGAATTAGGTTGCCTATAAATAGTTGTTGCCTGATTTCGTTTGAATTCATTCGTGTATGTGTGTTTCTGGAGCCGAAGTGCTGCCGAAGTGTTGTTTCGCTGCAAAACTTTGTCAAGTTAATCAGAACAACAGTTAAAGTGAATATCTTGCTGAATCACACACGATATGTCTGTTTCCGCCTTTCATATTGTGTAGAACGCCTCTGATCGACTCGTTTCGGGTCATACAACGATCCTACATAAAATATTATATTATCTCCTATACAAATTATTTAAATTTAATTTTATAATTATTTTTAATTGATATTAATTATCTATAAAAATAGGTGGCTTCAATGAATGACATGTGTCCATTCATTGGTTTCTTTTATTATATAGTATATAGATTTTTACCTTAAATTATTTTTACCCATTTTTTTTAATTTTTACCCATAAACCATGATATCACTACACCACCACCACCCCATCACCACCACACCACCATTTATCGAAGCCCGAATCCAACGCCACCGTCGTACTCCCGTCTTCACCACCACCTCTGCTTCCGGCCACCAGACGCGACTTCACCCAACTCGTCGGCACCACCACCACTCGCCCTGGAGATGGAACCCTTCTGTTATTGTTGAGGTCTCCGGAGATGCAACCCCCAAGTCCTAGCGCCACCACCGTCTGCTCATATCTAGATCCAGGGAGGTCTAATCTAGTCTCGACACTCCCTTCTGTCGTCGTTACCACATCTCACTCATACCTACCTCATTACCTCTCTCTCTCTCTCTCTCTCTCTCTAAACCTCTACAACTATGTATGTTCAAAAGGGATGATTACTGATGTCACACCCCAACCGATGGCGGAAACATCGGGGCATGGCACTAAGCGAAACAGATTGTCCAGAAGTTTCCATAACAATTTCATTACCATTCAATTTAAAATAACATATCCCATACCATGTCTCAAAAGATAATTCAATTATTACAGACAAAATCTAGGCAAATAGTTATGTTCCGACAACTCAGATTTCATTTGTACAGACAACTATTTGTTGGCCTCTAAGACCTTATTCTAGCCTCGATTTCCTAGCAGATAAGCATCCTAAGCACCTGTCACAAACGTTAAAATAAAAGTCAATACACATAGTGTAAAGGTGAGCATACAAGTTTGATAATAGCATATAGAGTTCGAAAGCGTTACGCATAACCAGCACGTACACATGGTGAAATGAGGCATGTTAGTTATCGACATGAACCTATCGATACCAATGATTGCGGGTTGACTGCCCAAGGCAGTTCGTAATACATGATCACCACTGTAATCCATGCAAATAATTGTCCTTAACAACCCCCGAGTGAACGGGTGCTGAGTCCAAACTAATAGTACTATCGTTGCTAAGGCAGGTAGACAACATTCCATGTGTAAACATAACAAACAAGCATTCATTAAGTCACATATAACATGCGGTAACGGTTAGCGTTTAAATAGTATTGAGTAGTGTGTTTGATGTGATTTGAATAAGTAACGTATGTAACACCCAAAAGTGCGTAAAATCAAAAAGGGATCGAGTATACTCACAGCGATGATGGATTGAAGGGAGCGCTTAGAGAGTTGGGTTAGCTTGATCAGAACGATAGCATAACGATAAGTGACGCGTAAAACGATGCAGTCTACGAGTGAGTCGGACAGCAGTTCGATCGGATGGTAATCCAGTCGGACGGCCAGTCGTGCGGATGACAATCCGTTCGGATGGTCATCCGGTCGGATGGTAGTCCGGTCGGATGACTATTCGAGTGGATTGTTTCTTCCTATGAGAAGGATGTGTTGGTGTATGATGGCTTGTCTTTGGAAGTTTTCATTGTAGCGTTTTGAAAACATTGAAGTATCTCTACCTTTCAGGTCGGTCAGTCGTGCGGATGACAATCCGCTCGGATGGTTATCCGGTCGGACGGCGACTCGAGTGGTGAGGTTACTCAGTGAGAACAATTCCACAGCAGGTTGTCACTCGATCGTACAGCATTCCGGTCGGGTGGCATCCTTAGTGTATTGAACATGTTTGAAAATCGATTATGTGTTAAAGTCCAAGTATCTCATGACCCGAAGGGTAATCCGGTCGGATGGTAGTCCGGTAGAATACAATTCGTTCAATACTTAAACTTCAGATAAAGTTGGTTAAGTGTGGGACCCATGGTGCAAGTCGTTCGGATGGCCAATCGCTCGGATGGCTGTCCATTCAGACAGTAGTCCGGTGGGATAGCTCTCCGTCCTGCTCGTTCCGTTCGTCTTTCACTTGGCCGTTTTGATTTTTTGTCGTTTTATCGAGACGTTTTGACAATGTGTTAACCAACAGAACCTCATCTTGACCCTAGTGATGTCACACCCCCAAAATCCACCTGCGGAATACCACCGCTTGGAGGCGTGACTGACCAGGATCCAGCCACCAATCATATTGAACAAGCATGCATGTAATTATAAAAGCTCAACCAATACAATTGGTGTCCAAACAAAACATAGTTTAGGTAGCAAGCGGAAGCATAACGTTTAAAATCAAAACATAAGTTTAATTGTTTCAAGGTTTAACATGGCACACAGCTGTCCATGTCCCACAACGACTCTCTTCCATGCAAGCTCCAGCTAAGTACCTATTGACCTGCAAAGCATGTAGTAACGAGTCAACAACAAGTTGAGTGAGTTCACGGTTGGGTGTTCATTTTTAAGTTGTTCCAAAAACAGTTCCCTTTAACTGGCATCCTGCCGTGGGGGTTACCCCATAGTTGAAAACGTGATTTGTTTACCCATTTACTCTGGCAATACAGCCGTGGGGGCTACCCCATGTTAGTTATCTGGCATTTCGGGCGTGGGGGCTACCCCATGTATACACTAGACTCGTTACCATATCGACTGCTGACTGTAGTCATGTTTATGTGCCCTGAACTGTCAATGTCTATCATCATTGACGTGCCCAGATCCATTAGTTCACGCCCATCCTCTGCGGTACGGTGTGAGGCTTGTCAGACCTAAATAGCGCTATCTAACTAATGACCCGCTCGCCATTGGCCCGGCGATTATGTCGATATAAAAAGGAGGGACTTCATGATAGAGTTTTGGTCTAGTACGAGTTATCTGTCCATGAGGACGAGGAAATTACATTCCTGAACCGATACTGTCCTACCCAAGAAAGGACGAGGAATCCATGTTCCTTAACCCCATTCCCAACCCCTGGGAATCCCATGCTTTGTAGAGGGTGTGAACTCACATTGGTTTGCTCGGCAGATACGCAGAGAGATGGTCAAGCTATAAGTGGTCAATCGCATCCTAGCATAGATACCATTCAGGTCAGGTTCAGATTCAAGTAGTGCACGTATGTTCTACACGTATACTGGCACGTTACAAAAAGTGTTTCTCATGGTAGTCCAATCAACAGTATACAACATACACATTCAATAGTAACACATAAGGCCCATGAGCTCGGCCCAAATATTTGGGCCTGAGACCGTGCAAGTCCATACAGATTGCATATAAGCAGGTGGTCTCGAGTCGAGACTAGAGTTCTCCAGTCCAAACGGCGTTGTCTCGATCTGGCCTTCATCACTCGAGACCTGGTGGTCTCGAGTCATGTTGTTTATTCGCGGGCAGTGTGGTCTCGAGTCGAGACTAGAGGTTCTCGACTCGCAATCTGTGTCGCAACCGTGGTCTCGGTTTGTCATGGGTTGGTCTCGAGTCGCAACCATTACAGTCTCGAGTTGTAACTCAAGGGTCTCGAGTCGAGACCGGAGATCTCGGCTGGAACATCTGCTGATTGCCAGCATTGTACTAGCCAATGGGATTCCGATTTCATGCAACAGCGTGTACTATCCATACAAACATGTTTTACTGTCTAATTTCAAAACAAATTGGATTAAACATGGCATCTTTTCAATGTTCATAAGGTATTCAAATATTCATGCTCACATTCAAACTTGTTCATCATTTGTGGGTTTTTAGCATCAATCTCTATGAACTCTAACATAATCATAACATGAACAACAATCAAAACACTTAAACATACCCATCTAAGGGCTTCAAATCATCACATAACCCATCATAATCGACTCCACAACAAATCCGATTTCCACATACATGCAGCCGATTAACAAGCATTTGATTCTTAGCACAAGAGTATACAATCCGATTATCATGAACCTTATCTAATACACCTATGCAAGCCGATTTCATGAACATAAAAAATTAATGGTTTAAATCACATTCAATCACAAGGTATCATTAACTCATCATGCAATCAATCCGAAATCAAGACATGATAGCCGATTAACATCATCATACACATCCGATTCACAAGAACATCATCATACATACAAACTATACTAGTTAAATCATGCCATCCATAATATCATCTAACAACAAGCATCATAAAACACTAATCGGTTGGTGAGGAGTGTGTGAAGGGGAGTAGGTTTGTTGTCCGATATTCTCCGGGTGAAGAACACGAGCAATCCGAGAGCTTGGCTTGCTATCCTCGATCCGACACAAGAGAAGGGGGTGGTGTTGCTAGGGTTTTAGTGAGAGAGAATGTGGGAGTGTGTGTGTAGGAGAGTGTGTGTAAGTTGCCCAAAGATGGTAATGTTGGCTAACAACAAAGGTTATATACTAGCTTCAAGTTGATGCACCCTAATGGGTTTCGGATGGACTAGATGGCCCAACCGGCCCAAATAGTTACACTATTCACTCGAGACCGAGTGGTCTCGAGTTGGGTTCTCGTGTTTCGGGTCACATAATTACACACATTCATAAAGGCACGACACATATTCACATAATAATCACTTATCACATTAGTTAAACCAACATGTCAACTAGTTACATAACGTTAAAGCATGTTACACCGAGATATAAGGAAGGGTTCTGAGTTCCGAGTTGTCACATTATCCCCAAGTTGAAAGAAATTTCGTCCCGAAATTTGGTAAGTACTCACTGAGGAAGCTAGTTATGTTGTATGGTTTTCACTGGTTTTCCTGGGGTGTCACATCCTCCCCCCGTTGATCTGGAATTTCGTCCCGAAATTCCGTAGCTTCAGCCTCAGTAGTGGTTGTACCGTTTGCGAATAGTTGGGGATACTTTTGTTTCATCTGATCTTCGCGTTCCCAGGTGAACTCTGGGCCGCGACGTGAGTTCCAACGAACTCGAACGAGAGGTATTCTAGTGTTCTTGAGGACCTTAACATCCTGGTCCGTGATTTCAACTGGCTCTTCAACGAATCGTAACATTTCGTCGATGGTGAGTTCCTTCAAAGGAACTACGAGGGTCTCATCTGACAGATACTTCTTCAGATTCGACACATGGAAAACGTTGTGAACTGCACTGAGTTCTGCTGGTAAGTTCAGTCTGTAGGCCACCCTGCCTATTTTCTCGATGATTTCGAAAGGTCCGACGTATCGTGGGTTAAGTTTGCCTCGTTTGCCAAAACGAACCACACCCTTCGAGGGTGAAACTTTGAGTAGTACCCGCTCCCCAACCTGGAGCTCAAGTGGTTTCCTGCCCTTATCGGCGTAGAATTTCTGACGGTCACGAGCTGCCGCCATGCGTTGTCGTATCTGAGCAATTTGTTCGGTTGTGTCTACCACATGTTCCGGACCAGTGATCTGACTATCCCCCACCTCTGCCCAACAAAGAGGTGACCGGCATTTACGCCCGTACAATGCCTCAAACGGAGCAGCTTTAATGCTGGTGTGGTAGCTGTTATTGTACGAGAATTCCACAACTAGCAGATGCTTTTCCCAGCTGTTGCCAAAGTCGATTACACATGCACGAAGCATGTCTTCTAAGGTTTGAATAGTGCGCTCGGACTGCCCGTCCGTCTGAGGGTGATACGCTGTGCTCATGTCTAATCGTGAGCCAAAGGATTTGTGCATCGCCTGCCACAGCTCTGAAGTAAAACGCGCATCTCGATCCGAGATAATAGAGGTGGGCACCCCATGCCTTGAAACAACTTCCTTGAGGTATACTTCGGCTAGAGTGGAGAATTTATCTGTCTCCTTGATAGCCAGGAAGTGTGCGGAATTTGTGAGTCGATCCACGATCACCCAAATAGTATCGTTACCACGTTGAGATCTAGGCAGGCCCGTAACAAAATCCATGGAAATTTGCTCCCATTTCCATTGTGGTATTTCTGGTTGTTGGAGTAGGCCTGAGGGTTTCTGGTATTCAGATTTGACTCTCGCACAAGTCAAACACTTGCTGACGTAAGTTGCTATGTGGGCCTTCATGCTAGGCCACCAATACGTAGTGTTGATATCGTGGTACATCTTATCCGAACCAGGGTGTACCGAGTAGCGAGACTTGTGTGCTTCATCCATCACAAGGTCTCGTAGGTTGCCATAGAGTGGGACCCAAATACGTCCCGTTACGTAGTAAGCACCGTCTTCCTTCCGTTTTAAGCGTTGCCTTGAGCCGCGTAGGGCTTCAGCCCTGACGTTTTCTGGTTTCAATGCTTCTATCTGAGCGTCTCGTATTTGGGAAGGGAGACTAGAATGTATGGTGAGTTGCAACGCTCGCACGCGCTTAGGCGCGGTGTCCTTTCGACTGAGGGCGTCAGCCACAACATTGGCCTTGCCCGGGTGGTACCTGATCGAGCATTCTAGTCATTCAGTAGTTCGACCCATCGTCGTTGTCGCATATTTAGGTCCTTCTGTTTGAAGATATGCTCGAGGCTCCTGTGGTCGGTGTAGATGGCGCACTTGGTACCGTATAGGTAATGTCGCCATATCTTAAGTGCAAAAACAACAGCTCCCAGCTCTAGGTCGTGCGTAGTGTAGTTTCTTTCATGAACTTTGAGTTGGCGTGAGGCGTAGGCTATAACTTTATCTCGTTGCATCAATACACAACCAAGACCTTGAATTGATGCGTCGCAGTAAACCACAAAATCGTCTGTGCCCTCTGGCAGTGAAAGGATAGGCGCGCTGCAAAGTCTATCCTTTAGATGCTGAAATGCTAACTCCTGTGCATTTCCCCATCGATAGGCAACGCCTTTCTGCGTTAGTGAGGTGAGAGGCTGTGCAATCTTAGAAAAATCCTTAACGAACCTCCTGTAGTAACCTGCCAAACCCAAGAATTGGCGAATTTCCGTTGGTGTACGAGGTGCAGGCCAGTTCTTAATCGAGTCTACATTGGATGGATCAACGTGAATCCCATCCTTGTTCACCACGTGGCCTAGGAAATGGACTTCACGAAGCCAGAAGTCGCATTTCGAGAACTTTGCATAAAGCTGTTATGTTCGAAGGAGTTCCAGGATAAGCCGTAGATGCTGCTCGTGTTCCTCCTGACTCTTAGAATATATCAGGATGTCGTCGATGAAGACTATAACGAACTTGTCCAGGTAAGGTTTGCACACTCGATTCATCAAGTCCATGAATATCGCAGGTGCGTTTGCCAGCCCAAAAGGCATGACCAAAAACTCATAGTGTCCATAACGAGTTCTGAAAGCTGTTTTGGAGACGTCCTCTTCTCGGACTCTCAGCTGGTGATAACCCGATCTCCAATCAATCTTCGAATAGTAGCTCGACCCTTGTAGCTGGTCGAACAAGTCGTCAATACGTGGTAGGGGGTAACGATTCTTCACCGTCACTTTGTTGAGTTCACGATAGTCGATACACATTCTAAAGGTACCGTCTTTCTTCTTCACAAACAGCACTGGAGCTCCCCAGGGCGATGAGCTAGGACGAATAAAACCCTTATCCAAGAGTTCTTGTAGTTGCGTAGAGAGTTCTTCCAACTCTGATGGAGCTAAACGATAAGGTGCACGAGCTATAGGCGCAGCTCCAGGAGCTAGTTCGATCTGAAACTCGACTTGGCGATGAGGCAGAAGACCAGGTAATTCCTCAGGAAATACCTCAGGATAGTCGCGTACAATTGGAAAATCTTCTATCTTCTTCTCTTTCTCCGAGGTGTCAGTAACGAGAGCCAAAATGGCAGTGTGGCCCTTTCGCAAGCACTTCTGGGCCTTGAGGAAAGAGATGACGTTCTCAACAGCACCCCTGTTGTCGCCGCGAATCATGAGAGGTTCACCACCGGAACTAGGAATACGAATAACCTTCTCGTTGCAAAGAATCTCTGCTCGGTGTTGGGATAACCAATCCATCCCAATGACAACGTCGAAGCTACCCAAGACGATAGGAATGAGGTCGATAGAGAAGGTCTGGTTAGCAAGAACAAGTTTACAACCCTTGACTACGTGTGCGGCCTCTAAACTCTTACCATTTGCTAGCTCTACAGTGTGCTTGTTGTTCAAAGGTGTTGGAATACGCTTAAGCATTCGACTAACTTCTAGTGACATGTAGCTAGTATCGGCACCCGAATCAAATAAAACTGTAACATAAAAGTCATCGAGAAGGAACTTACCCGCCACAACATTGGGGTCATTCCTTGCTTCACCTTGGCCAATCACGAACGCCCGCCCCCTGGCACCATTGTTGTTGTTGCTCCCATTGTTACCATTTCCCTGATTATTGTTGCTGTTGTTGTTCTGGTTCCTGTTCAGTTGGGGACAATCTTTCTTGAAGTGGCCTTCAGCTCCACACTGAAAGCACCCTTTTTTGTTACCTAGCTGTTGCTGCTGCTGTCGCTGGTTCTGTGGGGCCTGTTGTTGACGATTCTGGTTTGCGGGGTACAAGCTTCTGCAATCCTTGGCGGCGTGACCTGGCTTGTTGCACCGATGACAGTTGCCCCTGGTGCATGGCCCGCTGTGGTGTAGGTTGCAGCGATTGCACTTGGGGTGATTCCCCTTGTACCCACCATGACTCTGACCACCAGATGATTGCTGACTGGGGCTCTTGTAGTCATCAGTCTTTCTCTGCTGAGACTGAGATTGCACAGAAGTCGAACCTTTGCTTGAAGCTCCATCCCATTTTCTCTTGTTGTCACTAGGAGCATCCGAAGTAGCTGTAGCACTTATGCGCTTGGGTAACCTGTTCTGCTCCACCGCCTGATCAGTAAGACGGTGAGCCAACTGAACAACTTGCTGGATAGTAGCGAGGTTTGCTGAAGTCACATGACTTTGGATCTCTGGCACCAAGCCCTTGAGGAAGAGTTCAATTCGCTTAATTGGAGGGTCCACCATAGTAGGACACAGTAAGGCAAGCTCATTCGATCTCCTAGTATACGCCTCAATTTCTGACCCCGTCATCTTGAGGTTGTAGAACTCGACTTCCAGCTTATGAATGTCATCACGACTGCAGTATTCCTCCTTGATCATCTCCTTAAAAGTTTCCCATGGAGTGGCGTTGGCAGCGACCAACCCCAGCATCTGGACCTGAGCGTTCCACCATGTGAGAGCTAAACCCTCGAGAGTACCGGTAGCATACTTCACCCTGCGCGCCTCCGGGCATTCACACATTTAGAAGACTGATTCGAGCTTCTCAAACCAGTGGAGGAGACCTACTGCTCCTTCAGTGCCGCTAAAAGTAGTTGGTCGGCAGTCCATAAAGGTTTTGAAGGTGCACACAGGTGGCTGAGCATGTTGACCTATTGTGGGTGAAAGAAAAGACAGAGTTTAACACAAAGGTTGGTTCATGAGAGTAGGATCTAAAGATCCTAGGATGAGTTTGGACTGCAGGATATACCTCCTGCGTGTGCAGCTGCAAGTGCCGCAGCAACTCGTTCGTTAATCAGAGCCGTCAACTGGGCTTGAGTCATGTTAACGCGTCCAGACATGATCTTCATATCAAGGGAAACATGAGTGAGAGAGGTTCGTGAAAGTGCGATGACAGATGAGAGTAAGCACACACGGGTTCATGCAACAGTAGTTATACTAACTAAGCATACCAGAAGCAATGCACTATGTAACTATCAAGTAGGCAATATATACACAGATCATATCACCTAGAATGTCGAGCCTTGCATGTGGAGTGAAGCATCGTTGTGGATCGTAGAGCACTGTACAGGTTATAGTCTGAATTTTAATAAAAACGTTTTCCCTTTATTAAAACCAAGTTCACTATAACCTGGCTCTGATACCAATCTGTCACACCCCCAAAATCCACCTGCGGAATACCACCGCTTGGAGGCGTGACTGACCAGGATCCAGCCACCAATCATATTGAACAAGCATGCATGTAATTATAAAAGCTCAACCAATACAATTGGTGTCCAAACAAAACATAGTTTAGGTAGCAAGCGGAAGCATAACGTTTAAAATCAAAACATAAGTTTAATTGTTTCAAGGTTTAACATGGCACACAGCTGTCCACGACCCACAACGACTCTCTTCCATGCAAGCTCCAGCTAAGTACCTATTGACCTGCAAAGCATGTAGTAACGAGTCAACAACAAGTTGAGTGAGTTCACGGTTGGGTGTTCATTTTTAAGTTGTTCCAAAAACAGTTTCCTTTAACTGGCATCCTGCCATGGGGGTTACCCCATAGTTGAAAACGTGATTTGTTTACCCATTTACTCTGGCAATACAGCCGTGGGGGCTGCCCCATGTTAGTTATCTGGCATTTCGGCCGTGGGGGCTACCCCATGTATACACTAGACTCGTTACCATATCGACTGCTGACTGTAGTCATGTTTATGTGCCCTGAACTGTCAATGTCTATCATCATTAACGTGCCCAGATCCATTAGTTCACGCCCGTCCTCTACGGTACGGTGTGAGGCTTGTCAGACCTAAATAACGCTATCTAACTAATGACCCGCTCGCCATTGGCCCGACGATTATGTCGATATAAAAAGGAGGGACTTCATGACAGAGTTTTGGTCTAGTACGAGTTATCTGTCCATGAGGACGAGGAAATTACATTCCTGAACCGATACTGTCCTACCCAAGAAAGGACGAGGAATCCATGTTCCTTAACCCCATTCCCAACCCCTGGGAATCCCATGCTTTGTAGAGGGTGTGAACTCACATTGGTTGGCTCGGCAGATACGCAGAGAGATGGTCAAGCTATAAGTGGTCAATCGCGTCCTAGCATAGATACCATTCAGGTCAGGTTCAGATTCAAGTAGTGCACGTATGTTCTACACGTATACTGGCACGTTACAACAAGTGTTTCTCATGGCAGTCCAATCAACAGTATACAACATACACATTCAATAGTAACACATAAGGCCCATGAGCTCGGCCCAAATATTTGGGCCTGAGACCGTGCAAGTCCATACAGATTGCATACAAGCAGGTGGTCTCGAGTCGAGACTAGAGTTCTCGAGTCGAAACGGCGTTGTCTCAATCTGGCCTTCATCACTCGAGACCTGGTGGTCTCGAGTCATGTTGTTTATGCGCGGGCAGTGTGGTCTCGAGTCGAGACTAGAGGTTCTCGACTCGCAATCTGTGTCGCAACCGTGGTCTCGGGTTGTCATGGGTTGGTCTCGAGTCGCAACCATTACAGTCTCGAGTTGTAACTCAAGGGTCTCGAGTCGAGACCGGAGATCTCGGCTGGAACATCTGCTGATTGCCAGCATTGTACTAGCCAATGGGATTCCGATTTCATGCAACAGTGTGTACTATCCATACAAACATGTTTTGCTGTCTAATTTCCAAACAAATTGGATTAAACATGGCATCTTTTCAATGTTCATAAGGTATTCAAATATTCATGCTCACATTCAAACTTGTTCATCATTTGTGGGTTTTTAGCATCAATCTCTATGAACTCTAACATAATCATAACATGAACAACAATCAAAACACTTAAACATACCCATCTAAGGGCTTCAAATCATCACATAACCCCTCATAATCGACTCCACAACAAATCCGATTTCCACATACATGCAGCCGATTAACAAGCATTTGATTCTTAGCACAAGAGTATACAATCCGATTATCATGAACCTTATCTAATACACCTATGCAAGCCGATTTCATGAACATAAAAAATTAATGGTTTAAATCACATTCAATCACAAGGTATCATTAACTCATCATGCAATCAATCCGAAATCAAGACATGATAGCCGATTAACATCATCATACACATCCGATTCACAAGAACATCATCATACATACAAACTATACTAGTTAAATCATGCCATCCATAATATCATCTAACAACAAGCATCATAAAACACTAACCGGTTGGTGAGGAGTGTGTGAAGGGGAGTAGGTTTGTTGTCCGATATTCTCCGGGTGAAGAACACGAGCAATCCGAGAGCTTGGCTTGCTATCCTCGATCCGACACAAGAGAAGGGGGTGGTGTTGCTAGGGTTTTAGTGAGAGAGAATGTGGGAGTGTGTGTGTAGGAGAGTGTGTGTAAGTTGCCCAAAGATGGTAATGTTAGCTAACAACAAAGGTTATATACTAGCTTCAAGTTGATGCACCCTAATGGGTTTCGGATGGACTAGATGGCCCAACCGGCCCAAATAGTTACACTATTCACTCGAGACCGAGTGGTCTCGAGTTTGGTTCTCGTGTTTCGGGTCACATAATTACACACATTCATAAAGGCACGACACATATTCACATAATAATCACTTATCACATTAGTTAAACCAACATGTCAACTAGTTACATAACGTTCAAGCATGTTACACCGAGATATAAGGAAGGGTTCTGAGTTCCGAGTTGTCACAAGTGACCCGATCAAACAGGAATCACCCTAGTTTGACAAGTTACCCGGTTCAAGACGGTTGTTCTTGATTGACCCGAAGTCGGTGGTCTCGTGAGTAGAATCCAGATCTTGAGCTAGCACAACACCGCGAATGAGTAGAAGACTAGAACAAGGTCCGATTATATCGGTTTAGGGTGCATTGGGTGTAAAAGAGTTGAAAGAAAGTTAGAAACCATCTTTCAATCCTTTTTCACCATGAATGTGTTTAGATCTATGCAAGATCTTTGTTTATTTGTGTGGAAATCGATTAGATCTAAGTTGTTCTTGGTGGATTGAAGCCAAAACATGAAGTTCCCAAGAACACCATGATGACATCATCCTAGAACACCTCAAATCTAGTGATTTCACGGTGAAAGTTATGATTCAAAAGATAGAAAGGTGTAGGAGTGCGTGTAGTTTAAGGAAGTACAAGATTTTGGACGAGATCTTACCGGATTCTAGAGAGATCGAAGAGAAGGTGAGGAGCACGAGCTGTTCGGACAGAGAGTTGCCAAAAGTAGAAAGAATGAAAGTGACATGGGTATTTATAAGGTTCCAAAAGAGGAAAGAGGCAGGTCGGTCGGATGGCATCTCGCCCGGGTGACTGTCCGGTCGGATGTCATCTCGGTCGGATGGCAGCCTGGCACCACTAGCAAGTGGCAGCTCGGTCGGATGGCAATCCGGTTGGATGGCACTTGGTTTGGGTGTTCGGCGTGACGATTTTTGCTGTTTCGATTTCGATTGCGAGCGATGCGAATGCGATAGAGTTTCCTATTCAAATTACTTTTAATCCCAACTACTATATCTTGCACTATCTTTTCTCCACCAATTATCATAGTTCGATTTCGATTACGATTGAGTTCGATTGCGTTTGAGTTTCGATTGCGATTCGATTGATTACCACATAACATAAATAAACATGCACAAATAACACATAAGGCACACACACACGTATAACAATAAGCAAAATGCGTAATTCGAGTTGCGAGTGCGATTGAGATAGCGATGTCGATTAAATTGGATTGATTAGCGTTTAGTTGACTTTATCGTATTGTTACTTCCTATAGTTCACAGTCGTAAGTCGATTGAATAGTGGATAATATACGTCAATTATTGTGATTATTGACACTTACTCCACATAATACAACTAAAATAAACACATAAAAGGAATTCACTATTAGTCAAGTCGCGCGAAATCGGTCGTTGACTTTGACCTTGACTTTGACTTTGATTTCAGGAACACGGTGTCACACATCGATATTTCCACGTATTTCCGGTGGGCCCGGTGGGGAGTATCTTGACGTAGTTGATATCATCATAGTCAAACAACACAATTTTAAATGCACAGCGGAAGCAAAAGATAGATTTATTTCAACCGAATAAATTGTATTATCAAGTATCACAAAACAGTTGAAAGAGATCCACAGGCGGATCAAATAAAAAGGAAACATAGTTCATCAGATTTAAAATGCATCCAAGCTTGTGAGACTCTTATCGATGCTAAGGAGAGGCCAACCTATTTTGAGTAGTACCTGCACTTACCCTTTTTGGGAAAATACGTCAGTTTACACTGGTAAATACAATTAACTGACTCATTTTGAAAAGGTTTAGAAAATTGATTTGAATGCACAAGGCACAAATAATTTATAACTTGGGATAATTATTTATATATAAACTTGTAAAAGAATTACATGTTCGTTATACGTTCAGTAGCCCGGGCTGAATACCGGGTTAAAGATTAATAGACACACCACATGGTATAGTCCCGTGGCGAGTTATTCTCGTAACCGGCGGTTATACCTCATTATTTATATATATGCACAGGCGGGTGTACGCCTACACCCCGTGCTAAGGTCGTGGCCATTTCATGAATGATGCCAAGGATATCTGGGACATGGTCATTAACCCCCAAAGGCTTTAAGCAAACAAAACAATTTAGACGGGTCATTTCAATGAATTAACCATCATACGATTAAGGATTCAATGCCCGACCAAGCGGTATTTTATATACCGCACCCCAAGCCCGTATAAGGGAAAATAAGTTAAAAGTATTTACCTGAACAAGTAATAATCACAAATAGCAAGTGCACGTAGCTTTTACCGGGTCTCCTGATCTAGAACGAAGGTTTTTAATAACCTATTAGATTCCTAACGGGTCTTTAATTAAGCCTAACTTAGACCAGTTAGTTTTAAAGGAATATACGGTTCAAACGCACGATTAAGCGAAGACCGGAATGGAATGTGATTTAGACCCGAAAAGCTTGGAGACTTGTGTAATATAGGTAAACTAAACACATTCTGGATTTTGAGACAAAAATGATAAGGTTTGACCCGTTTCGGCTAATTTATGCAAACTAGTTACATAAACCGCACCGAACGCGAATAATGCGTAACGGGTAACCAAATGATTCATGAACAGGTTTTCTAAGTTAATATGCCTTAAATATGTTGTGAAATCAGTAAGATATCTTCTATTATGCCCAAAACGAATTTAAACTCAGACTATGCCCCGTAGGGGCATTTTGGTCATTTTAAAGGTTATAAAAGAGTATAAATAATAATCTGAGTTACAGGTCTGATATAATTAGTAAAAATACTTAATTTAATAAGTTATAACAGTAGGGTATTACATATATGTGAAATTTATCATTTATAACCAAACTATGCACCTTAGGGGCATTTTGGTAATTTCACATAGGCTTAAAAGGTCAAAACTGGAAATCTGAGTTTAAAACTTTTTGCTTACTGTTAATATATAAAAATTTACTGAAAATATCAGTAGGCATCAAACCTTATATGTTTAAAATAGTTTTAATACATACTATGCGTTAAAAATGCTTAAAAAGGCGATTTTGAGCTATTTCCGGGGTTTTAAAGGAAAGCTGATATTTTTTTATTATTCCAGAAGGCTCAAAATATTTTATTTATCACATTAGATCAGTGGAAGAAGGTTTGGTATCAAAATCATTTGTAAAACTCATTTTATAGGCCAAAAGGGCAAAACCGGCAATTACCGAATCAAGCTTAGAACTCTAGGTTATGCTCAGCCTAAAATTAAATAAAAATCTTCAAAAATCCCAAAATATTATTTTACATTAGTGGGTAAAAATTTTGGTATAAAAATTGGGTTTAGATAGGCTATATGCTAATTACGTCGTTTAATTAATAAAAAGCTTTTCACTAATCTAGACCTCAAACTGATGTCAAATTTTATGGACAAGTTTATAAATCAGTAACTAAGGTTCCTATTCTTTTACATTTTCAAAAATTACGTTTTAAGGTCATATGGGCATAATAGTCAACATTTAAGCATTTAACGGAAACATGCATATGAATCGGATAACTAATGAACCAAGTTGTATAATCACAGAGGGTTATACTAACATAAAACCTGGTCCAAATAAAGCTCTAAGGCATTTCTAAAACATGCTACATTGGGTCAGAACTGAAAGTCAAAGCAAAAGTCAACTTATGCGACTTTCGGTTCCGAACCAAGCCTAAACTGAAAATTGTCGGGTTGAACATGTTTAGACATGTTCTTACATTAATTATTAAGTTATATTAATGATAAAACGGGTTGCATGGATTCTACATTGCTAATTATGCATTAATTTGAAAATAAGCTTTCTGTTGACTTTTAAGAATAAGTTTGACCCGACAATTGACCTAGTTAGAGTGGGAATCAGAGAGTGCCCTTTTAAGAGTTTATTACCCACATAATTACCCACTCATAGGTACTTTCAATTTGAAATTTGACTGGACAAATTATGATTAATTACGAAGTCAAACTCTAATTACGACGGTTTGACTTTAAGCTAATTAACTAAGCTAAACTGAATTAAGGAGGGTTAAGGAAGCTTACAAGGGTCCTATGCTCGATTAGGAAGCCTAAGAAAACTTGGTTGCTGACCAGAGAGCTCCAGAAATAAGCTTGTGAAGGTTTATAAGTGAAAGTGTGAAGTGTTGCAACTAAGGAGCTCTTTATATATAGATTTTGATCACCTAGGATCATGCCAAATAGGTCTACAAGTGTTACAAGATGGCCCCATCTGTCCCTATTGCATGAAATACCAGTGGAGGAGTCCCTGGTATATAAAAACAAGCTTTTAAGTCGGTTAACAGACTGAACTGGCAGCTGCCAGGAGTTTTCTGTCGCTGTAGTGCTCACGCGGCCCGCGTAAGGTCCTTATGGACCCTTATGCGGCCGGTATGGCTCCCCAGAACCTGCCAAACAAGTTTCAAGTTTTGCATTTTTGGTCCCTGGTCCTTCCAAACGTGGTTTTGAGTTTATTTCTTGCACTTTTGGCCCTTTAACTTGACTTTTAAGGGTTCCATGATATAACCAAATATTGTTAAGTCCTCGGTTAACTTTGTGATCACCCGTAAAGCCTTAAATTTCAACGTTGACGCTTTTAACCCCTCGTATACGAATATTGTCATAACTTTCTCATACTTTATCGAAACCTTGTGAAAATTTTTATCACTTATTCTAGTGAGCATAATTAATCATCACAAAGCTTCGGGTTTGCTAAAAATCATTCAGAGTTATACTTTAAACATGTTGACACATTTAACCCCTGTAGTTTGTAATTTCTCACTTTCTCTCACAATTAGCTTCGTATGATCCATGATTCCTTCGTTTAAGGGTGTAAACATCGTGTAGGGCTATTGCAAGATATATTTATCCAATGTTGACACTTTAAACCCTTTTATTCACATACTTTCTCTGTTTGTCAACTTTAGTCCCCCTAAATCACTTCTTTACACGTTTAAAGTCCATGACACGTGTTGTATATTATTGAACACAAATTTTCGAGGTGTTGCATCCTCACCCCCTTAAAAGAAATCTCGACCTCGATATTTACTGAACAAATGAGGGTACTTTTCTTTCATTGTGGATTCTACCTCCCACGTGTACTCGGGACCTCTGCGGGCATCCCATTTGACCTTTACAATAGGCACATGCTTCCTTCGAAGCTTCTTAACCTGTCGATCCTCGATCGACAAAGGTTTTTCCACAAATTTCAAACTCTCATCTATATGCACATCCGTATGTGGTATGAGTAGCGATTCATCAGCTAGACATTTCTTTAGATTGCAGATGTGAAACACATTATGGATTCCATTTAGCTCTTCAGGTAAGTTTAACTTATAAGCCACTGATCTGACACATTCGATGATCTCGAATGGTCCTATATACCTTGGGCTTAATTTGCCTTTCTTACCAAAATGCAACACCCCTTTCCAGGGTGAAACCTTAAGTAATACTTTGTCACCAACCTCGAACTTTAGAGGTTTACACCTTAAGTCTGCGTAGCTTTTCTGCCTATCTCTGGCAGCTTTGAGACGATCTCTTATCTGCACAATCTTGTCTGTCCTCTCCAGGACTATATCAGGTCCTGTTAATTGGACATCTCCAACTTCTGCCCAACAAACGGGCGTTCTGCACTTCCTTCCATATAAAGCTTCAAATGGTGCAGCTTGGATACTAGAGTGATAGCTATTATTGTATGAGAACTCGACTAGTGGAAGATGATCATCCCAACTTCCACCTAGATCGATGACACAAGCTCTTAACATATCTTCCAGCGTTTGAATTGTTCGCTCACTTTAACTATCCGTTTGAGGATGATATGCTGTGCTAAAGTTCAATCGAGTGCCTAGGGATTGCTGAAAGCTTTTCTAGAAATGCGAGGTATACCTTGTATCCCTATCAGAAATGATAGACACTGGCACCCCATGGAGAGATACAATCTCGTCCACGTACAGTTGAGCTAACTTATTTGATCTGTGTGTTTCCTTAATAGGTAGGAAGTGGGCAGACTTAGTCAGTCTATCCACTATCACCCAAATAGTATCATTCCCTTTCTTTGTCTTTGGTAACTTGGTGATAAAATCCATTGTCACCATTTCCCACTTCCAGGTGGGAAGTTCAGGCTGTTGTAGCAAACCTGACGGCTTTTGATGTTCAGCTTTAACTTGAGCGCACGTCAAACATTTGGCTACATAAGTGGCTATAGACTTCTTCAAGCCTATCCACCAAAAAATTGCCCTCAAATCCTGGTACATCTTGTCAGCTCCAGGATGAATGGAGTATTTAGAACTATGGGCTTCCTGGAGGATGACATCCCTGAGTCCTCCATACACTGGAACCCATATTCGTCCATTTAATCTCAGGATTCCATCCTTGCCATAAGATAACTGTTCAGCAGTTACTCCTAGCTTCTCATCAGGATAGTTAGCTTCTAATACAACTTCCTTCTGTGCAGCTAACAACCTTTCATTCAAACCATTCTTTAATTCAATGCTCTTGGCATTGATTCTTATGGGCTTCACTCGTTCCTTTCTACTTAAGGCATCGGCGACTACATTTACCTTGCCTGGATGGTATCGGATTTCACAATCATAGTCATTTAGAGTTTCCATCCACCGACGCTGCCTCATATTCAAGTCCTTCTGATTAAACAAATGTTGAAGGCTTTTGTGATCAGAATAGATCACACACTTGGTGCCATGCAAATAATGTCTCCATAGTTTTAGTGCAAATACAACGGCACCCAACTCCAAGTCGTGGGTGGTGTAATTCTTCTCGTGCACCTTTAGCTGTCGAGAGGCATAGGCAATAACTTTGCCTTTCTGCATGAGCACACATCCCATACCTGTGTGCGATGCATCACAATAAACTATGAATTCTTCTATTCCTTCAGGCAATGTCAACACAGGTGCATTGCTCAACTTCTGTCTGAGAATGTCAAAGGATTCTTGCTGCTTAGGTCCCCAGTTAAACTTAACATTCTTGCGGGTTAATGAAGTTAGGGGTGCTGCAATCCTTGAGAAGTTTTCAATAAATCGCCTATAGTATCCTGCCAAACCCAAAAAGCTATGAATTTCCGTAGGCGTCTTTGGCTCTTGCCAATTCATGACAGCTTCAACTTTAGCGGGATCCACCTGGATACCACGCTCACTAACTACATGTCCAAGAAACTGGACTTCGTGAAGCCAAAATTCACACTTTGAAAACTTGGCGTAGAGCTTCTCACGATGTAGAAGTTTAAGAATACAACGAAGATGTTTCTCATGATCAGCTTGGTTCTTTGAGTAAATAAGAATGTCGTCAATGAAGACGATGACAAATTTATCCAAGTAGGGCTTGCAAACGCGATTCATGAGGTCCATGAATGCTGCTGGTGCATTAGTGAGCCCAAAAGGCATCACTAGGAACTCGTAATGACCATAACGAGTCCTAAATGCAGTTTTGTGCTCATCTCTAACCTTAAACTGATGGTAGCCCGACCTCAAATCGATCTTGGAGAAATAACTTGCTCCTTGGAGCTGATCGAACAGATCGTCGATCCTGGGTAATGGACATCTGTTCTTGATTGTGACCTTATTAAGCTCGCGATAATCGATGCACAGACGCATCGACCCATCCTTCTTCTTCACAAACAAGATTGGTGCTCCCCAAGGAGATGAACTAGGACGAATGAAACCTTTTGCCAATAAATCGTCTAGCTGAGTCCTCAACTCTTTCATCTCTGTTGGTGCCAACCTGTAAGGTGCCCTTGCAACAGGTGCTGCTCCTGGAATAATGTCAATTTTGAATTCTACTTGCCTATCTGGTGGCAAACCAGGTAGTTCTTCAGGGAATACTTCGGGATATTCAGAAATGACGGGGATATCTTCAATCTTAGGCTTTGGCTCATCAATAGTCACTTGAGCCATGTAAATGACACAACCGTTCTTCATACACCTTGATGCCTTAAGCATAGACACTTGCTTAGGCAATCCATACTGGGTATCTCCCTGAATGGTAAGTGGCTCACCAGACGGAGTCTTGATCATGACTTGCTTCTTGTTGCAAACAATCTGGGCTGGTTATGAGATAACCAGTCCATGCCTATAACTATATCAAAACCGGCTAACTTCAAAGGAAGTAGGGATAATGGAAAAGAGTGGTTCCTAATGGATATGAAACATCCATCTAACACGGTTGATGCGGTTTCTATGGTACCATCGGCTAATTCAACCTCATATTTTATGCTAAGGGTTCTAACAGGTAGGTTTAACAACTTACAAAACTTATCATCAACAAATGACTTATCTGCTCCAGAATCAAATAACACCCTTGCATAAACATCGTTAATAAGGAAGGTACCTGTTATGACATTATCATTCTGGATCGCCTCTTGTGCGTTCATCTGGAAGACCCTAGCATTGGTCTTTTTCCCATCCTCAGCCTTCTTAGCAAACTTTGGGCAGTTAGACTTGATATGCCCTTTTTCATTGCAGTTATAGCACGTAGCATCCTTGATTTTCTTACAGTCCAATGTCTTGTGCTCAGAAGATTTACATATCCCACAAGCTCTCGGCTGTGACTGGGATTTCGATTCATATCTGCACCTCCCGAAATGGTGCTTCTTACAGATCTTACACTTGGGCTTATCCCCTAACTGTTGACCATCCTTTTTAGTTCCAGAACTCTTCTTGCGGTCATTATTTACCTTACGCTTCTTGTCTGAACATCGTGAGTTGTCATCCTCACGCTTCCTCTTCTCAACGTCTGTGTTTCTCAGCGATCTTTGCCTGACCGCGTCCAAAGTAAGGGACAATGATATATCAGTTGCAGACCGAAAAGTAGCTGGTCTGGAGGCCTTTACACTGGCCTTGATTTCTGGGGCCAAACCCCCAATGAAACGAGCTATTCTCTTGGGTTCCGGAGTTACCAGATACGGAACCAGTCTTGACATAGTGTTGAAGCTCGTAAGGTAAGCTTGACAATCTAGGTTTTTCATAACCAATGACAAGAAATCAGCTTCAATCTTTTCAACCTCATGCTGAGGGCAGTATGTAACAACCCTCGGTAAAATCAACACTCTCATAATATTTCCGACACCTATGTATATTTTAAAAGACCCTTATATGTCTTTATATACACCCCGTATGTAAAAATCGAGCCAGAGATACAATATAGTAATTAAATAAATTAAAAACAATAAATATTAAGTTGAGGCGGGCCGCGTAGGATCCCACCCCAACCTCACGCGGGCGGTATCAAGGCTAAAACTTATTCCGGTGAAATTATAAGTTAAGGCGGACCGCGTAAGCTCACCTTAAATCTTATGCGGGCCGCTAGAGATCATCAAACGCGGAGACGCCCTGAGCTGACACGTGTCGACATCGTGGCGGGTCTATAGGATGAGCCGGATAAGCTATAGGTTGACCAAGTGTTGACGCGGGCCGCGTAAGGCTTCGCCTTACCTTACGCGGGCCGCCTGAAAGTCGAATTCAGCACCTATAAATAGATGGCATCGGATCTCAGTCGAACTCGCTCATAATTTCATTCTCAATCTCAAATTTTGTAGTAGTGTTATTATACGCGGGTATTATATCCCCCTAATTAGCGAAGTTCTGCTCTGTTGTAAGTATTATAACCCTGGTTTCATAAGTAGATACGCTGCCCGATTGATTTAAGGTTCCGTAACAACTGTCGTGGTTCTACCCGACGTAGTTGTTGGAATGTCGTCTCGGGGAGGGTATCATTAATATTTTCAAAGGGTTATGATACTAACCTAGGTACATTTGTGTAAATTATAGATTATTCTCAGGAAATCCTTACGCGAAGTCTAAGATAGCAATGTGAGTTTATCCTCTTTTTGTTAACCTTTTTGTAATATTTTACAAAACCTTAAATGTTTACAATGCGATTAAGCGGTGATTGAGTCTTTGTAGTTCTTCAATTACTGTCGGTATGTTGGGGTTTTTGTAACAACCCGCACTTTTGTGCGTTGTTACTACTCGTTATACTCGTTACGCCTAGCACCAGAGATTCGGATCATAATGTAACTATATCGTATACATCGCTATTCGAAGGATAATCGCATATTTTCGATGTACAATATCACGATACTACACTATTATCACACTAACACTCACGGAGGCATTGAGTGAGGACCTATTCTACCCTCCTCGGTGGCCGTGATGTGTCGAACGTAAACAATGAACGCAAACAAGGACCCTCGGGTGAGTGCTGTAGCTCCAGTCGTCATGACGATGATGACAATACGAGTAAACGGTACCCCGTCAGTCTTTGTGGCACTACACGAAATAACGTTTACGATGACATCAAGAAAGGACCTATACTACCCTCATTGATGGCCGTGCAACGTCGACAACAATCGCATACTCGAATCGGAAACCGACTGTTAATTATCGAAACTTTGGATTATGGATACGTAAATACGACCCCTAGTGATATATATATATATAATAATATAATAATAACAATATATTGATAACATAAACTAATTATGGACATACACGCTTCGAAAACTATCAAAACTATCAAAAACGGGAAATTCCAAGCGTCAGGATGTCTATCCGGACGGATGGACCATCCGGACGGATGGACATGCGCACGGATGGCCATCCGCACGCATGGGCCATCCGCACGGATGGGCCATCCGCACGGATGGGCTATCCGGGCCTAATCCCTCTTCCTCTCATCTTTCGCCTATAAATAGCCTGCCACACCACTATTCCAGTGATGTGACAGCTCCTGTTCAACCACACGCGCACCGAGACCCTTTTCTCTCGATTTCCTTGCGATTCCGGTAAGATTTCGACATAAAACTTGTACTTCTACAATCTACACTCGATCCTACATCATTCTATCTTTCAAAACTCTAATTCTAACCGTGAAATCTACGGATTTGAGGCGTTTTAAGGTGATGTCACCAAGAGTTCTTATGAACTTCAAGTTGGGGTCTCATTTCACTATAAACGACTCAGATCCAGGTGATTTCCACATGTTTTAATGACAAATCTCACCTAAATCTGTGCGACTTCGAGTTAACCATGAAGAACCACCATGAACGGCCGGATCTGATGGAACGGGGTGATTCCCGGCTGTTAGAACGAGTCGGAATTGACGGAACTTCAAGTGTTAGTGCGAAATCCCGCTACCCTAGTAGAAACGAACGTATTTCCTTCCGTTAAACACTCGAAATAGTGCTCAGAGTGCGAAACAGACGTGTCCGTCCGCACGGCCAACATGTCAGTCCGCACGGACCACATGTCAGTCCGCACGGACAACATGTCAGCCCGCACGGATGACACAAGTCCGTACGGATGACATGTCAGTCCGCACGGATGATATGTCACCCGCGCGCACACCAATCCGCACGCACAAGGTCAATCCGCACGCACACCCATCCGGACGGATGACTTGTCATCCGGACGGATGACCTGTCCATCCGCACGGATGGGAACAGTCCAATCAAATAAATCACTTTTCAAGGGTAATCTCGCTTAACCGTATATCGTTTACTCTATTCTTCAAGGATCAGTGCAGACATACTCGCAACCGACTCAATCAAGTTGTAATCTCGCTAAATACGCACTGTGAGTATACTTGACCCCCTTTTAATCGAATTTTGGGTGTAACATACGTTTCTAACAAATCGAACTTATCAATCGAAATATTCAATCAATCGAATTATCACTTGCGAATAACTGTTATGCATAGATATACGTGATGCTAGTTGCATATGTGCTAGGGCTTATACTCGCGACGTCCCACCAAGACTAGTATAGTACTATTGCGCCCGACGGGGTCTAGTTATGCCATCGTACATTCGAGCATCGAGGACTTAGTTGGTAGTATCAGTTTTGTGAGTATATATGTCGTGTATTACGTTTATGCATATGGAAATTCGCTACACTTTTCATCTACTATGCTATACTTATCAAACCTGTATACTCGCCAATACTTTTGTATTGACAAATATTTTAACGTATGTTGCAGGTTAGATCGCAGACTATATCAAATCAAGCTAGGAAGTCTAGAAACTCAACTAAAATCTAGGTTGTTGGATTTGCATTGTTCGAGAGGACAATAAATCTGTGATAACTTATGTGATTGTATTATTTGTTAGTATGGGATAACGAATGCATTAAATATTATCGCAATATAGTTGTTATGGATTCTCTTGAGCAATCTGATTCGCCTAGTGCCGCGCCCCGATGATTCCGCCATCGGTTGGGGTGTGACAGTTTTGTATACAAAATTTACTACCTTGTGAGTAGTAAGTCGGGGATGACAGGACGTTACCATTAGACGACGAGTTAGCCAATGAGTAATATGACCCACAAGTCAGGATTGACAGTACTGAATGAGTAATTGTGTAGAAATAAACAATGTGATCGCTCTTAATACTGTTTTAATTGATAAAATATTTCTTGATTAAACTGGGATTCACTCACCAGTATTTCCCGCTGACAAATGTTTTTAAAACATGTTTCAGGTAACAAAAAGTGACAGCCAATTAGTAAAAAGCCAGCTGGAGAGCACTGAAGGCTTGGGAAAAATGTGGCTATAAAAGTTACCTAAAAGATGATGTTTTAAATTCAATAAAATAGGGTTTTATCCCTATGAATGTATTGTAATAAGAAACTTGGGTTTTACCCATGTGATTATTAATATCAAATATGGTGGTTTTACTCTGATAAACATTTCCTAACTACGGTCCTGATGAAAATTCCGCTGCCAAATTAGACAAATACCACGATACCACCGAAACTGGCTCGCGGCCGCCCGTTTCTGGGAATCAGGGATCGGGGGTGGCGACAGGAGGTGGTATCAGAGCCTAGCCACTGGTCTGAGCCAAATAAGTGTTCTGCTGACACTTAAATTCTAAATTTTGTGTTAGGAAATAAATTACGAAAATACGTGCATAACTGTAATTATTTGTTATGTGTTATTTGACTATTTGTTAGTTTACAGTATGAGTGATCAAGGACCCTCAGACATGAATCGTCAGTTGTCTGAATCACCTAGGAGTGAAGGTAACTCTTCACAGCCTGCCCTCTCTGGGTATACTGCTGATCAGGAAGAAGGAATGTTTGCTTTTAAAACACAGTCAGAAGAGCCATTCCCTCATAAGAAACGAGGATGATTCAGTAAGGAAGCTTTTGCTCGTAGGAAAAGAATGCGAAAGTTGCAACCGCAAAGAGTTTTAGCAGCCGCTAAGCGAAAAACAGAAGCCCATACACAGGATATGCTTAATAGAAGCCTAGCTAATTTCCATATCCTAGCCACAACTGCTGCTGACCCAAGTCTGGAACAACTAGTAGCCCCACAACCACAAAACCCAGAACAACCCATGGAGATAGAAAACCCTGAAAACCAAATGGAGATGCATGACTTTAACCCAGAAGAAATCCCTAGGGTACCTGCACCAAACCCCCTAGACCCAAATTACGACCCCTGGTGGGACGACAATAGAGATTTTGTGCAACGTTACCCTATCCATGAAGATCCACCCATACAGAACATAGGAGCCTATCCAGGTATGGACCCTTTAGATCCCTATTACCATGACGAATATATTAGGGAGATCTTAGAAGATCCTTACCAGTTTCAGGCACTTTCACCCCATATCAGGAACTCGCACCCCAGATTCCAAACCCAGTCCTAGAACCTGCACCTCCAATGAGTGCAGAAAAGTCCAAGAACTTAGGACTTTCGGGGAGGAAATTTTAGAAAGCAGTGAGAGAATGCGTCAGGTGGGAGAGCGTCTCGTATGGAAATACGATGAGCGCAATTTGGATTTTTGGATAAATCCATATCCGTGATATGATGGAGGAAATGGTAGTAATAAAAATAAAATAAAATAAAATATGTGTGTACGGATGCATATTACTATTAGTGTAATTTTCTTTCTGTTGGTATTGTAATCTTTATTTCAGTACTAGTGTGTAATAGACGCATAGTATATAAAAATAGAGTACAAGTCGCAATGATCGACGTTTTTGGCTAGATTGAGTGTCATGTGATTAACTATATTACTTATTATCTTGTGATATTAATACGGGGTAAATGTTTAAAATTCAGATGGCCGACGAAGGAAATCAAGGAAATCTGAATAATGATAACCAGAGTAACATTAACGTGGTTAATGAGAATCCAAGCATCCATAACAACGAAAACCAAATGGATAATAGTGCTGTTCAACATATAGTGGCACAAGGAATCATAGATGCCATGCCATTTATTATTCAAACTATTCAAGAAGCGAATAATAAAAGTAAGGATAGCAGTAAGCGACCCATCGAACCCGAAAACAGCGTAAACAATGGACCTATACTTCAATTGCCTATTCCCAAAAGAAGAAGAACCGTGCCTTACAGTTGTTCTTATAAAGAATTCTGGTCTTGTAAACCAATGGAATTCTCAGGCAACGAAGGGGCCATTGCAACTCTACGCTGGATAGAGAAAACTGAGGCAGTCTTAAGGATAAGTAAGTGTGCTGAAAAAGAAAAGATATTGTTTGCTTCTAATCTGTTTAAGAATGCAGCACTAGAATGGTGGAACACTATCCTTCAATCAAGAGGAAGTGATAGAACCTATAATATGGAATGGGAAGAATTTAAGAACAAGGTAGAAAGGAAATTCTGCCCACCAAATGAGAAAGAACAGATAGCAAACAAATTCCTAAACCTTAGAATGACTGGTGTGGATAGTAAGGGATACACTAAGTTATTCTTCGAATATGCTAGGATAGTGCCAACTCTTGCTTCACCAGAACCAGTGTTAATCTCCCGTTATATCTGGGGATTAATCGGAGAGATTAGACACGTAGTCAAGGCAGCTAGACCTCAAACCATAGAAGAAGCTGTAGAGCTAGCCAATACATTGACTGATGAATTAGTCCGTACCCGAGAAGAGGATCAAAGGAGGAACCTAACCCAGAAGTTGACTCAAGAATTTCTTTCTGGAAATTCTAACCATGGGAAAAATGGAGGTTCTACCTATGTGCCCTACTGTAGGCATTGCAAAAGAAAGCATTCAGGAAGATGCTCCATATACTGTAACTTTTGCAAAATATCGGGACACAAGGAAGAAGATTGCAGGAAGAAAGCTAACAACAAGATATGTTACAACTGCGGAGAACAAGGTCATATCAAGCTTAATTGCCCAAAATTAGCTCCAGCTACAAACAACAAGAATACCAAAAATGCTAGAGCATTTGTTCTGACGGAAGATGAAGCCAAGATGATTCCAGATGTCATAGCTGGTACGTTTTTAGTTAATGATGTCTTTGCTAAAGTATTATTTGACTCTGGTGCAAACCAAAGTTTTATTAATACATCATTTTGCAAATTTCTAAATCAATCATTAACTAAACTACCACTAGAATGCTTAGTAGAGACAGCTAATGGAGAAACTGTTATAATTTCTGAAATCTTGCAGGGGGCAAGAATAGAAATTTTAAATCAGAAATTTATAGCAAACCTATATCCCATGAATCTGGCAGGATTTGATGTTGTTTTAGGAATGGATTGGTTGATAGCCAATAAAGCCAGTATTTTATGTGATCAAAAGTCAATTCAAGTAAATTCACCTAAAGGTAAAATGATCACAATTAAAGGAAATAAGTCATCTAGATCCACAAAATTCATCTCTGTGATGAAAACTGCAAGTTATATAAGTAAAGGTTCTATAGTGTATTTGATTTCCATAATCACTAACACTAAAGGAAAAGAACTAAAAGACATTCCAGTAGTGTCTCAGTTTTCCGAAGTATTTCCAGAAGAATTACCAGGACTACCACCAGACAGAGAAGTTGAATTCAGAATCCATTTACTGCCAGGAACAACACCAATTGCCAAAGCACCTTATCGTTTGGCACCCGCAGAAATGCAAGAATTAAAGAAACAATTAGATGAATTGTTAGAAAAAGGATTTATACAGCCAAGCTCATCGCCATGGGGAGCACCCATCTTATTTGTTAAAAAGAAGGATGGATCGATGCGCATGTGCATTGATTTTCGTGAATTAAACAAGGTCACGATTAAGAATCGGTACCTATTACCAAGAATCGATGATCTGTTTGATCAATTGCAAGGAGCTTGATTTTTCTCAAAAATCGATTTAAGGTCAGGATATCATCAATTAAAGGTACAGGAAGAGGACATTGCTTTCAGAACAAGGTATGGCCATTATGAATTTACTGTCATGCCATTTGGTTTAACCAATGCCCCAGCTACATTTTTGGACATGATGAACCGAATATGTAAGCCGTATTTGGATAAATTCATAATTGTTTTTATAGATGATATTCTAATTTACTCTAAGAGTAAAGAGGATCATGCAAGACATTTGCACGCACTTTTGAGTTTACTATGAAAGGAAAAGCTTTATGCTAAGTTTTCAAAGTGCGAATTTTGGTTAGAACAGGTACAATTTCTTGGACATTTAGTAAACCATGAAGGAATCCATGTGGATCCCACAAAAATCGAGGCAATTACCAAATGGAAAACCCCTGAGTCACCAACCGAGGTTAGAAGTTTCTTAGGATTGGCCGGTTATTATAGAAGATTTATTAAAGATTTCTCTAGAATAGCCATTCCTTTAACTAAGTTAACCTGTAAATCCGTTAAGTTTGAATGGGGACCAAAACAAGAAGAAGCATTTAGAATTCTTAAGAAAAGATTAACTAACACACCCATACTAGCGTTACCAGAAGGAACTGAAGACTTTGTAGTCTATTGTGACGTTTCTAAGTTAGGTTATGGATGTGTATTAATGCAACGTCAGAAGGTTATAGCCTATGCATCTAGACAAATTAAGAATCATGAAGAGAATTATTCAACCCATGATTTAGAACTAGGAGCTATAATTTTTTCTCTTAAGATTTGGAGACATTACCTTTATGGTAGTAAGTTTACCATATTCACTGATCATAAGAGTTTAAGGTATATTTTCAAACAAAAGGAGTTGAATATGAGACAAAGACGCTGGATGGAGATGCTTAGTGATTATGATTGTGATATCCAGTATCATGAAGGAAGAGCAAATGTAGTAGCAGATGCTTTAAGTCGAAAATATCATGAAAAGCCAAAAAGGGTACGTTTTCTTAAATTAAATCTGCAAGTAGATTTAAATGATCAAATAAGAGAAGCACAAGAATCAGTAATCAAGGAAGATACTGAAAAGCTAAAAGGTATGCTAAAATGTTGGTGCATTCATCTGTCGTCTTCGTCTTGTATCGAGTCTAGTGCGTAGAATGTTAGATTAGTGCACGTAGTTCGAGATATAGTGGTTTAGCTTGAATGAACAGGTTTAGCTTGAAAGAGAGTAGGTCAGTTTCAAGCGAAAGCAACCAAGGAGGTTTCGCTTGAACTGAGTCTTGTCACTTTCAAGAGAAACCATAGGGCCTATATATAGTTCTTCAAGCGATCTCATTTGTAACTTTTGTGATTTTGGATACCGAAGTGCTGCCGGTTTATCCAGTGATTGTACAAGTTGTAATATCAATCAGAAACGTGTTTAAAGAGAATTGCTAGCTGTTTCGAAGTCAGTTTCTTTGTTTCCGCCACTGAAAACTGATAAAAACTTCTCTGAACGACTCGTTTGGGTCAGTACACGATCCTACAAGTGGTATCAGAGCTCAGGAGGAGGAGTTCTTATCGATTCAGCTCGAAATTTCTGTTTTCTACCCCTTCTTTTCAGAATTTACAAGCTTTTACGGTTAAAATTGGATCAATTTTTCACAGATTGTGCAAAACTGCATTTTGATAAACCCTTGAAAGTTTCATAGCTAAATTCGAAATAAAAATAGATAAAATGGGTTTCGGTTGTGGTTTCGCTTGAACATTCAATCAGGTTTCTCTTGAACATTCCATCAGGTTTCTCTTGAACATTCCATCAGGTTTCTCTTGAACATTCCATCAGGTTTCTCTTG
Organism: Helianthus tuberosus; assembly: GCA_030545235.1. NCBI lineage: Eukaryota > Viridiplantae > Streptophyta > Magnoliopsida > Asterales > Asteraceae > Helianthus > Helianthus tuberosus. The sequence continues at coordinate 15,428,986 of CM060359.1, read as the reverse complement.
AACATTCCACTAGGTTTCGCTTGAACATTCCATCAGGTTTCTCTTGAACATTCCATCAGGTTTCACTTGAACATTCCATCAGGTTTCGCTTGAAAGTGTTGTGTTTGAAAAACGTGTTGCCGAAACATGGATTCTGAATTCTACAACGCATTTGCTTCAACCCCGACTACTCCGGCTGACATTACTAAGAACATGAACATGGAGAATGAAACTGGAACAATGCAAAAACCCCCGAAACTTATGGGAATTGAAGACTATCATGGATGGAAGAAACGTTTCGAGAATTGGGTTCAAGCAAACCATTTAAAAGCTTGGGAAAGTATTGAAACTGAATATGAGAGGCCACAAAGCTCAGTGGGAGTTGATACAATCATTTCAGAATTCACAGAGCAAGAGAGAGAAAGTTATAAAGGAGAGAAAATGATGATCAATCTATTACAACAAGCTGTTAAAGAGGATATATTTGTGTTGCTTCAACATGATGACAGTGCTTACTCTATCTGGGAAGCTCTTAAAAAGAAATTTGAAGGAAGTACAGAAATGTTACAGAGTAAAGCAGCTTTGTTGAAAAAGGAGTTTGAATTGTTTACTTGTATGCCTGGTGAGACAAGAAAGACTCTCATTGAGAGATATAGTCATCTTGTACGCACCATGTCACAGTTGAAGATTACAAAAACTCCAGCAGAATGGGTAGAAAAGCTTGCTGATGCATTACCACAAAAGGAATGGGGTACATATCTGATGATTCTGAAAAATTCTGGACAGTTTAGCAGATTATCAATTGCTCAGTTTATTGAAAAGCTGGAGGCACAGGATCTTAAACAGCAGAAAATTGCCAGAATAAACAGTTCAAGTAATCAGCAAGATATCAAACTGTATTATAAAGGAAATGTTTAGACAGTTGAAGTAAGTCCAAAAATCCAAACAGCATTTAGTGCAGGAAATTCATCCGGAACAAGCAGTCAAAGCTCAATCAATACTAGTGGATTTTCAAATGTGAATTCTCCAAGTGTTCAAAGTACATCTGTTGGAAATGGACATCTGATTCAGTGTAATGTGGCTTTACATCCTCAAAATGGACAAAATTATTCTGAAGAAGTTGTGAAAAGTCATATGGGATTACTGGTCACTGCATTAGAATCTTATGAAGGGTTGATTGCCGGAAAATTGGTAATCCGATGCTCACAAAGGAAGATTATGACCAGATCGATGCAGAGGAGTTGGAACTGATGGACATTAAATGGGCATTAGCTAGTGTTTTGAGGAGAGCAGAAAAATTTAGAATGATTACAGGAAGAAGTGATTTCTTGGATGCAAATCTTTCTAATTTAGGTTTTGATAAATCTAAAGTTGTTTGTTTTCGTTGCAGGGAGAAAGGCCATTTTAAAAGAGAGTGCAAGAATCAGGAGCCAAGAGGAGTAAAGGATCCTTTTGGAAAAGATGATTATTATAAGAAGTCCATATATCAACAAATCACTCATCTACCACATCAACAAAAAGACTCACAAACGGCACATGGGAAAATGATCGAAGATGCAAACAAGAAGGCTTACTATGGCGTTATTGATCAAGATGATGAGAAAGTGGCTGGAGGTTTTAACTGGGACAAGTACATTCCAGCTGATCCTAATGTTAAAGCTTTTATTGCTCAGATTGTGCAAAAGCCAGAGTTGATAAAGGAATGGATGGCTGTATTATCTGATGATGAAAAAAGTGAAGATGAAGAATCTATTTCTTCTAAAAACAGTTCAACAGATACTAGTGTTGATGATGAAGAAGTTGAACAGATAAACATTGGAAAATCTTATTTATCTTCTGACAGTTTTGAATTTTATTTTGCAGATAAATTGAAGAAACTCAAAGAGAGAAAAGCTGCAAAAGATTTGAAGGAAGTCAAAGTGATTGAGAAGATAGTGGAAGTGGAAAAGGTAGTTGAAGTTGAAAAGATTGTGGAGGTCGAGAAGATTGTTGAAGTTACGAAACCATGTCTCACATGTTTGGAATCTTGCAAACAGTGTGAATTAAAAGACGAGAGGTTTAGTGAATCAAAAAAGATGAAAGAAAAGTTGTTGTTTGATGTGAAGAATTTGAAAGAATCCTACGATGTTTTGAACAGAACAGTGAATAGTTTGCAAACGACAAACACTGAAAGAGAAAAAGTGTTGAAAATGTTGAATGCAACAATGATGTCAAAGCAGAAAGAGATAAATTTTTTACATTGAAGAATGTGCGAAATGGAAGCAAGAGTTGGATGGTGAAAAAGTTGAAAATGAAAGAATCAGACGTTTGCTGAAAAGTTATACATGTTCTGATTACTTAATTGACAGAATTTATCCTACTGTTGCAGGTTTTCAGGCATTTAAAGACGAAGACAAGAAGTCAAAGAAGAAAACGGATACTGGTAAGAAACAGAGTGTTTGTTATAACAAGTGTCCGCCTCCAATTTGGGAAGGGTATTCGCCTAGAAAACCGAATGAGGAACAAGTCCAAAAGGCAGTTAATCTAAAGTTAGAGTCCGAGTTAACCGATGTATTATCAGACAACATTGACGTCACATTCACAGCGTCCGACACAGATCATGAGTCCGAATTAATTAAAAGAATGGTCGATCAGGTGTTGGATAAGGATGAGGAGTCAGAGTCAAAGTCCGAGTCTGAAAGTTCGTGTTTGTTGGTCGAGAGTTCGAGTTCGTCTGGAAAAAGTTCAAAATCGTCGGGAAAACGGGTTTATAGTAAATAATTTTTGTTATCAAAATCTAATTTGAATGACGAAACATTTGAAGTTGCTTATACTTTAAATGATTCTGACAAATTATATTTTGATAAAGAGTTTCCAATAAGAAGTGTTCGTTTTGACATGATCAAAAAGGTTTTCAAAATGACAGAAATTAATATTTCTAAAATAAAAGATTTAAATCTTACTTGAAAACCTAAGAAATACACTTCAAGAGTTCAACAACGTTTAAACAAAAAAAAAGAGTTACAATTCTGGTTCCGGTTTTCAAAAGAAACCAAATCATAATGGTAGCTACAAAAAGAAAGGATTAGGTTTTATTCCACCTAAAAACTATAAAAATGAAAAATATATTAAAGATTTTAATTCTAGAGTTAAATTTGTTTCAGGGACAACTGCAGAGGAAGAACAGAAGAGCTCATTTTGGAGACAATCAAATCAAGAATTTCTTGCTGAGAAGAAGAATAGTGAAGCTCATCAGAGAAGAGAGACTAGTACCTGTTATAAATGCCAAGAAGTTGGTCATATCGCCTGGAACTGTTCTAAGCAACCAACACAAAACAGGGAGTCTCAGAAAAACTGAAAGCAGTTGTTGTTGATAAAACCGAACCACCAACTGAGAAATTTAAAGTGTTTAAAAATTCAACATACGAAGTTGGTGAATGTTCAAAAAGGTTTTACAGAAGAAGTGTGAAACTTGACAACCAAAAGTGGGTTGTTAAGAAATCAGATGCAAAATCTGGCGATGAATCAGATTCCACAAAATCAGAGGAGCCACAATTTGATGAGAGTGATGAAAACTCAGTGCCTCAAATGGATGATGAGAACTTTCCACCATTGAGGACTGAAAATTTTAAGAAAAAAATTGGAAAAATTGAAATCTCAAATCAGTTTTATTCTGAGAAGGATAATTTTGATGTTGAGAAAGCATTTAATGGAAATATAAAGAAAATTTTCGGAAAAATGGTCGATGGGAAGGTTAAAGGGGTTAAAGATTTTTATGCTACAAAGAAAGCAACTTACACCCCAACTAAATCTGAATTGAAAACACCCAAGGCTGGTCAGGCTTGGGTGGATATTTTCTTTGCTTGAAAAACCTGACTTGCCGGAGATCCCAAGTTTGTAATCGTGGATCAGGAATCGGCATCATTCTTGTTAAACTTGTTTTTTGTATAAGATTTTAAAATTGTCTAAATTTTTACATGTTGTGAATTGCCGGAGCTTCCAGGTTGGTAAGTGTGAACCAGGAATCGGCATTTTTATTGGTAAAATAGTTTTGTGTAGATGAGGTATTCCTACAAGTGGTTGATGGAAATTTTCACTTCCAAGTGGTAAATCAGGGACATTAAGTTGTATCTGATTTTCTAAAAATGATTGAGGAAAATGTGATGAACCAAACCCCTAACTTTACAAGTGGTAAATTTAACAAAACTTATTTTCCGGAGAAATCATTTTGGTTAAAACAAACTTAAGTGTTTTGAAATCATAATGAGAAAATAGTTTTGTGCAAGGGGGAGTTCTGATTGTTTATGCCAAGTGGATGGCGAATTGAAGTGATTCGATATCGGTTGTCAACTTTATTGTATAGTTTGTTTTCAAATTTCCTAAAATGTGTTTGCATTTTAGGGGGAGTAAAAATTTCAGAAAATCCAAAAACATTAGAAAATTTGAAAAAAAAAGGCAAAAACATGATAAAATTCAAAAATGAGTTTTATTGTGAAATAGAGGAAATGATAGTACATCAGTAGACTATCACAACATGCTAAAGAAATGGAAAGTTAAATTGTGATAAACAATCTCACTGCGGATATGCCAGTAGGTTTTTGCACATTTAGTAGATTGTGACGAGATATAAACCTAAATTCAAACTTGTTTATATCATGGGGAACAAATTCTTGGATATATGGGTAACCCCCGAAATCTTGTTTGAAAGGTCCTTCTTTTTGAGATACTAGGTCTTTATGCTCAGTGATATATGGGGTATTATCTCGGGACTTCTGATTTTGCGGAAGCAATGGCCTAGTCCCCGGAGAATACTTTCCGCTTGCTTGAAACATAGCGCCGCCCTCAGCAAATTGATGAAACAATAAAATTGATAGTCATTGTTGTTGAAGAAAAGATCCTCTAAAGGGGACACACCAAAAGTCGAAGCCGTCATCTCTCTGCGTATACGGAAGTATCGACCTGAGTTCTCACGGCCCTCGCAATTTAACCCCTTTACAGATATCATCTGTGGTATACTCACCTGTAAGACTGAATATTGGGATCTGGATACAGGAGTATATTCAAGTAGTGGGACACGCGATTAAGTTTAAGTGCTTAAAACATTAATATCATATCTCGGAACAGTTGAACTTTGTGTGAAAATTTAAGTGGACCAGTATACTGACAATCTAGGTGAATTGTTTAGAACTTAAAATGAAATGAAGCTTAACGGTGTTGGTGATTTGTCTCAAAAACTGATATAATCCTCTTACACAAACTCACAAAAATATTGTAAGTAAATATTTCTTTACTGTATTTCTTAATATCTCAAAATCCAAAAAGATTTTCAGTGTGTTTTAGCATAAATTTTTGAAAAAAGTCAAAAAGATTTTCGACAACTGATGTTGGAGAGCTAATTTTCATAATTCCAAATGCTGAACATGACGAACAGGTTTGGGAAAGAAAGTTTGTTTGAAGATGTTTGAAATGAAAATTGATATTCATTTAAGTGGTTCATCAGATATTACTAATGATTAAATCATTTTGAGATTGTGTGTTCGAGTGGTTAGAAGAGAGTAAATTTGTTGAAATGTTAAATTTGTGAAATTTACTTCTGGGTTAAGAATGTGCAGGTGTAGCCAGGTTTCGATCTTGAACCTGATGATAGAGAGACAGGTTCCGATACCTGAGAAATGTGTGATTTCAACATGCCAGACTGCGATCCCAGTATATCGAAAGGGGGAGTCTAAAGACATCCGAGTAAAGATTGTTCATGGGGAGTCTGTTGATACAGAATAGGAGAAGGAGATAAAGTTTGAGGATGCTTACACTGTGAGATATTTCAGAGAGTTCAGACTGATAAAGACTGAAGATTGTGAAGACTCGACACTTAAGACTCGTCAACATCTGAGGGGGAGTCTGTTGGTGCATTCATCTGTTTCTTTACATGGAATACCTTTATCAATTGTTTCTGAAAGGGATATCCAATTTACCTCTCATTTTTGGTCAAGTTTCCAAAAGGCAATGGGAACTAAATTAAAACTGAGTATAGCTTATCATCCTCAAACGGACGGACAAAGCGAAAGGACAATTCAGACAATGGAGGACATGCTTAGAGCTTGTGTAACTGATTTCAGAGGTAATTGGGATGATCACTTACCTTTGATAGAATTTTCTTATAATAATAGTTATCACACAAGTATCAACGCTGCACCATTCGAAGCACTTTATGGACGAAAGTGCCAAACCCCAGTCTGTTGGGCAGAAATTGGGGAAAAGCAATTATCTGGAGCAGAAATAGTTCAAGAAACAACAGACAAAATCATTCAAGTCAAGGAACGACTGAACGCCGCACGTGATCGACAAAAGAGCTATGCCGATAACCGACACAAGACATTGGAATTTCAAGTAGGGGATAAGGTATTATTGAAAGTCTCTCCTTGGAAAGGAGTAGTAAGATTCATAAAAAGGGGAAAGCTAAGCCCCAGGTATATTGGACCTTTTAAGATTATTAAAAGAATAGCACCTGTAGCATATCAGCTACAACTGCCAGAGGAAATGGCAGGAATACATGATGTATTTCATGTATCTAATCTCAAAAAGTGCTTAACTGATGAATCAATAATAGTACCTCTTAAGGATATAGAGGTAAATGAACAACTCAAGTTTGTAGAAAGACCTCTACAAATTGAAGACAGGAAAATTAAGAATCTCAAACATAAGAGACTAGTTCTAGTCAAAGTGAAGTGGGACTCCAAAAGAGGACCTGAGTACACATGAGAACTCGAATCTAAAATGCAAAGGAAATATCCGCACTTGTTCCAGTAGATCTCGAGGACGAGCTCTAAATGTCACACCCCGACCACGTAGGACAACCAAACGTGGCGGAAACGTCGGGGAGTGTTGTAACAGAATCATTGTTTCATAACACATGGAAATTGAAATATTGTTTTATTGATTAAAGTAGTTACAATGTCTTGACAATCAAAGAAACATAACAAAAATAACTAGTCTTGCATCTTTTATTGTCGCTAAGGCCCAAGTCCGCCTAAGTGTATCTTGATAAATCCTATGCATCATATCCTGAAAACACATGTGAAAATAGGTACGTCAGCATAAAAATGCCTGTGAGATACATAGGTTTATGAAAAATAGGATTCATGACTTATGTTTAAGAAAATGTTTAGTCATGAACCTTGTAATTTACTTTGTCTTGTAAATCATTTGAAAAGTGATAAGATCAGATGATATGTATAAATAAGAGAATAATGTATGGTTAAATGAATAACCATGTAAAATGAGTTTGTATAAGATAAGTTGTTTGTAAAAGAATGTCTTGTGAAAAGTATGTTATTTGTATAAAATGTTATATATCTTAAATTGAAATGATTCAAATAACGCTACGATATGTAATACCATACAAACACGTATATATAGGAAGTACCAGCGGCGTATCCACCATGCTTGTATCATATTACACACGCACCGTTACTCAAATCACTTACCCAAACAAACCACCAATGTAAGATGTCTATGTTTAAACAAGTTGCCAAACGTATTGAATAATATGTCAAAAATGTTTATGTCAATATATAAATCATGTAATGTGTAACCAATGTCAATAATGTTTATGTGTCAAATGTAAATCATGTGATGTGTAACCAATGTCAATAATGTTCATGTGTCAAATGTAAATCATGTAATGTGTAACCAAAATGATCTGTATGGCTAGTGAAATGTATCAACTAAACCATATGCACAAAAACAAAGTATTGAAGTAAAACATGGTTTAAATCAAAGCTATGTTTTGTGGAAATGCATGCTATACTGATACGAACATCTATGCGGTGTTGTGAAAATGCATACATCCAAGCCTTGAGACTGTGGCGATAAACCCTTAAACAATTTAAAGGTTTATCTAAATTATGTATATCGAATTAGGTCATTCCTTCCAATCCACACCAACCCAGGATTTCAGGAACGGGAGTTGTCAATTCCTATGGTACCACTACCTACTAACGAACGGTGTAGCTAATGTTAATGAATGTATTGTTCCATTGTAAACAACCCAAATGTCATAACAAAATGTAAGCATGTGATGAAAACACTGTACTAAGTATGTAACCAACGGACATACATAGCATAAAATGTAAATGTAAAACAATGTACTAAGTATGCACACAATGGGCACACATAATATAAAATGTAATGTAAAACAATGAAATCATGTACTAAAAATTTACTAATGAATATAGCAAGTATATGATGTGAAAACAGGAAAGCATGAAAGTAACAAGTAGGCACATGTGTTTCACCCCAAAACAGTTTGGAAAACAGTAAAAGAGGGGTCTATGTACTCACTTGAGATTGCTCAAAAGTCCTTGAGTAACAACCAAACAATGCTAGAGATCGCGGATATCAAACGGCACCTAATATAGGTAACTATGTTAATAAACCGGACCTAAATCGGAAGATCGGGTAGCATGAGGGTTTGTAAACCAAACGAGTATGGAGACTCGTGTAATATGGTTCAACAAAGCCTACATACTAAATGAAACTTAACCTAAGTGCTTACGACCCATTACGACCCGTTTAGGTAGCTTATGCTACTTTAACGCGTCGTTCGCGTGAAACGCGTTCGGACCGCCTAACTAGTCCTATGACAAGTGTTATATGCCTAAACATGTTACATAATCAGTTATGTGACAAAAGTTTAGGTTACATATGCTTAATTACCAATTATACATGAAAAGGGTATTCTGGTAATTTACCTAAGGCATATAAACTACCTATCATACAACTACTCAAACGATGTGACCATAAGGTATAACCTCGGATGGTTATTCCCTATATACTATGGTCACCTAAGGTATTTGGTCGGATCCTAATGATCGACCAAATGGGTCGGGTTCGAAGGTATAAGCGATTAATTAGATCGCTTACCCTACGACCCTAGACAACGTGGTAATCAGTAGGCATAGTCCCAAGGGACTATAACCAACGTGATTACACTCATGTTGCGAAGTTCAAACGAACTTCGCATTGACCATAAACTGGTCAATGCAGAAAGTCAAACAAAGTTTGACTTTCAGACTCGAAAAGACTCGAAAAGCAATAAAAGAATGAAAGAATACTTACGAAGGGTCCCCGAATGCTAATCTCGATTCAAGAATCTCAGGTATGAAACAATGGTTTCAACTTAGAGTTTCTCAAATCAAAATTCTAGTGAGTTTAGCAATGGATGGCATGGGGTATTTATAGTGTTTCCCCAACCGTTAGGATCGTTTCTTGGAAAACGTGATTCGATCTTGGCCATACACTTGCACCCATGGTATTGTAATACCATGTGCATCAAAAACCAGCCCATAGAATTGAGAAAAACCATGTGCAAGGTTGGAACGGACCAGATTCGATGTTTCTGCATGTTTTCTGCTGTCAGGGGGCTGATGCGGCCCGCTTCAGGATCAGACAAAGCTCAGGCGGGCCGCCTGGAGCTTCTGATCAGAAAACAAGTTTCCATTTTGACAGTTTCAGTCCCTGTTGTGTTTTAAGGCCATTCCCGACACTTCTAAGGCCCGTAAAGCCAACTTTAAGGCCCTAAAATGATGCCTAAACATTGTGGACATGAAACATGCTCAAAAATATGTCGGATGTGGGTTCGTTTGGTCGTACGAACGCGATGTTCGCTTAATTACGACGCAATGCGCATAAGCGCGAAAAACGATCCAAATTGCGCGACGAATGGATTTTTCTCATGCCAAACACTAAAATAAAATGTTTTAGTGCTTACATAAATTTTTGGATGTCCGGATGTATTCAGAACGTAAGTTATGCGCGAAAATGCAAACTTGTGCACTTTTTGACGCTTTTAGTCCCTGAATGACCCAAAAGTTTATTTTAGCACACCGAACCCCTCAAAGCCTATTTCTAAGCTATGTAAAGGATATTTATGGTATGTTTAACTTATGGCCATGTTCCGGAATGTTTGTTACAGTTCAAATTGGCATACTTTCGTAGTTTGTCAACTTTAGTCCCTGTAAGCGATTTAACTTGATTTTGCCATACCAAAGCCTTCGAAACTTATTTCTAAGTTATGTAAAGGTTATTTAAGGTATGTTAAGCCTATTTCACTATTCTGGAGTGTTCGTTGCATTAAACTGGTTATATTTACCCATCGGTGCGCGTATAACCTTCCAGAAAGCGATTTAGAGTTTGGAATCGAACTAGAATTGATATGTGCAAATGATACACATATTTATACAAATCCTAAGTATGAAATACAATATTTCATTGGTTCGGTATTTGTTTGATGGATGTGAAGGCACAGGTGTCACAGTCTCCCCTACTTTAGGAAATTTCGTCCCGAAATTTAATCAGAGGAAACTTGTGAGAGCTTGAAAACAAGAAGTTGAAAAGATCGAACAACATTGGTTAGGGTTCTGAACTTCTAGTAACTTTAATAACATCATGCTTGCAATGTAAGAGGGATACTTATATACAAGTATATGAAGCGTCATTGGTGCGTCCACCGTACCTCCATTACATCGTTCTCATTTCGTTATTGTTGTCACTATCAGTTCTTACACATAATAAATCTTATTGTGGTTACCGTGCACTGAATCTCATAATTATGTACGCGTCCATAATTTGAAAATTCCTTGCATAGTTCACACAGTCTATTTTATACTGTGTAGGGTAAAACCAAATGAATAATCCTGTGATGAGTGTGACTAGACCGCCATAGAGTCCTTTTAATTAAATCAATAAATGATCTAAATAGACTATCAAGGAGTCTGTTCAGCTACATCACTAGATGTCGTTCTTTAACCAAATTGTGAATCAATCTTTTTGACTAGACCACTAAAGGGTCTCTTATGAATCATGGAATAGTACTATATAATCCAAGGGTCTTAACTATTACATAGAAGCCCATTCAGGATTTAAGGTAGTACCTTTTTGAATATCCTACTACGAATCCCTCATATAAAGATATGAAAGATTCTAAGAGGATTTGGATAACGAATACCCAGAGTATAAAAACACAAAATGCATAAAAGAAAACATAAGATGCATAAACACATAGTCACATAACCACAAAATTGTTTAACTAGAAATTTGTTCTGCTAACAGATCACATGTATTTAAAGCACACTAGGAATCCATTCCTTGGATTTCATTTGGTACTTTAAACACTATCAAGAATCTAACTATAAAGATAGAAAGATTTTTGAAGAGAAAAATCGATTTCGATTATAAGGAACCGAAACGTTCGAATTTAGGTACATAAGGAATCCAATTAAGGACTCTGATTTGAATGATAATCATCCACAAGGGTCTAATTGTGAAGATAAAAAGATCCCATATGGATTTTTAGAAGTTGAAGATGTTTGAAATCTTGCACTGGATGTGCTTACGTCAAAACATGAAGTAAAAATGCTTATGAAGTTGAGATGCTAGATATGTCAAGGCGACATATGAAGCAGAATTTGAAGGTTAAGTCAATGTATGAAGAAAATATTTTTGAAAACTATGCATGGGGTTCTTTTAAGAAAAATGTGTTCAATGTTTTTGAAACCTTATATATAATACATTTGAAATTATAAAGTAGGTGTACTAGGTAAGTATATTTATAAAAATGTTTTAAAATCATGCGAGATGAATTTTGAAATTATGTATAAGGTTTTTGAAAAACATGAATGATGCTTTTCGAAATCATGCACTTGATAAGAAAATGTACTATGTTAATATTGCCTTCAGACTATATGAAATATTTTGAAATTAGGAAGGTTGGTTTTGATAACATGGCCAATGTTTTTGAAATAACATAGACAATGCATTTAGAAAAATTGTTTTCAAACTATATGAAATGTTTTGAGATCATGAAGATTGTTTTTGAAATACTTGTACTGTATATGTTGAAAAATCAATACGTAATGGGTATGAGATTTTAAAATACCCTTAGTTATCTAACCAAGGATTCAAAGGTACAGATGTGCAGAAGCATGATTACTCATAATGTCACTTTATTTTCTGTACTTTGTTTCTTAGAGTGAAACGAGTACTTAAAATTTTCGAGGGAATCATGAGCGATCATTTGAAAGAGAGAATCACAAGAGTAGTTTGTAAGGTACATAGTTTCTTGATGTAGGTATCATAGGAAAAGTCATACACACATGTAACTACACTTGTATATCAGAATTGTGAACAAGAATTTATTTATAAACAAAACAGATTGTTTCACATTACAAGAAAATAGATAAACAAAAGCATAAGACAGCAACATCTTCTAGTCAGCCAACTGCTCATCCGTGGGTTGGATTTGCATTAGCAAGCTTTGGGCAATCCCTTATGAAATGGCCCATCTCGCCACAGTTGTAGCAAGACCCTGGTGAGAAATGAACTTGAGCAGAGTCGGCTTGTGGTTGATCTGGACCACCTTGGTTCGGGTTACATCGACAAGCACTTACCAGGTGACCAACTCGTCCACATGATACACACAGACGACACTGTAAGTGAGCTAGGTGATGCCCCTTACATTTGTTGCATAATGGTGTCGTTCCCTTGTATTGCTTCTTAGCAGGTGGTGTTGCCACCCGGATGGGTCCTGTTTGATTTGGTACTGCTGCAACACAAACTTTTGCTGTATGACCTTTACGTCCACAAATTTGGCATTCACGGCACTTCACATTAGCAAGATGATGAAGGTTACATTGGTTGCACAAGGGTGAAGTTCCATTGTATGGCTTCCTAGCTGGTGGCCTTGCCACATGGCTAGGTCCCGCTTGATTAAGTGTAACCGCTGCGGGTTTCCTTGAAGCTTTACGCTTCCTTGATTTTGGTGCTGGCTTGACTTCTGCTTCCTTTGGTGGCTCATGAGTGGCTTCATTGTCGAGACGGGAGGCTTCATTGTTGAGACGAGCCATGGCAATGCCTAAATCCACAGTCTTCTGAATCACTTCGCCTATTTGCTGGGCAAATTTGACTGTTCGCTCGGACATTTGACCAGTGCTGAGAGGAATAGACATTCTAGAAGAAAATGAAAGACATAGGAAGTAACAAGTGAAAGGTTATTGGATAATCAATACAGAATGGTAACGAATGAAAATTGTGATCATTTGTTTGTTACCTAAGGCAAACAAATGAGATGGTGACAAATCAAAGTAAATGGGTCAAAAATAATGTATCGCGAAGACATGCTCGCCTATAAGTGAACACTCATCCCAAGAATTCCCAGGTAAGCACAACTGGTCTCGCATCTGATGAGATGTATACGAAGTGCTTGCCTAGACAGAAAACCCAAAATACAGGCATTCACCCTTCCAGTTTGCACGTGTTCACATTATTTAAAACCCAAAACCTTGACGAGATTTTTGAAAATTCAAAGGGGGTTCAAAACCATATAACAGAGGGTTCAAAACCTTACAATAGAGGGTTCAAAACCTAGAAATCAATCATCCTAGAACAGATGATTAGTTTTCAAAGCGGTTTTGAAGTTTATGTTCTTGTTGCGGTTGTCACCTAAGGATAGGTGACAGTATTGTTTTATAACTAAACGCAAGTAAACTCGCGTTAGGGTCCTAAGAAGGTTATAGACTAGGTCAAAGTATTACTAATAACCTAATTCCCTATAACCATGAGCTCTGATACCAACTTTTCTGTCACACCCCGACCACGTAGGACAACCAAACATGACGGAAACGTCGGGGAGTGTTGTAACAGAATCATTGTTTCATAACACATGGAAATTGAAATATTGTTTTATTGATTAAAGTAGTTACAATGTCTTGACAATCAAAGAAACATAACATAAATAACTAGTCTTGCATCTTTTATTGTCGCTAAGGCCCAAGTCCGCCTAAGTGTATCTTGATAAATCCTATGCATCATATCCTGAAAACACATGTGAAAATAGGTACGTCAGCATAAAAATGCCTGTGAGATACATAGGTTTATGAAAAATAGGATTCATGACTTATGTTTAAGAAAATGTTTAGTCATGAACCTTGTCATTTGAAAAGTGATAAGATTAGATGATATGTATAAATAAGAGAATAATGTATGGTTAAATGAATAACCATGTAAAATGAGTTTGTATAAGATAAGTTGTTTGTAAAAGAATGTCTTGTGAAAAGTATGTTATTTGTATAAAATGTTATATATCTTAAATTGAAATGATTCAAATAACGCTACGATATGTAATACCATACAAACACGTATATATAGGAAGTACCAGTGGCGTATCCACCATGCTTGTATCATATTACACACGCACCGTTACTCAAATCACTTACCCAAACAAACCACCAATGTAAGATGTCTATGTTTAAACAAGTTGCCAAACGTATTGAATAATATGTCAAAAATGTTTATGTCAATATATAAATCATGTAATGTGTAACCAATGTCAATAATGTTTATGTGTCAAATGTAAATCATGTGATGTGTAACCAATGTCAATAATGTTCATGTGTCAAATGTAAATCATGTAATGTGTAACCAAAATGATCTGTATGGCTAGTGAAATGTATCAACTAAACCATATGCACAAAAACAAAGTATTGAAGAAAAACATGGTTTAAATCAAAGCTATGTTTTGTGGAAATGCATCCTATACTGATACGAACATCTATGCGGTGTTGTGAAAATGCATACATCCAAGCCTTGAGACTGTGGCGATAAACCCTTAAACAATTTAAAGGTTTATCTAAATTATGTATATCGAATTCGGTCATTCCTTCCAATCCACACCAACCCAGGATTTCAGGAACGGTAGTTGTCAATTCCTATGGTACCACTACCTACTAACGAACGGCGTAGCTAATGTTAATGAATGTATTGTTCCATTGTAAACAACCCAAATGTCATAACAAAATGTAAGCATGTGATGAAAACACTGTACTAAGTATGTAACCAACGGACATACATAGCATAAAATGTAAATGTAAAACAATGTACTAAGTATGCACACAATGGGCACACATAGTATAAAATGTAATGTAAAACAATGAAATCATGTACTATAAATGTACTAATGAATATAGTAAGTATATGATGTGAAAACAGGAAAGCATGAAAGTAACAAGTAGGCACATGTGTTTCACCCCAAAACAGTTTGGAAAACAGTAAAAGATGGGTCTATGTACTCACTTGAGATTGCTCAGAAATCCTTGAGTAACAACCAAACAATGCTAGAGATCGCGGATATCAAACGGCACCTAATATAGGTAACTATGTTAATAAACCGGACCTAAATCGGAAGATCGGGTAGCATGAGGGTTTGTAAACCAAACGAGTATGGAGACTCGTGTAATATGGTTCAACAAAGCCTACATACTAAATGAAACTTAACCTAAGTGCTTACGACCCATTACGACCCGTTTAGGTAGCTTATGCTACTTTAACGCGTCGTTCGCGTGAAACGCGTTCGGACCGCCTAACTAGTCCTATGACAAGTGTTATATGCCTAAACATGTTACATAATCAGTTATGTGACAAAAGTTTAGGTTACATATGCTTAATTACCAATTATACATGAAAAGGGTATTCTGGTAATTTACCTAAGGCATATAAACTACCTATCATACAACTACTCAAACGATGTGACCATAAGGTATAACCTCGGAAGGTTATTCCCTATATACTATGGTCACCTAAGGTATTTGGTCGGATCCTAATGATCAACCAAATGGGTCGGGTTCGAAGGTATAAGCGATTTATTAGATCGCTTACCCTACGACCCTAGACAACGTGGTAATCAGTAGGCATAGTCCCAAGGGACTATAACCAACGTGATTACACTCACGTTGCGAAGTTCAAACGAACTTCGTATTGACCATAAACTGGTCAATGCAGAAAGTCAAACAAAGTTTGACTTTCAGACTCGAAAAGACTCGAAAAGCAATAAAAGAACGAAAGAATACTTACGAAGGGTCCCCAAATCAAAATTCTAGTGAGTTTAGCAATGGATGGCATGGGGTATTTATAGTGTTTCCCAAACCGTTAGGATCGTTTCTTGGAAAACGTGATTCGATCTTGGCCATACACTTGCACCCATGGTATTGTAATACCATGTGCATCAAAAACCAGCCCATAGAATTGAGAAAAACCATGTGCAAGGTTGGAACGGACCAGATTCGATGTTTCTGCATGTTTTCTGCTGTCAGGGGGCTGATGCGGCCCGCTTCAGGATCAGACGAAGCTCAGGCGGGCCGCCTGGAGCTTCTGATCAGAAAACAAGTTTCCATTTTGACAGTTTCAGTCCCTGTTGTGTTTTAAGGCCATTCCCGACACTTCTAAGGCCCGTAAAGCCAACTTTAAGGCCCTAAAATGATGCCTAAACATTGTGGACATGAAACATGCTCAAAAATATGTCGGATGTTGGTTCGTTTGGTCGTACGAACGCGATGTTCGCTTAATTACGACGGAATGCGCATAAGCTCGAAAAACGATCCAAATTGCGCGACGAATGGATTTTTCTCATGCCAAACACTAAAATAAAATTTTTTAGTGCTTACATAAATTTTTGGATGTCCGGATGTATTCAGAACGTAAGTTATGCGCGAAAATGCAAACTTGTGCACTTTTTGACGCTTTTAGTCCCTGAATGACCCAAAAGTTTATTTTAGCACACCGAACCCCTGAAAGCCTATTTCTAAGCTATGAAAGGATATTTATGGTATGTTTAAATTATGGCCATGTTCTGGAATGTTTGTTACAGTTCAAATTGGCATACTTTCGCAGTTTGTCAACTTTAGTCCCTGTAAGCGATTTAACTTGATTTTGCCATACCAAAGCCTTCGAAACTTATTTCTAAGTTATGTAAAGGTTATTGAAGGTATGTTAAGCCTATTTCACTATTCCGGAGTGTTCGTTGCATTAAACTGGCTATATTTACGCATCGGTGTGCGTATAACCTTCCAGAAAGCGATTTAGAGTTTGGAATCGAACTAGAATTGATATGTGCAAATGATACACATATTTATACAAATCCTAAGTATGAAATACAATATTTCATTGGTTCGGTATTTGTTTGATGGCTGTGAAGGCACAGGTGTCACACTAAAACAAGGTGGGGAGAATGTAACAACCCTCGGTAAAATCAACACTCTCATAATATTTCCGACACCTATGTATATTTTAAAAGACCCTCATATGTCTTTATATTCAACCCGTATGTAAAAATCAAGCCAGAGATACAATATAGTAATTAAATAAATTAAAAACAATAAATATTAAGTTGAGGCGGGCCGCGTAGGATCCCACCCCAACCTCACGCGGGCGGTATCAAGGCTAAAACTTATTCCGGTGAAATTATAAGTTAAGGCGGGCCACGTAAGCTCACTTTGAATCTTACGCGGGCCGCTAGAGATCATCAAACGCGGAGACGCCCTGAGCTGACACGTGTCGACATCGTGGCGGGTCTATAGGATGAGCCGGATAAGCTATAGGTTGACCAAGTGTTGACGCGGGCCGCGTAAGGCTTCGCCTTACTTTACGCGGGCCGCCTGAAAGTCGAATTCAGCACCTATAAATAGATGGCATCGGATCTCAGTCGAACTCGCTCACAATTTCATTCTCAATCTCAAATTCTGTAGTAGTGTTATTATACGCGGGTATTATATCCCCCCTAATTAGCGAAGTTCTGCTCTGTTGTAAGTATTATAACCCCGGTTTCATAAGTAGATACGCTGCCCGATTGATTTAAGGTTCCGTAACAACTGTCGTGGTTCTGCCCGACGTAGTTGTTGGAATGTCGTCTCGGGGAGGGTATCATTAATATTTTCAAAGGGTTATGATACTAACCTAGGTACATGTGTGTAAATTATAGATTAATCCCAGGAAATCCTTACGCGAAGTCTAAGATAGCAATGTGAGTTTATCCTCTTTTTGTTAACCTTTTTGTAATATTTTACAAAACCTTAAATGTTTTACAATGCGATTAAGCGGTGATTGAGTCTTTGTAGTTCTTCAATTATTGCCGGTATGTTGGGGTTTTGTATACAAAATTTACTACCTTGTGAGTAGTAAGTCGGGGATGACAGGACGTTACCATTGGACGACGAGTTAGCCAATGAGTAATATGACCCACAAGTCAAGATTGACAGTACTGAATGAGTAATTGTGTAGAAATAAACAATGTGATCGCTCTCAATACTGTTTTAATTGATAAAATATTTCTTGATTAAACTGGGATTCACTCACCAGTATTTCCCGCTGAAAAATGTTCTTAAAACATGTTTCAGGTAACAAAAAGTGACAGCCAATTAGTAAAAAGCCAGCTGGAGAGCACTAAAGGCTTGGGAAAAATCTGGCTATAAAAGTTACCTAAAAGATGATGTTTTAAATTCAATAAAATAGGGTTTTATCCCTATGAATGTATTGTAATAAGAAACTTGGGTTTTACCCATGTGATTATTAATATCAAATATGTTGGTTTTACTCTGATAAACATTTCCTAACTACGGTCCTGATGAAAATTCCACTGCCAAATTAGACAAATACCACGATACCACCAAAACTGGCTCGCGGCCGCCCGTTCCCGGGAATCAGGGATCGGGGGTGGCGACACAGTAATTCTCCTTAATCAATGTCACAAACTGTTCCCAAGACAGATTGTACAATGGGATTTTCCCAGTGGCTTGGATCAAAGACCTCCACCAGGCTAGTGCCTCACCTTTGAATGACTGAGATACAAACTTTACCACATCCTTATTAGCGCAACCACTAATATCTACCACAGTGTCCATCTCATCTAACCATGACATGCAATAAACTGCTCCTTTTTCCCTGGTGAAATCCCTGGGTTTGCAGGAGACAAAGTATTTATAGGTGCAACCTTTAGCACGTGGTTCTTGATTTAATACAACTCTATGAGATGGAACACTCCTCTGGTTTGATGAGTGATGAGAATCACTTTTGTGAGCAGTATGAGTTCTTGAGGGTGGCTTCGTACGTGGTACAGATTGGGTCCTTACTTGAGTACCACTGGATTCATTGAATTGCCTATCCAAAGCTCTTGTAACAACATTGTCTATCAATGCCTGTAATTCTGCTCCTGCTACGTTGACTCTGGAGGTGTCATGATTATCTCTGGGGTGACTGTTGACTTCGTCTGACCCAGGCATGTAGCTTGATTGCTACATAAAATAATGATTTTTCAATTTATTCAGAGGTCTATAACAGTTTTATCATTCTAATGATTTATTAACCATGGTATTAAGAAACCATTTTGATTAATTTGTTAAGCATATATATATATATATATATATATATATATATATATATATATTCAGGATTTTCGTTATAATAATCCTTAGTTATAATTAAGATATATCAATGGCATAAAGGCCTAGTCATATAGACAGTTTAAATTTTTTTTTTTAAATCATGATCTTATAGGATCAAGGTATTGAGGTTTTACTTATAATTTATTACCTCTTCTTAACAGGGGGTCGAAGACCACAACTGTCTTTTGTCTTATATGACAATGAATATAGCCCGTAGGCATTACATCCCTACTGGATGTTTAATATAATAAAAGAAATTTGAAAAATCTAATATAAGGATGACTTATGCGATTTTATCGAATCACATTTTGCCAGGAATGTTAACATGTTTAAAGACGTTAACAAGGATTTGAATCCTTTAAATAGGTTTTACCATCTTGGCCATATTTAGAATGACATGTGGCTAGGTTTTACCTTTTAAGATTCTTATTATTTTATCAAAATGGTAGGTTTTATAAAAGGAGTGTTATTTTTTCATTTATTTCACATATTATATTTATACATATAATTTAAAAATGAAAATTTAAGCTAACCATTCCATTAAAATTTAAACAAGTACATGTTTGCCCTAAACGGGACTTCTACAGAAATAACACGCCCACGCAGGGGCTTAAACAGAAAAACATACCCACGCAGGGGTTAAACAGAGAAACATGCCCACGCAGGGGCGGAATACTAAAAGACATGCCCACGCAGGGGCTTGATTACTATACTAAAAATAAACAAATAAATAAAGGATTTAGTGATCCTTTTTGCTTTTCCCCTTTATTAAACTCGCCAGACCCTTGAAAATTCCTCGGTTTTGTCTACGTCCTTCCCGAACCTCCTGCTGCACCTGATTCATCCTTTGAAGAATCTCCTGATGCTGCGGTGGCGATATTACTGGCAGCTGCGGGGGTTGTTGATACTGCGGAGGTTGAGGAGGCGGGGGTTGCTGATACCCATATGGTGGGTACCCATAGGGGCAATATCCAGCCTGATATGGGACTCCAAAGGGCCCCTCGGGATGGAGAGCGTTGTAATCCCACGCTGCCTGGTACGGGGTCAAAACTAGCATAGTTGTAGTTGGTGTGGGCCGGCTGCTCAAAGGGATTATACGCCGCCGCACCGGTGTATGTTGGTATAGGGTCGCCAAAGCCCAACGGTGGTGGCGCGACAGGCGCATAGTTTACTTCCGAGACGGGGTTTGAAGGTCCACCCATCTGCGGGTCTTCATGGAGTGGCGGGTAGCGGCTGCCACTTGAAGGTTGAGGGGTGCTGATACGCACTCCTCCTCGCACGGACATCCGTGCGGTTGTTCTCCTTCGCCTAGGTGGCTCCGGAGGCTGTTGCTGAGCTGGTGGTGGTGGCGGAGTGACTGCGACAAAACGAGAATCCTCGGAGGGATCCTGCTGCTGCTGCTACTGTGGTGAGTTGTGGTAACTGGGAGTAAACACCCATTCGATCTGTCGGAACCTTTCCTCATAGCTGTCGGGACCATTATAAGGTGATCCCACGAAAGGTGACCCATCCGAAATTTCGATGGGGTGGTTAGGGGTTCCGGACGGTGGCTCTGCAGGATCGGTGTCCTCGTCCATGTCCATTGCATGGTCGCCCGAGAAGTGGTCTTCAGGTCCTAGTGGGTTAAAACCCACTGGTTCTTCAAGGTAGTTTTCCGGATTGAAACGGCTCTGGAAAAAGGGCATTGGGTCATTAAAAGGTGAGTTGTGGCCCTGGAGAGGTATATAAGATTGGTGGGAATTATGGGGCTCGTTTTCAGACTGAGGCCCAAAGGAGTTTTGAAAAGAAGGGGAGGAGCTCAACGAAACTGAGCGCCTTCCTAGTTCAATATAGGTCCTCCAGTTATCTTGAGGACTCCGGCTAAGGGAATCTGACGGTGTTCGCCGGTGTGAAGGCCCGGCCTCATGATCATTCGGGGCGACGAGTGGCCCCTTGCCTCTTCCTCTCCCTCTCACTCTTGGTGGCATCTTGTTCAACCTGTCAAAACAAACAAAGGATACAACAAGAAAATATAAAAGACAAAGTTAGAAATAAAACAAATTTGGATTAATCCTAAGTTCTTTGTCTAGACTCAAGAATCGAGGAATGTGCAACTGTGTAACTGAGATTAAACACAAAAGGCTAGTGTTTAATTCACTCAGTGTTGGCTCTGATACCAACCTGTCACACCCCGATATTTCCACGTATTTCCGGTGGGGCGGGTGAGGAGTATCGTGACGTAGTTGATATCATCATAGTCAAACAACACAATTTTAAATGCACAGCGGAAGTAAAAGATAGATTTATTTCAACCGAATAAATTGTAATATCAAGTATCACAAAATAGTTGAAAGAGATCCACAGGCGGATCAAATAAAAAGGAAACATAGTTCATCAGATTTAAAATGCATCCAAACTTGCGAGACTCTTATCTATGCTAAGGAGAGGCCAGCCTATTTCGAGTAGTACCTGCACTTACCTTTTTTGGGAAAATACGTCAGTTTACACTAGTATATACAATTAACTGACTCATTTTGAAAAGGTTTAGAAAATTGATTTGGATGCACAAGGCACAAAATAATTTATAACTTGGGATAATTATTTATATATAAACTTGTAAAAGAATTACATGTTCGTTATACGTTCAGTAGCCCGGGCTGAATACTGGGTTAAAGATTAATAGACACACCACATGGTATAGTCCCGCGGCGAGTTATTCTCGTAACCGGCGGTTATACCTCATTATTTATATATATGCACAGGCAGGTGTACGCCTACACCCCGTGCTAAGGTCGTGGCCATTTCATGAATGATGCCAAGGATATCCGGGACATGGTCATTAATCCCCCAAAGGCTTTAAGCAAACAAAACAATTTAGCCGGGTTATTTCAATGAATTAACCATCATACGATTAAGGATTCAATGCCCGACCAAGTTGTATTTTATATACCGTACCCCAAGCCCGTATAAGGGAAAATAAGTTAAAAGTATTTACCTGAGCAAGTAATAATCACAAATAGCAAGTGCACGTAGCTTTTACCGGGTCTCCTGATCTGGAACGAAGGTTTTTAATAACCTATTAGATTCCTAACGGGTCTTTAATTAAGCCTAAACTTAGACCAGTTAGTTTTAAAGGAAGATACGGTTCAAACGCACGATTAAGCGAAGACCGGAATGGAATGTGATTTAGACCCGACAAGCTTGGAGACTTGTGTAATATGGGTAAACTAAACACATTCTGGATTTTGAGACAAAAATGATAAGGTTTGACCCGTTTCGGCTAATTTATGCAAACTAGTTACATAAACCGCACCGAACGCGAATAATGCGTAACGGGTAACCAAATGATTCATGAACAAGTTTCCTAAGTTAATATGCCTTAAATATGTTGTGACATCAGTAAGATATCTTCTATTATGCCCAAAACGAATTTAAACTCAGACTATGCCCCGTAGGGGTATTTTGATCATTTTAAAGGCTATAAAAGAGTTTAAATAATAATCTGAGTTACAGGTCTGATATAATCAGTAAAAATACTTAATTTAATAAGTTATAACAGTAGGGTATTACATATATGTGAAATTTATAACGGTGCGCAAGGACCTAATTTGGCAGAATGTCAGATTTGGTCCCTGCAGCCCGTTTAAGCTATTTTTGATGCGTTTGAACCCCGTTAACCTCATTTCAAGGCTCAAAAATGAAGTTAAAGTATAGGGAACTCAAAACATGTTCAAAAATATCTCAGATGTCGGTTCGTTTGGCCGTACGGTTGCGATGTTCGCTTAATTACGACGGAATGCGCACAAGCGCGAAAAACGATCCAAATGACGCGACGAATGGATTTTTCTCATGCCAAACACTAAAATAAAATATTTTAGTGCTTACATAAATTTTTGGATGTCCGGATGTATTCAGAACGTAAGTTATGCGCGAAAATGCAAACTTGTGCACTTTTTGACGCTTTTAGTCCCTGAATGACCCAAAAGTTAATTTTAGCACACCGAACCCCTCAAAGCCTATTTCTAAGCTATGTAAAGGATATTTATGGTATGTTTAACTTATGGTCATGTTCCGAAATGTCTGTTACAGTTCAGATTGGCATACTTTCGCAGTTTGTCAAATTTAGTCCCTGTAGACGAATTAACTTGTTTTTGCCATACCAAAGCCTTCAAAACTTATTTCTAAGTTATGTAAGGGTTATTTAAGGCATGTTAAGCCAATGTCACTATTCCGGAGTGTTTTTTTTTCATTAAACTGGTTATATTTACGCATTGGTGCGCGTATAACCTTTCAGAAAGCGATTTAGAGTTTGAAATCGAACAAGAATCGATATGTGCAAATGATACACATATTTTTACAAATCCCAAGTATGAAATATAATATTTCATTGGTTTGGTATTTGTTTGATGGTCGCAGTGACCCAGGTGTCACAGTCTCCCCTACTTTAGGAAATTTCGTCCCGAAATTTAATCAGAGGAAACTTGTGAGAGCTTGAAAACATGAAGTTGAAAAGACAAAACAACACTGGTTAGGGTTCTGAACTTCTAGTAACTTTAAATAACATTATGCTTTCAATGCAAGAGGGGCACTTATATAAAAGTATATGAAGCGTCATTGGTGCGTCCACCGTACCTCCATTACATCGTTCTCATTTTGTTATTGTTGTCACTATCGGTTCTTACACATAATAAATCCTACTGGGTTTCTATGCACTAAATTTCATAATTATGTACGCGTCCATAATTAGACAATTCCTTGCACATTTCACACAGTCTATTTTATAATGTGTAGGGTATAACCAAATGAACAAACCTGTGATGAGTGTGACTGGACCACCATAGGGTCCTTTCAGCTGTATCATCACATGCCATTCTTAACCAGATCTTGAATCAATCTTTAACTAGACCACTTAAGGGTCTCTCATCGAATCATAGAATGGTACTATATAACCCAAGGGTCTTAACTACCACGTAGAAGCCCATAAGGATTTAAGGTAGTACCTTTGAATATCCTACTATGAATCCCTCATATGAAGATATGAAAGATTCTATGAGGATTTGAAAATTGGATCACACAAAAACATAGAGGAGAACACATAAACACATATCACATAATCGCATAATCGCACACTCGCATTATTGTTTAAATTGACCTTTTAAATTTGTTATATTTGGACACGGGTATTTAAAGCATACAAGGAATCAAATCCTTAATTGTAGCAATTTGGATGGATCCATATGAATACCCTGCTTGTTGACTACATGACCCAAAAACTGAACTTCTTTAAGCCAAAATTTCCTCTTGGAGGATTTAGCGAAAAGTTTGTTCCTTCTTTAGGGGTTTCAAATGTCAACGAAGGTGTTGATCGTGATCGGCTCGGGACATGAATAGATCAAGATGTCATCAATAATAACAATGACGAACTGATCCAAATAAGACTTGCAGACTCTATTTATTAAGTCCATGTAGATGGCTGGAGCATTTGTCAACCCAAAAGGCATGACTGTAAACTCGTAATGGCCATACTTCGTGTAGAAAGCCGTTTTGGGAACATCTTCTTCGAGGATACGAAGTTGATGATACCCAGAACGCAAATCGATCTTGAAAAAAAAAACATGAAGCACCCTGCAGTTGATCGGAGAGATCATTGATTTAAGGTGGGGGATATCGATTCTTGATGGTAAGCTTACCAGGCTTACGTTAATCGATACACATTCGAAAAGATCCATCTTTCTTTTCACAAAGAGGACAGGAGTTTCCCCAAGGTGAAAAGTTCTTAAGGATGAATCCTTTATCAGACAACTCTTGAAGCTGTTTTGATAATTCTTGCATCTCGAACGATGCAAGACGATAAGGTGCTTTCGCAATTGGGTTGGTATTGGGTACAAGGTCAAAATGAAATTTGACATTACGAACTGGAGGCAAACCAGGCAGTTCATCAGGAAACACCTCTGGATAATCCCGAACAATCGGAAGATCCTGAATACTCTTGCTCTTGCCTTTCTCCTCGGTGACATGTGTTAGAAAAGCAACATATCCTTTTCGTAAATAACTTTTGGCTTTTGATTTAAAAGAAATAAGTGTTTAAGGTTCTTGGGGAGGTCACAAGTGATCATAAAAAAAATGACAGAACCACACGAGTAGTTTGTCTTTGTGTTGACATCATAAGGTTGGATCAAACATTCCTACAATTGCATTATTGTTGTTGTTGTTGCCGTTGTTGTATATCTCGTGGACTTGGGTTACAACACCGGGGAGCACAGCAGCCACTTGCTGAGAGACCAGGGTTGCGAGTTCTTCAATAGTAAAAGTTCGAGCATCGGTTCGAGCATCGCGTCGAGGAGGCATTGTCTAACAAGGAAATAAGGGAGTCGATGATTTAATCAAAGTAAACGGGTCATATAACGTATCACTGAAGACATGCTCGCCTATAAGTGAACACTCATCCCAAGAATTCCCAGGTAAGCACAACTGGTCTCGCGTCTGATGAGATATATACGAAGTGCTTGCCAAGACAGAAAACCCAGAATACAGGCATTCACCCTTCCAGTTTGCACGTGTTCACATTATTTAAAACCCAAAACCTTGACAAGATTTTGAAAAATTCAAAGGGGTTCAAAACCATATAACAGAGAGTTCAAAACCTTACAATAGAGGGTTCAAAACCTAGTAATCAATCATCCTAGAACAGATGATTAGTTTTCAAAGCGGTTTGGAAATTTATGTTCTTGTTGTGATCATCGCCTAAGGATAGGTGACGGTATTGTTTTATGACTAAACGCAAGTAAACTCGCGTTAGGGTCCTAGAAAGGTTATAGACTAGGTCAAAGTATTACTAATAACCTAATTCCCTATAACCATGAGCTCTGATACCAACTTTTCTGTCACACCCCGACCACGTAGGACAACCAAACGTGGCGGAAAACGTCGGGGAGTGTTGTAACAGAATCATTGTTTCATAACCATGGATACCAAAAAGTGTTTCGTTTTATTAAACATTGAATAATTACATCGTCTGGAAATCTAAATACACAATTTAAACATAGTCTATCATTGTTATTGAGTCACTAAGGCCTTGTCCAGTCCTATGTGAGCATGCATCCTATCAATCGATATCTTTCAACAATACCTGAAACACATGTGAAAAACGAGGTCAGCAAAGAAATGCTGGCGAGTACATAGGTTTTGTGAAAATAAGATTCATGACTTCTGTTTAAGAAAATGTTTAGTCATGAACCTTGTAATTTGCTTTGTCTTTGTAAATCATTTGAAAAATAATAAGTTCAGATGATATGTATAAATAAGAGAATAATGCATGATTAAATGAATAACCATGTAAAATGAGTTTGTAAAAGTTAAGTTGTTTGTACAACAATGTATTGTGAAAAGTATGTTATTTGTATAAAATGTTATATGTTTAAATTGAAATGATTTAAACAACGCTACGATATGTAATACCATATAAACACTTATATATAGGAAGTACCAGCGGCGTATCCACCATGCTTATATCATATTACACACGCCTCGTTACTTAAATCACTTACTCAAACCAAACCAACAATGTAAGATGTCTATGTGTAAACCAACTGCCAAATGTATTGGAATAATATGTCAAAATGTTCATGTCAAGATGTAAATCATGTTATGTATAACCAATGTCAAAAGTGTTTGTGTCAAATGTAAACCATGTAATGTGTAACCAAAATGATATGTATGGCTAGTGAAATGCATCAACTAAACCATAGGTGAAACGCACAAAACAAAGTATTGAAGTAAAACTTGGTTTAAATCAATACTATGTTTTGTGGAAATGCATGATCAATTGTAAATTCATGTCCAAATGTTTACCCAATCGTTAAAACATTTTGTGAAATCGTTCTTGTTGTTTTAATCGTTCTTGTTTTAATTGTGAAACTACTTTATGGTCGATTTTCTAATAACATTCAAACCTTCTTGACTCGTTCATCGTTCCAACTCGTTCTCGTTCTTAACAAACCCTTACCAAAGGGTAAATTAATAATTACAGATTCAGTCGTTACCCAAAATACCCACACATAACCATGGGTATAGAGAATAACGGGATTTGTCAGATCCTATGGTACCATAACCTAATACTAGTCGGCTTGATCATTGCTAATGAATGTCATTGGTTATGTAACTACAACCAACAAGTTTGTTCACTTTATTGAAATCGTTCTTGAAACCATTGTAATTGTTTTTGAAACCATTGTAATCGTTCTTGAAATCATTGTTAAGATATTTAGCACATATGAGTCACCCCAAAACAGTTGAAAACAGTAAAAGAGGGGAATAATGTACTCGCCTGAGGATGCTTAGAGGTCTTGAACAACAACCAAACAAAGCTAGAGGGAGCACGGAATCAGTCGGCAATCTAAAACTATATAAATAAACCGGACTTAAATCGGGAGATCGGATAGGATGAGGCTTGGTAAACCAAATGAGTATTGGAACTCATATGATATGGTTTAACAAGGCCTACATACTACATTGAGACTAACCTGAGTGCTTTCGACCCATCGCGACCCATTAAGGTAACATACGCTACTTTAACGCGTCGTGCGCGCAAAGCGCGTTCGAGACGTCTAACTAGTCCTATGACAAGTATTATATGCCTAAACGTGTTTAATCATGTTGTATAATCAGTTATGTACAAAAGTTTAGGTTACATAAGCTTAATTGCCAATTATACATGAAAAGGGTATTCTGGTAATTTACC
Organism: Helianthus tuberosus; assembly: GCA_030545235.1. Classification (NCBI taxonomy): domain Eukaryota; kingdom Viridiplantae; phylum Streptophyta; class Magnoliopsida; order Asterales; family Asteraceae; genus Helianthus; species Helianthus tuberosus. The sequence goes on along the minus strand of CM060359.1, from coordinate 15,401,044 downwards.
TAAGGCATATAAACTACCTATCATACAACTATTCAAACGAAGCGACCATAGGGTATAACCTCGGAAGGTTATTCCCTACCTACTATGGTCACCTAATGTATTTGGTCGGATCCTAACGATCGACCAAATGGGTCGGGTTCGAAGGTATAAGCGATTTATTAGATCGCTTACCCTACGACCCTAGACAACGTGGTAATCAGTAGGCATAGTCCCAAGGGACTATAACCAACGTGATTACACTCACGTTGCGAAGTTCAAACGAACTTCGCATTGACCATAAACTGGTCAACGCAGAAAGTCAAACAAAGTTTGACTTTCAGACTCGAAAAGACTCGAAAAGCAATAAAAGAACGAAAGAATACTTACGAAGGGTCCCCGAATGCTAACCTCGATTCAAGTAGCTCAGGTATGAAACAATGGTTTCAACTTAGAGCTTCTCAAACCAAGATTCTAGTGGGTTTAGAGGTTGGATGGCAAGGGGTATTTATAGTTTTCGGTTCACCGTTAGGATTGTTTCTTGGAAAATGGGGCACGATCAAAGCCGTACACTTGTTGGAATGTTATGGTGACTAAATTGGCCACTCACCATAGGGTATCAACATGTGGCAAAGGATTTGGGAGTGGTTAACAGCTGAAAACAGGCTGTTTAATACACTGCATCTGGTCTGCAGACCCCTTGCGCACCGTAACAAATATTTGTTGCGGTGCGCAAGGACCTAATTTGGCAGAATGTCAGATTTGGTCCCTGCAGCCCGTTTAAGCTATTTTTCGATGCGTTTGAACCCCGTTAACCTCATTTCAAGGCTCAAAAATGAAGTTAAAGTATAGGGAACTCAAAACATGTTCAAAAATATCTCTGATGTCGGTTCGTTTGGCCGTACGGTTGCGATGTTCGCTTAATTACGACGGAATGCGCATAAGCGCGAAAAACGATCCAAATGACGCGACGAATGGATTTTTCTCATGCCAAACACTAAAATAAAATATTTTAGTGCTTACATAAATTTTTGGATGTCCGAATGTATTCAGAACGTAAGTTATGCGCGAAAATGCAAACTTGTGCACTTTTTGACGCTTTTAGTCCCTGAATGACCCAAAAGTTTATTTTAGCACACCGAACCCCTCAAAGCCTATTTCTAAGCTATGTAAAGGATATTTATGGTATGTTTAACTTATGGTCATGTTCTGGAATGTCTGTTACAGTTCAGATTGGCATACTTTCGCAGTTTGTCAAATTTAGTCCCTGTAGACGAATTAACTTGTTTTTGCCATACCAAAGCCTTCAAAACTTATTTCTAAGTTATGTAAGGGTTATTTAAGGTATGTTAAGCCAATGTCACTATTCCGGAGTGTTTGTTGCATTAAACTGGTTATATTTACGCATTGGTGCGCGTATAACCTTCCAGAAAGCGATTTAGAGTTTGAAATCGAACAAGAATCGATATGTGCAAATGATACACATATTTTTACAAATCCCAAGTATGAAATATAATATTTCATTGGTTTGGTATTTTTTTGATGGTCGCAGTGACCCAGGTGTCACAGTGATGGTGGTGGCCGTGGTTCAGATTCGTTGCGACGTGTGACTTGGGTTCGTTAGGCTCGGGTCAAGTTTAATCACAGGTTCGGGTCCCCATTCAGTACGAGTCAGCGGGTTCAGTCCCGGGTTGGTAACGGGTCTGGTTCGGTTCAGTCGCGGCTCACGTCCCGTTCGAGTCAGTTTCGGTCCGGTCAAACATGGTCAACAACAGCTTTGGTTCGGTTCGGTTCGAGTCAAATCTGGTCAAACAAACAACGCCGGTCAAACCGATCAGATTCGGTGTTCGGTAAAATTATAACGTCTTGAAGTTCTTTAGATTATTTATGTTAATGTCAATTTTACGCGAAACGACTTTTATAATTTGTAAACGTGCATAGAACTATATATATATATATATATATATATATATATATTAGAGTTATTATTTATTGTTTCGTATTTTTTTTATCATTGTTAGTGAATTATTGAGTTTTGACAAAAATATATCGACAACTTGTTTTGTCGGGATCGTCCAAAAACAGAGGAAACTCTGCCCGTTTTTCGTAAAAATCCACGAAGCAATACGTGATTTATTTCAAAACGATTTTTTTTATTCATTTTCTTTTATAACCAAACCTCTAAACTTATAACATAAATGGATAATTCTTTTTATAACAATAAATTTTCATATTGAGATAATATATAATATACGAATTCCAAATTATGCAAAACATAAATATTAGGATTATTCTTCTTTTAAAACCAATAAATAATAGCGAGTTCGTGTTATTTTAAATATTTAGGATAATCCATCTCGTTCGTTCTCTTAGAATTCTGTTCACTCATGCACCATCGTTTGCCCTTATAGGGTGACCTCGGTGTTCCGTCCTCCTAAACTCGTACCCTCGTCAACACTTGGATAATCGGAAGACTTAGCAATTTTGTGAGTATACTTGACCCATTTTACCGCTTTCACACTTTTGGGTGTAACATGTTTTTATATACACAACTCACTTAGTATACATATTCTTATGCAATTACATAAATAAACAATCCAATACATGCTTACTATTTGTTATGCTTGATTCGTGTTTTCTGGGTGATTCTTATGTGATGAACTTGTCATTAGCTTCGTACGAGCCTCCACTTAACATGTATAGCGCTATAGGAGTAACGCACCACCCGTGAACGAGAGGTCATGTTAGGTTTATTCATTCATACTTGCGTAAACTGAGGGTTGACTTGTAAATCGCATGCCAGTTTATACGTTAATCTTGATAACTAGGTTTGCCATGTGGATTGTTCCTTAGCGTTTTTATACTTATATACTACGCACAAAACTTGTATGCTCGCCAATACATTTGTGTAACAACTCTCATCAAAAAGTAATATTTATTACTTTAATTTAACCAATAGGAAACCTTAATTGAGAAACCCAAGTGATTCTGCACAAACCCTAAAATTTTCAGAACAATCGGAATCAGGATCAGGACCCCTAAAACTCAGGGGGGGTAAACCCTAGTTAACAATTATCTAAAAATACTCGTTGTCAAAAATAGAATTTACAAAGCAGTCGAGTCAGCAGAGCTAGTCCCAACCGTGGCTACCCTATAACCTATTTTTAACCCTTACGCACCGTAACAATTTAAGTCTTACGGTCCGTAAGCACCCTTACGCACCGTAACAATTTTAGGCTTACGGTCCGTAAGCAAAGTGAAATTTTAACTATAAATAGCAGACATTGGCAATCGAATTTTGGTGTTCAAACGACGTAAAACTTCGCTGCATGTACTGAGATACGTTCTGTTTACACAAATTAACACACACGGTTCACTAATCGACGCCGCAATCAGGGTAATAACTCGATCGCTGATACGATTCAATGTCCGATCGATTAAACTATCCAATGGATGTTTAAGTGCTGCCCACATCAGGGTTTATGCTTTGTCATTCGTCGTTAAATCGATGGATGTTTAAGTATCGCACTTTGTCATTCGTTGTGAAGGTTTTAATCTCGTGAGTTATCGTAAATGCTGTATTAAGTTACTAACCAAATTGTGTGTCTGTTATTAAATTAGGTTATCAAGGCTAATCAGTAGAATAAGCTCTGTTAAATCTGCAATGTGAGTCATTCTCTTTTTATCAAATCTGTTTACAAAAAGTATGTTTATTTTCAAGATTATAATTACAGTGATTAAGTTTATGTAGTCACCAAATTACAGCCGGTATGTGGGGTATTGTGCACATTACTGTTTTTATCAATTTAGGTGGGCGTACCTAATTAATGATACTCGTTACTATTGGGTGAACGGACTCAATAGTAATATGACCACAGTCACCGAAACGAGTCGATGACAAATACTGTGGGTAGTTGGTTGAAATAAACATTGTAGTCTCTCTTAATACTGTGAATTATAATAAATGAGTCGTTTTTAGTAAATAGAATGATTCACTCAGTATTTCCCGCTGACAAAACCTTTTTCAAACATGTTTCAGGTGATCTGTTGTGATCCAGGAAAAGTGCCGTGAAGCACTATCAGCTTAAGGAAGTGGCTCGGTATAAAATAATGAAACATGTTTTGTAAAATAAAAGATTTCCTAGTGAAATCTCAAGATTGTAAATTACCGGGTTTTATCCCGAATTGTGAAATAAAATAATCGGGAAATATTTCAGTTTTAAAAAGATCCTGAAGAAACTTCCGCTGTTAATTAAATACCACGGGATTTCTGTCCCGCGGCTCCTGGAACGGGTCAAACCGGGCCGGGGGCCGTGACAATTTGTATTGAACTACACTTTTAAAACATGTTGCAGGTTTAGCGATGACGTTGGTGATGCATGGAATCTAGTAGGATGCTTAGATACACACTTTAAATTTGTATTCTTATTGTATTGTATTTCATTATTCATGTTGTAATTGTTTCAAATCCTTGTAATTGAATCTTTATAAATGAAATGAAAAATTATTCTTTAAATACTTGTCACAAATAGCGTTATGAAGTCTCTTGCAATCTATTTCGTCTCACTCCGATGTTTCCGCCATCGGTTGGGGTGTGACACTTTAGCTTCAACTCCATCGATTGTAGAACCTCTTGATGTATGTCCTTCAGAATCGCCATAAACTCCACGTCTCTATCACCGCCTTCTATATTACTGACAACACAAAGCTCACAAACGGAAGTTGAAGGCATCCGCATAAGATCTCTGGAAACCTGCTCTCTAGTGAACACGCCAACTTGCAATCCATCAAAACATCTCTTCAGCTCTTGAAGAGTAGCCCTATCTTCATACACCTGTTCCTCGATTTGCCTGACAAAACGCTGCTTTTGTCACACCCCCAAAAAACAGGACGTTGAACCGGCCTCTTTACCGGTTCACTGGTTGAACCGGTCGGATCGGTCGGACCGGATTTAAGAACCGGATAAATTTATTAATAGATTTTTAAAATAATATAAACTAAAAACAAATTAAATGAAGATATTATAACTTTTAGATTTTTAAAATAATAAAAAACATTTAAAACCAAAAACAAATTAAATAAATAAATATTATAGTTGTATACAGCTGTACTCCATCTTTCAATTCTTGCTGCAGTAAACAAAACAAGTTCCAATGAACTTTCATGATTTCACATTTTCATCTTTTATATATTTTTTTAATTGACTATTGAAGTTTATAAACTCAAATAGAGAGCTCCGACAAGACCACCATTTTCATCTTGAAATTGCAGCTGCTTGAGAGAGGCAGAGAGCATTTGAAATTGGTCGATGTTTGTTCTTCGTCTCTTCTAACAACTCCGGCCCGACCACCATTATCATCGAAATTCTGGTCCGGCCGCCGGTCACCGGGCCGGCCGGCCACGTGCTGAACAGACCCAACGTCTAGAACCGGACCGCCAAGGCTTCCGGTCCGCGGTCCGACCGGTTCGACCAGCTGGTCCGGTCCGGGTTTGAAAACATTGAATAAAACCTTCCATTAAATGTAATTGTATAATTCAAACACCATTTAATAAAGTCAACATGTTCAGTGGAAGCATAATAGTTTGTTTAAATAAAGTGTTCAACAATGCAACATTGAGAAGCGTTCCAAATGCCACGACCCATGACCACTCCATCTTTCCAAACAACAAGTTCCATAACAGTGAACCTAAGGACCTGCAAGCATGCAGAAAAAGTGTATCAGACAGGCTGGTGAGTTCACATTTTGCTTTAACCGTTTAATACCAAGTAGTGATTTTTGATTTGTTAAGGTGTGTTATGTTGATAATAACTCGATACCGTAGACGGCCCTTTTTGCCCTTCCCCAATGCTCTATCAAACATTGGTCATGATTTAAAGTTATTAGTTCATGCCCGTCCTATCCAGGTACGTCGTGAGGGTGCCAAAGCTAATAGCGCTATCAACTAATAACCTCGTTGCCCTACAAGCAACAACCCGGTAGTTTGATGGGACTTAAGTGATAGAAGTGAGTGTATTATCCAACATCAACATTTACTGAAAACCGTTGCATATCCCCTGCAAGGATATGCGTATGTGAAATCCGCCTCACATCCCCTACAAGGATGTGGGTATTTGAAAACCGCCTCATATCCCCTACAAGGATATGGGTTTACGAAAATCCGTTTACAAGTTTTGTCAGTTTGATTGTCCCCACCGGACGCATGCTTGTTTTGAGAGAAGTGAACTCACATTGGTTTGCTCGGTATGACTAGTTACTTGTTCACACTTAATCAGTCAAAGCCTATGATGTTCATGTACACGTAATCAGTTTACATTCACGTTGTTTACATATATCATGTATCTAACATACACGTTACACGAGTAGCATACAAGTAAGACACACCTGTTTATACAAGTCGTAACTGTTAATCATGCAATCCATTGATCTATAACGATTGTCGTAAAGTCACATAACAAGTGTTTTGTTCCCATACTAGTCTACATCCCATGTTCGCGACATATATCAGCATTCACAGATGTACTGTTTATTCATGCAGGTTAAGTCAAAGTTCTCATCTGACTAACATTGTTACCCTGTCACCGATAGGCTTTTATAATCCAACTACTCAATTCACACAGTTTCGTTCAATATTATACACATCATACAGTTTCATTCTATTACAAGAACACAGTATAGCATGTAGAAATTACACATCTCTAACCCTAGTTCACATCTCATGCGAATGTCATAAAGTGACCCCATAACATAACAGGTGAGTTTGTTAACCATGCTAATTAAACCAACCTTCTTATTCAAATTAACATGCAATAACAGTACATTGTAAACACCAACACTTATTAACATAAACATCATTACTACCCACTGTTCTCCCGTCTGCCTTCTCAACGAAATACCCCAATGACACAACCTATCTTTCGTCGAGCATGCTCTTGACGAAATACTAGGTTTCGCCAGATTAAAGTGTATGAGGAAATACTAAGTTTCGTCGAGCACCAGTCACCAGAAACCATTCCTTCATCGCACTCTTAACAGTTACAGATTGAGATTCATCTAAAACAGTTCAATAATGTAATGGTTTCAATCATTTACATGCAACCCTAATCATTCTATAACAGTTGCCAAAGATCAATTCAGTTACATATTCAACTTGATATATCCCTAATCATCGGCTAGCAATCAGACCAGTAAGATTTATGTTCAATCGGGGTCAGGAAATGTAATCATCATGAGTCCTGAAATTCCTAGTTTAATATTTAGATCAAAACACCATATCAGTTTAGCAACATACTCGATTAACTATTCAGCCAAAACAAGGATCATCAAGATAACAACAATTGACACAGTTTGATTTAGTGGTTAATCATACTAACCGTGATATGTAGGGATGAAAAGATGTTTGGAACGATAGGGAGAGAGAGCTTCGTGGAACCCCTATTGCCGTCGATCTTGAAAGGAGAACAAGACTACTAGGGTTTGTTGCTATGTGTTTTGCAAAGGTGCCAAAAACCCCACCCATACACAATAATATACGTATATATGCATGAGCGAGCCGGGCCTGGCCTTTGGGCTCTGATGTGGGCCGAGAATCGACAGCACCAAGTGGAGGACTTTTGGTCGAAATCAAAATACTTTTCAAAACGTCTCAAACTCCAAAGCCTCAATTTTTAACAATCATCTTCTATTTGCCTAAACCCTTTCAAGTCTTCCTTCTGAATAAATTTCGGGACGAAATTTCCTAAAGAAGGGGAGACTGTAACGCTCTGCATTTTCATAACTTTCCATATTTAGAAACCATTGTTCATATTCCTATTTTTGGGAAATTGTATCCTTGCATTCGTCGTTTCGTTATAATCGTCGAAAAATCTTTATTCTTAAATCTAATTCGTTATAAAAGAATTGTTATTTATTCATGGTTTAATTAATTAAATGAATTGATTTTTACTATTTAAAAGTTTATTTTTATAAAAATCTAGTTAGTCTCGTTAAACTTTAAAGTTAGAAAAGATATAAACTAACGTAGTTAGTTAATTGTAAAGTTATATTCTTTTAAAAACATCATGACATAAGTTGGTTTATTAAAGTCAATGGACCATTGGGGTAAAAACCTAGTATTTAACTTGAGCTAACCCTAAATTGCCTTGATATGTTCAGCCGCTCCACACATATTTTCCCTCCTGTTGATCTTGTTGTCTGCTGCTAACACTCCCCACTCACATAAAAATGGAGATCAGAGTTCCATCAAACCCACTCACCCTCAACCGATTAATCCCTCTTTCTCTGTCATCTTGTCGGTCACCGGAGCCGACTCTCCGAGGCACTCCGACGACGGTGAACAACCATATTCCACCACACACCTCCCTCTCTCCTCTTTTGCACCGGTGAACGAACGGCCAGCCACCATCATCGGTGGCGGCGCTCGGTGATGGCAACAGGATCACCACAGCGGCGACGCTGTGGTGGGTGGCATGTAATTGGTGGTCGTGGTTACGGGCAGTGGCATACGGCGGCGATGGTAGAGAGAGACACGGAGAGAAGGACGCGGAGATGGAGGAACGACGACGGCTATGGCACCGTCGTCTGCGGCGGCGTTGGCTCGACAGGCTGCTGACGGCTCCGGCGACCTTTATCGTTCCCGGTAATCCTTCTTCAATCCCTGGTTTTCTCTTTTTGGTTCTTTTTATAAATCGACGTTGATGGAAAGTGATGATGTTGACGAGGTGATGGTGGTGGCCGTGGTTCAGATTCGTTGCGACAAGTGACTTGGGTTCGTTGGGCTCGGGTCAAGTTTAATCCCAGGTTCGGGTCCCCATTCAGTATGAGTCAGCGGGTTCAGTCCCGGGTTGGTAACGGGTCTGGTTCGGTTCAGTCGCGGCTCACGTCCCGTTCGAGTCAGTTTTTGTCCGGTCAAACATGGTCAACAACAGCTTTGGTTCAGTTCGGTTCGAGTCAAATCTGGTCAAACAAACAACGCCGGTCAAACCGATCAGATTCGGTGTTCGGTAAAATTATAATGTCTTGAAGCTCTTTAGATTATTTATGTTAATGTCAATTTTACGCGAAACGACTTTTATAATTTGGAAACGTGCATAGAACTATATATATATATATATATATATATATATATATATATTAGAGTTATTATGTATTGTTTCGTATTTTTTTTATCATTGTTAGTGAATTATTGAGTTTTGACAAAATATATCGACAACTTGTTTTGTCGGGATCTTCCAAAAACAGAGGAAACTCTGCCCGTTTTTCGTAAAAATCCACGAAGCAATACGTGTTTTATTTCAAAACGATTTTTTTTTTTTTTTTTGATTCATTTTCTTTTATAACCAAACCTCTAAACTTATAACATAAATGGATAATTCTTTTTATAACAATAAATTTTCATATTGAGATAATATATAATATACGAATTCCAAATTTTACAAAACATAAATATTAGGATTATTCTTCTTTTAAAACCAATAAATAATAGCGAGTTCGTGTTATTTTAAATATTTAGGATAATCCATCTCGTTCGTTCTCTTAGAATTCCGTTCACTCATGCACCATCGTTTGCCCTTATAGGGTGACCTCGGTGTTCCGTCCTCCTAAACTCGTACCCTCGTCAACACTTGGATAATCGGAAGACTTAGCAATTTTGTGAGTATTCTTGACCCATTTTACCGCTTTCACACTTTTGGGTGTAACATGTTTTTATATACACAACTCACTTAGTATACATATTCTTATGCAATTACATAAATAAACAATCCAATACATGCTTACTATTTGTTATGCTTGATTCGTGTTTTCTGGGTGATTCTTATGTGATGAACTTGTCACTAGCTTCGTACGAGCCTCCACTTAACATGTATAGCGCTATAGGAGTAACGCACCACCCGTGAACGAGAGGTCATGTTAGGTTTATTCATTCATACTTGCGTAAACAGAGGGTTGACTTGTAAATCGCATGCCAGTTTATACGTTAATCTTGATAACTAGGTTTGCCATGTGGATTGTTCCCTATCGTTTTTATACTTATATACTACGCACCAAACTTGTATGCTCGCCAATACCTTTGTATTGAACTACACTTTCATGTTGCAGGTTTAGCGATGACGTTGGTGATGCATGGAATCTAGTAGGATGCTTAGATACACACTTTAAATTTGTATTCTTATTGTATTGTATTTCATTATTCATGTTGTAATTGTTTCAAATCCGTGTAATTGACTCTTTAGAAATGAAATGAAAATTTATTCTTTAAATACTTGTCACAAATAGCGTTATGAAGTCTCTTGCAATCTATTTCGTCTCACTCCGATGTTTCCGCCATCGGTTGGGGTGTGACACTTTAGCTTCAACTCCATCGATTGTAGAACCTCTCGATGTATGTCCTTCAGAATCGCCATAAACTTCGCGTCTCTATCACCGCCCTCTATATTACTGATAACACAAAGCTCACAAACAGAAGTTGAAGGCATCCGCATAAGATCTCTGGAAACCTACTCTCTAGTTAACAGGCCAACTTGCAATCCATCAAAACATCTCTTCAGCTCTTGAAGAGTAGCCCTATCTTCATACACCTGTTCCTCGATTTGCCTGACAAAACGCTGCTTTTGTCACACCCCCAAAATACATATAAGATAAAATAAAACCAATGTTTTCATAACCGGACAGGACGTTGAACCGGCCTCTTTACCGGTTCACTGGTTGAACCGGTCGGATCGGTCGGACCTGATTTAAGAACCGGATTTATTTATTAATAGATTTTTAAAATAATATAAACTAAAAACAAATTAAATGAAGATATTATAACTTTTAGATTTTTAAAATAATAAAAAAACATTTAAAACCAAAAACAAATTAAATAAATAAATATTATAGCTGTATACAGTTGTACTCCATCTTTCAATTCTTGCTGTAGTGAACAAAACAAGTTCCAATGAACTTTCATGATTTCACATTTTCATCTTTTATATATTTTTTTAATTGACTATTGAAGTTTATAAACTCAAATAGAGAGCTCCGACAAGACCACCATTTTCATCTTGAAATTGCAGCTTCTTGAGAGAGGCAGAGAGCATTTGAAATTGGTCGATGTTTGTTCTTCGTCTCTTCTAACAACTCCGGCCCGACCACCATTATCATCGAAATTCTGGTCCGGCCGCCGGTCACCGGGCCGGCCGGCCACGTGCTGAACAGGCCCAACGTCTAGAACCGGACCGCCTAGGCTTCCGGTCCCCGGTCCGACCGGTTCGACCAGCTGGTCCGGTCCGGGTTTGAAAACATTGAATAAAACCTTCCATTAAATGTAATTGTATAATTCAAACACCATTTAATAAAGTCAACATGTTCAGCGGAAGCATAATAGTTTGTTTAAATAAAGTGTTCAACAATGCAACATTGAGAAGCGTTCCAAATGCCACGACCCATGACCACTCCAGCTTCCCAAACAACAAGTTCCATAACAGTGAACCTAAGGACCTGCAAGCATGCAGAAAAAGTGTATCAGACAGGCTGGTGAGTAGACACATTTTGCTTTAACCGTTTAATACCAAGTAGTGATTTATGATTTGTTACACTGTGTTATGTTGATAATAACTCGATACCGCAGACGGCCCTTTTTGCCCTTCCCCAATGCTCTATCAAACATTGGTCATGATTTAAAGTTATTAGTTCATGCCCGTCCTATCCAGGTACGTCGTGAGGGTGCCAAACCTAATAGCGCTATCAACTAATAACCTCGTTGCCCTACAAGCAACAACCCGGTAGTTTGATGGGACTTAAGTGATAGAAGTGAGTGTATTATCCAACATCAATATTTACGGAAAACCGTTGCATATCCCCTGCAAGGATATGCATATGTGAAATCCGCCTCACATCCCCTACAAGGATGTGGGTATTTGAAAACCGCCTCATATCCCCTACAAGGATATGGGTTTACGAAAATCTGTTTACAAGTTTTGTTAGTTTGATTGTCCCCACCGGACACATGCTTGTTTTGAGAGAAGTGAACTCACCTTGGTTTGCTCAGTATGACTAGTTACTTGTTCACACTTAATCAGTCAAAGCCTATGATGTTCATGTACACGTAATCAGTTTACATTCACGTTGTTCGCATATATCATGTATCCAACATACACGTTACGCGAGTAGCATACAAGTAAGACACACGTGTTTATACAAGTCGTAACTGTTAATCAGGCAATCCATTGTTCTATAACGATTGTTGTAAAGTCACATAACAAGTGTTTTATTCCCATACTAGTCTACATCCCATGTTCGCGACATATATCAGCATTCACAGATGTACTGTTTATTCATGCAGGTTAAGTCAAAGTTTTCATCTGACTAACATTGTTACCCTGTCACCGATAGGCTTTTATAATCCAACTACTCAATTCACACAGTTTCGTTCAATATTATACACATCATACAGTTTCATTCTATTACAAGAACACAGTATAGCATGTAGCAATTACACATCTCTAACCCTAGTTCACATCTCATGCGAATGTCATAAAGTGACCCCATAACATAACAGGTGAGTTTGTTAACCATGCTAATTAAACCAACCTTCTTATTCAAATTAACATGCAATAAAAGTACATTGTAAACACCAACACTTATTAACATAAACATCATTACTACCCACTGTTGTCCCGTCTGCCTTCTCAACGAAATACCCTAATGACACAACCTATCTTTCGTTGAGCATGCTCTTGACGAAATACTAGGTTTCGCCGGATTAAAGTGTATGAGGAAATACTAAGTTTCGTCGAGCACCAGTCACCAGAAACCATTCCTTCATTGCACTCTTAACAGTTACAGATTGAGATTCATCTAAAACAGTTCAATAATGTAATGGTTTCAATCATTTGCATGCAACCCTAATCATTCTATAACAGTTGCCAAAGATCAATTCAGTTACATATTCAACTTGATATAACCCTAATCATCGGCTAGCAATCAGACCAGTAAGATTAATGTTTAATCGGGTCAGGAAATGTAATCATCATGAGTCCTGAAATTCCTAGTTTAATATGTAGATCAAGTCACCATGTCAGTTTAGCAACATACTCTATTAACTATTCAGCCAAAACAAGGATCATCAAGATAACAACAATTGACACAGTTTGATTTAGTGGTTAATCATACTAACCGTGATATGTAGGGATGAAAAGATGTTTGGAACGAGAGGGAGAGAGAGCTTCGTGGAACCCCTATTGACGTCGATCTTGAAAGGAGAACAAGACTGCTAGGGTTTGTTGCTATGTGTTTTGCAAAGATGCCAAAACCCCCACCCATACACAATAATATGCGTATATATGCATGGGCAAGTCGGGCCTGGCCTTTGGGCTCTGATGTGGGCCGAGAATCGACAGCACCAAGTGGAGGACTTTTGGTCGAAATCAAAATGCTAGAATAAGTGTGAAGGGAGTGTGCAACACGAAACTCGTGAAGTATAAACGATTACCAACTTCAATCTATCCATTAATAACATTCAACTATACCACACACCTTATTAATTTCGTACAACGAACACATGTTTACAACATACACATAACATGAAATAAAGGTGCTACACAGTTAAAGAACCTTGGAAAAACTGAATTGTCACATCATCCCCAACTTGAAAGAAATTTCATCCCGAAATTTGACAAGCAATCCCAAAACAGCAGGGTGTTAGATCAGGATGACTGTGGATTTTCCCTAGGTGCCACATCATCCCCAACTTGAAAGGGAATTTCGTCCCGAAATTCCTCAATGATATCAGTAGTTGATTCAACCATTCAAACAACTGGAGATATTAGAGCTCCCTTGATTATTACGCTCTCACTAGGACTTCGGTCCACGTACTGAGTTCCAACAAACTCTTACGACCGGACTTTGGCTATGCCAACTAACCTTAACTTCTTGGTGCATGTTTTCGATAGATTCCCTGACAAATACAACTGGTCAGATAACCTTAGGCTCTGGTAAAGGTATCTCAAGTGTTTCATTGGACAAACACTGCCTTAGATTCGAGGCAATAATATCATTGCGAACGTTATCCAATTCGTCAGTTAACTCGAGTTTATGAGCCATGTCACCGATTCGTTCTAGAAATCCGACTGTCCCAACGCATCTATAGTGTACCGCACCCTCCCAGGGTAAGACTTTCGATTATGACACGTTCTCCTACAGCGAACTCCTAGTGTTCCTAAGCTTATCAGCTTTTCTGACAGTCACGCGTTGCCGTCAAACAATTTCCAATCTAAGCAATCTTCCCAAAAGTTTCGAGTGCAAGTCCTGGATCTGTGATTAGGTTGTCACCCACCTTAGTCCAACAAGAAGATTGGTATTATCATCCATGCAATGCCCCAAACAAAGCTGTCTGAATACTAGAATGGTAACTGCCGCAGTAGAACTCAACCAAAGGTAAATATCCCTCAAATTTTTCTAAAGTCAATCACACACGTGCTTGCAGCATGTCTTCGAGTGTCAGGATGGTTCGTTTGTTCTGGCCATTTGTCCAACGGTGATAAGCAGTGCTCATGTCTAGATGCGAGTCAAGGGTGTTGTGTATTGCTTGTCATAAATCAGATGTAGTTCAAAATCAGAGGTAACAGGAGTTGGCACCTCGTGCCTACAAGCCGCCTCTCTCGGAGGAATATTCACAACTTGTGAAGATTTGACAGTTTCCTTGATTGTAAGAGAGTGTGCTGGTTGCGTGAGACGATCGACGATCACCCAGGTGATATTGTCCCCGTTTCGTGTTGTAAGTAGACTAGTGGCAACATCCATGGCAGTCTGTCCTCATTTCCATATGAGTGTTTTTGGTTGTTGGCACAAGCAGTAGGTTTCTGAAATTCCACCTTGTCTTTCGCACAGACATCGTTCATATACTCGGCTACGTGGGCCTTCATGCCCAGTCGCTAGTTCAGGTTTTATAAATCCTAGTACCCCCATCAAGACTCAGACGACTGAAACATCGGGGCAGGTGTGCTTTTCTCCACTCGAGTTCCCTACAGTTGCAGTATAATGGGAAAGCGTATGGGTTCCATGAAGTAGCGAAAATCATCCAACTTGCCAGAAATTGCTCTTCCATGCCCCGCATGGACCCAACGTGAAATTCTTCTTCTTTTAGTGCTTCGGTTAGAACAAGACGAATCTGATCGGGTAGGCTAGAGTTGATAGTGAGCTGCATGCTCATACGTGTTTTGCGTTCCATAGTCGTAACCGCTCGAGAGTTCCATCCAGTGATGTCATCATATGTTTAGCTTTTTCGAAACAAGGGTACACGGGAGGCCCTTGTGATCGGTCTAAGTAGTGCATTTGGTACCGTCCAAGTAATGCCTCCAACTTAAATCTAAGGACCACGGTTTCCACCGCAGGTTGTGACTCATGCAATTCTCCTTCGTAAATCCACTACGTGCGTCATCGTCTTCTCGTGTTGCATCGGCGTGTAACTGGATCTCCGATTCGAACCATCATGATATACCGCTAGATCACCCGTACCCTCGGGTAAAGACGTTGCTCAGTGCATTGTAGAATCGGATTTCAAAAGCTGAAAAGACGTTTTCCTGTTTTGTCTCCCACGAATACACAACACCCTGCTGTGTTAAAGAGATTAAAGCCGCGCAATCCTTGAAAAATTCCATGATGAATATGTGATAGCCTCTAGCGAAACCAAGAAATTGCTTTATCCCCAAAGCGAAAAACTAGATCCAATAAAACTCCTGTCCAGTAGTTCCTGAGGTTAATTAGGCAGTTCCTGCAACCTTCCTGATGTGAGTCAATAAGGAGTACTAGTAATAAGGGCTGCTTCTGACATGATACCGATCTGATATTCCTCCTGACGATGTGAAGGTAAACCCGATAGTTCTCCTGGTAGCATATAGGGAAAAAATCACGAACAATTTGTAGGTCCTCGATCCTCTTTTTTTAGCCTTAACATTAGTAACGAGTGCTAACATAGCGGGGTAATCCTTACGTGGACACTTCTGCCCTTCATAGTTGTAACGGTGCTAACCCTTGCACTACTCTGACGCTTTAGAATAGATAACGATTCTCCACGAGGGAGAAGGATAAGCAAAATCTTCTCCTCACAGGGTATATCTACGCGATCTCTGGATAACTAATCCACACTAATTACTGCATCAAGACTAACAAGGATAGTAGTAGGAAGGTCGATGTCGTCACTTGTCCCACAAGGTCGAGTTTGCATCCCAATGAACATATGTAGTTTCAATTGACTGCCCATCAGCCGATTCCACAACAGGTTCGGTTTCAAGAAACATCAGGGTTAAGCAGAATAGAGACGAAGCGATTAGTGTCACACCTAAAAACGTCGCAGCGGAATATAAAACGTAGTGGTGACGGAAGCTGGTGCCCATTTCTATCTTGATGTTTGATGCATTATAGTGTTGGACATTATTACTTAATTAAAACATTGATTTTAAACTTAACGTCCCAGACCACGACACCATCACGACATAATTAAATTGTCTTTTATCCTTGCGGATCTTATTACATTTGTCCTAGAAAGTTTAAAAATCAGTCCAACATTTTAAGTGACAAAACATGCATCAACAACACAAGATACGCCATAATTCCCGAAGCCGCACTCAAGTACCTGTAGAACACGTTAAAATCAAGTGTCAACACAAAGGAAGGTGAGTTCACGTATTCACTTACTACCAATTTTATTTCAAAGAAAACTTTCTGATTAGGTGTTTATTTGAAAACATCCATGTAATTTTAGAAAGTCCATTTTACTTTCTTATTAAAAATTCCATGGGCCTTCTGCCGGTTCATCGATCCGACAACTGTAATATATTGCCCAGGTTTTGTATATTAAATTATTGAGTCAATTTTCAGACTCGTATGTTAGCTAGACGATACGAACTATATATTAACCATGCAGGGATAATCAAAACTAGACAATGAACAGAATATTAATTCATCGTTTGACGTTGACACGGGGCGACCGGTCACGACGGGATTGTCAACCCGATAGATCTACCAACAATTCCTCGCGTACAATACTTATCTGATTAAACGACATCATGGGCGCAGGGTTCTTTCTCGAAGAACAATATGATGTCTGCCTCACGTACAATATATATATATATATATCCTACTAATATGACAATTTAATACACGTAGTTGCACGAATCCCCTGAATCTCCATCACTCGAAACTCAGGCAGGCATCCGTTCTAACTTTACGGTCTGTTTCGCCTCGGAAACACCGTACCATCCCAATGTCCTACATATATTCATCAAAAACGTTTTACTTCGAAACGTATAACTTATCAAATCTCATATATTTTCAGCGAAAATATATATTTTATATTAAAAGGTATGTTTTATTTCGAAAACATTATTAAATCCTTTTAATGACGTGTTATACCCCCCAAAATATATATAAAGCAGTAAAAAGAGGGGTTTAGTGACACTCACCTTTGGGTGCGTATTTTAAATAGCGAGATCCCAGAGATTGATTTCTACACATCCTATTTTATATATATATATATATATATATATATATATATAGGAATGATTTTAAATCAGTACACATAGCATAAAAATCCTAAGTTTCTCTGTTTCTTAGAATTATCACATAACTTTGAGATTTTCTCGAAAAGTTGTCATTTTTTATTATGTTGGCACATTAATATATATATATGAGTCCTGAAGAAACACTAACCTTGTCGGTAGTATCCAATGAGGACTTCAACTATCAGTGACCCGAACGACTAACTGCAAAACAGAAACACCGTTAGGACTCGTTACAGGAATGGGGTTATTCCTGTAACCACCCTCCGGCGTGAGAATAAGTCTCGGTTTTGGGAGTATAAAAGTAGAGAAAGAGGAGAAAGTTGTATGAGAATAAGATGATCTGTACCTTATACGTTTACCTCTATTTATAGTTTATCATTAGGGTTTTTCCTAACTTAGGATGGGCTCCTATAAGTTAGGGATTTGCATGATCTTCCCGAAAAGTTGGAGATTTAGTTGCGTGGCCTATCCATGCAGGATGGAATGTTCTAGAACAAATATTTATAATTATTTATTTATAATAAAATAATAGGTAATGACCGGGTTGGATTATCCGATTTGGGTCATACCTCGTCATGTCCCCCCAGTCCGAAGTTATGAAATGGAATTCATGAGATCGGACTAGAGAGAAAAAAGAAAGTATATCCTATTTAAGGAAAATATTATAGTGCCATAATGTGTTATGAGAAAATGGCGGCGATGTGATAGGACGTGACAGTTAGGCCATCATTGGGATGACAACTTGGTTTACCCTGCTCTGACGCGTATGTCTGTCCGTTCACCTTTTCGAATTTTGAAAAGTTACCGTATAAATAGTACCCCTGTGCACGAGGGTTGAGTTCCGTTTTCTCAGAACACCTTCTTTCACTTCCCCTCTTACAAACAAAATGGCATTTAAAACTGTTGAATCCTCTTCCTCTGTCTCCGCTAGTTCCGAAACCCTGTTCTGCAAATGGGGAGTTGTGTCTTACAACAACCTTGTGCAAGATTTCGGGATTAGGGCTGAGTGGAATCCCTTGTTACCATCAAAAACGGACACAGCATATCCGTTGAAAGAGGGAAAAATCACGTTATTTAGTGATTTCTTCAAATTCTGCGATTTCCGGTTTCCCATCACCAAATTTTGCAAATCAGTGCATGATTATTACCGCATTCACATTTCCCAACTGCATCCGCTAGGACTAGTGAAGATTCGTCAGTTCGAATTTGCTTGTGTGGCTTTAGGGCACGTACCGGAACTCATTGTTTTTAGGGCTTTTTTCGTGCTTGTGTGGAAATCCCCCTTTTTCACTTTTGATCGAAGAGACACTGAGGCTTCTTGTCTGAGGGAAATTCCTACCAGTTCCAGGGACAAGGATTGGAAAAAGAAATTTTTCTACATTGACAACTCTGTAATTCCCGGCGAGATGCATTGGAGAAACATGGGGCCGAAGGACAAAGTTAAGGACGACAGTCCTCCTGAAGATGCTTATATTTCAAATGCCCTATATACAAGATTGTGTGATCGCCCTTTCGAATGTACAGTAATCCCGGAAGGGGCCTTGGTAATGGCGGGGATGAGTCTGATGTGGCGTGATATCAAACAGTATCCCTCATTTCGAAGGGATGATGAAGGTATGCATATGCTTTGCTAATCTCGTATTCTGCCATTTTTGAAAATAACACATATGCACTTTTCAGGGGAATGGAGCTTATTTGACTTTGTTGACCCTCCGCGGCATCTGGCGTTGAGGGCCGCCGACCGCGTGCTTGGTGAACAGGAGGCGGATGTGTTAAAAATTCACCTCGATCAGTTTTTGCTACCTGCCCTGCCTGCGGATCCTATCGCCTATATTGCCCCCTTTAGCCTCAGCGAGGGTACTGACACTGTGCAGCCAGAGAAAAAACCAACCCGGATAAAGATCACCGGGAGGAAATATATGGCGGCTGGGACGGCCACATCGTCCGCTAGCGGTGCGGCGATTACCAAAGGTGATATTGTTACTACAACTGAAATCACAAGCCCCACCCATGTGCTGAAGAAACGAAAGACGTTTATTGCCCCTAAGCTGACTACGTTTGAAGCCATGCAGGCCGCCTATGCCATACCAATTGGTATGCGTTTTACATCTTCAGTTTTTGTTATGAATTAGATGCTTTGTGTTACTAAAGTGTGTTTTTAATACAGGGACTACTGGCGCGGTTCAAACTTCACATGTAGCAGTCATGCCCTTGTCATCTGTGGGGACGGTGCTTCCCAATGCTAGCAGCTAATAAGAGCCTATAACATCAGTGAGTCCGTCTACCACTGTTAGTTGCGTCATGCCGCCACCCACACTCACCGCTGTTGTGACTGTAACAGCGAGTCCTATTTCCACGCCACTAGCTTCCAGTGTCACACCTTCCCCTTTGTTTGATTCTCCTTTGAGTATTTTTTCCACTGTTGGGAAAGAGATTCCTGCCACATCCTCTACTCATGAGGCGACAAGTGCCGGGGACCGTGCCGCTGGCGATACTGGTGGGTCAAGCAGTGGCATTGCTGACGATGGGGCCCGCTTGGGGGATGATCTTTACTTGCCTACCATCAACTAGGATCCCAACAATCGGGATAAGCGCTACCAACCCCAGTGGAAAATTGCAGAGTCTTCTAGGTTGATCTTCCCTCCAGTGGTTCAACACTGGGTCGAGCGGGCTTATCCTCCAGCGGAGGTGGCATATGTTGAGGGGCTGAATAATGAGAACTTGATGAATTCTGCTATTGTTGATTCTGTTAATCTACCCCGGAGGCTTACAGAGATCCGGCGTCGGTGGATGCATGACAATAATGAGCTCCACCGGGCCCGGGCCGCTATTGAAGAACTTTCAGGTGAGAAATACCGCCTGGAGAGTCAACTTCAAGCCGCTGGTCTGAGGGAGAGTCGGTTTGTATCAGAGAAAAACAAGGCTGAGGATGACTTGAAGAGGGTTACTGCCCACCTTGACAAAGAGCGGCTTATGTGGGCTCGAGACATAGCGGAAAACGTCCGGGTTATCGCTCATGCTAAAAGCGTGCAGCCAGCTAGAGCGTAAAGCTGTTAGTGAGGCTCAGAAGGTGAGATCCGAAATGACTGCCCTTGTGGAAAAATTCCGAATTGACACTGATTTTGTGTCGCAGGTTCAGGAACGCTATCAAGCGTTGACCGTTGAGGTAGAAGCTTCGAATGCCAAGGCTCGGGCAAAACAGGCAGAGTTGGAGGAGCAGGAAGGGCAACTTAGAGAACTCCAACAGCGTTGTGATTCCCTTCTCCTTGAACGGAATACACTTACCTAATCTTCCGCTACACGCCTAAAGGAGGTGGAGAGTGCCCTGGATCAAGCAAATGTTGAAGTGGAGGGCCAAACTAATCAATTGGCCGCTATGCGGGGCGACAGGAATTGGTTGATAACCAACGGGCTAGTAGGGGCGTTTGAATACCTTCGCCAATCAGCGCCCTTTACCTCACTGATAGACCGTCTTTCCGCTGCTGCCTACCAATCCGGTCACCATAATGGCGTTTACCAAGGATACTTCGACTGTAAACAATCAGAAAAGATTCCTTCAGATTTTCATGTGACTAGGGCAGATTTGAGGGTGAAATGGCTGATGCATTGGAGGCGGCATACAACGAGCCACTGTCTGGATATGCTGACTTAATGGACAAGGTGAATGAAGAGGGCATCGAAACTCTCCGTATGATGCTGGACCCTGCGGAAGAGTCTGAGGAAGCATAAGTAGTTTTGTTTTGTTCATGTGTCTTAAACATTTGTGTCATTTGTAATAACACTGTTTAACCTTGGCTTTTGTGAAAATATCTACGTAGCTTGTCAGATAATTAATGCTAATCTCATGATGTATGCAGCCGCCCTTCTTCTGAAGTGTGGCGACTTGACTGTAACACCTCGAAAATTCACGTCCTATAATGTATTGACACGTGTCATATGTTTGAACGTGTGAAAGAATGTTATGTAAGGACTAAAGTTGACAATAATGAAAAGTATGTGAATATACGAGTTCTAAATGTCAACAGTGAATAAATAAATTGTACATTAACCCTACATGATGGTTATAGCATCAAACGAATAAATCATGGATCATACGAAGCTAAAAGGGAGAGATTACAAACTACAGGGGTTAAATGTGTCAACATATTTAAGTTATACCTCTGAGTGACCTTTTGACAAACCCGAAGCTTTGTAACTGTAAATTATGCTCACTAGAATGCACGATAAAAATTTCATAAAGTTTCGTTATCGTATGAGAAAGTTATGATCAAATTCGTACGTGAGGGGTTAAAGCGTTAACGTTGAAAGATAGGACTTTTCGGGTTAACCGGAAGTGTCCAGGGACTTGGCAAAGTGAGTACAAGTATTAAGGCCTTGTAGGTAAATAAGAAGCGGTCAAATTGCAAGTATTAAGCTTGGTTGCCCTTTCGAAGAGCCAAAGGACAAGATGCGGAAACTTGAAAATATGAAATGCTGATCATAAGGCCCAAGCGGGCCGCGTAACATATAACAACAACTTACGCGGGCCGCCTGGCCCGCCCAGATGCAGAAAATCGTTTAAATCGCCTGTTCAGCCTTCTAAACGACATGTAATGTCCTTAAACCCTTCCAAGAGACCCCTAAACAACCCCTAAACACTTAGGGACATGTGTTGATGAGTTGTGGATGGTTGTAGACTTGTGTGTCAATTTCTTGTGGTGATTTAACCACTATATAAGGACCAAAGTTGCAACCAAGTTCCTCACACTTCATTCTTGCATTCCTGCTCACTTCTGGAGCTCAAGCCTTCTCTTTAGTGATCACATTTCGTGCGTAGGACCTTGGTAAGTTTGCTAAACCTTTCTTGATTAAGTTTTAGCTTAGTTTTAGTTTAAAAGTCAAATCGTCGTAATTAACGATTGACTTTAAGATTAATCACTAATGGTCCAGTGATTAGTCGAATCAAAAGTAGTTATAAGTTGGTAATTATATGGGTAATAAAACCTTAAAAGGGTTCCCCCTGATTCCCACTCTAACTAGGTCTAATGTCGGGTCAAACTAGTTAATAAAAAGTCAACAGCATGTTTAAATTCTAATTTATGCATGATTAGCAATGTAGAACATATACAACCTGTTGGATCATTGTTATAACTTAGTAATTAGTGTAAGAACATGTCTAAACATGTTCAACCCGACAATTTCCTATTTAGACCCGGTTCGGAACCGAAAGTCGCATAGTTTGACTTTTACTTTTACTTTCAGTTCTGACCCATTTTGGGATGATTTAGAAATCCCTAAGAGCTTCATTTGGACCAGGTTACATGCTAGTATAACCCTCTGTGATTATACACTATGGTTCATTAGTTAACCGATTAATACGCATGATTCCGTTAATTGCTCATATGTTGACCATTATGCCCTTTTCACCTTAAAATGTGACTTTTGAAAATGTAAAAGAGTAGAAACCTTAATTACTGATATATAAACTTGTATGCAAAGTTTGACATCAGTTTGAGGTGTAGAATAAGAGTTATGCTCATTAGCGTAAATTGAAAGCTTTATGTTAATTAAACGGCGTAATTAGCGTATAGCCTAGTTAAGCCTACTTTTTGATATAAAAACCTTTACCCACTGATGTAATATATTATTTTGGTATTTTTGAAGATTTTTAATTAATTTTAGGCTGAGCATAACTTAGAGCCGTAGGCTTAATCCGGTAATTGTCGGTTTTGCCCTTACGGGCCATAAAATGAGTTTTACATATCTAAATGACTCCAAAACCTTTTGCTACTGATCACATATGATAAATGAATTATTTTAAGCCTTCTGGAATAATAAAAAATATCAGCTTTATGTATCGAACCCGGAAATGGCTTTTAATCGCCTTAATAAGCGTTTTAACGCATAGTATGTACTAGAACTATTTTAAACATACAAGGGTTGATACATACTGATATCTTAGGTAAATTATGATGTTTTAACAGTAAGCAAAGGTTGATAAACTCAGACTTCAGTTTTGAGCTTTTCGCCTTCTGTGAAATTACCAAAATGCCCCTACGGTGCACAATTTGGTTATAATTGATAAATTTCACATATATACTTTACCCTACTGTTATAACTTATTAAATTGAGTATGTTTGCTGATTTCATCAGACCTGTAACTCAGGCAAACACTTAAACTCTTTTATAACCTTTTAAATGACCAAACTACCCCTACGGGGCATGGTTTGTGTCTAAATTCATTTCGGGCATAATAAAAGACATATTACATAT
Source organism: Helianthus tuberosus (assembly GCA_030545235.1). Lineage (NCBI taxonomy): Eukaryota > Viridiplantae > Streptophyta > Magnoliopsida > Asterales > Asteraceae > Helianthus > Helianthus tuberosus. The sequence continues at coordinate 15,377,277 of CM060359.1, read as the reverse complement.
GTCACAACATATTTGAGGCATATTAACTTAGGAAACCTGTATATGGCTCTCATGAATACCCATTACGCTTATTACGCGTTCAGTTCGGTTTATGTAACTAGTTTACATAAATTAGCCGAAACGGGTCAAACCTTATCGGTTTTACCTCAAAATCCAGAATGTGAATAATATACCCATATTAAGCAAGTCTCTGAACTTGTCGGGTCTAAATCACATTCTATCCGGTCTTCGCTTAATCATGCGTTTGAACCCTATAATTCTCTAAGACTAACCGGTCTAAGCTTAGGCTTAATTAAAGACCCGTTAGCATTCTAATTGGTTATTTATACCATCATTCCAGACTAGAGCCTTCCGGTAAATTGTACCTACGCTTACTTAAGTGAATACGGCTGAGTTATTAATTCTTGCTATTTAAGACAGGAGCTTGCTCAGGTAAATACTCTTAACTTATTTTCCCTATTACGGGCTTGGGATACGGTAATATAAATACCGCATGGTCAGGTATGGGATTCGAAGACCAATAAGTCGGGAAATCCAAATAACCTGTTTTAATTCGTATTGCTTGACTGAAACATTGGGGATTAATGCGACCGTGTCCTGGATATCCTTGACTCATTAAATGCAATGGCCATGACTTAAGCACGGGGTGTAGGCATACACCTGACAGATGCTATATGCTAATAAATTAATTATGCCCAATAAGGGATTCCCAATAAGGGAATAGTGGTGTGTCGGTTAATCATGAACCGGCATAGATCCGGGCCCCGTATGTAGAGCAAGTTATGTAAAACTGATAACATGAGATATAGTTTGTCCCAAAGCATAAAAGATTAATTTTGCCTCTGTGCATTTTAAGCAAAGTGTCAAAAATGTGTTGTGCCTGGTGCATCTAAATCAATTTTCTTAAACTCTTTTCAAATGAGTCAGTTGAGTGTATTTACCAGTGAAAACTGACGTATTTTCAAAAGTCTAAGTGACAGGTACAAGTACGTAATAGGCTGGAAGCTGCTCAGGACGTTAATAAGGAATCTTGCAAGTTCTAGGCGTCTAAAGTCTGTTGAACAATATTTATGTTTTAAGATCCGCCTGTGGATCCTTTACTTTCCGTTGTAATACTTGATATTACTTTATATTCGGATTGTAATATATTCATCTTTTGCTTCCGCTGTGCATTCATAAATTGTGTTGTTTGACTATGATGATATCAACTACGTCACGATACTCCCCACTGGGCCCACCGGTGACACGTGGAAAGTCGGGGTGTGACAGGTTGGTATCAGAGCCAACATTGAGTGAACTAAACACTAGTCTTTTGTGTTTAATCTCAATGACACAGTAGCACATTCTTTGACCTTCTGAGTCTAGACTTAACATAGGATTATTCTCAAATCCTAATCTGGAAATTTTTACTTCCAAAATTTTTATATATACGTCGCCAAGCGAAGAAGCTGTGATAAGAATTCTCCACATCTGGAGCCTTTAATGCTGAGCTTCGTACCGCGACCAGGATGAAACGTGCAACCACGGAGGAAGCATTCAGAAATTGAATGAAGAAGAAACTCCTTTTGCTGAAGATCGTTTCCTTATTAGTCCTTCTAAGGACATATTTATTTTTCAGTCCCTACGAGGACAACATTATTCCTTTCAAGTCCCGCTTAGGGCAACTTCATACTTTTATTTTTATATAGTGGAATGATTAAGTTTAAACTTTCATTCTAAACAAGAAATATTAAATAAATGGAAAATAACATTTCCTTTTTGCAAGATCTACCATTATAATAAAATGGCAAAATCTAAAAAGGACAAGACCTAGTTTCGGGTCATATTAAGACCGGCCAAGATGGCAGTTCCTCAATTTAGATTCAGATCCTTATTAAAATTTCAATTTAGAAATTGTTCTACGATAAATATTAAAAGAATCTTAAGAGTGAAACCTAGCCTGAGTGTCAGTATAAAGACCTGGCCAAGATGGTAAGACATGTTTAAAAGATTCGTATCCCAGTTAACATCTGAAAACATGTTAACACTCCCGGCAGATGTGATTCGTTGGAAATCACACACGTTATTAAGGATTCTTCAAAAGATTCCTAACCCAGTTTAATGATCTCTGAATCCTGGGTTTACATCATCAATTAAGATGATCATATTTTAACCATACGTGGTAATATAGTGCCTACGGGCCTTGCTCATTTCTACATGAGCCAAAATACAGTGGTAGCTATGACTCCCTGTCAGAAAAAGGTAATGAACTAGGTTCAAACCTCAAGGCTTTGATTCTCTGAAATCCTAGCTTATAATTTATAAATGTCCTTGTGACTAGGCCTATTGTGCCAGAATACCTTCATGCTTTGATTCTCTGAAATCATAGCTTATAATTTATATATGTCCTTGTGACTAAGCCTGTTGTGCTAATATACTTAAAGGCCTTGATTCTCTGAAATCATGGCTTATAATTTAAAATTGTCCTTGTGACTAGGCCCTTTGTGCTATTAAATAAAACTATTATTGTTGCTTTGATTCTCTGAAATCATAAGCTTATAATTTATAAATGTCCATGTGACCAGGCCATTGGGTGCCACTAATAAAACTGTTAATGTTTTATAATTAGGATAAATTATAATAGAAATCCTAAATAAATATGATTAATAAATTAACCAAATATGGTCTCTGTTTACCATGGTTAATGAATTACCCTAAGGGGCAATTTCATAATAAACTCCCAAATAAACTATTGTCCTTGTTTTCTGTAACAGTTCAATTAAAATGGCTAACTCAGACGAAATTAATAGCCATCCAGTGGAGAATATAGATAACGCCCGAGTTCATTTAACGGGTGCTGAACTAAAAGCGTTGGTTGACGACGCTGTTACAAAAGCCTTGGAGCGGCAATATGAAGAGTATAGTGGGACTCGTAGTAGGACCCTATCAACACCGCATCCAAAGCCACCCTCCAAGAAGGATGATCCCAAGAAGGAAGATGACGAGCGTCACTCTTCTAATCATCACAGTGATCCGTCTCAACAGATCATACTGAATCAAGGACCCCGTGATAAGGGTTGCTCCTACAAGTACTTCGTTTCGTGTAAACCCCGGGATTTCACTGGGGAGGAAGGAGCTGTAGATTGTATGACATGGTTAGATGAGATGGATACAGTGGTGGATATCAGCGGATGCGCTGAGAAGGATGTGGTCAAGTTTGTGTCACAATCATTTAAGGGTGAGGCCTTAGCCTGGTGGAGATCGTTGATTCAAGCCACCGGGAAGATCCCTTTGTACAACATGACTTGGGATCAGTTCGTTGCTCTTATCAAAGAAAATTATTGTCCTCAACATGAAGTTGAGAAGATCGAGACTGAATTCTTGTCATTAGTCATGGAGAACTTAGATTGCCAAGCATACCTTACAAGTTTCAATACCAAGTCTCGATTGGTTCCTTATTTGATCACACCGGAACCGAAGCGAATAGCTCGCTTTATTGGGGGTCTAGCCCCAGAAATAAAGGCAAGTGTGAAAGCATCGAGACCTACTACATTCAGGTCAGCGGCAGATCTGTCGCTATCTCTCACACTCGATGTGGTTAGAAACAAGGCTGCCAAAGCTTCTGAAGAAGGGAAGCGTAAAAGGGAGGAGGATAACTCCCAGAATCCTAAGAAGAGCAAATCCGAGCTCAACAATAACCAACATGATTACAACAAGAAGCCTACATGCAAAACTTGCAACAGAAGGCACTGGGGACAGTGTCGATCAAACCAAAAGATAAAGCAATGTGGCATCTGCAAAAGAGTTGGTCACCAGTCCCACGAATGTAGGGACATAAAGAATGCAAACTGTTTCAGCTGTGGGGAAAAGGGCCACATCAGTACTAATTGCCCTGAGGCTGCCAAGGAAGGAGCAGCTAAGTCTGGGATGGATAAGAAAGGAAACGCCTAAACTACCGGTTGAATGCCAGAGACAGTGCATATCAATAATAGCATTAGGTACGTCCTTACTTTTTAGCATCGATTGTATCTGCTAAGTATTTTACGTTAATGCAAGGGATAATAAACCTTAGTAAAGCATAAGCTTAGCAAACTTTTGATTACATTCATAAAAAAAACTTCAGATATTAAAAATGAGGTATAATTTACCAATGGAATCGTAATTGACCCTCTCTCCCATCCTCGGAAATAATCCTTTTATAAAAATCTGGAGTACTCTTCCCCAGAAAGAGTATGACAATATATATATTATTTTAATTTATTATTTTCTCACTATTTTATATCGCCTGCGAATGCCAAACTATGTTTGATAAGAGTTCCATATGAGGATTGGCGTATCCTAGTGTGTCCCATAGATTGCTTCCATGCCTGATCAGTATGGAGGTTTAATGCATGGAACCCCTGAGATATCCCAATGGCCATATTGTACTAAAGTCGACTAGTAGTATTCAAAGGAGATATCCAATATAAAATGTCCTTATAAGTACCTCTACTTAGGGCATCCTTGCATTTGTAAAGAAAATGTGTCATATATCCGACGCCGACATCGATAAATGAACCAAAGCCTGAGAATACAGACATCTCTACATCTCTGTGTGTGTCATGATTATCTTCTTTATAAGAATTACCATGTTTACCTTCTGAGAGGTAAGTGGATGTTAGGACAAACATCCCGCTTAGGGTTACAATTATTGTAAAAGCCTTATATCTGTTAGTATCAACGGAATAGGAAGAACTAAGAGCCAAATCGATAAGCTTTTAGAGAAGATTTCGTAAAGCCAAAATTTGAAATCCTAAGAACTCTGATTTATATAAATAAGAAAGACGGATCATCTTGCTTATGCATTGATTACCGCAACCCTATATAGGCAACCATTAAGAATCGCTATTACCTGCCCAGGACCGTTGATTGGTTCGACTAGCTGTAAGGTTTAGCTATTCTTTGAGATTAGCTAAGCAGTGGTTGGAATAACCATCTCGCCATAAAATAAGTTTTTCTATAGCAATTATTATGTAAGTACCAAGGCTACTCCTTTAGAGACCTTGTATGGGTGCAATGTTAAACATCTATTGTTAAATAGAGAATTGGTAAGTCCAATTATCAGGATCTGAAAGTTGTATTAGAAACAATGAATAAGATCATACAAACCCCTAATTATCTCTAAGTTGCCATTATTTCGACAGAAAAGCAAGGATTAATGAAGTTAGCAAACCTCCTAAAATTCTTGCTAAGGAATAAAGTTCAACAATAGATATCACCCTGGAAGGGTGTGCTAGAGTTGTTAAATCATCAGGCTAGTTAAGCTCCGAGTATATAGAATTATTCGAAGGATTCGAATGTATCAAGACTAAATAGCTTACGAGCTAAGACCTAATTAAGGGGCTTAGTGGAACGCGCAATGTGACCCACACTAATGATTTAGCGACGTGTCACCAATAAGTCGAAAAGCGTTATCACATAATGATATGCAGAACTATGATAGTATGAGCAACCTATGTCGATTAAGGATCGACAGGATTAGAGGCTCCAAAAAGATATATGTGCCTATTATAAAGGTCAATTGTAGTGCCTTAGAGACTCGAAGGTACTGGGGAAGATGAAGCCCAATATAAGGCAGAAAATACTTCCTTACTTTAACAAATCTTGATGTAGAGATTTCTTTTAAGGGGGTGAGGATGTAACACCTCGAAAATTCACGTCCTATAATGTATTGACACGTGTCATATGTTTGAACGTGTGAAAGAATGTTATGTAAGGACTAAAGTTGACAATAATGAAAAGTATGTGAATATACGAGTTCTAAATGTCAACAGTGAATAAATAAATTGTACATTAACCCTACATGATGGTTATAGCATCAAACGAATAAATCATGGATCATACGAAGCTAAAAGGGAGAGATTACAAACTACAGGGGTTAAATGTGTCAACATGTTTAAGTTATACCTCTGAGTGACCTTTTGACAAACCTGAAGCTTTGTAACTGTAAATTATGCTCACTAGAATGCACGATAAAAATTTCATAAAGTTTCGTTATCGTATGAGAAAGTAAAAATCAAATTCGTACGTGAGGGGTTAAAGCGTTAACATTGAAAGATAGGACTTTTCGGGTTAACCGGAAGTGTCCACGGACTTGGCAAAGTGAGTACAAGTCTTAAGGCCTTATAGGTAAATAAAAAAGGGTCAAATTGCAAGTATTAAGTTTGGTTGCCCTTTCGAAGAGCCAAAGGACAAGATGCGGAAACTTGAAAATATGAAATGCTGATCATAAGGCCCAAGCGGGCCGCGTAACATATAACAACAACTTACGCGGGCCGCCTGGCCCGCCCAGATGCAGAAAATCGTTTAAATCGCCTGTTCAGCCTTCTAAACGACATGTAATGTCCTTAAACCCTTCCAAGAGACCCCTAAACAACCCCTAAACACTTAGGGACATGTGTTGATGAGTTGTGGATGGTTGTAGACTTGTGTGTCAATTTCTTGTGGTGATTTAACCACTATATAAGGACCAAAGTTGCAACCAAGTTCCTCACACTTCATTCTTGCATTCCTGATCACTTCTGGAGCTCAAGCCTTCTCTCTAGTGATCACATTTCGTGCATAGGACCTTGGTAAGTTTGCTAAACCTTTCTTGATTAAGTTTTAGCTTAGTTTTAGCTTAAAAGTCAAACCGTCGTAATTAACGGTTGACTTTAAGATTAATCACTAATGGTCCAGTGATTAGTCGAATCAAAAGTAGTTATAAGTTGGTAATTATATGGGTAATAAAACCTTAAAAGGGTTCCCCCTGATTCCCACTCTAACTAGGTCTAATGTCGGGTCAAACTAGTTAATAAAAAGTCAACAGCATGTTTAAATTCTAATTTATGCATGATTAGCAATGTAGAATATATACAACCTGTTGGATCATTGTTATAACTTAGTAATTAGTGTAAGAACTTGTCTAAACATGTTCAACCCGACAATTTCCTATTTAGACCCGGTTCGGAACCGAAAGTCGCATAGTTTGACTTTTACTTTGACTTTCAGTTCTGACCCGTTTTGGGATGATTTAGAAATCCCTAAGAGCTTCATTTGGACCAGGTTACATGCTAGTATAACCCTCTGTGATTATACACTATGGTTCATTAGTTAACCGATTAATACGCATGATTCCGTTAATTGCTCATATGTTGACCATTATGCCCTTTTCACCTTAAAACGTGATTTTTGAAAATGTAAAAGAGTAGAAACCTTAATTACTAATATATAAACTTGTATGCAAAGTTTGACATCAGTTTGAGGTGTAGAATAAGAGTTATGCTCATTAGCGTAAATTGAAAGCTTTATGTTAATTAAACGGCGTAATTAGCGTATAGCCTAGTTAAGCCTACTTTTTGATATAAAAACCTTTACCCACTGATGTAATATATTATTTTAGGATTTTTGAAGATTTTTAATTAATTTTAGGCTGAGCATAACTTAGAGTCGTAGGCTTAGTCCGGTAATTGTCGGTTTTGCCCTTACGGGCCATAAAATGAGTTTTACATATCTAAATGACTCCAAACCTTTTGCTACTGGTCACATATGATAAATGAATTATTTTAAGCCTTCTGGAATAATAAAAAATATCAGCTTTATGTATCGAACCCGGAAATGGCTTTTAATCGCCTTATTAAGCGTTTTAACGCATAGTATATACTAGAACTATTTTAAACATACAAGGGTTGATACATACTGATATCTTAGGTAAATTATGATTTTTTAACAGTAAGCAAAGGTTGATAAACTCAGACTTCAGTTTTGAGCTTTTCGCCTTCTGTGAAATTACCAAAATGCCCCTACGGTGCACAATTTGGTTATAATTGATAAATTTCACATATATACTTTACCCTACTGTTATAACTTATTAAATTGAGTATGTTTGCTGATTTCATCAGACCTGTAACTCAGGCAAACACTTAAACTCTTTTATAACCTTTTAAATGACCAAACTACCCCTACGGGGCATAGTTTGTGTCTAAATTCATTTCGGGCATAATAAAAGACATCTTACTGATGTCACAACATATTTGAGGCATATTAACTTAGGAAACCTGTATATGGCTCTCATGAATACCCGTTACGCTTATTACGCGTTCAGTTCGGTTTATGTAACTAGTTTACATAAATTAGCCGAAACGGGTCAAACCTTATCGGTTTTACCTCAAAATCCAGAATGTGAATAATATGCCCATATTAAGCAAGTCTCTGAACTTGTCGGGTCTAAATCACATTCTATCCGGTCTTCGCTTAATCATGCGTTTGAACCCTATAATGCTCTTAGACTAACTGGTCTAAGCTTAGGCTTAATTAAAGACCCGTTAGCATTCTAATTGGTTATTTATACCATCATTCCAGACTAGAGCCTTCCGGTAAATTGTACCTACGCTTACTTAAGTGAATACGGCTGAGTTATTAATTCTTTCTATTTAAGACAGGAGCTAGCTCAGGTAAATACTCTTAACTTATTTTCCCTATTACGGGCTTGGGATACGGTAATATAAATACCGCATGGTCAGGTATGGGATTCGAAGACCAATAAGTCGGGAAATCCAAATAACCTGTTTTAATTCGTATTGCTTGACTGAAACATTGGGGATTAATGCGACCGTGTCCTGGATATCCTTGACTCATTAAATGCAATGGCCACGACTTAAGCACGGGGTGTAGGCATACACCTGACAGATGCTATATGCTAATAAATTAATTATGCCCAATAAGGGAATAGTGGTGTGTCGGTTAATCATGAACCGGCATAGATCCGGGCCCCGTATGTAGAGCAAGTTATGTAAAACTGATAACATGAGATATAGTTTGTCCCAAAGCATAAAAGATTAATTTTGCCTCTGTGCTTTTTAATCAAAGTGTCAAAAATGTGTTGTGCCTGGTGCATCTAAATCAATTTTCTGGAGTACTCTTCCCCAGAAAGAGTATGACAATATATATATTATTTTAATTTATTATTTTCTCATTATTTTATATCGCCTGCGAATGCCAAACTATGTTTGATAAGAGTTCCATATGAGGATTGGCGTATCCTAGTGTGTCCCATAGATTGCTTCCATGCCTGATCAGTATGGAGGTTTAATGCATGGAACCCCTGAGATATCCCAATGGCCATATTGTACTAAAGTCGACTAGTAGTATTCAAAGGAGATATCCAATATAAAATGTCCTTATAAGTACCTCTACTTAGGGCATCCTTGCATTTGTAAAGAAAATGTGTCATATATCCGACGCCGACATCGATAAATGAACCAAAGCCTGAGAATACAGACATCTCTACATCTCTGTGTGTGTCATGATTATCTTCTTTATAAGAATTACCATGTTTACCTTCTGAGAGGTAAGTGGATGTTAGGACAAACATCCCGCTTAGGGTTACAATTATTGTAAAAGCCTTATATCTGTTAGTATCAACGGAATAGGAAGAACTAAGAGCCAAATCGATAAGCTTTTAGAGAAGATTTCGTAAAGCCAAAATTCGAAATCCTAAGAACTCCGATTTATATAAATAAGAAAGACGGATCATCTTGCTTATGCATTGATTACCGCAACCCTATATAGGCAACCATTAAGAATTGCTATTACCTGCCCAGGACCGTTGATTGGTTCGACTAGCTGTAAGGTTTAGCTATTCTTTGAGATTAGCTAAGCAGTGGTTGGAATAACCATCTCGCCATAAAATAAGTTTTTCTATAGCAATTATTATGTAAGTACCAAGGCTACTCCTTTAGAGACCTTGTATGGGTGGAATGTTAAACATCTATTGTTAAATAGAGAATTGGTAAGTCCAATTATCAGGATCTGAAAGTTGTATTAGAAACAATGAATAAGATCATACAAACCCCTAATTATCTCTAAGTTGCCATTATTTCGACAGAAAAGCAAGGATTAATGAAGTTAGCAAACCTCCTAAAATTCTTGCTAAGGAATAAAGTTCAACAATAGATATCACCCTGGAAGGGTGTGCTAGAGTTGTTAAATCATCAGGCTAGTTAAGCTCCGAGTATATAGAATTATTCGAAGGATTCGAATGTATCAAGACTAAATAGCTTACGAGCTAAGACCTAATTAAGGGGCTTAGTGGAACGCGCAATGTGACCCACACTAATGATTTAGCGACGTGTCACCAATAAGTGGAAAAGCGTTATCACATAATGATATGCAGAACTATGATAGTATGAGCAACCTGTGTCGATTAAGGATCGACAGGATTAGAGGCTCCAAAAAGATATATGTGCCTATTATAAAGGTCAATTGTAGTGCCTTAGAGACTCGAAGGTACTGGGGAAGATGAAGCCCAATATAAGGCAGAAAATACTTCCTTACTTTAACAAATCTCGAGGTAGAGATTTCTTTTAAGGGGGTGAGGATGTAACACCTCGAAAATTCACGTCCTATAATGTATTGACACGTGTCATATGTTTGAACGTGTGAAAGAATGTTATGTAAGGACTAAAGTTGACAATAATGAAAAGTATGTGAATATACGAGTTCTAAATGTCAACAGTGAATAAATAAATTGTACATTAACCCTACATGATGGTTATAGCATCAAACGAATAAATCATGGATCATACGAAGCTAAAAGGGAGAGATTACAAACTACAGGGGTTAAATGTGTCAACATGTTTAAGTTATACCTCTGAGTGACCTTTTGACAAACCTGAAGCTTTGTAACTGTAAATTATGCTCACTAGAATGCACGATAAAAATTTCATAAAGTTTCGTTATCGTATGAGAAAGTTATAATCAAATTCGTACGTGAGGGGTTAAAGCGTTAACATTGAAAGATAGGACTTTTCGGGTTAACCGGAAGTGTCCACGGACTTGGCAAAGTGAGTACAAGTCTTAAGGCCTTGTAGGTAAATAAAAAGGGGTCAAATTGCAAGTATTAAGCTTGGTTGCCCTTTCGAAGAGCCAAAGGACAAGATGCGGAAACTTGAAAATATGAAATGCTGATCATAAGGCCCAAGCGGGCCGCGTAACATATAACAACAACTTACGCGGACCGCCTGGCCCGCCCAGATGCAGAAAATCGTTTAAATCGCCTGTTCAGCCTTCTAAACGACATGTAATGTCCTTAAACCCTTCCAAGAGACCCCTAAACAACCCCTAAACACTTAGGGACATGTGTTGATGAGTTGTGGATGGTTGTAGACTTGTGTGTCAAATTCTTGTGGTGATTTAACCACTATATAAGGACCAAAGTTGCAACCAAGTTCCTCACACTTCATTCTTGCATTCCTGATCACTTCTGGAGCTCAAGCCTTCTCTCTAGTGATCACATTTCGTGCATAGGACCTTGGTAAGTTTGCTAAACCTTTCTTGATTAAGTTTTAGCTTAGTTTTAGCTTAAAAGTCAAACCGTCGTAATTAACGGTTGACTTTAAGATTAATCACTAATGGTCCAGTGATTAGTCGAATCAAAAGTAGTTATAAGTTGGTAATTATATGGGTAATAAAACCTTAAAAGGGTTCCCCCTGATTCCCACTCTCACTAGGTCTAATGTCGGGTCAAACTAGTTAATAAAAAGTCAACAGCATGTTTAAATTCTAATTTATGCATGATTAGCAATGTAGAATATATACAACCTGTTGGATCATTGTTATAACTTAGTAATTAGTGTAAGAACTTGTCTAAACATGTTCAACCCGACAATTTCCTATTTAGACCCGGTTCGGAACCGAAAGTCGCATAGTTTGACTTTTACTTTGACTTTCAGTTCTGACCCGTTTTGGGATGATTTAGAAATCCCTAAGAGCTTCATTTGGACCAGGTTACATGCTAGTATAACCCTCTGTGATTATACACTATGGTTCATTAGTTAACCGATTAATACGCATGATTCCGTTAATTGCTCATATGTTGACCATTATGCCCTTTTCACCTTAAAACGTGATTTTTGAAAATGTAAAAGAGTAGAAACCTTAATTACTGATATATAAACTTGTATACAAAGTTTGACATCAGTTTGAGGTGTAGAATAAGAATTATGGTCATTAGCGTAAATTGAAAGCTTTATGTTAATTAAACGGCGTAATTAGCGTATAGCCTAGTTAAGCCTACTTTTTGATATAAAAACCTTTACCCACTGATGTAATATATTATTTTGGGATTTTTGAAGATTTTTAATTAATTTTAGGCTGAGCATAACTTAGAGTCGTAGGCTTAGTCCGGTAATTGTCGGTTTTGCCCTTACGGGCCATAAAATGAGTTTTACATATCTAAATGACTCCAAACCTTTTGCTACTGATCACATATGATAAATGAATTATTTTAAGCCTTCTGGAATAATAAAAAAATATCAGCTTTATGTATCGAACCCGGAAATGGCTTTTAATCGCCTTATTAAGCGTTTTAACGCATAGTATATACTAGAACTATTTTAAACATACAAGGGTTGATACATATTGATATCTTAGGTAAATTATGATGTTTTAACAGTAAGCAAAGGTTGATAAACTCATACTTCAGTTTTGAGCTTTTCGCCTTCTGTGAAATTACCAAAATGCCCATACGGTACACAATTTGGTTATAATTGATAAATTTCACATATATACTTTACCCTACTGTTATAACTTATTAAATTGAGTATGTTTGCTGATTTCATCAGACCTGTAACTCAGGCAAACACTTAAACTCTTTTATAACCTTTTAAATGACCAAACTACCCCTACGGGGCACAGTTTGTGTCTAAATTCATTTCGGGCATAATAAAAGACATCTTACTGATGTCACAACATATTTGAGGCATATTAACTTAGGAAACCTGTATATGGCTCTCATGAATACCCGTTACGCTTATTACGCGTTCAGTTCGGTTTATGTAACTAGTTTACATAAATTAGCCGAAACGGGTCAAACCTTATCGGTTTTACCTCAAAATCCAGAATGTGAATAATATGCCCATATTAAGCAAGTCTCTGAACTTGTCGGGTCTAAATCACATTCTATCCGGTCTTCGCTTAATCATGCGTTTGAACCCTATAATGCTCTTAGACTAACCGGTCTAAGCTTAGGCTTAATTAAAGACCCGTTAGCATTCTAATTGGTTATTTATACCATCATTCCAGACTAGAGCCTTCCGGTAAATTGTACCTACGCTTACTTAAGTGAATACGGCTGAGTTATTAATTCTTGCTATTTAAGACAGGAGCTAGCTCAGGTAAATACTCTTAACTTATTTTCCCTATTACGGGCTTGGGATACGGTAATATAAATACCGCATGGTCAGGTATGGGATTCGAAGACCAATAAGTCGGGAAATCCAAATAACATGTTTTATTTCGTATTGCTTGACTGAAACATTGGGGATTAATGCGACCGTGTCCTGGATATCCTTGACTCATTAAATGCAATGGCCACGACTTAAGCACGGGGTGTAGGCATACACCTGACAGATGCTATATGCTAATAAATTAATTATGCCCAATAAGGGAATAGTGGTGTGTCGGTTAATCATGAACCGGCATAGATCCGGGCCCCGTATGTAGAGCAAGTTATGTAAAACTGATAACATGAGATATAGTTTGTCCCAAAGCATAAAAGATTAATTTTGCCTCTGTGCATTTTAATCAAAGTGTCAAAAATGTGTTGTGCCTGGTGCATCTAAATCAATTTTCTTAAACTCTTTTCAAATGAGTCAGTTGAGTGTATTTACCAGTGAAAACTGACGTATTTTCAAAAGTCTAAGTGACAGGTACAAGTACGTAATAGGCTGGAAGCTGCTCAGGACGTTAATAAGGAATCTTGCAAGTTCTAGGCATCTAAAGTCTGTTGAACAATATTTATGTTTTAAGATCCGCCTGTGGATCCTTTACTTTCCGTTGTAATACTTGATATTACTTTATATTCGGATTGTAATATATTCATCTTTTGCTTCCGCTGTGCATTCATAAATTGTGTTGTTTGACTATGATGATATCAACTACGTCACGATACTCCCCACCGGGCCCACCGGTGACACGTGGAAAGTCGGGGTGTGACATTGACCCGTAATGATTATTTACCATTAATGTTGCGGTCGTCATCTCTGTCAAAACTGTTTGCCCCTCTATAAATTGTGTTTCTTTTTTCCGAATTTGGTAACTAAAAAAAATGAGTCGGAGAAGTTATAAGCAAAGACTTTCCGATATTTTCCGACGTTTGGATGCCGCCGATGGTCTGCTTCAACTACAAACTCTGGTGACAAAGTCGATGATTCGGAGGAGAAGGGGACCTAATGTTGTTCCTTCCCGGGCGAATCGTGCATGCCAGAGTATTGTTTATGATGATACTTTACAGTCTGACACTGGCATGGCACCACTATCAGCCGACAATCTGATGCAAATCGTTCCGGCCGATCATGTTCAACGTTGCCATTTAGTGTACGAACGTCGTCGTGGTGGTTATGCTGGAAAAAATTCTGTCGATAACCCGGGGGTGGCAATTCCACCGGTGATTGGAGGATCGACTGATGACTTGACCATTGATCCCCGTGTGCTGGATTGTGGTAAGGTGCTGCATACCCCTGCAGAGGTGATGGCGACCTGTTCCCACAAGTAGGTGTTAGAACATGTTCCTTTTTTGGTTCCCATGCGTTGGTTTTTTAACGATAGGGACAAGTACTTGGTTTTGTGTAAGATAGCTTGTATGTATGTTTTGTTAAAATACCTATCTTTTGGTAGCGGTTGTTGTATCTATCACCAAGATACCCGCTTTCAGCGCTGTACATTTTGACCCTATGACTTATGTGAATGACAATATTTTCGTGTTTAAGGGCACTGTTGTTTACCGCTTTGTGCAAGTTGTTTGCGATGGTAAATTTATTGTATTTTTACGTAATGAGATAAAACAAAAGGAAATAACTTTTATTAAACTCGAAACTTAAATGAAAAGAAGCGACATCGCTGTCGATGAATTACACTTGTTTACTGAAAAAAGGAAAGTTTGATGTTGCTGTTAGGAGCAAGGCGTTACAGGTAACATTTTTTCAACTGAGCAATGTTCCAGCTACGCGGTATGGTGGTTCCATCTAGCCTGGACAAACGGTAGGCCCCTTTGCCTAGATCTTCTTGAATAACATAGGGGCCCTCCCCGTTGGGTCCCAGTTTTCCCATGGGCTCCGCCCTACTGGCTTCATTGTCTCGCATGACATAATCGCCTTCTTTGAAAGTATGCTGTGCCACGCGTTTGTTGTAGTACTTTTCCAATGTCTTTTTGTACTTTGCTTCATTAATGGTGGCGGCTTCACGCCTTTGCTCGAGTACGTCTAGACCCTCCCTTAGTAGCCTATCATTATTATTCCCCGTGGTAAGACGGCGTAGTGATGGCAACCCCACCTCAGCGGGTATCATTGCTTCCATACCATAGGTTAGGCCGAAAGGGGTTTCATTATTACTTGTCTTGGGTATTGTTCGGTGCGCCCATAGGACATTTGGCAGTTCTTCAACCCAGGAGCTCCACTCGGAGTCCAATCTTCTCTTTATGCCATCTAGTAAACTTCTATTCGCCCGCTCTACCTGGCCGTTCCCTTGGGGATGCGCTACAGATGTGAAAATTTGATGTATTTGGAGTTCGGTGCACCACTCTTGTAAAACTTTGTCGGTGAACTGTGTTCCGTTGTCGCTCACCAAGTATAGTGACAATCCGAACCGGCATACTATGTGCTCCCAAAGGAACTTTTTGGCATTTTCCACCGTGATCTTAGCCAAAGGTTTGGCCTCCACCCACTTGGTAAAGTAGTCGATTGCCACAATTAAGTATTTTAACCTCCCGGGTGCCAGCGGGAATGGTCCAACGATATCCACCGCCCATTTTTGAAAAGGCCAAGCCGCGGTGACTGGGATTAGGTTGTTCTTGGGCGAATTTCTGACAGCTTCGACATTTTCTGAGCTCTTGTACCGCGTCTTCGTGCATCCCGGGCCAATAGTACCCGGCGTTGTGGATTTTAGCTACAAATGCCCGGGGTCCGGTGTGGATGCCGCATATGCCTGCATGAATTTCTTGAATCAAGTACTTAGCTTCTATCGGAGAAACGCACCGCAGAAGTGGACCCAAGTATGACTTTCGGTATAGAACGCCCCCATTTACTTCATATTGTAGCGCCTTTGTTTGTATTTTCTGAGCATCGCCTCTAACGGGGGCAACTCCCCCTTAGTAAGGAATTTTAACAGCGGGGTATACCAGCAAGGTTCTTCCGTTGTTACTGCGGAGACGCTCCGGGGCTCGATTGAAGGCGTTTGTAACGTCTCCACTTTGACTTCTTTTTCCATGCCGGAAGTGGCGAGCTTGCTTAAAGCATCCGCTATCTGGTTTTTTCCCCTATGAACGTGGTTGAGCGTGACATTCTCGAAAGAAGCCATGAGCTCCTTTGTTTTTTCTAGGTATCTTGCCATCGATTCATCCTTAGCTTCATATGTCTCATTAACCTGGTTATTAACCAACAAGGAGTCGACATACGCCTCGACCCGTGTAGCTCCCATAGACTAGGCCATTCTTAAACCAGCAAGTAGCGCTTCATATTCTGCCTCGTTGTTGGAGCATTCGAAGTCAAAGCGTAGGGCGTACATTAGTCTGATCTCGTCGGGGCTTATCAGCATTAAGCCCGCCCCGGATCCTTTCTCACTCGATGACCCATCAGTGTAAAGTTTCCAGGTCTGTCGGGCAGTGCTAGATTCCGGGGTATCTCGGATGACGGGGTCCAGTATGGTTTCTCCTTCAGGGATTTCCGCTAAGAAATCGGCGATGACCTGCCCTTTGACTGCTGTTCGTTTTCGGTATTCAATATCTAAAGCTCCTATCTCGATCGCCCATTTGGCCAATCTTCCAGAGATTTCCGGCTTGTGCAAAATTTTCTGTAGCGGGTAATTTGTCAAGACTTGTACGCGGTGTGCTTGAAAATATCTTCTCAGTCGCCTAGTAGCGTGTACTAGAGCCAGGACCAATTTTTCTAGGGTTGGATAGCTCGTTTCTGGTCCCACCAATACTCGGATTATGTAGTATATGGGAGTTTGCTTCCCATCTCTTTCCACCATAAGTACCGCGCTTACTGCGCTGTGGGCTGCTGCCAAATACATTTTTAGTACTTCATTGGGGGACGGCGCTGTAAGCATGGGTAATTTTTCGATAAAACGCTTCATGTCTTGCAAGGCCTCTTCAGCTTCGCCAGTCCATTTGAAATTCTTTTTGTTGAGGCAGTCTTTTAATGTCTTAATAAATGGTAAAGATCTCTCGGCGTGCCTTGCTAAGAATCGATTGATCGCCACTAAACGCCCATTTAACGCTTGCGCTTCTTTCAATGTTCTTGGAGAGGGCATTCGCCTTATAGCGGCTACCTTTTCCGGGTTAGCTTTGAAGCCGTCCCGGGTGACTACCACGCCTAAGAACTTTCCTTCTTCTACCCCAAAAGAACATTTCTTGGGGTTGAGTTTTATGTTGTATTCTCTAAGCTTTTGGAAGGTTTCTTCGATGTCTTCTAACATTTGATTTTCCTCCCTGCTTTTGATCACAAGATCGTCGACGTACACTTCCAGATTTCTGCCGATCTGGGTTTCGAAAGCTTTGTCCATGAGTCGCTGATAAGTTGCCCCAGCATTTCGCAGACCAAAAGGCATCTTTGTGTAACAAAAAATGCCTACGTCGATATGAAACGCTGTCTTTTCTTCGTCTTTCTTGGACATTTTGATTTGATGGTACCCTTTATAGGCGTCCAGAAAGCACTTGTACCTGTAGGGGACCAGAGAATCGACCTTGAAGTCCATCTCGGGTAATGGGTACGCGTCCTTGGGACATGCTTTATTCAGGTCTTTGAAATCAATGCACATTCGACATGTGCCGTCTGGCTTTTTTAACATCACCGGGTTTGATACCCATGTGTGGTACTGTGTTTCTCTGAGGATCCCAGCTTCCACCAACTTTCGTACCCCTTTGACAACTGCTGCTTTTCGATCAGGGGCCATACTGCGTTTACCTTGTGCGACCGGCTTGATGCCTGGGAGTGTTGCTAGCTTGTGTTCCGCCTTATCGCGGGGAATTCCTGACATGTCGGAATGTTCAAAGGCAAAAACATCGACATTCCTTTTCAGCAGTTCCTTCAAGTCGTTTTTAACCTCTGGAGAGAGGTTGTCTCCGATGGTAACCGTCTGATCTGGATGACGTGTGCTCAATACCCATCTTTCTGGACCAATAGCTCCGGTGGAGCCTTGGCGATATTTCTTGGTGTTTAATACATCCCCTATTTTGTCGCGATACACTGTTGCAATGCCCCGCGGAGTAGGGAATTTCATGAAACCTCGCGCCGTTGAGACTATAGTGTCTAATTTACCCAGGGTGAACCTTCCGATGATCACATTGTGGTATGACTCAGCGCGTACCACAAGAAATGTCAGGAGTATGGTTCTTTCCCGGGGCTCTTGTCCGAATGTGACCGGGAAGGTAATTTGACCAATAGGGTCAACTTTTTCCCCTGTGAAACCTTTAATGGGGGCGTGTACTGACTCTAGCAACCTTTTGTCTTCCGGTTGCATTCTGTTGAAACAGTGTTCATAGATGATGTCTTCTGAACTCCCGGTATCGACCAGGATTCGCCTCATGCGGTAATCTCCTACTGCAGCGGATATGATTAGGGCGTCTGTAGTGAGGTGCAAATCTTCTATGCGAGGTTCAACTGTCATGGTTGCTAACATCCAGGGTTCGAGCGTGGAGAAACTCCGCTTCGCCCCTTTTCCCTTGTCAGCGTGCTCCATATTCAATTCTCGCGGTCTTTTACCCGCCGCTTTGTCGTTTTCTTCCTTGATGACGGGTGGACCTTACTTGATATCCCTTACTAAGTGTGCCAACTTACCCGCTTTCACAAAATATTCGATCTGCTTTTTCAGCTGAAAACAGTCGTTTGTGTCATGGCCGCTCCCTTTGTGGTATTCACAGTATTTACTTATGTCTTTGTTTGGGTTATCTTTTAGCGGCTTTGGAGGATTAAACTTGAGATTCTCTGAGGCTAGGATCTCTGCCGGTGTCTTGCTTAGGTTAGGGTAGTCGGATCGAGGTTTCGAGGACTCATTGCTTGAGTAGGTGTTTCTTCGCCGGTCATACCGTGAGTCCGTCTTGCCGTTCCTCTGGTATCGGTCTCCTCTACCCCTACCTTTAGAACTCCGCTGTTCTCTATCTTCTTGATTTTTGAGAGCCTCTTTCTTCCTATTGGCCGCGTGGCTGGCGGCCACTGCCTTTTCTTGTATGACATAAACTTTAGCTATCCGTAGTATTTCATCAATGGTAGGTGGCACGCCATCTCTCCCATGGAGGGTCCTTAGCAACTCGTCATCGTTTACTCCTTGTAGGAAAGCTCCGCAGGCTAGATCATTTGTCACGCCCGGGATCGCCAAGCTTTCCTTGTTGAATCTAACAATAAAATTTTCCACCGTTTCATTGTCTCGCCGGCGGATATGGAGAAGTTCGTTTCTATCCTTAGTGTGCCTGCGCTGCTGGCTGAACTGTAAGATAAATTTAGATTCTAGGTCTTCGAAACTGTTGATCTCCCCTGTGGGTAGACTATCCCACCAGACCCTAGCTGCGCCCATCAGTGTCTGCACAAACATTTTGCACCATAGAGGCATAGGCCAACAAGCTACCTCCCCTGCGCTCTTGAATAGGTTCAGATGGTCATCGGGGTCCCCTAGACCATCATATTTGCCTACTGTTTGAGGCATCTTGGGTTTCTCCTTGATAGGAGCTTCTGTTATTCTTCTGGTGAACTTGGATTTGAAAGTTGCATCCACTGGCTTATAAGGTCTAGTGAGTTCATCTTCTTCTACATTGATAGGTTGTACTGAAGGGATGATCCCGCCCTGTCCTATACCCTGGGTAGAAGTGGGTAGCGCCGAAGTGATGTTTAACATAGAGCTGGGGCCTCTGCCCGGGGAAAATCTAGGTCTGGATGTATTCCCTCTGTCATAGATGGGTTCCGCTGTTGGCGGGGTTTAGGTGTAAACCGGTTGCGAGGTTGGAAAAGTCCACCATGGCGGCATATAAGCCGCGTATGGCGATTGTTGAACATGATTATGTGTAGTTCCCTGGGGTGTGTATGCTGAGTTACCGTATGGAGGTAAATACCCATATGGTGGTGCGTAATAGTACCCAGGGAAATAAGCTTGATTTCCCGGCGTGACCGGGGCGTTCATGATTCCTGCCGGCATGACCACCGGCTGGTGAGGCGGCGTAGATAGTGCAGCTGTAAGCGCTGCTGAATACAAGGGTGGCATGGCGTAAGTAACTGATGGTTGATAATACTGGGGCATGTTTGCATGTGGCATGATAGTGCTCGGGCTTGCCGATGTAATAACTGGCATAGAGTTAAGACGTGACGTCTGTGCACCAGTGGTTGCCACTGGGGTGAACATGCTGACACCAGTTACACTTGGTCCTACTGACTGCAACCGCAGGGAAGTGTAAGGGAATAAATCCGCTTCAGTTGCTCCAGAAGAGGTGGCTATATTGCCCGCAAAACCTGGTGGTGGTCCTTCCGCCTCGAATTCTAGATCAAGCGACCTGGTGACGGCCGGTGAAAACGGCGTAGTGGTGATAAGGCCTGTTCCTACCACCAGATTATTATTTGTCACTGCTTGGCTTGGGGTAACTGCTGCGTTCTGATCACTGGCCATGGGGTTCAAACTAATTGTTACCGAAAAGGTCCCACGGATGGCGCCAATGAAGAAACACTGACCTTGTCGGTAGTATCCAATGAGGACTTCAACTATCAGTGACCCGAACGACTAACTGCAAAACAGAAACACCGTTAGGACTCGTTACAGGAATGGGGTTATTCCTGTAACCACCCTCCGGCGTGAGAATAAGTCTCGGTTTTGGGAGTATAAAAGTAGAGAAAGAGGAGAAAGTTGTATGAGAATAAGATGATCTGTACCTTATACGTTTACCTCTATTTATAGTTTATCATTAGGGTTTTTCCTAACTTAGGATGGGCTCCTATAAGTTAGGGATTTGCATGATCTTCCCGAAAAGTTGGAGATTTAGTTGCGTGGCCTATCCATGCAGGATGGAATGTTCTAGAACAAATACTTGTAATTATTTATTTATAATAAAATAATAGGTAATGACCGGGTTGGATTATCCGATTTGGGTCATAACTCGTCAAGTCCATATATATATATATATATATTTTTATGATTTTGCGACTTGAACGATTTTATTGGTGACCAATATTGTGTAAATCCGTTAACACTCCCGTTTATACGCAATATGTTTATGATTTGTGTGTCGTAATATATATACACAAATGTTCACATAATTTAACACCGAAACATGCGAAATCTTGTTAACTCATCCATTTTATCATTTTTATAGCAAATATTCATAAAACATTTCATAAGTATCAAATTTCATGCTCGACAAACAAGTTACACATTTAACGCGATTTTTACCGTTTCTACCGCACAAAACGTACAAATATACATGCATAATCCAAATCTTTAAAATCATGTTGAAACTTAACATATTTTCACATTCTCATGTTTAAACCACATAATACATTTTATCACATAAGGTTCACTCAAAATTTACCCATACTAGTGTTCATTGAAAAATGCGTATTTTAGCGATTCGGTAACGGTTTCGGGCGTCGGAAGTCACGTATGACTAACCAAACACCAAGTAAACTTAAAATTAGTTAAAATACTTATTTTTAAACTAAAAAATATCAGTTTACTTACTGATCTAATTCAGTTTTATAAAAATCACTTGAAAAGCCGATTTTTGACCGTTTTAAAGTATAGTTTTGCGTTAAACGTTACTATAATCATCCCAACTCGAAACAACTTGATATTTTAACACAATACATGTTATTTACTGATTAAAATAGTGGTTATAATCAGATTAGTGCAGTTTTTGTGAGTCACATAAATCATGCGATTTCACGTATTTTACAATTTTTAAAGCACCAAGTACAACATGCAAAGCTAGCAAACATTATGTCAAACTTATAAATCACTAAATACTTTAAAATAACTTTATTTTAGTGTTTATAATCTGCTCATAACTGATTTTTACTAAATCATACTCAAATCACATTATTTCATCTATTTTACAAGTTTCTAAGCCTCATGTATAACATGCAAAGCTAGTAAACCTTTTGACAAAGTTTTATATCATTTTAACACTTCAAATACTCATATTTTTATTGTTTATTTTCTGATCAAAATTCAGTTTTATCAAATCATATCTAAATCATCATTTCATGATCACAAATCATCATGCATGTTCAAGTAAATGCATCTAATGCATTCAATTCACATCATCATCATCAATCATGCACGAACTAACTTATATCTATCATGCATTTAACTCATGTTCAACATTCAAGAATCATCATCTTCATATGATCATCATTTTATCATTTCATCATAATATATATATCTATCTCTTATACTAAAGCAAAATAATGTTGACTTTTTGACCTTGATGTGGCAATGCTCTGTGGCCAGAGAATTGTTTTTTGGGCGGCATTTTCCTTTCTCTACTTTCTTATTCACTTTCATGAGCGCCTAATTTGTTCACCTGTTTCTCAATCAATAGCTGTTTTCCCTCATTCTCTCTTCTTTCCAAAATCACTTCAAAGAAACCCTAAAACCATTTGTCTGCGGTTCAAGCAACAAGGTCAGTTTTCTTTTGTATTTTGGTTTACATGATTCTCCTATCTTAATGCTTTCATTATATTTAATTTTGTAAAAGAGAAACAAGAGAGAGATGGAGCAGATGAGAGACGCAGAAGGGAGATGGTCATCTTCTCCGACGACTGGTGTTAGCGATAGGGCTTTCTTAGTAGCCAGCGACGGCGGTGGTTCCAAGGTGGTTGTTGTCATCGGTGGTCAGCAAAGGGTGAGATCTGTCTTCCAACGGCTAGGGTTCCGCCATGAATCACTGGCGGCAACGAACATTGATTATTGACATAGTCCAGTCGATATCAATTTCATGCTCTGTGACTCTGAGTTTCCAATTGAAGGTACAATTTTAGTTGGTATAGTTTTTATTTTGATTTCTGAACTTCTTGATTATCGCTTCTGTGTTGTTTATAACTGATACGTTCAATTTTTTGTGGAGATTTTGGGGGTTTGACGTGGGTGGCCTTTGACAACAGTCGCACCCCCGTGTCGTCAAAAAGAAAAGAGAGAAAGAAGGACATCGCGGCTTTGTGTTTTTTTTGTGGGAGAGTGTGGCGAAGGAGGAGACCATAGTCGTTGCAAACAAACCAGTTTAGTGTTAGTGTTTATAGATCCAACAATGGAAGACAGTTACGTTTTTCGTAATTAGTATGATAGTTTCGGTTCTTACCACTTGATATTTGTAGCTTTGATCGGCGGTAACTGGATTGTTTTACATGGATTTGGTTATCAACATCTCAGATCTGCAGTCTCTTGACGACGTGTACGGTATGGAAGGTACGGTTGACTTACTTTTGCTATATGTTTATTGCATTTTTGTAATTTTATGCAAAAAAAAGTTGTTATGTGATGTGTTTACATCCTCTTCGATTGATTTCTTGAAGAATGATTATTGGATATTTTTATTTGAATATAGTTACCCTTATTGTATATCGTTTGTCAGTTTGGTGTTTACGTCTGGTTTTTGACAGTTTTTAGGTCAAATTGTGAAATAAACCGTTAGTAACGGTTCTAACTTTTGATATTTGGTTTCTGTTTGGTTTCAAGGTTTTGACTTATTAAACCTTTCATGAAAAAGATGTAAAAAAACGTTGAATACTTAAGAGTCTTTATTTTACATGAACTAGAATTGGATTAATTAACTATGGTTTTGCTTCTGTATTGAACTACTCATTTTAGAGCAGATTGTAGTCACAAAAATATAGTTGGGGTTGGAAACCTACGTTGGGTCTTTTAAATTAATCTTATTTGTTTGTTAAAGATGGTTAGGGGTTATAACCTATGCTTTTTTTACATGTGGCAGATAACTATTACAAGCCAGATTTGAAAAAGGCTGCTCGTGCAAGGTTGAGTGCTGTGAATAGGAGCCTTAAGGTTTTAAAGTCATGTGTGAAGAAGAATAAGAATAGACAGGCTTTGAAGATCTGAGGTAGTACATGAAAGCAGGTATATCTTATATCTTTCACCATCTTTAAAATATATTTAAAAACTTTAAAAAACTATGTCTCTTGGTGTCATTATTTGCACTGTACACCAATCATTGAGTAAGTTGTTATCAAGTTATAATTTTTTTTAAATATACAACCTTTTTTTATTATATATTTGATTTTATTGTTTTGTATAAGATCACCGAAGGTTCCAGCTACTGCTGATAGGCTGTAGTTGCAGCTTCTCTACATTGCACTTTACCTACTTATCTGGGTGAAGCTCAAACATCCGGTTCATGCCTTAATGCATTTGCTATACATTCCATAATGTATGTTTATAGTTTACTCTTGAATTCACATATCTTTTATTTGAAAAAAATATAATGAATTGCTTTATCTATTTAAACTCTGAATCAATAAGATGGCAAATGAAGTGCATGGAACTTTATTTGGAAATGTTCAACTCGTGAGTGGAGGTACTTATCAAGCAGCACCGGTGGTGAAGAAACGGTCTTATTGATGTTATTACACCTATTTACGAGGTTCTTCGTAAGGTAATATTTTTTTTTTGCACGGTAAGATCTGTTACAATTTTATAAATTTTAATTTGTTACAGGGAGCTAGGAGGAACCAAGGTGGCAAAGTAAGCCATGCATCATGGAGAAACTATGATGATCTTAATGAATATTTCTGGTATTGCTTTCATTTATAAAATTAGCATTGTGCTACAGCTGTATTGGTTTGCTTAATAATAAACCAATCTTTAATTTCCTCTCTTTCAGGTCCAACAGATGCTTCAAGTTTGGTTGGCCAATGGACCGTAAATCTGACTTTTTTATTCACTCCAGCGAGTCATCACGGCATCAACATCCTAACGTATGTATAGATTTATCATTTATGCACTTTTTATGTAATCTGCCAAGAGATATCAGTTGTTATGTAGGAACAAAATACAATTTGGAATTTTACAAAAAAGATTCTTTAATTTCATTCTCACCTTTAGGTTCCAACATGCCAGTTTTCATGGACTACGCCAAATGATTTCGGATGTGTTTTTTTTAGAATCCTATCAGGTTGGCAAATTAACTCATTGAAACAAATATGGCCCGTATATATATTCGTGTCAAAGACATCAATGCGCCTCAAATAGTGTAAACCTGAACACGGGTTGATAATATGGCTTTTGCAATAGTAATTAATGCATTTAATTAGTTTAAACTTTGTAAATATGTGTGCGGGTCAACCTGTTTTGAGTCTTTTGAATTTGTATAGGGGCAAGGGGTGGCAGGTAGTTTGGTTGGCTTGGTTGATTCTCTGTGGGTGTGTAGTTTTTGTTTTATGTACTCTTTGTTTGTTCTCGCCGATTCTTTTATTTAATTTTAATTGTGGTTAAAAATGACATCTTCAGTGATCCGTTTATTGTATACACCACCAAAATATAATCTCAAACCTAAAACTCACTTCATCTTTCCTTTGATGGTTAATATTTATGACTCCTGACCAAAACGAGGAAGGCAAGTTGAGTAACATGCGATCTAAAATGGTTAATTTGCTCTCTAGATAATATTACTGTACCCAAAGAAATCATATACAAAGTAGCCCAAAGTTAGACCTTTGGGTCTAGACCTTTGGGTCTAGACCTTTGGGTCTGAGGTAGTATATTTCTTCATTTATTGATTAGACGTCTAACATAAAAGATTGACATGTTATTTTTTTTTAAAACAGGTTATTCTAAATTAGCCTCAGGGTGATTTTGGACGGGAATGAATGTGAGCCACTTTGGAGGCGGGATCTGTTTCTAATCCGGGTATCTTTTTTTTATCATTTAAAAGCTATTGAATTGCTGGTTACCGTTCCCATACGATTTTTGGCATTCTTGTAGGATAAAGAATGATGACAGGATGATTCAAGCAGAGGGTGGTGTGGATGCTCTTTCTGAAGATGAACTTCGTGAAGATTGTAGAGAGCGAGGTATGCTTGGATTACTTTCAGTGGAGAAAATGCTTTAGCACGTTTTTTTTTTTACTTTCACACATGCAACTTTATTTGACTGTAATTAGTGGAGCAAACTAGAAATCAAATTGTTATTTACTTTAAAGTAATTTTAGAGTAGAGTTTTGGATAGAGTTGTGTATTCAGCCTCTGAGTTGGTCTATTGAGTGAAGCTAG
This sequence comes from Helianthus tuberosus, assembly GCA_030545235.1. NCBI lineage: Eukaryota > Viridiplantae > Streptophyta > Magnoliopsida > Asterales > Asteraceae > Helianthus > Helianthus tuberosus. The sequence continues at coordinate 15,351,025 of CM060359.1, read as the reverse complement.
AGGTTAATTTTGGGAGGGAAGCAATATTTGCTGACCTACACTTCTTTGGAGGCGGGATCCGTTTTAAAGTGGGTCAAATTCTGGATTCGGGTCACCCGTCTCTCAAATACAGACCCCTTATATTCTTATTTTCTACATTTTTTCATTCAACTCTCTTTTTTACAAAACCCTAATGAAACCAGTTTCCAAAACCGGACCATTAACACCCCTACCAAATTTGATCACATGTCTATCTCTGGTTTTGTTAATTTCATGATGATATTATTTTAGTTATTCAATGTTGTGGAACTTCAACACTTTGTTGTTTTGGAACATGTTGACCCACACTACAAATTGTTAACTGGTCTTATGTGTATATGTTCGGCTTCTTCGATTTGGGCTGAACAAAATCGAAATGATTATAATATATATGCATGATCGAGGATTGTACCAAATAATTGTTTCTGAGACGATCACGCTTGGTTCAGGCCATAAACAGTTGGATCAAAGGAACAAGGTGAAGTTCAGGATCACGAGCCTCAAGGTGAACGAAGGAACATATTTTGTGCTTGAACTGGTAATAATAACAGTTGGATTAATTGTTTATCTTCAGGTGATCTTCAGTATACATGCAGGTGGTTAACACTTGGATCATAAGTTGATTCAGGCCATAAACAGTTGTGTCAATTGTTTATCTGCAGGTGATCCGGAGTTTGTTGTTATAGACGATGTTACTTCAGTTAACAGGGTTACATGAGGCGTAACAAAACACTACCAGGTTGGGTAACTGGTCAACAGAAAAGTGTTGGAAACTGGTGCTGCACAGGCTTAATCAAGAAATTGCAAAGCTGGCGAATCGGCCTTAAAGTCTCTACGTAGCATTAACGGGCTTAAAATGTTTGGGTTATCTCGGGTATATGGTTTTTCTATAAGTAGGAAATTGAGTAGGCTGGGTAACAAGGAATATTGTTAAGTTGACTCGAAACGCTGTTTGTCCACATTTTGTAACTTCTATATGAACACTTAGTTTCTCAAATACGATCATAAAAATTGTATTATTTGACTAATATTGTTGTTAAATAACGTTGATCCCATGCATAGATTCTTGGAATACTGGACCACTAATAGAGATTATAGAAGCTGCTGACTTTTTTAGGCAAGAACATGAAGTTGACTTTTGACTTCTATAGTCTTATTAGTTTTTTTTACTTTCTTATAACAGAAATGGGCAGCAAATGGTAGAGAATGAAGTTATAGGACCTTTAGCTTTTGTCTCTAGAACAAAAAAATATAGCATTATGAGACTTTTGGTTCTTTTCTTTTTCTATTTATTAACCAAAAAAATAAGGATTTAACAAAAACAGATTTACATATGGGATACTGAGAAGTGTACATGTCAGTTTTCATTGATTGTTTGTTTTAGTCCAAGCCCATTATAGTAATTTTTTATGTATATATATGCATGTAGATACATATCTACACATGCATGAATGCATGAGTTATGTATATTGCTTTGGTATGGTCTGTATAATACTAGAGGCTTGTACTTTATACTCATCGATGATTTGAGGGATTTGTACGGTGTATTCAGTTGGGTTGGGTCATAATCTAAATAGGATGTCATGGGTTCATTTATGTGACCCAAGATGGATTAATAGACGATCTAGAAGGTTGACCCGTTTATATAAAGAGCGATTAACGCATAATTTGTCCTTTTAAATGAAAAGTATTAAGGTTAAAGTATATAAGATGGATATGGAGGCTTAGGATATACACATAATTTATTCTATCATTTTGTTTGGGTCAATTGTAGCTTTATCAAGGGTTAAAACACGAGATGGAGACAAGCTATTAATACTTGACAACGACGGCAAACCTACGAATAAAACAACTAATGTTGTTTATAAAGAGATCTTCAATGAGTTGAGATTTTTTTGTATTCATGTATTTCAATTATTTGGTGTAATTTCTATCGTTTCCATTAATATTTCAGTGTATATATAATTAAAATATTTACGTCAGCAATGTTAAAACAATTATTTTTCTTATTAGCCACCCGTGTAACACACGGGTACTTAGACTAGTTATACTTATATTCTTACACATTTAAGATTTAATCAACAAAATTTCACATGCATGCATATATATATATATACACATACATATACGACCATATATATGTATATACACATGATCCAAAAATTTACCTTTCACATATTCATGAACCCATTTCAAATCACAAAACCCTTTTCAAATCATTCATGCATTAACTTCCAAGAATCAATCAAACATGTAACAATCAAAATCAAAACCCAATCTCATACACACATGTATATATACTCACGGCCACATGCACACACACATACACTTCCATTTTTATTCTATTTAAATACCCATTTGTTTTTAGTTTTCAAGTTTGTGTTAAATTCCAAGTTCAAGAGAAACTTTACATCATCTCTGTCATTACTAAAAATCAAGATTGAACCTTTGAAAATAAGTTTATACCTTTTAAGTTTTTAGTGGGTTTTAACAAGATTCTTGATGGTCTGAAGCTTGTTTCACCAAGAAAACACTTTTGGATACTCAAACACCATGAAACCTTCTTGGATTGAACTTTAATCTTCATAAACAAGTGAAGAATTTCGAAATTATGTGAGAGATGAAGGTGTTTTCGGCTGAAATTGTAGAGAGAGAGTGAGTTATTGTGTTTTAAAGACAGAAGTCTTGAAATGTGGAAGATTTTGAAAGCTTTAATGAATGTGTCATCTCCCACCTCTATTTAGACCAATAAGAGGAAGAGAGAGAGAGAGAAGAAAACCTTTGCATGGCTGCCAACTTTCTCAACTCACACACCCCCATATACATATACACGCATACATACACATATATACACATATATATAGGCAAAAACTGGTATTTTACTGATTACCGGGTATTTTATCTAGCGTTTTAATCCCGTTTTAGCGCGTTTTAAATTATTTTTAACACTCTATAAAAATAAACTCACCAAAATATTATTGATCAATATTTTGTTAGCCGGGACTGGCGACGTTGCCGGTAGTTGGCAGTATGCGCGCCGTGCTGCGCGGTACGCGCTTAAAATCGCAAAAATAGGAATTTAAGCGTTTTTATTTATTTTTATCGTTCTAAAGTAATAAACTCATCAAATTATTATTAAAATGATTATCAGTTACTTTGACATGCTGTGTTGACAGTATTTTGTCGGTACACGCGCTGCATCGCGCGGTACGCGCTTAAACTCAAAAAATAGAGTTTACTAGCGTTTTAAATTATTTTTCCACACGGATATGATTAAAATAATTATTTTAATCATAACAAACTATTTTTAGGATTTAAACACTGATCGGGTGGTCACCGATGTTCGTTTCGCCTTTTAACTGTTACGCGATAAGCGTTTATCTTACCGTTGCCAACATAATTTTTATCAAAGTTTAAATTTACTCACTCATTAAATTTCACATATAAACATCATAATCAGTCAAATATGGCCCTATTACCTATTTACAACATGTGCTACAATTGTACGGTACGGCTTGAAAAGTCGGGTGTCACAATTAGCTACCCATACAAGCTACCATGTTGCTATAATCCTGGCGTCGCCCACGCCAATCCTAAATGTCCTTCCACGAGCATCGTTTCCAATGTTGTTATTGTCGTCATTCCCTTGGTTGTTGTCGTCTTGATTCTAACCACGGCCAATCCATGTCGTAGGCACCATTTCCAGTGATGTGGCACCTTCCAAGTCCATCTTTCACATTATGTGCCACGTCCTATCGCGCTACTCACTGTGCTGGTAGTCACACATTCCACACTATATTTTTTGCCATCGCTTATGTCCCGATTGATTCGTAAGAGTTGACTCCCATAAGTTGCTGATTAGGGTAAGGGATTCGGTTGAAGTTAATTTGCTGGTGTTCGTTACCGGTAATCAGGGTCGTTCTAATACTGAGGCTGGTAAGGCACTACGCTCGTCCACTTGTCCATCGATCTTGCATGTTGATTGATTAGGACACGGTAGGTTACGAGGGGGTTGCAGAAGTGATCACACTTTGGGGTCTAAGGCGTCAATACATTGAGTTCCAGTAAACGAATAAGGGTGAGAAAGGTATAGACCAATCATTTGACGCTGCGACATCCAACTCGGGGACGTTCGTACAGGCACCTAACATTCTACACAGTTCGCTAGTTATTCAGATGGGTGTTCAGGTAATACTCGATAGCATCGAGATTCGTAAGGATTCAGAGAGGAGTGAAAAGATCACATTCGAGTAGGAGACAATCACTGCTATGACCCTTATAGGTTTGCTATGTTTCTCATTGATCGAATGATGGAACAGAACCCCTTTTTCACTTGTTAAGCCTCACTGGGACTCACATGCACCCCACATTATTATTATTATTATGTGTGCACCCACAATAATATTGTGATTTGCATGCTCATCTCAGTTCCTCTTAACTCATGTCAAATGGTTCCTCAAAATCGAATGCCAAATGGAGGCATCAAATCGATAAGATCACAGAATTCCAAAGACTACGACATACCATCAACGCATCATAATGTAAGCAAGCAATTCATGTAATCATGCTATAGTGACGAGTGTGTGTTCGTATGTTACATCATAAACAAATGTGTACTAGTCATGTAATGTATGCAACGGGTGAAAAAGACGAACCTTGCAATCTGGAGCTGAGTGTCATGGTCATATCCACGTATTCAGAACTCTTCGGTTATAGTTTGGTTTTACAAAAACGTTTTAAAACCAAGTTCACTATAACCAGTGGCTCTGATACCAAACTGTCACACCCCTAAAATACCATATGCAGAAACCCCCGCGAGGCGTGTGACGTACCAGGATCTAGCCACTAATCACATGGAACCATATACATATAAGATAAAATAAAATATTCCATTAAATGTAATTGTATAATTCAAACACCATTTAATAAAGTCAACATGTTCAGCGGAAGCATAATAGTTTGTTTAAATAAAGTGTTCAACAATGCAACATTGGGAAGCGTTCCAAATGCCACGACCCATGACCACTCCAGCTTCCCAGACAGCAAGTTCCATAACAGTGTACCTAAGGACCTGCAAGCATGCAGAAAAAGTGTATCAGACAGGCTGGTGAGTTCACAATTTGCTTTAACCGTTTAATACCAAGTAGTGATTTATGATTTGTTACGTTGTGTTATGTTGATAATAACTCGATACCGCAGACGGCCTTTTTTGCCCTTCCCCAATGCTCTATCAAACATTGGTCATGATTTAAAGTTATTAGTTCACGCCCGTCCTATCCAGGTACGTCGTGAGGGTGCCAAACCTAATAGCGCTATCAACTAATAACCCCGTTGCCCTACAAGCAACAACCCGGTAGTTTGATGGGACTTAAGTGATAGAAGTGAGTGTATTATCCAACATCAACATTTACTGAAAACCGTTGCATATCCCCTGCAAGGATATGCGTATGTGAAATCCGCCTCACATCCCCTACAAGGATGTGGGTATTTGAAAACCGCCTCATATCCCCTACAAGGATATGGGTTTACGAAAATCCGTTTACAAGTTTTGTCAGTTTGATTGTCCCCACCGGACGCATGCTTGTTTTGAGAGAAGTGAACTCACATTGGTTTGCTCGGTATGACTAGTTACTTGTTCACACTTAATCAGTCAAAGCCTATGATGTTCATGTACACGTAATCAGTTTACATTCACGTTGTTTACATATATCATGTATCTAACATACACGTTACACGAGTAGCATACAAGTAAGACACACCTGTTTATACAAGTCGTAACTGTTAATCATGCAATCCATTGATCTATAACGATTGTCGTAAAGTCACATAACAAGTGTTTTGTTCCCATACTAGTCTACATCCCATGTTCGCGACATATATCAGCATTCACAGATGTATTGTTTATTCATTTAGGTTAAGTCAAAGTTCTCATCTGACTAACATTGTTACCCTGCCACCGATAGGCTTTTATAATCCAACTACTCAATTCACACAATTTCGTTCAACATTATACACATCATACAGTTTCATTCTATTACAAGAACACAGTATAGCATGTAGCAATTACACATCTCTAACCCTAGTTCACATCTCATGCGAATGTCATAAAGTGACCCCATAACATAACAGGTGAGTTTGTTAACCATGCTAATTAAACCAACCTTCTTATTCAAATTAACATGCAATAACAGTACATTGTAAACACCAACACTTATTAACATAAACATCATTACTACCCACTGTTCTCCCGTCTGCCTTCTCGACGAAATACCCCAATGACACAGCCTATCTTTCGTCGAGCATGCTCTTGACGAAATACTAGGTTTCGCCGGATTAAAGTGTATGACGAAATACTAAGTTTCGTCGAGCACCAGTCACCAGAAACCATTCCTTCATCGCACTCTTAACAGTCACAAATTGAGATTCATCTAAAATAGTTCAATAATGTAATGGTTTCAATCATTTGCATGCAACCCTAATCATTCTATAACAGTTGCCAAAGATCAATTCAGTTACATATTTAACTTGATATAACCCTAATCATCGGCTAGCAATCAGACCAGTAAGATTTATGTTCAATTGGGTCAGGAAATGTAATCATCATGAGTCCTAAAATTCCTAGTTTAATATTTAGATCAAGTCACCATATCAGTTTACCAACATACTCAATTAACTATTCAGCCAAAACAAGGATCATCAAGATAACAACAATTGACACAATTTGATTTAGTGGTTAATCACGAGAGGGAGAGAGAGCTTCGTGGAACCTTTATTGCCGTCGATCTTGAAAGGAGAACAAGACTGCTAGGGTTTGTTGCTATGTGTTTTGCAAAGATGCCAAAACCCCCACCCATACATAATAATATGCGTGTATATGCATGGGCGAGCAGGGCCTGGCCTTTGGGCTCTGATGTGGGCCGAGAATCGACAGCACCAAGTGGAGGACTTTTGGTCGAAATCAAAATGCTAGAATAAGTGTGAAGGGAGTGTGCAACACGAAACTGGTGAAGTATAAACGATTACCAACTTCTATCTATCCATTAATAACATTCAACTATACCGCACACCTTATTAATTTCGTACAACGAACACATGTTTACAACATACACATAACATGAAATAGAGGTGTTACACAGTTAAAGAACCTTGGAAAAACTGAATTGTCACAGCTTTAAATCATCTGATTTTGCATTTGTGGATGACGCCATTTGAATAAACTATATTACTCGACTTTCCTGAAAGTATGATATTTTTGCAGGAAAACTTGATGAAAAACAGGTGAAGTGACTATGAGTTTATATACTGAAATTTGTAATTGTGAAAACGTGTAGATTTAATATAAACATATTAATGTATATTTCAATACAACGGTCTTTTAATGCAAAAACCTTTTCAAACCTCAACTTTTATGGGAAAACGGTAAAATTAAATACCAAGAAACCCAAGGGACAAAATTTCGAAGTTCAAAGAACAAAAGCAGATTATCACAATTACAATTAACCTCTTCATTTACCATGTAGACGCGTTTTTAAACTCTATAAAAGACCGATGATTACTTTTGATTCAAAACATCAACAAATTGTCCTGCAAATCACTTTCTGTCAAAAATTGTTCCAAATCAGAAAACCAACAAAAAATCTACATGGCAAACTTCAGCTTCTACCACTGGTCAGACACCAGCGATGTTAAAACACAATTCTTGATGTGGTCACTCAAAGAACAAAGAACATACGAAGAACTAAACAGGAAAGTCGACATAATCAATGACACTAATTATAACAAAACCTGGAAAAGCATAGCATTGCTCGATGAAGTCCTCCACTCTCCTCCATCAGAGTTCCAGAAGAATGCAGAAGAGTTTCTGACACAATTTCTAATACAGGATCAGAAAATCTGCAATATGCTAACTGACCTGAAATTCAAAAGAGAGCATGAAATCACATGGAGAAAGGTCAGAGTCTACGAAATCCTAGCAAGTGTTAACTCTAGCGTATAATACTTTATAAATATTTTATTAAATTTCTATTTTTCTATGTAGTAGTTCATTTTAATAATATAAACATGCATCTTAACATATTCTAAAATGTCAGTGTAAATAAAAACTCTCAACATTATCAACAGTTAATCAAAATAAGAAACAAACCTAAAATGCAAAGGTCTCTTCTCAACTGTTGTAGCACATCTGACTTTTCACGATAGAAGATACATATCGTCTGTTCAAGTTGCAACTCTCCCATCAAAGAAGGTAGCACATGCAACTTTTCACGATGTTGCAACAATTATACTTCAACATCGATATTGAAAGGTTGATGTGTGATGGAAGCTTCATTGAAACGACGATGTTGGAACAATGATACTGGAACGATAACATGTAAACAGAATCATCAAACATTCGAACAAATAAGTGTAATCGGAGAATAGCGGCTGAATCACGAGAAAGATGCATTTGAGAGAGAGAGAGAGACATGCTCGCATATATGAGCGAGAGAGATTTGAATGTGGAGCCATATAATTATGTCTTATTTATAGGATTAGAATATATGGTTTGAATTTTGAATGTGGAGCCATAATTTTGAATTGGGAACAGATGTTTGATTATAAAATGTGGAGCTGAATGTTGTATCTTATATATGTGGAGCCATAATTTTGAATTTTGAATTGAATATGGAGCCAGGATTTTGAATCGTCAGAGGTTTTGAATTTTGAAATTTGAATCGTCAGAGGTTTAAGGCAGTGGTTTGAATTTATAACATAGGTTTGAATTTTGGAGATAGGCAGTGGTTTGATGGCAGACCTTTGGAATATGAATGTGGGTCACCTTTGAATTTTAAAGTCTTTTAATATTAGGCATTATGATGTAATAATGACATAAGAAAAATCTTGTTGGACAGTCTCTCCAGCTGACACATCAGCTTTTCTTATGTCATTGAAGTTTCTTCTTTTATAGAAAGTATAGATATATAAGTTAAATGGTTAAGGTCATAAAAATCAACTAGTTATTCCGTTATGTGCTAAATAATATTTAACTAGTAATAAGGAACCCGCGCTTTGCGGCGGGTTTGTAATTATATACGTAATTTATGTAAACCACATGGACTATCCGAATGTAACATGTGTTTAGAAATCTAGAAAATTAAGTTACCTATACTTCAATTTTAGTATGTAAAATGTGGGACCATATTAAACGAAGAAGAAACACTTGAAACTACATGTACGCGTAGATAAAGTTTGTTGGTCATTTTCCTTTATTAAAAACTAAAAAAATATAATTTTAAAACATGTTACATTGAAAACTTTAAAATAACTATTTATGTTTTTATAAAATTAAGTAATAAAAATAACAAAATACAAATACATAAATTACATGTAAGAAATATTTAGAATATAACGATTTTCTGAAACCAACAAATACCATCAATTAAGCTAAATAAATAGTTACTTAAATATTTATTATGTCAACATGCACTGCCACAAACAAAACTACTTTGAAACCCATCAACTCTCAAGAATTCAAATTAAGTTTGATAGGTCCCATTGAGTGCTTCCCTAACTTGTAAACTAAGTCAAACTATGCATTATCAACTTGTAAAAAAATGAATCGTAAAAATACCTCACAAAGTAAACTTATAAATTAATATAGGGAAAATTTATACATTTATGATTTACTTCTATTAACATTGACTGTAAAAATATTATACGATACATTAGTTTTATGGGCATGTCTATTCACACACCCATGTTGTCTATCCACACACCCCCCAGTGTCGAGCTGTGGCCAGAGCGCGGCGTTTTTGTCCGGTTAACCAGACAAAAGACTGACTGGTGTCTGACGGGTCTGTTGACCGGACCAAAACGCCGAGCTTTGGCCGCGTTCTGTTCCTGTCAACCAGACAAAAGACTGACACCCGGTCAGTCTTTTGGCTTGTTGACAGGACCAAAACGCAGCCAAAGCTCGGCGTTTTGGTCAGGTCAACAGACCCGTCAGACACCCGTCAGTCTTTTGTCTGGTTGAACAGACCAAAACGCCGCGTTCTGGCCACAGCTTGACACTGGGGGTGTGTGAATAGACAAAGGGGTAGGTGGGGGTGTGTGAATAGCAAGACCCTAGTTTTATAATAAAAATATTCACGATTAAACCATTGAAACTTCAACGTTACCCTATGTCCCAATCATACCATAGGCTACTAATTTTGACCCGAACCTATTATAATTGACTCATATTCTTGTGGCATGTCAATGTATACTCAAATCAATATACAACTAGAATTAAGACCCGCCGCAATGCGGCGGGGATTCTTTAGTGATAACTAAGTCGATTTAGTGCGCTCACGTTATGTTGAACCTATCAAACATGAAAAAATAGACGATGTAAAAACGTTCACCCGCAAAATTTAGAACGAAACGTAAAAACGTTAAACCAAAGACGCACGTTGTGGTGTGGTAAGTCACAAAATTTAGAACGAATGATAAAGATAAAAATTTGGGAAAAATGAAAAATATAAAGGACCAAAGTTGAAAGTAAAAAAAGTTGTGAGGATAAATTGCAACAGATAAAAAGTTTTGTGTTAAAAGTAAAAAAACAAATAGTTTTAGGTTAAAAGTAATTTATAAAATACTTTTGAGTGAAAAGTAAAAAAATCAATTTTTTTTTTTTTTTGAAAAACCCCAAAAACCAAGGTTACAACAACCATATGCATAACCATTTTTTCTTTGAAAAACCCCCCAAAGCCAATATTACAACACATAAGTAAAAAAAAAATCAAAGTGGTTAAATCGCAAAAGATGGAAACTTTTGAATTAGAAGTGAAAAATCAAATTAATCAAAGGGGTTAAATTACCAAAGATTAAAACTTTAAACTTAAATTGTCAAAGATTAAAACTTTAGGGTTAAAAAGGAAACAAAGATTAAAATTTTAAACTTAAATTGACAAAGATTAAAACTTTAGGGTAAATTGTCAAAGATTAAAACCTTAGGGTTTAAAAGCAAACAAAAATTAAAACTTTAAACTTAAATTGTCAAAAAATTAAAAATTTAGGGTTAGAAAGGAAAATTTCCAATTTTTTTTTAAAGCCTCCCAAAGCTAAAGTTACAAGTGATATATGCACATATAAGTTGCTTCTTTATAAGATTTTAATTTTAATTAAAACAAAACATCGGTAATATATACATATATAACAATTTCAAATATATTCTATACAATCTTAAAAGAGAAAGTCGGTGCAACAGTGCACCGACATAATTACGAAATTACCCCGCTTGATATTATTTCTATTTAATATCCGTTGCAGTCTTCTCAACTTCTAATCTCCTTCGTTTCCGGCGGCCAGAAATAACTTTTACTTCTTACACCACTTCTAATCTCCTTCGTTTCCCGTCGATTGAACAGCTCAACGGTGGCTTCATCGCGAAACCTGTCGCCGTCGCCGCTTAATCAACTCGCCGGAAATCGTTTTGGCTTATGTGGGTCGAGTCAACTTCAGATTTCTGAAACCACAACGAAAACCCATTCCGATCTAACTGGACCTGAGACATGCAGATAGGGATCGGTTGTTAACACCTTGCCGGAACCTAGATCGAATCACCGAGAACCGACCCAGTCTCCTGAGCCTCACCTGATGGTGGCGGTGCCGATGGTGGTATCTACTGCTACTTAAATGGGTAAGAGATGTTGCAATGCCGGAACTGGACAAGACCTTCCTACCTTCGTTCGTAGCCACCAACATCACGCGCCACTACTCTCGCTGGAGAAACCCTCCAGTCGGTCACTTTCTCTCACGTCCCTCTTTCTCTCTCTAACATCTGGGTTAGAGGTTTAAAAGAAATTAAAAAAAAAAACCTGCCTCAACTAACAATGCATTTTCCGGTGAAGCCACAACGGCTCACCTTGGTCGCCGGATGCGGCCTCTATCGTCAACACGAATCGGTTATGGGGAACTGAGAGAGGAGGAGGTGTAGAGGAGTTTCTCTCTCACACACATTAGTCTCTCTCTATGGCGCATGGTTTCAAGAAGAAATGGTTTTGGGTTTATAAAAGACTGATTATTTTAAGTCAAAGATAAAAACCTCTGTTTAGATTAAATTGAAGTTTTGAGATATTTTCTTAACTTTTTATTATTACTGTGTTGATATGGTCTTTTTATGTAGTAACAACTTTTGAAATATATAAATATACAGTGATGGCTATCAAAAATAAATAAAAGGATATATTATGTTATATTTTAATTTTGGTAATCTGTTACTGTAAAGACATGTCTTGTTATATTTCATAATTTTTCATAAAAAGATTTATCATCTTATATATATATATATATATATATATATATATATATATATATATATATATATATGAAAACACGAAAAAGACGTTTGTAGTCGACTTATATAAAAATTAAATAAATAACTAAAATGTTTACCACTTGATTTTGTGAAGCAAAAAAAAACTATCGAGTTTGAAAAAAAAATGTATTTAAAATCGAGATTTCTTTTATCGCATACGATAACGAGTGATGTTACTATTGTTGTACCAAGATGAAGTTAATCGCTTATGAGCGAGCAACAAATGTAAACTTTTTAGGGAAACGAAATATCATATGTTTTTGTGCTTATTTTATGTACGTTTCGTAAATTTTGTTCCGAACCGAGTGAAGTCCAATTCTGGTTTTTTTCCCATTAAAAAAACTCAAATTAATCCCTTTGACTGCATGTGTTAGTTTTTCTTTTATATCCGTTATGTTTTCTATGTATGAATCAGGTCACATATAATATGTTATGAGTGTACAACATAAATTCGATTTACTTTGCGTTTGGATCCAATCACAATGCTTATATATGTTACATTGAGGTCAATCGGATACGCCGAAACACGCGTTTTCATATGTTTAACGCATAACACAACGTTTGGACTAATCCATTCGATGTTTGCGATGTACCCGCGCCGCAACGCGCGCGGGTGTTATTACTAGTTATTTATTAAGAGACAAGCTACGAAAAAAAAAGCACGTCAAATAGGTTGAAAGACATCGTTTTCTAAGTAAGAAGTCATGTCCAACAAAAATTTGTTACATTTAACACCGTATTATATATACCAACTAGTATATGATACGACATTTTCGATGATAGTTCCGTTGCAATTTGTCAGTGTCGCTACAAAGGATTAAAGGAAATAGGAGTGCTTGATGTTGCTACAACAAATCTGTCGGATCGGAACTTAGATCCTTTTGGACTTGACCTGACCCAACCCGAAAATTAGGGGTGTGCAATAACTGAACCAAAAACCGACGAAACCGAGCCGAAATTAACCGAAACCGAATTAACCGAAAGTCGGTTATCGGTTATTTTTTTTACCATCGGTTAACTGAAATTAACCGAATCGAATCATTTATATTTTCATATATTTCTAGCTTTTATACCTCCATTTCATTTATTTATACTTCAATTTCATTTATTTGTACCGTATTTATACCTCTATTTCATGTATACTTTCATTTCATGTATTTATACCTCCAACACATGTGTTTTAAGCAAAAATTTTAGCTATTGTTTGATTTGGTTATTAACCGAAAATAACCGAACCTAAAATAACCGAACCGAAAACCGACAAATTAACCGAATTGCCCTAACCGATTAACCGATGACTTCAGTTACAAATAGAGTTGATGTTGATAACCGAACCGAACCATACACCCATGTCGAAAATAATACACCGGGCAATATTACAGTTTCGACCCTAAGTTATCAACATCATCTATTTCCCATGTGCATAACAAAAGAGAGGGAAAGTAAATGAGTAAATGAACACTTGAAAACTTTCTTTAAATATGAAAGAGATGTAACCTTACAAGATGAACCCACCACCCCTTTTCACACGCCCAAAGATTCTTCTATCATTAAATGATTCACCATCATCATCATAAACCCCAATAATTCCCCTTTGAGCAAACACAAAATGCAGTCTATCTTCAACAACAACAGCTTCCCTCTATGTCTCACTGGAGTCACATACTATCATCAACATTCTAGTGCTAAACGGTCTCTTTACTCGTTTTTTTACACGCTTTTGCAGTTGAGGATGCGATTTTGACGTGTATATTGAAACAGGATTGCAGATCACGATAGGAAACGTGAAGAAATTAAGCGGGCAAAACCGGATATTAGTGGAATCAAAGGCGAGGTAAGAGAAAATGATGATCAAGCGTCACTTTGTCGCGCTTCTTGTACAGCTAAAGCTGCGTAAGGTATTAGAGTAAAGTACACGGATGGTCCATGTGGTTAACCAAAATTTTGGATTTAGTCTACAGTTTTTTTTAAAGTACACAAATGGTCTCTGTGGTTTGCTTTTTTTAACACATTTAGTCCTCAAATACATAGATGGTCCCTGTGGCATGCACTTTGTAACGCATTTAGTCACTGAATATTAGAGACTAACTATGTTACAAAGTGCAAATCACAGGGACTATACGTGTACTTTTGGCAAAAATTGGGGACTAAATACGTTACAAAGTGCAAACCACAGAGACCAACAATGTAATTTTGGAAAATTGGAGACTAAATATAATTTTGGTTAACTAAAAAGACCATATGTGTACTTTACTCTGATTATTATTGTAGTGTTGTGATCTTCATGAATTGGACCAATTGGTTATGTATTTGCCCTATGTGTAAGATTAAAACTATTGTGATATTATTATGTCGTGTAATGATTTGTTGATTAATTTTTATATATCGATCTTAAATTGAAATTAACAATGTGGGATAGTGGATGAATGCATTGAATGTTGCTTCCAATAATTTGACTTGTTCTTCTTATATTAATATCATGTCATGATCATGGAAAAAATGTTTGTTTAGATTGTGACGTGATTTTATCCTATTATGATAGATATTATCTAAGGATCAACATATCTTTCTAACTTGGGCTCGAAATTAAACGAGCCAACCTTTCTTAACTGGTTTATCTGAACAAGTTGGAATTCTGAGCTTGAGCTCCACTTGTAAAAATACTCAAGTCAACTTTGTTTTTTTTTAATTATAATAAAATACAATATTTTTTAACATAATTTATAAATAGACTTAATATATTTAATAAATTGTACAAGTCATGGTATAAGTTCAATAAAAAAGCATAGAGTAAACTGCCATTTTAGTCCCTGAGGTTTGACCAGTTTTGCCACTTTATTCCAAATTTCAAACCTTTTGCCATTTTGGTCCATGTGGTTTTGTTTTTTTTTTTTTTTGCCATTTTGGTCGAAATTTCAAATTTGGCCAGATTCCCCAACTTAAAACCTTCTATTTTGTCTTTATCTTCAAGGGCATTTTGGTCATTTTAGAATTATTATAACTAATTATATATATATATAATACCCTAAAATACACACACATACAGACACCACACCACACCACACCACCCTATTCTCACTCTACTCTCTCTCTCTCTGAATTACCACCACCACACCACCACCCCCACCACCGCATCATCCCCACCCCCACCCCCACCACCGCATCATCCCCACCACCACCATCCCACTGCCGCCAACACCACCATCCCACTGAAACCCCAACACCACCATCCAACTGCCGCCACCTCTGGACAACCACCAATACCACGATCCTCTCAAAACCCCAACAACCACCATCTAACTGTGGTGGGTGGTGTCGGTTGGGAGATCGAAGAAGAGAGAGACGAGTAGAGAGAAAGAGATTTACGAACAGAGAGAGTACGAGGAGAGAGAGCGGTGGGTGAAGGGGGAGCCGACCCCTCTCCGCCGCGGCGGTGACGATAGACGGCCGAGCCGTCTTTCCTGCAACCCAGAAAGAATCTAGCAGCGGCGGAACGGTAGTGTAGGTGCTTAGGTGCAGAGGAATTAGGGTTTGGATTAGGGTTTTCTGGTGAAATCGGGTCAAGGGTGGATGTTGGGGTGGTTTTGAAGAGAATGGGATTAAGATTGGTGGTGAGGATGGTTCTGTTGGTGATAGTACGGAGTTATGCTTTTCAGAGGCGATGATGATGATGGGAGGGTGTTGATGATGGCGGTGGTGAGAAGGGGGAGGAGGTGGCAGTGGTGAGAAGAGGGAGGAGGTGGTGGTGGTGGTGCTTGAAACCGTTGCCGAAACTGGCTCCGTCACGCGATGTTTGCAGCCATGGCGGTTGGTTCCTCTTTGTTTTGATTATTATTAACAGATCTGAGCCTCTTCTTTTTCATATTTTCGCTTGATGGGTTGGTGTTGATGATGGCGGTGGTGAGAAGGGGGAGGAGGTAGCGGTGGTGAGAAGAGAGAGGAGGTGGCGGTGGCGGTGGTGAGAATAGAGAGGAGGTGGCAGTGGTGGTCTTCTGCTTTTGGGGAAGATGAAGACATGGGGTGCTTTTATTTGTATTGTTTTAATTAAAAATGTGTTATAATAATTCCAAAATAACTAAAATGCCCTTGAGGATAAAGACAAAATAGAAGGTTTTATGTTGAGGAATCTGGCCAAATTTGAAATTTGGACCAAAATGGCAAAAAAACGAAACCACAGGGACCAAAATGGCAAAAGATTTGAAATTTGAACTAAAGTGGCAAAACTGGCCAAACCTCAGGGACCAAAATGGCAGTTTACTCATAAGCATATTCAATTTTAGAAATAAATAATTTCCTAGCACATAGATTACTCGTACAAAAAATTTCACAAATAATAAAACTCTTGGTAGGATCTAAACAGGGTAAAATGTAGGCAAAAGTTACTACAAATATATATATTTGACAATTAGTTTTTGATACGTCGATCTTAAATTTGTTATTAACAAGGTCGAATTGTCATTGTCGATGTATACATCCTATATTGTATTGTTGCAAAAAAACTACAAAAGAGTGTGATTCTAGCCCAGGGGTAGGTGTGCTGGTGTTTATAAGGCAAAAATGTTGTTTCCCATTAATATGACTTCCGAGGCGGATCTAGGCCACTTTTATGGGTTCCTAGAAACCCATTCGATTTAGAAAAAATGGGAAAAATTAGTGAGAAACTCGTATGATTTGGAAAAAAATAGTGAGAATCTAACCAAAGGAATCCAGTAAAAAAAGTTCTTAGATCCGCCACTGATATGACTTGTTCTTATCATGTCATGATGATGTTTATGTGGACTGTGATTTTTTTTTCTTCTGTGATATTATCTAACCATCAAGTCAAGCCGTGCCACCTTCAGCTCAAGCTTGAAATTAAACGAACCAATTTGACTCGACTAGTTTATCTTAATGAGTTGAAATTCTATGTATGAGTTTGGCTTGTAAAAAGCTCGAGTCGTCCTGTTTTTTTCCTCCTCAAGTTTCAACCAAAAATATTAATTTTTTGACATTATTTATAAATAGAGTAGTAAAGTGTAAATGAACCGAAAACCGAACCGATCATAGTCTTGTTCATGTTAGTTCGTTTAACATCGAACTTGTTCAGGAATGGTTCACGAACACTAACCGAATAAACATCCAAATCTTTAAAAGAATCAGTCGAAAACCTGAAACGAAAACTGCCCTCTTCTCAATCTGGGTTGCAAGTAGTATACCAACCCACAACCCATAAGTTGTTTTGCCAGGTGCCTTTAATACTTCCATATGTTACTGATTTTATCCTATTGTTTATTTTATTTTTTAAGGTTGATGTTTTTTGTTTGTTATATGTTTCAGAAAACTAATGGATGATCGAATCTTAGCAAACGCTTTGCTGTTTATTTTATGTAATATTTTTTTAACTAGAATGTGCTAACTTGTTTTTGGACGACTTGTTTTGTTTATTTTGTAGAGCTTGTTTATTTTTGTGTATTTCACATAATGGCCCAATAAAACTCAAACCGTGGAACCAAATTGTTGGTAACGGTATGGTTTGGTTATAAATTTCAATGGTTCAATTTTTTATAATAAAAAACTGTTACTAGTGGTTTGGCTCACAGTTTTACCCAAGAACCGTCAAAACCGGACTATGAACAGCCCTAGGTTGCATCCTCCCAACTAGTTAATGAAGAGCTATGGTCAAGGCAAGATGTGGATAAAGAAGTAGCACGCAATCAATATTGGTAAATGTATCAGATTCGATACATGGTGTACATGCAAGGGCGACTCAACTGTTTTGAAGGCCTAAGGCAAAGAGAAAATATGGGCCCTTTTTACAAAAGTTATCGTTATAAGCCGGTGCCAACCAAATTTCCATGAGGAAACAAACTGGTGCCAACCAAATTTCCGTTGCGTAACACTGGAGAATTTTACTATGGTGGATCAGTTATGTTTAATCATAATGGAAAACATGAAAACAAACATGTTACAGCAGACAGTGCAGTGGAGAATCCAGTCAGAGATGATCCCATCGTGTTCGACATAATTGTCAGTGTGATTTGGTTCCTCCTTAGGGTGCTGACTAATGATGGTGACTAAGAAAACCGACAAGGGAATCGATTATGGGAGAGGAGGTCGATGATAATGATGTTATGATTAGGTTATCTGATTAAGTGTGTAACCCTATGACCTCTACATAATTCTCCTTATATAAACACCCAGGAGGAAACCTAATTAGTTAATACGGGTAATATGGTCCATCAACAATTACCAACTAATTATTTAATAGGTTATTATATATTTTGATCTATATTATGTAAATGATTATAATGACTATAGATTAAATATTAAACATAATATATTTAATATTACATAGTAGTTATCAACAAACTTGATAATTTAGATAATAATTATTAAATAACTTAACAAATATTTATTTACTTTAATTTGTAATTATAAAACAACTTTGATAGTTTTTTTTTTAACGGCAAATCTCGATCACTAACGGACCACTGGAGTATTATCGTGCCACCAGCGGAATCACCCGATCATATCCATCTCCACTAGACATAATGTCTATACACCAATTCAGTAGGAAACCCAATAAATACGGGAAAACCCCCCTTGTGGGAATCGAACCCAGGACCTATTGGTCCCAAAGCCTTATCCCACCCCCAAGATGTCACTAGGCTATAAGGCCATGGGCAAACAACTTTGATAGTTAATCAATTAATTTGATTTTTTAATTATCAACTAAATAATTAGTTAATTAGAAATCAAGTTACAATTAATAAGCCATTTAATTTATTTTAAATAAACAAATAATTTCAAAAGTATTTTACCCTCATCACCATTTCGTGTTAGAATTATTGAACTCGTTGAATATCCTATGAGCGTTGCTTATGGTGTAACTTTTCGGATCGTATCTTACTAAGAGTATACTCGAATATCGTTGCTTGGGCATACAAATCCAACAAAGTCCTCAAAGTAGATAATGATGAGCTCAAGCTCATCATTAAGATACGAGATACACGATACTATACATGATATAAACTTAAGAACACTTGTATTATTGTAGAATCAAAGATACACAACCAGGAACACAAAGAACTTTCAAATAGTGAAACAAGAATAGAACCATAATCTCATTGTATAAACACTTGATAATCTTTAAAATAGTGAGATCTAAGACAAAAATATACACGAGTAGATGAAATCCTAGGAAACCAAACATAGAAGACAAAGACGATGATCATGTCATGTGGGAAACCTCTAAAATCTTCTTGGTGAATCATCGTGAAAAGCATGGTCAACAATCACAACTGAAACTTTTAAGAAGTCCCCAATATGTTGATTAACACCTCAAATAAAAAGTAGATTCCGAGCTTAATCCTTTAGTGTCGCAACCCCCGATCCCTTATCAGTCCCGGGAACGGGCGGCCGCGAACTCAGTGGTGGTGGTATCAATTTATTAATTTGGCAGCGGAAATTACATCAGGACCGTAGTTAGGAAATGTTTATCAGAGTAAAACCACCATATTTTATATTTATAATCACATGGGTAAACCCAAGTTTCTTTATTACAAACTGATTTGTAGAGATAAATCCAATTTTATTGAAATAAAACGCCTTCTTTATTTAGGTAACTTTTATAGCCACTTTTTCAAGCCTTCAGTGCTATCCAGTTGGCTTCTAATTGGCTTTCACATTGTGTTACCTGAAACGCGTTTTAAAAACATTTGTCAGTGTGAAATACTGGTGAGTGAATCCCAGTATTATTAATTTAATTTAAACTTAACAGTATTGAGGGCGATTACAATGTTTATATCTACCCACTTATTCATTCAGTACTGTCAATCCTGACTGGTGGGTCATATTACACATTGGCTAACTCTTCGTCCAATGGTAACGTTACTCACATTTTGTATACAAAACCTCAACATACCGGCAGTAATCGTAGAATTACAAAGACTCAATCACTGCTAAATTGCATTGTAAAATAGTTAAGGTTTTGTAAAAACTATTTACAAAAAGGAGATTACTCACATTGTTGTCTTAGATTATCCTTTAGGGTTTTCTGGTGACAATCTATAATTTATACAAATGCACACGTGTTAGTATAATAACCCATTTTAACATTAGTAATACCCTCCCCGAGATGGCATTCCAACGACTACGTCGGGCAGAACCACGACAGCCGTTACGGAACCCTAGATCAATCGGGCAGCGTATCTAATACGTATCCAGGGGTTATAATACTTACAACGGAGCAGAACCTCGCTATTTAGGGGGATATAATACCCGAGTATAACTTCTACTATGTCGAAATTCGTAAGAAAGAAAAGAATTTGAGCGACTGAAACTGATATCCCGAGCTCCCATTATATAGGGGCTGATCTTGACTTTTACGCGGCCCGCGTAAATGTTAACACAGGGCTACGCGGCCCGCGTAAATGTTAACACAGGGCTACGCGGCCCGCGTCAAACCCTGGTCAACGCGTAGCTGATCCGGGTCAGCAACTAGACTCGCCACGATGATGACACGTGTCATCACCGGGCTGCGCCACCTTTTAGCCTCTCGCGGCCCGCGTAAGGGTTAAGGGGTACTTACGCGGCCCGCCTAAACCCCAAAAATCAGATTTTTAATTATTTTAATAATATTTAAGGTATTCGAGGCCCGTTTTCACGTATGAGGTGCATTTTTAAACATATTGGGATATTTTAAAATATAATAGGGTGTTGGAAAATAATTCGAGGGTGTCAGTTTATTTAGGATTGTTATATTTAGTCATACATGCCCCTCCATAATCACTTATCTACGACAAAACCTTTTCACAATTTTATCCTAAGGCTGAGGGGTATGGAATGGAGCACTTAGGGGGTCCACTGTGCCACATCTGCTCCACCTCATCAATAACGCCCCCTTTAACATTGAAAGTATGAGATAAAGCTCCAACCCATCAGTAGCGCCCCTTCCTTCACACACATACATCTTGATATTGCTCGCCACTGCAATCACAACCCTTCAATAGTGCCCCCTAATGGCGCTTATAGGGTATGTTTGGCAAAAGTAGCTGGTGGCTGGAAGCCGGTGGCTGAAAACTGGTAGCTGTAGCTTTTTAGATATATTTGGTGTTTGACAGGGTACTTGGAGCTTTTAATAAAATGTATAAAATAACCCAAATGGACATAATTAAAAATTTTAAAAGTTTGTGCATTAAAAGTTCATTATCTTTAGAGGTTAAAATAGTCATTTTTCCTTAAAAGCTTGTAACTCATTCTAAACGCTACTGGTAGGAGCGTTCAACCAAACGCTTCAAGTTCCTAACCTAATGCTTCAAGCTCCTTCAACCAAAAAGACTTTTTATTGAGTATGAGTTTTTTCTTAAAAGCTAGAAGCTTCTAAAAGCTCCATGTCAAACATACCCATAGTATGGTTAGAGAGGGAGGTATGCTATTTATTTTTTTGGCTAAGGTGGCAATGGCATGGGGATGCCGCCCCATACCATGTAGCCTAAGACTTCAAACACCTCAAATTAAAACTAATAAACACTTTAAGTTAATTGTAATTTCAGTTTTATAATAACTAGTGTTTTTCAATGACGCGCGTTGCGCGAAAGGCATAGGTGTTTTCGACCGACATCATTCTTCAAACGATTCGAGATAAACGATGCGTAACCAGCCATATCCGGCATCGTGGAGTGTATTAAAAAGGGAGCAATTGGACGATTGGATGCTGGGCTAGGTGTTTCTTGGAATGCCCACGGATTGTTCGGGTCAAAACCACGATTATGAGGATTCATTTTTCGTATTGTGGTGGGATGAGAATTTTTTTTAAAAATAAGATAGAGATGATTATAGAAGAGGTGGAGTAGTTGTGGTAAAAAAATGAATAGAAGTGTGAGTATTTATAGTGAATAATTTTTTTTTAAACACATAGCCGTTGGCCAACGGCTAGCCCAAACGGCTACTTGTCTTGGCCAATGAGATCCCGTCATGTCATCTTGATAGCCCCGTCCAACGCTCGGGCTGAAACCTCCGCCCAAGGGGCCACGCCAAAACCCAAGCCCACCCGGGGTGGTGACTTGGGCGTTTGTACCCAACCCACGCCACAACCCCCGCCCCCGGGCTGAAACCCCCGCCCAAGGGGCCACGCCGAAACCCAAGCCCACCCGGGGTGGTGACTTGGGCGTTTGTACCCAACCCACGCCACAACCCCCGCCCCATACCCCTAAATTCACTGTTTATTTAGTTTGAATTTTATCATATATGAATTGAGTCGATACATTCAACATAAACTTTGTATATTAGAAATTTAGAATGCACCATCCCTAAAAACTAGTAATGTTTGTAGACCACTTTGGAAGGTTGGACTTAAGTTTGGAAGAAAAGCACTCCAAGCAATATATTGGAGTTAGTGTAAAATAGGAATTCTAAAATATAACCAAATATATATGTTAGTTTTTAATTCACCAACATAGTTTGTACTCTACAATAAACATTTTATCAAACAAGTGGACACGACCCATTTAAACAATCCCCAAAACAAGTGAGAACAAAGATAAACAATGCTCATTAGCACACCCATATTCGCGTTCATTCGATTCGTTTACAACCCTACTTATAAAGGATTCAAAGAATAACAGGAGAAAACCTTATTTATATTTATATACTATTAATTTGAAACATTTGTGTGCATGTTTGATTATAAGTTGTGCTTAAATACTTGTACCTTAATCAAATATAGGTTGTAAGTTGTGCTTAAGTGGTTGTACCTTAATCAAATAATAATGGTTTCATTACCTTACCAAATTCAATATGTTTTGTATGCATGTATGGTTGTAAATTGTGCTTAAGTGGTTATACCCTAATCAAATAATGGTTTCATTATCTTACATATTCAATCGGTTTGATCCATTCAAAGTTGTGTTGTTTTATTTGTAAATTATTATTATTTATAATAATCTAATTAATTTAGCCAAAATCTTGTATAAATATAATTTGCAACATATTGACGCAATGGTTGTTGTAATGTATGCATTATGGTTTGTATAGTGGTAATGATATATATTATATATAGATTACGATGAACCTGTCAAACGGGAAAAAATAGACGCGGGTACATCGTAACGCGCGAGTCCTAGATCAACTTGGATATTTTTATTCTATGTTTTACGTTTCGGTTTAATTTCTTCGTATTAACACCGCAACTTCAGTGTCGGTGGTCGCTGACAGTAGTGTGGCATTAGTGCTCGCCCCCACCGCAACGCGGGGGTGCTTAATACTAGTTTTATGCAAAATGAAACAACTAGAAATGTAAAAAGACGCTAACATGTATAATTAAGGGTTTGAAGAGCATTTGTAATGGTATGGACAAAACTCATTAGCACATCGATGTATCTATCTATATAATTATCCGTACACATTAGACAAACCTATATATCTAATAATGAGACTGGAAGTAGTGGTGTACAAATCGGGTTTCGGGTAGGATCAGGTTTCGGGTAGGATCGGGTTTCGGGTAGGATCGGGTTTTACAAAATCAGGTTTTTTTAAAAACCGGGTCGGGTCCGGGTCCGGGTTTTCTACCAAAAATGTATACCCTATATACCCGGGTTCGGGTAGGGTTCGGGTCGGGTTTTATAAAACCCGGGTATTATAATACCCTATTTCCGGGTTCGGGTCCGGTTCGGGTATTCATCGGGTACGGTTCGGGTATGCATCGGGTTGGGAAAAAACCCGCACCGGAATTAATACATACGATAAGTAAGATGCTAAATATTTCAACATTTAAACAATAGGAATTAATTTCACAACCTCCAAATATTAAAAAAAAAAGGTCACATGCTTGTCAACGAACTTTTTTTTGCACCACTGAAGCACATAACTGTCCAAATGAAGACAGTCACATGCTTGTAATTTTTTACCGAATGATTTTATATGATCAAAGATATATACATGTGTATTGTGCAACATAACCGTGACACATAGCACAGCTGTGGTCTTTCTAAAACTGGTGCATCCATTCTAAACTCCACTTAACACCTATATAACTAAGGGGCTGTTTGGCTAAGCTTATTTTAGTGACTTATTTACTTATTGACTTTTTGAAAAGTTAAAAGGTGTTTGGGTTAGTTTATTATGTGAGAGGAATAAGTAAATAAGTCACTCCATTATGACTTATTTACTTTTCCAAAAAGTCAATAAGTCATAAGTCACTCCAAAATAAGCTTAGCCAAACAGCCCCTAAGTAAAAAAAAACCTTCTAGCATAGCCCAAAAAAAGAGCCCATGCCCTAAATATGATCTACCAGATACTGTAAGCTTGACATCTACTGGACATGTGTTCTGCTAGAGACAATTTCATTTTATAGCTTCCGATTTAGGTTATTGCAATCTTATTTTACCAAACCGATGATTCCCCAGGTACATCAATACATTGAACAACCAAAAAGTAATTACCTGAAAACGAGTAGTCACTGGTGGCGAGCTTTTGAGGAGTGAGGATTCTTCAGTACCATGTTTGGGTTTCACACTGATGTCGATAATACACACAGCCACACAGGCAAATAAGTTATTAAACCTAGAATTGTTTTTAGTTATTAAATTATTATGTTATATGAATCTTGATGAGATAAAGGCACAATTCTTGGGGCCGGATAAGTGGATAACGTCTTTAATCATGAATATCACTTGGGCCAATTTGGAGGGTTGGGCCTTTCATGTAATTGGCTTAATCTAAGCCGGGTTTCGGCCTTTCGGGTATTTATAAAACCGGGTTTCGGGTATTATAAAAACCGGGTTTCGGGTATTTATCAAACCGGGTTTCGGGTATTATAAAAACCGGGTTTCGGGTATTTATAAAACCGGGTTTCAGGTATAAACCGGGTATAAAAAAACCGGTTCCGGGTTCGGGTTTTAGGCCAAATATGCATACCCGGTCCCTACCCTACGGGTAGGGTCGGGTTCGGGTATAAAAAACCCGGGTTTTATAATACCCGGTTCCGGGTTTTTTTTTCGGGTCCGGGTCCGGGTTCGGGTTTTTTGTACACCACTAACTGGAAGTAGGCGATGCCCAGAGAGTGTGAAGCCGATCAAAGTTTATCCATTAGGGTGTAAGGGGCACTTCTCTAAGTGGGGAGTGACCTCTCTTACCCACAACCAATCAGCACGCGTCACGTCAACTCCCCACTTAACTCTCCCCATACCCTCAATTTGATGGCGGCACTCCTCTCTTGGGGGACTTGTTTTTTTTTTTGTTTTTTTTATTTGTTGTAATTATGCATGTATTATAAATTAAACAAATATTAATAAAAATTAAATAAAATTTAAGAAAAGACATTTCATTAAATTAAAATTAAAAATTACATTCAAACTAGAAAAATAAAAAAACAAACTACTCGTTGTCGGAATTCGCTTCAAGGTGAGGTAGATCTAAACGTCCAAGATGCTCAACGAGATCGTGTTTTAGTCTCCAATACGTTTCTTCGTCAATGAGCTCGCTAAAAGCAGTATCATCGAAGACGGGTTCGACTGGAGGATCTTGAATGTGTACCGGTGCTATCGCCCTTCCGTCGTCTTTTATAATCATGTTATGTAAAATAATACACGTATACACGATGGACCTTATCTTTTTCACCGTTTTGGAACGCATTGGACGATTTAGTATTCCCCACTTCGCCTTTAACACACCAAACGCCCGTTCCACATCTTTTCTTGCGGCCTCGTGTTGCCTCTTGAACTTTTTTTCATTCGGGATGTGAGGATATGGAAAAGACTTCACAAACACGGACCAGGTAGGGTAGATCCCATCAGTAAAATAATACCCGCGTTTGTATAAGTGGTCGTTCACCTGAAATGGACAATTTGGCGCCGTTCCGTTTCGTTGAGTAAGAAATAACAGAGATTGTTGGAGCACGTTGATGTCGTTTTGTGATCCCGCCGGGCCACAAAAAGCATGCCAAACCCACAAATCTTGAGACGCCACTGCCTCTAACATAACTGTCGGGTATTGATGATCGCCTCTCATATATTGTCCACGCAATTCTGTGGGGCACATTCTCCAGACGAAGTGAACTTTTTTTCATTCGGGATGTGAGGATATATTGAAGTGGGTTAGTATTTATATGGTTTAGGAGAATTTTTTTTTTAATATATAACGGCTATATAGCCGTTTGAAAATGGAATCTCTCATTGGTGAACACCCACCGCTCCCCATTCACCGCTTAGCCTCCCCGAGGGGTCGGCGGCGGTGTTCTCGCTCGGGGACTTGGCTCACCGCACCCCTCCCCGCAAAACGCCCCGAACACCCTTAGGTAATGCAAAGACCCTCATGTATGTTACATCGACTTGCAAAGCAATAACATCCTCAATCTTTTAACAAAGTGTCACGTCTTCTTTGGCCACCAATTATGAGTCCTATATATGGATGCAAAGTCCAAAGACACTCGTGGGCTAGGTGAAAGAGAGAGACGGCCAATGTAGTAGTCTGGTAGAGCAAGCAGGTGATTTCTCACGACTAACGTATGTAGAAGGTCTGGTCTATTCGCATACGCTGTTTGTCTTTTTGCACACTCAAAACGCTCCGCTATGGCCAAAGCGGGGCGCTTTGAGTGTGCAAAAAGACAAAAAGCGTGGGCAGGAGCTTGTGTTGTTTTTTTTTGAAATAGGTGGGATGTAGGTTAGTTTGGTAATGTTTTTTGGAGGAAAAAATTGTATTTGAGTTTTATTATTATTATAAAATATTAGTTACATATAATTCATAGTTGTTTTATAATTACGTTTTTTTACGTCATTATTTTTATAGAACGTATATAATATAAGTGCGTCTTTATAAACTGTTAACCTTGTTTATTTTGTTAAATTAAACGAACACGTTAAATAAAATGTACAAAAAGCCATAAGAATTAAACGTAAACAATCCAAAACCAACGTGATGTAAATAGAAGATTAACTGCAATATATATATTTATATATATCAGTTTGTACATACAAAACAAAAAGGTACAACTGAGTACATAATACATAACAAATCACTATACAAACAAACTAAGGTACTAATCCTCGTGCGGTGGGGACGGTGGGAGGGGAAGTGGAGGCAACCCAGCGAGCTCTCGTAGAGCAACGAGCGTCTCGACGATCCAGTCAATGCGTGCACCCTGGCGTCTGAGGCGCCGGTCGAAGTCTCGAGCCACCTCACGCGCTACCGGAGGCAGGTCAGCGTAAACGTGCTGCGGGTATTGTGGCGGCTCAGGAGCTGGCTGAACTGGTGGTACCGGGATCTCCTCGACATGCTCCTCCTGAGCCGGATCCTCTAATACAGGCTGAGCCTGAGCCTGAGCCTCAGCCTCAGCCTGGCCCAGGAACTGATCGAGTCCCAGAGCCTGTAGCTGAGCCTGCCGAGCGGCCGCCTGAACATCAGGAGGGGCTAACACTCCAGGCCTCACCTCAATAACAACCGGGATGACCTCCGGCACCACCTCCGGATGCCAAATCAGCCCGTCACCTCCCTTAAACCTCAGACCAACATCAAAGGTACGGGTGATCTGCATGGAAGATACTGACGCGCGGCCCAACCTGGTAGACGGGACCGGATCGGACAGCTCCGGATCATGCTCGGGCACGAGCCCTAGCGAGCGTGCAATGGCGGTGATGTATGAGCCAGTGTGCACGTACTCGCGGAGCTGTCGGTGGTATGCTGTGGCAAAGTAATCTGCCAGGCAGGCTGCTAGATCGCAGGGCTGGCGGCGCAGTAGGCAGTATAGAAAGAAAAGGTCACTGAGGTTGACCTTCTCCCTGCTGGAACCCCGCGGCACGATAGTTGCCGCGATAACATGGTGCAGGTATCGGTACAAGGGGTCTCTAATGGTGGTGGCCTTTTGCCAGGATTTCCCAAAGGGAACCCTGGAAATGGCCCTCCAGAAACTGATAAGCGTCTGCCTGTCCATCGCCGTAACCGCCTGCGTATATAAATCAGTATCAAGCTCGGGCTCAGTGTACAAACCTGTATGGACAGCAAACAGCCG
This sequence comes from Helianthus tuberosus, assembly GCA_030545235.1. NCBI lineage: Eukaryota > Viridiplantae > Streptophyta > Magnoliopsida > Asterales > Asteraceae > Helianthus > Helianthus tuberosus. Next base: position 15,322,688 of record CM060359.1, on the reverse strand, counting down.
CACACTCATCTGAAACTCCTGACCGGCGAGATGGAATGTAACCTCGTGGACTGGAAAAGCCGGGTCCTCCACGTAATCCGCCGGATGCGGCGCGTATGTAAACGTGGAAAGAAACTCGACCGTAAGCTCAGGGTACGAGTCCTCCATCGCTATCTCAAATAGGCGCGACCAAGGAGTATCCAGTCCAACTATATCACGCGCCCGCGCGGCCTCTCCCACGGTCTCCAGCAGGTCCCAGTCTATCCCTACGTGCGCCCCAATCTCTATGGTGCGCAACCTAGCGCATCTCCCCCTCGCCCGTGACCCCTGCGGAAACTGCAGGTACGGACATGTCGGCTCTCCCTCCTCTCCCACATCTACCTCAGCCTCCATATGCTCAATCTCATCATCGGAGGAATCCATCCCTGCACGTTGAAAAGATAATAAACAAATAATATTAAATATAAAATAATAAACAAATAATATTAAATATAAAATAATAAACAAATAATATTATTTAAACAATTTAAATAATAAACAAATAATATTAAATATAAAATAATAAACAAATAATATTATTTAAACAATTTAAATAATAAACAAATAATATTAAATATAATTTAAATAATAAACAAACAATATTAAACAAATAATATTAAACAAATAATATAAAAAAAAATAAAAATGAACCAAAGCGCCGCGCTTTGGCCTCGGCGCGGCGCCTTGGTTCTTCGTTATGAAGAACAGCCCCAGCAGATCGATCCAAACGCCCAAATCAAATAAAAATCAAACAAACTGAAACACATAACTTGAACCAAAACAATAAATGAAGTTCGATCGTACCTTTTAGCGGTTGAAAGCTTGAAAACGTTGATGATCCGGCTCAAGTGTGTGTAAATCGCACCTTGTGTGTGTGTTTGTGTGTGGGGTTTGAAATGGGGGAGAAGCTGCCCCGCTTTGGTTTAAACGAGGGATCGAAGCGCCCCGCTATGGCCATAGCGCGGCGCTTTGAGGTCAAAGCGGGGCGTTTAGGTCAAAGCGGGGCGTTTAGGGCCTTTTTTTATTTTTTTAAAATTGTTTTTAATTCACAAACGCGTCGATAATAGTCTAAAATTTACGATTTTTCCATTATACATCATTTTTTATTATATATGGACTATACTGCAAGTTTCGGATCAAATCGGTTACGTGTGATGTCTTATTCTGTTATATCGTATCATTTTGGTTTGAAAGCACAAGTACTCCTGTGAGAGGTGTTATGTGTATCAGCCGCCTACGGTACATGAACATGACGTATTTTTTCATTAATTGTAGTATTATGATGTATATTGTCATTAATTGTAGTATTATGATGTATATTGTCATTTTGGGTCGTGTCGGTGACATTCGGTTTTTAACGTGATGTAACGCATATATTGAACAAACACAAACGTGATTATTATTAAACACATTTAACATACATCGTGAACATATGGGGTTACATTAAGGCCAGGGGCACGATACGTAAGCATTTCGTACGCGTTGATCTGATCCCTGTATAATGTATGCCAGGCTGCTGCGCGCTCTGTTCTGTTCGCTGTCCAGAGTAGGTTTGGGGGAGGCATTGGATAACAACCTCCAAGCTCTACATGTATGAAATGCCCATGGTCGACGAACACAACCGCAACCACCAGGTGAGGTTGCTCAGCTTCGTTTGGCCCGCCCAGCAGAGGGAAAATTGTATCGCTCCCACGCATGTCGAAGGTGTGAACAATCACACCATATCGTTGGGCAATAAGAAACCCCGTCTCAGGCATCGTCATGTAATTTTCGATATCTGCTCGTCCCACCCCCTTGAAATCGATCCGTCTAACCAGCGCATCATAATGTCCTATGTTTTCCGGATCGAAAACCTGCCTCCAAAGCGATTCGTTCGTACATAACTCCTTTATAAGTTGTTTCCGGATCATCAAATATGAATTTTGTTTCACTCCTAACCCAACAGCCACCGATCGAAACCCACAATGACCATCTGGTTTCACGTCCTTTATTCTAACGATGTATGGATGGATCACTTCGAGAATCTGAGATGCGTAGTTGCGGATCGCTATATCCGTCTTAGGACTGAGCTTGATCATCGGGAAATCAGGGTGTAGGTTGATCGGTTTGGTATTCTTTTGTCTTCTAGAATCTTCGGGTGATATGTACAAGCTGTGACGGGGATGATCGTCTGAGGCCTCGACCCAAGTTTCTTCCGACGGAATGTACGAGCTTTTTCTAGCGGCTTCAACCTTTCTTTCTTCCTGCGTTTTCAATGTTGGGCGACCACGAGTTTTCTTCAGAATAGCAGGAGGTTTTTTGTTATTGTTCCCTGGATTGAGGATTTGCTGAAACTTTTCAAAGAAGCTCCTTTTCACTTGAGGGGGTGTTGGATCGATCCGTTGTTTCAATTTTTCAAATTCCGCGTCTACATCGATATCCTCTATCTTAGTCTTTGCAGGCTTGAAGTCAAGCTTCTTCCAGAACACGTCTATGTGTGTGATACGGATTTGCTGACCTGTGGACGAAAACAAATTAGGTGGCAAAATCATAACGAGAAAGGTCAAAGATATTAATTACCATGATTTTCCAACTTTTCCAAACGACAGGCACATGGCAAACCACAGCTGGTAAAAAGTTGGCAACCACAGCTTGCACCGTAGGCTCTCAACCCGTCTTCCTTACGTTTTAGTTCCCTACTCAAAAGCTCAATCGCATATATTGAAACCTTTCTGAGAATATATGCAAGCATGGGCTGATTCTTGTGGTGCGTCATCACTTTTCGGAGGCTTGTTTCAAAGCTACTACTAATCTCGGCGTATTGTCTATCAACAACATGATCAACATACAGTACAAGTTTATCCAGTGTGTTGCGATGACTTGGAAAGTGACTTTTTAGTGTTGCATGCATGCCCTCAACCCTGTTGGTCGTAGTTTGGTGAAAGTTGATAGTTTTGTTAATCCAGCAAGATACAAACTTTTCACGGTACGGATCCAACCAGGATTTCTTCAAATAATCAAAAACCTCTAAAATTAAAAAACGTAAATAGTCAGTTTTTGTTATTATATAAAATTTGAACATAATTATGTAAGAAATACCCACGTTCACGGTCATCTTCTTTCAGCTGTGCTTCAAGGTTTTCCAAGTTATACCTGTATATTTCCTCGGTCGTAGACTCGCACAATAACCAAAATCTACGTGCGAATTCTTTCCACTCCTTGTCAGAGAATTTCTTCTTGCAGTTCTTATTAATATTTTGTTGAATATGGAACCGACAAAGATACTTATGCGCTTTTGGAAAAACTTGTTCACACGCGTTCATTAGCGCAAAATCCCTGTCTGTTAAAATCACGCGCGGTTCCATACATCCTACCAGCATAGACTTGATCCTCTGCAACACCCATAGGTAGTTCTCTGACTTCTCAGCGGAAATTACCGCACAAGCAGCCGTAAACGATTTGTTTGTCGACGTCATGCCTACGACCTGAACAAATGGCAGGTTGTACATGTTCGTTTTGTAGGTGGCGTCAATCATTAGCACATGCGGGAAGGCACACCACATAGTGAATGATCTTTCGTGAACAAAGAAGACATCTTCAACTTCGTTCGATATCTCATTCGTGCGCATGTAATAAGTGTAATTTTTTTCGAGAAGAATGTTTTCAAGTTTTTGCATCGGAGACTTACCGACATTTTTTTCGGCGTTGATCTTCTGAACAGCGTTGTGTATATCTTTCGGAATAAGCTTTCTAGCCGAATTGTTTTTTGTCAGCGTTCGCCAGATACTTTGGTTGGGAATGTCTTGCTCTGCCAGCTCCTTAACCAGTTTTTTATCCTCCGAAGAAAGCCTTCTCGCATACGCGTGACCCTCTAAGTGTTCAATAGGAGTGTGGTTAAGCTTCGCCTTCGTCACCTCGATCCTCCAAACACTTCCGGATGATTCCGAAAACCCGATCATCTCGAACGGGCAGCCTATTTTCTTGCTACCCGTTTTCCTCTGTGTAGCTATACTCTTATGCTCCCCACCAAAAGTACATTGAAACCAAATCTTGTAATTCTCTCCTCTTTTATTCGACCTCTTAGTCACAATGAGGTAACCGTTGTCTTTTGCCGTGTCGTGTACCCAACGCACCAACTCTTTACGTGACGAAAAGGTCTGCGTTGTATCAAACGAAAACGTAACCGGGTAACAGCCTTCCTCGTCAACAGACACATCCCCCGGCTCACCATCGTCACCGAGGTCCGAATATACTTAATGTTCAAAGCTCGGCTGACAACCGTAACTGTGGTTTGGATAACACTCCGGCTGTACAAAGTTGTGCTCGCCACCGTAACCGAAATTCGAATAACCTTGTAAGCTCTGTTGACAACCGTAACTGTCGTTTGGACCACACTCCTGCTGTACAAAGCTGTACTCGCCACCGTAACCGAAATTCGAATAACCTTGTTGTGCGTAAGGGTCCTCCACAGGGGTATTCAAATCCAGCGTCACCGTGTTATCACGATAACGAATGCCAGATACAACCTCTGCCTCCCTCAAGTTGGACGAGACCGGTTTCTCATACGAGTCAGAAATAGCGGTCCCCTCGTAAGAATCAGGAACAACTGACTCGTCAGAATATTGACCGAAAAGATAGTTGTTTAACCACGACATCGTTTTTTCAAGAGATGTAACTAATAGAGCAAAGAAAATCGACAAACAACAAAATCACGCGTATGTTGAATGTTCCAAAATCAATATAGTAGAGTAACAATATCGCATAAAACTTGAATGTTGTGTCTGAGCAGGTGAGGCCTTTTAAAGTGAAAATTTGGGGTCGAAGCGCCGCGCTTTGGCCATAGCGCGGTGCTTAGGGTTCACGAGACTCCTGCAACCTCGTATCACCTTTATGTCTCTGCAACTTATGTCAGTCAAACGATCAAATCACCTTTTGTCGACCGAAGCGCCTCGCTATGGCCATAGCGCGGCGCTTTGAGGTGTGAAAATAATTTCCTGCGTGTGGAAATAGCATGACCCATGTAGAAAAGACTGGGTTGACTATGAAAAAAGAAGAAACGTTTGTGAAAAGTTTGTAGGAGCTTTTCACATCAGTCAACCGATCCACTACATATGCCCTAAGACTCTTTAACAAAGGAGTAGCAATACGTATACAACCGTAGTTATAATTAGGGATGAGATTGGTACAGTATCCGTACCGGTATCGACTTTGAACAAAACTGGGTACCAAATACCGTCCCGAATATGTTAATATGGTACAAGTATTTCAAGTACGGTGCCCGTTTTGCTACCACTTTGTTTTTATTTTAGTTTTTAAGCACTCGTACGGGTACTAAATAGGAAAAATTGGCACAAATACCAAAATATTATGAGTACCAAATAGCTAAGGGGTTGTTTGGTAGCCTCTGAATGGTCATTAAGATGCTACCCTTTTAATGAAACTGATGAAACAATGGTTAACCGGGTGGGTTACCTCACTGGTCTCGTCAAGAGGGTTAATCCCTTCTTTCCGATGATCGCCGGCTGGATCGTCTGGTGGTGGGTTTCCTGCACAAGGAAACAAACCGTGACTCGCAACAAGGAGGATGAGGTGGGGGGTGCTCCTTGTTACCACTCTCCGGCGTGAGAATCAGTAGTTTGCTTGGGAAGCAAAGTGTGATAGTAGAAGTATTGAGAGAGTTCAGAAGTGATGCCTCAAACCTGGTTTGGGGTCAGTATTTATAGCCGAGGAGTGGAGGAGGGTAGTTGAGTAGCTAGCCTGACATCGCACAGCTATTTGCAGGTGTGTCAGACCTGTCGGATACTGTGGTGATGCAACGTCCTGCTGTGGTGTCAGACTGTTGTATACACGTGGGCCGGTAGGCGACTGTTCCCAGTGCCACTTGCACTGTGGTGTCAGACCCACTTGCCTTGTAGGCAGGATGCGGTGCCAAGCCGCATCGCTGCTTGCGGTCATTGATGTTGTTCCCACGTTGGTTGTTCCATCCATGATTTACGCGGGATGCGGTGTTATGCCGCATTGCCTGCTGAGTGACTGTTACTGTTATCCAGATCCCTTGTCGTGATGAAAATGTTCATAGGATGCGGTGCGGGGCCGCATCGCTATGCGTTACATTAGTTTCCGTCCTTAAGGTAAGTCTTCTCATCACTGGACAGATTGGACCGCTGTGTTCGCGTGTGTCCACGCGGACACAGGTGAGTTTATTGCTGTTGGAGGTTTTTGATGAGGGTAATGGTCATTCGCGGTCATGCTGATGCGAGATCTGGGACCATACCCCTTCAAGTCCCCCCAGTCTAGTGTTCCTTCCGTATGCAAGTTGCATGTGGGAGGGATACTGGACTATGTTGTCTAGAAGGTTAAATATGGGCCATGCGGGTGGCTCCTTCTTTCAGTACGTAGTAGGCCTTTCGAGTGGATTGTTCCTTCCTTTAAGAAGGGTGTCTGGTGAGCAAGTTCCGTCTGATGCGGAATTCTCAGCCAAGGACTTGACTCTTAGTCTACCTTTTCTTGATGTCATCAGCCACCTGTTGGTGTTTCGAACCAACCTTTGAGACGGTGACTGAACGCAGGGTTCGAACCAACCTCTGAGATCGTGACTGAAGATGTACATCTTCGTCAGTCTAGTTGTAACCTCTGCGTCAGCTAGTGCAAAGTTGTAAGTACTTTGCTCAAGCTCTATGTTCAGCAACTGGACATGCAATGATGATCCCTGTTTTGTGGGGTATTCGTGTTTTCCAGTTAAGCTTTCTAGTAACCGCACGTCCTCTGCGGTTTATCTCTCAAGTAACCGCACGTCCTCTGAGGCTTAGCTTTCTAGTAACCGCACATCCTTTGCGGTTACCTCGTTGCCGTACCTTGTTGGCCATGTTTGTTTGAGGAACGTGGGGTAGTTGCGCCATTGTTGGCCGTGTTTGGTCGAACAATGTGAATCTGAACTATGGGCAGATAAACATGGTCATAGGCAGGGTTGTGCCCACCATTGTTTATTCTATGCGGTCCATAGGTGGGTAACTAGTCATAAGCAGACTTGTTACCACTGTTCTGGAGCTACTTTTCTTCACGCTTTGGTGGAAAGTAGCTTTTCTTTAAGTAGTGTTGCCGGAGGAGATCACCTTAGATACTTGGGAAGTTGGTTGAAACTCTTCCGCATTCGTTTTGTAGCCACTTTCCTTCATGCTTAGTTGAAAAGCAGTTTTCGTTGAAGTAGCTTTGCTCCTCCGCATTGTTGTTTAGTTGTGGCTCTTCCGTAGCTACCGTTCGCATAGTTGCGGTTTGTAGTAACTACTCATGAGTGGTTGCGGTTTGCAGCAAAGAACTCGCTTCTAGAAGTCTTGTAGCCTGGACGTAGCTCTTGAAGGTTCAGGAGACAGGGTTGCTGATGTGCGGTTGCTCAGCCTACTTGTCCTTTTCCTTAAGGAGAAGCTGTTTGCGTTCCCTCCGTGGTTGTGAATCGGAAATGAGGGTTTTGAAGCTTGAAGAAGCTTACATGGAGTGCGGTTTACCGCATCCTGAGAAGCGGTTTTCGCAGTCCAAAGAACCATGCTGGTTCTGAGTATCTGACACACCTGTGCGGGTTGGTGTGTGTCATCTCCGCATATTCCACGTGTGCTCGTGGATATGTGAGGGTTATTGCTTATACCCCCTTATATAATTTGAAGATATATATTTTTGCCTTTTTTGAGGGGTATGTAAAAAACGACATGCGGTATGGGTTATGGTGCGGTAAACCAGAAAAACCGCATGCCGCTTAAGTTTGGATAATGTTTGTCGCTTTTGTGTTGTCTACGTGGCTGATGGCACGTGTGGGTTGTTGAAAGTTGGTAGGATTCTGACATGTGATGATCTGAAAGGACGTTTGCACTGACCGAGGTCATAACTGCACTGTAGCAAGTAGTGCAAAGGTCTTTTCTGTCAGGCGCGTGGGCGGCCACGCGCGCGTGATAACCGTCAGCTGAAAAGCCGCTGAACACGTGGCGATACGTCAGTGGCCCTTTTTTGAACGTGGTAAGTCGGTTACTGCATCGCATTAATTGCGATGAGTATATAAGGGGAAACCGTTTGATTTCTCCTCACTTTGTTCAAATTTCAAAAATTTCTCCGGTGAAAAAGAGTGTTATCTTTGTCTTCTCCGATCAAACTGTCTGTATTTCCGGCGATTTTCGGAGTCTTTGTGTAACTCAATCCTTCTCTTCTTCATATTTCTGATGGCTGAACCATCTAACCCACACAATGTGGAGGGTGAAAACCCTGAAACCTCTTCTCCGGTGGCCGGGGAAGAAGAAGATGATGGTGGTAGTGTCCCTGGTGGTGGCTTGCCACCCTTGAAGTGGTCGAAAGCGTCGTTCGACCAACTGATGATCAGTACACAGATGCCCTCCGAGTTTGGGGCTGTTTATCCCCAAGACGGTGACACCGGTGCTTGTGCTCCAGGCGGTCACGTGACCATGTGGGCCGATTCTTTCGTCGATGGTAACCTTCGTTTACCATTGACCGTTTTTGTTGCTGAGTTGTTGGAGTATTACAAGGTCCATATCTCCCAGATGAGTCCTTTTGGGTTTATTCGTATTAGACACTTTGAATCAACTTTTCGTGCCCTTGGTTTACCGGTTACCGTTGATAATTTCCGGGGGTTTTATCAGTTGACGGTGAACACAGGTTTCTTCTCTTTCCGAGAACGGTATGGAAGTATCAAGTTGATGACCCCTCCCAAGGGTATTACAAAGTGGAAGAACAAGTTCTTCTATATTAAAGCTGTCGCGGTTGTTCTCAACATGACTTTGCGGAATGTTAATGAGCCTATCCCTGCGGAGGATATTGTCATTCCTAATGTGGAGAATGCGGAGTGGTTCCCAAGGTTGAGGACTATTGAGCATAGGCTGTTGAAGAACACTGGATTGTGGATGCTGCAGATGTTATTGACTAGGGCTGATAAGCATGCAAAGCCCGTTGTGCGGGAGAAAACTGGTGGTAAGTGTTCTTACTCTTGTGCGGTTTCATTATTCCCTTGTTTCTTATTAATTTGAACGTGTATTATCAGAAGTTGTTGTTGAGCTGTGGAAGATATTTGATCCAACCTTTACTGGCAAGGTTGATATTGTCAAGACTGCTGAAGGTGCGGGTTTTAATTTGACCATTCTTCATAACTTCCGCGTTCCTACACGCGAGGCAATGAATGCACCCCTGCCGCAGGGCAAAGGTATAATTTATAGCCTGCTTTTCTTGCCTTATAATTTTCATGTTGCTGATATTCTACATGCAGGTACTCTTGGGGCCCTTGGTAAGTTTGAGTCAAAGGGTGCTCCCAAAAAGCATGCAGAGAAGAAACAAGTAGATAAACCTGTGCGGGGTCGTGGCAAGAAGAAAACTGAAGCTCCTGTTGTTCCGCCTTTGGTTCCGCATGCAGCAGGTATCTCTCGATCTCATTTCCGCAGATATACCGATTACGTGGTAGTATCTGACACCCTTGAGGGCTTGGGTGTTCCAGGTGCTGGTTCTAAGGTTGTTGATGCGAAGAAGAGGAAAGCAGTGAAAGCTGTTGATGCTGGTGAGGAAAAGAAGCCGAAGATTCAGACCAGACGCGGGGCTTTTGTGGGACAAAAGAAACCTGTGGTTGTTCCTGGTACGTAATGCGTAACTTGAACAAGTATTTTGTGTTTGTACTTGTAGTTTAACGTATTTCTGCTTTGATTGCAGAACCCCAAGATGAAGGGTTCTCCATCTTTGATGCTCCTCCTCCTCCTCCCCCGCATGACACTGCTGCGGATGTGGGGGTTCATAAGGTTGTTACACCTGAGCCCTCTATGCGGGCGGAGGACACTGGGAAGGGGCCTGCGGCCCAGATCCATGACACGGTGGATTCTCATGACAATGTCATTACCCCGGAGGATGCTGATGACCTGAACCTGAAATTTGCTTATACTGAAAGGCCAAAGTCTCCTGCTGCTGGGAAGGCTTCTGGTTCCGTTTCTGGGGGTGCGAGTTTCGTAGAGACTCCCATTCAGCCTGAAGAGTCTGAATTGGAGTATTATTACCGCACCTATACGGAAGATCGGGCCATGGCTTACCACCGCCCCCTTGGACCGTACTGCAAGGGGATGATATTACTGCTGACCCCTCGGCGAGTAGGGAGATTTTGGGTGGTTTGGGCACCCCTTTTGAAGTCAACCGGGCCCGTTCTCTGTCAAGTGAGGCCCAGATTAACCAACTCTCCTCCATGCTTGTTGGGAGTTTCGTAATGGCCAATGCCATTATGGAAAAATATAAAGTGTTGGGGCGCAGGGAGGAGGAGAATGTGCGCTTGCGTGCCGAGGCTGAGGAATTGGTGAAGGTTGCGCGTGAGGGTGCAGAGCAGCTTGAAAGGGATAGGGCTGCGTTTGAAAAGCGTAAGCAGACTGAAGAGTGGGCTGCAACTGCTGAGCTTAAACAGGTTCGTACCCTTGCAAAACTGCTTTCCACTGAGCGCCAGAGTTAGAAAGAATCTCTTTCTAATGAGCGCGAGACACTTTCTAATGAGCGCAAGGCTTGGAAAGACTCTTGGGCCAAACAGAATGAAACTCTCTTTCGTGTTCGCCAGGAGCTTGTCAATGCTAAGGCAGCAAATGTTGCGCTGGTTAAAGAGAAAGCAGCAGCTGTTGCGGCTGCCCAAGAGGCCAAAGAGGCGGAAGCTCGCCTCGCCAAGGCTCTTGAAGAGGCCCAGGAGGCGGAGGCCCGCACTGCAAAGGCTCTTGAAGAGGCCAAGGAGGCGGAGGCCCGCACTGCAAAGGCTCTTGAAGGGGCGAATGTTGACCGCACCAATTTAACCAAAACTATCTTGGGCCTCCAGATATAAGTTTCTTGCTTTTGAATTTGTACATCTCACAAGTATGTTGATTATTTTTTATACTCGTTTTTGTTTTGTTAACAGGCTGAAGTGCGGACCCAGGGGGCACTATTGAGGAGGTCTCTGCCCGTGTTGATGAGGTTGAAGCGCGGGCAAGAGAGGCTGAGGAGGCTAGAGATAGCCTTGCTTCGTCACTTGAGCTGCTCAAGGCCGACCGTGAATGGATGCGTATGCGCGGGATCGGGCATGTAAGCATCCGTTGCCTTTGTTATTTTTGTTATAGGTTTGCCTTTGATAACCTTTGTATTCTTGTTTCGCAGATTGTTACTGCCATCCTTGACGCACCTGAGAATGTATCAGGTGTTAATGAGATTAAAAATCGTGCCCGGGATGCTGGTTTTAAAGCTGGCTATAATCGCTGTATTGGCCATATGAATGTTGTAGCCCAGGGCGGATATACTGATGAGCGATCCGGGTTCCACGGTGTGGATACTGAAGCGCTTCTTGATGCTGCGGTTGCGGCGTATAATGACACAACCCTTTCCGGTCTTGAGGATCTTGAAAAGTGTCTAGAAGCGGAGGACTATGTGGACCGCTTGCGAGTGTTATACGCTGATGAAGAAGATGAGGAAAAACCTACTGTGGTGAGCAAGGATGGTGAGGGTTCCAGCGGCACAAAGAAAGACTAGGCTGGCCTGCGTGCCTTTTTTGTTTCCTCATGTAATTGTTTAAAAAACTTTATGTAAATTCCCTGTGCACCGCGCAGGTGTAGGAATTTTTTGAATATAAAGAATTGTTCTGTTTAATTTGTACAAGTGTTTTTATTACTTGCATGTTTGAATTTGTAAGAGTTTAATGTTACTGTAAGTGACACTAAATCTGTAATTGCCTTTTGCATATCTAGGTGATATGCAAGTATGAAGAATTGTCTCTGGTTGGACAAACAGTGTTGCCATTGACGGCCTATTATAATAGTTGCGTGTGGTTACCATTCTGTGTGGGTATCACGAATGAAGATTTTGCTAATCTGTTTTTGTGTATACCTCAGAGTGGAACACGCATTTGTAATAGAAATAAATAAACAATATTGCATTGAATCGTCTATTTATTTATTTGCAAATGGCCCGTGGCCTGATAGGTTACATAGTGAATGTAAAAAACATGGCTTACATATAACAGCGTCGAAGCTGTTGTGCATTCCATGTGCGTGCGATAGTTTCGCCTTCTAATGTTTGAAGTTTATACGCGCCTTTGCCCAGGACCTCTTGGAAGAGGTAGGGTCCTTCCTACTTGGGGGCAAGTTTCCCTGGGCGTTCCGCGTTAGATGCTTCATTGTCGCGAAGGACGTAGTCTCCTGGGTTGAAAGTACAAATGCGAACGCGTGCATTGTAGTACTTTTCAAGTTTGGTTTTGTATTTGGCCTCGTTGATGGCAGCGTTTTCACGCCTTTCTTCCAAGAGGTCCAAGTCAACCCTGCGTTCCTCATTGTTGTCTATCTTGTTGATAGCCAACATTCTAGGTGAGGGGAGGCCTACTTCCGCGGGGATCATTGTAACACCTCGAAAATTCACGTCCTATAATGTGTAGACACGTGTCAAAAGTTTAAACGTGTGAAAGAAATATTATAGAAGGACTAAAGTTGACAAACGTGGAAAGTATGTGAATATACGTATTCTAAGTGTCAACTGTGAATAAATATATTGTATATTAAGTCTACAAGATGCTCATACCTTCAAACGAATAAATCATGGATCATACGAAGCTAAAAGTGAGAGATTTCAAACTACAGGGACCAAATGTGTCAACATGTTTAAATTATACCTCTGAGTGACCTTTTGACAAACCCAAAGCTTTGTAAATATTAATTATGCTCACTAGAATGCACGATTTAAATTTCGTAAAGTTTTGTTAACGTATGAGAAAGTTATGATCGAATTCGTGTGCGAGGGGTTAAAGCGTCAACGTTGAAAGTTAGGCCTTTTCGGGTAACAATTAAGTTAACCGGGGACTTAACAAAGTGGGTATATGTCTTGAGGCCCTTATAGATCAATTACGAGGGCTCAAAATGCAATAAACAAGTGTCTATACAAGGTTTGAAGAGCCAAGGACCAATCTGCAATTAAATGAAAGATGTTTGGGCTGAACCACATGGGCTCGCGTAGCGCGAGCCTGAAAGGGGGCTGCCGTCGCGCTACGCGACGGCTATAGCTGGGCAGAATCCATATTTTTAGGATAGGGGCTTGCTAGGTGAACTTGTAATCGATTTTAAACGGTTTTTCACATCCCCCTTGGCCCCTAAATGACCCCTAAACATCTAGGACACTTGTTGGAAGGGTATGGAGAGTTGTAGACACCAAGTGTCAAAGATTTGTGGTGGAATTTTCACTATAAAAGCCCACCTTATGCAACACAACTCCTCACACCTTCATTTGCATGATTTGATCATTTCTGGAGCTCCCAAGCAGATCCAACTGATCATAAGTCGTGCATAGGACTCTTGTAAGTATGCTAGTCCTTCTTTATTTGAGTTTAGCTTGTTTAATTAGCTAAAAGTCAAACCGTCGTAAATACGGTTTGACTTCGAGATTAGTCATTTATGGCTCAGTCATATCTCGAATTAAAAGTGGTTATAAGTTGGTATTCATATGGGTAATAAAACCCCAAAAGGGTTTCCTCTGATCACCATCCTAACCAGGTCAAATGTCGGGTCAAACCTTTACTTAAAAAGTCAACATAATGCTTAAAATGTCATTTATGCATAATTAGCTATCTAGATCATTTATAACCTGTTTGATCATTGTTATAGCTTAGTAATAAGTGTAAGAACATGTCCAAACATGTTCAACCCGACTATTTCCTGTTTAGACCCGGTTCGGAACCGAAAGTCACATAGTTTGACTTTCCCGTTGACTTTCAGTTCTGACCCGTTTGGGCATATTTTAGAAATGCATCAGAGCTTTAATTGGATTAGGATACATGTTAGAACAACCCTCTGTGATCATACACCTTGGTTCACTAGTTATCCAATTAATATGCATATTTCCGTTAATTGCTCATACGTTGACCATTATGCCCTTATTACCTTAAATCATGATTTATGAAAATGTAAAAGCGTAGAAACCTTAGTTACTGATATATAAACTTGTATGCAAAGTTTGACATCAGTTTGACTTGTAGATTAAGAGTTATGCTCATTGTCGCTAAATTAAAGCTTTATGTTAACAAAATGGCGTAATTAGCGTATAGCCTAGTTAAACATACTTTTTGATATCAAATCTTTTACCCACTGATGTAATATATTATTTTGGGATTTTTAAAGATTTTTAATTAATTTTAGGCTGAGCATAACTAGTAGTCGTAGGCTTAATCCGGTAATTGTCGGTTTTGCCCTTACGGGCCATAAAATGAGTTTTACTTATCGAAACGACTCCAAACCTTTTTCTACTGATCACATATGATAAATAATTTATTTTAAGCCTTCTGGAAATATAAAAATATCAGATTTAAGTATCGAACCCGGAAATGGCCTTTAATCGCCTTATTTAGCGTTTTTAACGCATAGTATGTTTTAAAATCATATTGAACATACCCGGGTTGATACCTACTGATATATGAGGAAAAATATGATACTTTAACAGTAAGAAAAGGTTGATTAACTCAGACTTCTTTTTTGAGCTTTTCGGCTTAGGTGAAATTACCAAAATACCCCTACGGGGCATAGTTTGGATAAGAATGATAAATTTCACATATATGCCTTAGCCTACTGTTATAACTCATCAAAATGAGTATGTTTTCTGTTTACATCAGACCTGTAACTCAGTTAAACATATAGGCGCTTTTACAAACTTTAAAATGACCAAACTACCCCTACGAGGCATAGTTTGTGTTTAAATTAGTTCGGGGCATAATGAAAGACATCCTACTGATGTCACAACATATTTGAAGCATATTAACTTAGGAAACATGTATATGGCTCTTACGGATACCCGTTACGCTTATTTCGCGTTCGGTTCGGTTTATGAAACAAGTTTACATAAACTAGCCGAAACGGGTCAAACCTTATCGGTTTCATCTCAAAATCCAGAATGTGAATAATAAACCCATATTAAACAAGTCTCTGAACTTGTCAGGTCTAAATCACATTCTATCCGGTCTTCGCTTAATCGTGCGTACGAACCGTATCTTTGAAACTAGCCGGTCTAAGCTTAAGCTTAATAAAAGACCCGTTAGTATTCTAATAGGTTATATTAAACCTTCGTTCCAGATTAGGAGAACCAGTAAAAGCTACGTGCATTTTGCTTATTGTGATTTATACTTTGCATCAGGTAAATACTTTTAACTTATTTTCCCTATACGGGCTTGGGTTACGGTACATAGCGTACCGCTTGTTCGGGCATCAAATCTCCACGCTTAGTGGGTAGTTGAATAATTTGATCGGCTCGTTTTAAACAGATTTGTTTACTTTAGAGCCTTTGGGGGTTAATGACCATGTCCCGGATATCCTCGGCATTATCTTACGAGATGGCCACGACCTGAGCACGGGGTGTAGGCGTACACCTGTCGGTGTATAACTCATTATTGTGGTGTGTCTATTGATCTTTAACCCGGATACGTTCCGGGCTACTGAACGCATAAGTAACATGTAAATCGTTCACAAGATTATAATATTAAATAATTCTCCCAAGTTAAAAAGATTAATTTTGCCTCTGTGCATTTTAATCAATGTGTCAAAATATTTTGTGCCACGTGCATTCAAAACAATTTACAAACTCTTTTTCCAAAATGAGTCAGTTGAATGTATTTACCAGTGTAAACTGACGTATTTTCCAAAAAGGCTAAATGCAGGTACTATACGAAATTGGCTGGATATGTCTCCTTAGCATCAATAGAAGTCTCGCAAGCTTAAGATGCCTAAAAGTCTGTTGAACTATTGTTTCCATTTTATGTTCGATCCTTCTGTGGATAAACTCCCGAATATTGTGACAATTGATATTACAATAATAAATTCGGTTGTATTATATTTTCAATTGCTTCCGTTGTGCTTAATAATATTGTGTTGTTTGACTATTATGTTGCCAACCATGACGTCACGATACTCCCCACCGGGCCCACCGGTGACACGTGGAAATTCGGGGTGTGACAGGTTGGTATCAGAGCCAACACTGAGTGAATTAAACACTAGCCTTAGTGTTTAATCTCAGTTACACAATAGCACCATTCTGAACTTCTGAGTCTAGACTTAACTTAGGAATATTCTCAATCCTAATCTTGAAGTTTGCTTCCAAATTTTTATATATTGGATACGTCGCCAAGCGAAGAAGCTGTAATAAGAATTCTCCACATCTGGAGCCTTGAAATGCTGAGTTTCATACCGCGACCAGGATGAAACGTGCGACCAAGGAGAAAGCCTTCAAGAATTGAATGAAGAAGAAACTCCTTTGCTGAAGATCGTTTCCTCAATAGTCCTTATAAGGACATATTTACCTTTTCAGTCCCTTCGAGGACGACATTATTCCTTTTAAGTCCCGCTTAGGGCAACTTTATACTTTTATTTTTATATAATGGAATGATTAAGTTTAAACTTTCATTCTAAATAAGAAATATTAAATAAATGGAAAAATAATATTTCCTTTTAGCAAGATCTACCATTATAATAAAATGGCAAAAATCTAAAAGGGCAAGACCTAGCTTCGGGTCATATTAAGACCGGCCAAGATGGCAGTTCCGCAATTTAGATTTAGATCCATATTTACACCTCAATTTAAAAATTGTTCTGCGTTAATTATAAATTAAGAATCTTAAGTGTGAAACCTAGCCTCGGGTCAATTATAAGACCGGGCCAAGATGGTAAGACCTGTTAAAAAGATTCAAATCATTAATTAAGAATCTTAATGTGAAACCTAGCCTCGGGTCAATTATAAGAACGGGCCAAGATGGTAAGATCTGTCTAAAAGATTCAATTCCCTGTTAACATCTTAAAACATGTTAACACTCCTGGCAGATGTGATTCATTTAAAATCACACACGTCATTTTTACATGGGATTCTTCAAAAGATTCCTAACCCAGTTTAATGATCCCTGAATCCTGGGTTTACGTCATCAATTAAGATGATCATATTTTAACCATACGTGGTAATATAGTGCCTACGGGCCTTGCTCATTTCTACATGAGCCAAAAATACAGTGGTAGCTATGACTCCCTGTCAGATAAAGGTAATGAACTAGGTTCAAACCTCAAATGCTTTGATTCTCTGAAATCCTAGCATATAATTTATAATTGTCTACGTGACTAGGCCTATTGTGCCAAAATACCTTCATGCTTTGATTCTCTGAAATCATGGCTTATAACTTAAAAATTTGTCCTTGTGACTAGGCCTTTTGTGCTATGAAATAAAACTGTTATTATTGCTTTGATTCTCTGAAATCATAAGCTTATAATTTATAAATGTCCATGTGGCCAGGCCATTGGGTGCCACTAATAAAACTGTTAATGTTTTATAATTAGGATAAATTATAATAGAAATCCTAAATAAATATGATTAATAAATTAACCATATATGGTCTCTGTTTACCATGGTTAATGAATTTCCCTAAGGGGGTAATCCAGTAATAAACATCTCTTATAAGGGAAGTGCCTACGGGCTATAGTTAATGTCCTCTGAGACTAAAAACAGTGGTAGCCTACAGCTCCCTGTCAAGAAAAGGTAATGAACTTTGATTCAAACCTTAAGGCCACGATTCTCTGAAATCATGGCTTATAAATTTAACTTGTCTACGCGACAAGGCCATTGGTGCTATTATTAACTTATGAATTAGGATTTATGATAAAAATCCTGGATAAAATAAATATCCTTCCTTCTCTGTCAGTATGCAATTGAAGGGAATCTTAAAGGTGAAACCTAGCCTACGCGGCCAAAGTGGTGAAACCTACTCAAGGGATTCAAATCCTTGTTAACACCTAGGAATATGTTAGCACTCCTGACAAATGTGATTCGAGAAAATCACAACAGTCATCCTTATATTGGATTCTTCCAATTCTCAAATCTAGCCTAGTGATCTAGGAATCATGGCTTATATCATCCTATAAGATGATCATATTATAAACATACGTTAGTAATGAAGCACCTACGGAGTAAACTAGTTGTCCGATAAGACAACGACAGTGGTGGTCTTTGACCTCCTGTCTAAAATGTTGGACTATGTCTAAACATAATAGTCTATATGATCAATGCGATCATGATTAACATCATCTGATACGATGATCATATTATTTAACATCCTTTAGTGATGTCTTGCCTACGGGCTATAATATATTGTCCATTTGAGACATTGACATTATTATCTTTATGATTCCTTGTCTAAGGTGGTGAGCTATGCTCAAGCCAAATAGTCAATATGATTAATGCAATCATGACTTATAGCATCTAATAGGACGAACCAATTATAAACACCCATGAGTGATGTTTTCGCCGATGGGCCAAATTATACTGCCCATGTGTGACAAAGACATTGTGATCTTTACGATTCCCTGTCCAAGGTGGTGAGCTATGCTCAAGCCTAATAGTTCATATGATCAATACGATCATGACAAAAATCATCAATACGATGATTAAAAATTTTAAACATCCGTAATGATGTTTTGCCTAAGGGCTATATTATATCGTCCAACTGAGACAAGGCAATTGTAATCTTTTGTGATTCTTTGCCAAGGGGGTGAGCTATACTCAATTCCCATAGTCTATACTATCAGTGCGATCCTGACTAGTATCCTCAGTATGCTGATCATAATATTAACATCCCTCGTGATGAAATGCCTACGGGCTATACTTTATTCTAGTGTCGGTAAGACAAAGATAGTAGTGATCTTTATGATCCCCGGTTCAAAATGGCGTGATTACACCCAAACCTAATAGTCAATATGATCGATGTGATCATGACTAATATCATTAGATACGATGGTTATATATAAACATCCATTAGTGATGTTGATTGGCTTATTTTTCTGCCAAAAGAATCGTCTTTCAAGACAATGACAGTTGTAGTCTATGACTCCCTGTCTAAAGGTGAAGAACCACGTTCAAACCTGGAAGCCCTAATCTAATAAGATTTCGGCTAATAAATTAAGGTCCTTGATAATAGACCATCGAGTTATGATTTAAAGTCATTCATGACAAGCCTATGTGCTATAATTGGTCATTCGTGACAAGTTAACATATTAAATGTTAACATTCCTGGTGACATGCCTTTGTACCAGATTTGATGAATGTCCTTATAACAAGGCCGTTTGTGCCATATCTAAATGTCCTTCGTGACAAGGCCTTCATGCCGTATAATCATTTATGTCCTTCATGACTGTGCTTTATGCCATATTTTCTACGTCCCTCGTGACAGGCTTCTATGCCATACATGTATATAAATATATAACCGAAGTCATGAAAGGCTAGCCTTTGAGCTATTTATAATAGTCCTAGTGACAAAGACAGTTGTGACATTATGGTCCCCTGTCAAGCAGGTATTGGACTCGCTCCAAACTTCGCATGCCATTGATGGTCCCGTTGTGACCTAGGCTAAATATAATGGAAATACGTTCAAATAACATTCACTATGAATGTTCGGAACAGAATAGCCCATACGGTTTATAAATGCCGTGGCTAACCTAAGTCAGGTCATCAGGATGATGACTAATAATGGTTAAATCTTGGTGATTGGTACCAAGTTTCGAGTATAGAAAACTCGGATGAGGTAGACACAAGTTAATAAAACTACAAACGTAAACCTCAATATTAATGGAGTTAATCTTCAAGCTGTGGTTGACGCAGCAGTTGAAAGGACCATGGAAAGATCATGAAATAATCTAAAGAGCCGAATGCTCCTCGCTCTGAATTTCATTTAAAAACCATGATCAATTACTCATGAGAAGAGGTTTTGTTCACACTTCGTATATGAAGAATGAACCAAAAGAAGTAGAATAACTCCCAGAAATCTGAGAAAGAGAGCAAGTACAAGCTTAATAAAAAGCAACGAAAGTTCGGTAAGAAACCGGTATACCTCTGAGACTGCTTCAGCATTAATAGATGGATGTTTTATATCCATTAGGAATCATTTTTCTTGATGACCTAGTTCCGTTAAATACAAGGACTCAAGTTAGTGATAAAGTCAAGCCCATATTGTGGGTAATAAGAAGCAATTAATTATCAAGACTCCTTATGAGACAACTCTCATAATTACACGTATCCGTACGATTAATTAATATTAAACATAAAAAAATGGTGGAACTGGCCGTCCCCGGAGTCGAACCTGGGTCTAGGCCGGCCGCACCCTTTCGCGCGCCTAGCCAACTGAGCTAGGTGCCTAGTTTGTGAAACTTCCATTATTAATTGAATATAAGCACTTGTACAATAAACTTCCTTATCATTTATCAATGATAATTTCTGCTAAGAGTCCTGTTTTTAATACAGGCAATAATAAATCTTCATGAACCATAAACTTAGCAAGAATTTTTATTATCATCCACAAGGTATAACTACCAAGGAAACCATAGTAACCGATTCTTATAAATCGGCAAGGAATCCTTCCGAAAATCCAAGAGCACTCTTTCTTTGCATAGAGTACGACGACATATGTTATTTTAACTATTTTTCTCATTGTTTTCTATCGCCTGCGAATGCCAAACTATGTTTGATTAAAGTGTCATATGAGGATTGGCGTATCCTAGTGTGTCCCATAGATTATTTTCCATGTCTGATCAGCATGGAGGTTTAATACATGGAACCCCTGGGATATCCCAATGGTCATATTGTACTAAAGTCGACTAGTAGTATTCAAAGAAGGTATACAAAAATGGAAAAAAAAATTTCAAGTAAATGTTCCCGATTAAGGAATTCGCAGACTTATAACATAAAGGTGTCACCTATTTGACACGAGTAATGGTGAATGAACTGGAGCCTGAGATATGGAAAATCTCTGCAGCCTCCTTGCAATCTTGATTATCTTCTCATAAGTTTTCCCTGCTTACCTTCGGGAAGGCAGGTAGAATTAAGATTGTATCCTGCTGTGGGCTGGAGTATTGTGAAAACTCCATATTGATTATGGAATAATCGAAACCTTGACTTAGTAAGTTTTAAAACATAGGCACATCAAGCCTGACTCAATCTTCTGAGGGTTTGATATTGTTAAATAAGAAAGACGGTTCATATTGCTTATGCATACATGCCGCAACCCTAATTAGGCAACGATTAAGAATTGCCATCAGCTACCCAGGAGCTAAGGGCAAACTATTGGTGGTTATGCTTAAGAAGTCTGTGGCCACCTATGTAGCTAAAATGCCTGACAAGTGCACAAGTCAAAGCCGAACATCAGAAGCCATCAGGTTTGCTACAACAACCTGAACTTCCTATGTGGAAGTGGGAAATGGTAACTATGGATTTTATTACCAAGTTACCCAAGACAAGAAAAGGAAATGATACAATATGGGATATAGTTGATGGACTGACTAAGTCAGCTCATTTCTTACCCGTCAAGGAGACTTATAGCTCCGATATGCTAGCCCAGTTATACGTTGATAAGATTGTAGCCCTACATGACAGACCTGTAGCTTTTATCTCTGACAGGGATACTAGGTACACGTCACATTTCTGGAAGAGTTTCCAGCAATCTTTGGGCACACGTTTGAACTTTAGTACGGCTTACCATCCTCAGACTGACGGTCAGAGTGAGCGTACTATTCAAACGTTGGAAGACATACTACGTGCATGTGAGATCGATTTGGGAGGTAGCTGGGATAAGAACCTACCATTAATCGAATTCTCCTACAACAATAGCTACCATACCAGCCTCAAGGCTGCGCCTTTTGAGGCATTATATGGTAGAAAGTGTAGATCGCCCGTGTGTTGGGCGGATGTTGGAGATGTCCAGTTATCAGGACCAGAGATCGTGTTCGAAACAACGGACAAGGTTGTCCAGATTCGTGACCGTCTCAAGGCTGCCCGAGATAGGCAGAAGAGTTGCGCTGATCTGAAGCGTAAAGCCTTTCACTTCGAAGTAGGTGATAAAGTATTGCTTAAAGTATCACCCTGGAAGGGAGTGATGCGGTCTGGTAAGAAAGGCAAGCTAAGCCCGAGATACATAGGACCTTTCGAGGTTATCGAATGTATAGGGTCAGTGCCTATAAGTTAAACTTACCGGAAGAGCTCAGTGGAATTCACAATGTGTTCCACATCTGCAATCTGAAGAAGTGTTTCGCTGTCGAATCACTGGTATTACCCCATACAGGTGTGCATATAGATGAGAGCTTAAAATTTGTTGAAAAACCTTTGTCGATTGAAGATCGACAGGTAAAGAAGCTTCGAAGGAAGCAAGTACCTATTGTAAAGGTCAAATGGGATGCCCGAAGAGGTCCCGAATTCACGTGGGAGGTTGAATCCACGATGAAAGAAAAGTACCCTTACTTATTTCAGTAAATCTCGGGTCGAGATTTATTTTAAGGGGGTGAGGATGTAACACCTCGAAAATTCACGTCCTATAATGTGTAGACACGTGTCAAAAGTTTAAACGTGTGAAAGAAATATTATAGAAGGACTAAAGTTGACAAACGTGGAAAGTATGTGAATATACGTATTCTAAGTGTCAACTGTGAATAAATATATTGTATATAAAGTCTACAAGATGCTCATACCTTCAAACGAATAAATCATGGATCATACGAAGCTAAAAGTGAGAGATTTCAAACTACAGGGACCAAATGTGTCAACATGTTTAAATTATACCTCTGAGTGACCTTTTGACAAACCCGAAGCTTTGTAAATATTAATTATGCTCACTAGAATGCACGATTTAAATTTCGTAAAGTTTTGTTAACGTATGAGAAAGTTATGATCGAATTCGTGTGCGAGGGGTTAAAGCGTCAACGTTGAAAGTTAGGCCTTTTCGGGTAACAATTAAGTTAACCGGGGACTTAACAAAGTGGGTATATGTCTTGAGGCCCTTATAGATCAATTACGAGGGCTCAAAATGCAATAAACAAGTGTCTATACAAGGTTTGAAGAGCCAAGGACCAATCTGCAATTAAATGAAAGATGTTTGGGCTGAACCACATGGGCTCGCGTAGCGCGAGCCTGAAAGGGGGCTGCCGTCGCGCTACGCGACGGCTATAGCTGGGCAGAATCCATATTTTTAGGATAGGGGCTTGCTAGGTGAACTTGTAATCGATTTTAAACGGTTTTTCACATCCCCCTTGGCCCCTAAATGACCCCTAAACATCTAGGACACTTGTTGGAAGGGTATGGAGAGTTGTAGACACCAAGTGTCAAAGATTTGTGGTGGAATTTTCACTATAAAAGCCCACCTTATGCAACACAACTCCTCACACCTTCATTTGCATGATTTGATCATTTCTGGAGCTCCCAAGCAGATCCAACTGATCATAAGTCGTGCATAGGACTCTTGTAAGTATGCTAGTCCTTCTTTATTTGAGTTTAGCTTGTTTAATTAGCTAAAAGTCAAACCGTCGTAAATACGGTTTGACTTCGAGATTAGTCATTTATGGCTCAGTCATATCTCGAATTAAAAGTGGTTATAAGTTGGTATTCATATGGGTAATAAAACCCCAAAAGGGTTTCCCCTGATCACCATCCTAACCAGGTCAAATGTCGGGTCAAACCTTTACTTAAAAAGTCAACATAATGCTTAAAATGTCATTTATGCATAATTAGCTATCTAGATCATTTATAACCTGTTTGATCATTGTTATAGCTTAGTAATAAGTGTAAGAACATGTCCAAACATGTTCAACCCGACTATTTCCTGTTTAGACCCGGTTCGGAACCGAAAGTCACATAGTTTGACTTTCCCGTTGACTTTCAGTTCTGACCCGTTTGGGCATATTTTAGAAATGCATCAGAGCTTTAATTGGATTAGGATACATGTTAGAACAACCCTCTGTGATCATACACCTTGGTTCACTAGTTATCCAATTAATATGCATATTTCCGTTAATTGCTCATACGTTGACCATTATGCCCTTATTACCTTAAATCATGATTTATGAAAATGTAAAAGCGTAGAAACCTTAGTTACTGATATATAAACTTGTATGCAAAGTTTGACATCAGTTTGACTTGTAGATTAAGAGTTATGCTCATTGTCGCTAAATTAAAGCTTTATGTTAACAAAATGGCGTAATTAGCGTATAGCCTAGTTAAACATACTTTTTGATATCAAATCTTTTACCCACTGATGTAATATATTATTTTGGGATTTTTAAAGATTTTTAATTAATTTTAGGCTGAGCATAACTAGTAGTCGTAGGCTTAATCCGGTAATTGTCGGTTTTGCCCTTACGGGCCATAAAATGAGTTTTACTTATCGAAACGACTCCAAACCTTTTTCTACTGATCACATATGATAAATAATTTATTTTAAGCCTTCTGGAAATATAAAAATATCAGATTTAAGTATCGAACCCGGAAATGGCCTTTAATCGCCTTATTTAGCGTTTTTAACGCATAGTATGTTTTAAAATCATATTGAACATACCCGGGTTGATACCTACTGATATATGAGGCAAAATATGATACTTTAACAGTAAGAAAAGTTTGATTAACTCAGACTTCGTTTTTGAGCTTTTCGGCTTAGGTGAAATTACCAGAATACCCCTACGGGGCATAGTTTGGTTAAGAATGATAAATTTCACATATATGCCTTAGCCTACTGTTATAACTCATCAAAATGAGTATGTTTTCTGTTTACATCAGACCTGTAACTCAGTTAAACATATAGGCGCTTTTACAAACTTTAAAATGACCAAACTACCCCTACGAGGCATAGTTTGTGTTTAAATTAGTTCGGGGCATAATGAAAGACATCCTACTGATGTCACAATATATTTGAAGCATATTAACTTAGGAAACATGTATATGGCTCTTACGGATACCCGTTACGCTTATTTCGCGTTTGGTTCGGTTTATGAAACAAGTTTACATAAACTAGCCGAAACGGGTCAAACCTTATCGGTTTCATCTCAAAATCCAGAATGTGAATAATAAACCCATATTAAACAAGTCTCTGAACTTGTCGGGTCTAAATCACATTCTATCCGGTCTTCGCTTAATCGTGCGTACGAACCGTATCTTTGAAACTAGCCGGTCTAAGCTTAAGCTTAATAAAAGACCCGTTAGTATTCTAATAGGTTATATTAAACCTTCGTTCCAGATTAGGAGAACCAGTAAAAGCTACGTGCATTTTGCTTATTGTGATTTATACTTTGCATCAGGTAAATACTTTTAACTTATTTTCCCTATACGGGCTTGGGTTACGGTACATAGCGTACCGCTTGTTCGGGCATCAAATCTCCACGCTTAGTGGGTAGTTGAATAATTTGATCGGCTCGTTTTAAACAGATTTGTTTACTTTACAGCCTTTGAGGGGTTAATGACCATGTCCCGGATATCCTCGGCATTATCTTACGAGATGGCCACGACCTGAGCACGGGGTGTAGGCGTACACCTGTCGGTGTATAACTCATTATTGTGGTGTGTCTATTGATCTTTAACCCGGATACGTTCCGGGCTACTGAACGCATAAGTAACATGTAAATCGTTCACAAGATTATAATATTAAATAATTCTCCCAAGTTAAAAAGATTAATTTTGCCTCTGTGCATTTTAATCAATGTGTCAAAATATTTTGTGCCACGTGCATTCAAAACAATTTACAAACTCTTTTTCCAAAATGAGTCAGTTGAATGTATTTACCAGTGTAAACTGACGTATTTTCCAAAAAGGCTAAATGCAGGTACTATACGAAATTGGCTGGATATGTCTCCTTAGCATCAATAGAAGTCTCGCAAGCTTAAGATGCCTAAAAGTCTGTTGAACTATTGTTTCCATTTTATGTTCGATCCTTCTGTGGATAAACTCCCGAATATTGTGACAATTGATATTACAATAATAAATTCGGTTGTATTATATTTTCAATTGCTTCCGCTGTGCTTAATAATATTGTGTTGTTTGACTATTATGTTGCCAACCATGACGTCACGATACTCCCCACCGGGCCCACCGGTGACACGTGGAAATTCGGGGTGTGACAATCATCGCTTCAGTGCCATAGATCAGGCTGAAAGGTGTCTCACCGTTGCTTGTTTTTGGGCTTGTCTTGTGAGCCCATAAAATACTTGGGAGTTCATCAACCCAGCCGCGTCTGGCTGTTCCCAACCGTGCTTTGATGCCTTCCACTAAGCTTTTATTGATACTCTCGACTTGGCCGTTCCCTTGCGGATGCGCCACTGAGGAGAATATGTGTTCAATGTTTAGCTCTTTTAGCCATTTTTGAAAGTCATCGGCGGCGAAGTTGGTACCGTTATCGGTGACGATGCACATTGGTAGACCGAAACGGCAGATGATATGTTCCCACACGAATTTCCTTGTTATCATAGCGGTGGTTGATGCAAGTGGCTTTGCCTCTACCCATTTTCTAAAGTAATCAACAGCCACTATGATAAATTTCACTACACCGGGTGCGTCT
Source organism: Helianthus tuberosus (assembly GCA_030545235.1). Lineage (NCBI taxonomy): Eukaryota > Viridiplantae > Streptophyta > Magnoliopsida > Asterales > Asteraceae > Helianthus > Helianthus tuberosus. The sequence continues at coordinate 15,296,350 of CM060359.1, read as the reverse complement.
GGAAATGGTCCCACCACATCGATTGCCCATTTTTGGAATGGCCATGCGGTGGTGACGGGGATCAGGTTGTTTTTGGGACGCAAGGTCTTAGGAGCATGTCGCTGAAAATTGAAACACTTGCGTAAGACTTTGACTGCGTCCAGGTGCATGCCGGGCCAATAGTACCCGACGTTCATGATTTTGGCCACGACCATGCGTGGGCCTGCGTGTATGCCACATATTCCCTCGTGAATTTCTTTGATAAGGTATATGGCATCTTCGGGGTTAACGCATCGTAGGAGTGGCCCCAGGTATGATTTACGGTATAAGATACAGTCTCCCATTTGGTAATGGCACGCTTTGTATTGTAGCTTGCGTGCTTCTGCCTTGCTTTCGGGAGTAACACCTGATTGTAAGTATGCAATTATCGGTGTCATCCAGGATGTTGTAGCGTACTGGATGACATTGACTTGGCGCAGGGGTACTGAAGGATTTTGCAGAATCTCGATGCGTACCACTTTTGCCAGGTGTTGGAAGCTGGTGGATGCAAGTTTTGATAGTGCATCCGCAGGTTTGTTATCACTCCTGTTGATATGGCGAATATTGAAGGAGGTGAACCTTGATTTCAGTTGCAAGGCTTGTTCGAGGTAGAGGATCATGACATCCCTTTTTGCGGCATAGTCACAGCGTATCTGCCCTGCAACCAGTAATGAGTCGACATGTGCTTCCAAATGTTTGACGTCGAGTTTGACTGCCAAACGCAACCCTGCCAGTAGAGCCTCATACTCAGCTTCGTTATTCGTGCTTTTGAAATCGAGGCGGATTGCATAGGTTAGCTCTTGGCCATCGGGGCTGACAAGTCGTAGACCTGCGCCAGCACCATCTTCGTTGGATGCACCATCTGTATATAGTGCCCAGGTTTCTGCGGAGGATGGTGGTGATGTAGGGTTTTGTTCTTCTTCGCATTCTTGAATGCGGTTTGCTGGTACTTCAGAAACGAAATCAGCCAAGACCTGGCCTTTGATTGCGGGGCGCGGCTTATAGTTCAGTGAAAGTGCGCCCAGCTCAATTGCCCATTTTGCTAACCTCCCAGAGATGTCGGGTTTGGATAGGATCGGGCCGATCCTGTAGTTAGTTAACACTGTGATGACATGGTTTGCGAAGTAACGTCGTAAACGTCTCGATGCGTGCACTAGTGCCAGTACCAATTTCTCCATGATGGAGTACCTTGTCTCTGGGTCGTTGAGCATTTTGCTGATGTAGTAGATGGGTGTTTGGACTCCTTCCCGCTCCACTATGAGTACCGCGCCTACCGCGTTGTCCGCGGCAGACAGGTATAGAATAAGTGGCTCATCTTTTCGTGGTGCGGTTAAAGTTGGGAGCTGAATCAACCACTCTTTCATCTCCCGGAAAGCTTTTTCGGCCTCTGCGGTCCATTGGAATTGTTCCTTTTTTAGGCAGCTCCGCAGGGTCTTGATGAAAGGGTATGACTTAGCTGCGTGGTTGGCTAAGAATCTGTTTAGTGCGGCTAGCCTGCCGGCTAGTCGTTGCATTTCTTTCATCGTTGAGGGCGATGGCATGCGTTCGATCGCCTGAACTTTTTCCGGGTTTACCTTGAATCCATCTTTGGTTACGATGAATCCGAGGAATTTGCCTTCTTCCATTCCAAACGAGCATTTCCCTGGATTGAGCTTCATGTTGACGCTCCGCAGAGTTTGGAATGTTCTTTCGATATCGTTGAGCATGGTGTCTTCCTCCATGCTCATGACGACCAGGTCGTCCATATAGATTTCGACACTTTTGCTGATTTGACCGCGAAAAGTGTCGTTCATCAACTTTTGATAGGTTGCGCCAGCGTTGCGCAACCCGAACGACATTTTGGTGTAGCAGTAGTTCCCGGTAGGAGTGCGGAATGCCGTTTTGTCTTCATCTTCGATTGCCATCTGTACCTGGTGGTAGCCTTTGTAACAATCGAGGAAGCACTTCCATCGAAATGGTGCGAGGTTATCGACCTTCTCATCGATATCTGGAAGTGCGTAACAATCCTTGGGGCAGGCCTTATTGAGGTCTTTGTAATCGACACACATGCGGCAGCCCCCGCTTGGTTTTTCTACCATGACTGGGTTGGACAGCCAAGTCTAGTATTTGACTTCCCGTAGGATGCCTGAGGAGAGCAGTTCCTGTACCTGCTCTTCCATCGCCGCGTTTTTTGCTGATCCAAGGTGGCGTTGGCCTTGGATCACCGGCTTGATACCTGGCATGGTATTCAAGAAATGTTGCGCGATTTCGCGTGGCACCCCTGTCATGTCTGCGGGTGTCCATGCAAAAATATCTTGGTTCCTGAAGAGGAGTTGCTTCAGGCGCGCTCTGATGGTAGGTGTCAAGGCATGGCCCAACGTGACCGTTTGCTCTGGGTGTCTTGCGTTAAGCACCCATTTTTCTGGTTGCGCGTTGGGGGTGGGCCTTGCTACCTTGGCTGGACGCAGGTCGTCCGTAGACATAACTTCTCTTCGGGCGTATATTACCGCGACCCCCGTTTCGGTTGGGAAACCAATGGCAGAGTGAGGGACGGATGTGATCATGTTGAAGTCGCCCTGGGATTCTCTCCCGAGAAGTACGTCGTACTTGGAGGTGTGCGGTAAAACCATGAAGTTTACCTCCTCCGTTCTTGTGTGCCTCCCGTTGGTGAGGCGCACAGGGAAAGTAATCTGGCCCAGGGGGAATACGGTTTCCCCTGCAAACCCGGCCAACGGGTAGTCCGCTGGCTGCAGTCGATCTTTGTCTTCTTGATCGAACTGGTTGAAGCATTGCTCGTATATAATATCGGATGTACTGCCCGGGTCGATGAACAATCGCTCGGTGCAGTAGTGAGCCAGGTGGCCTGTGATAACCACGGCGCGTCTATCGCGAGGGCCGCCTCGGACTTTTGGAAAGACGACTTGCTCGTCTTTCCAGTCATTGTCCGGTCTTCTTGCCGCCTTGCGCGGCCTTCCTCTTCCTCCATTGATCATGTAGGTAGAGGCCACGTACATGGTCCTCTTACCCATGGAGGTTCCCTCGTTGTGGGGAGTGATGCGCTTGGTAGCTTTTTGTGCGCCTGTCAACAGATGTTGCAGTTTACCCTCTTTTAGGGCTCGCTCAATCTCCAGTCGGAGACTGATGCAGCTGTTTGTTGTGTGGCCATTGTCCTTGTGATACTCGCAGTAGAGTGCGAGATCCTGGTTCTTTTTGGACTTCATCGGTTGGGCCGGTCGCAGGAATTGTGCATCCGTGAGAAGGACGTCGCTTGGCGACTGGTTAATCTCGGTCCAGCTGCGGTCCCGAGATTCCTTTTTTGACGCCCGATTTTCACGCTGGGCGTTGATTGTAGCCCTTGCGTCGGGCTGGTTGCTTCGTGGGACGTATGGTCTGGAATCGCTGCCACGATTCCATGTGTCCCGGTTGCGCTTATTGCTGCGCTTGGGCTCTTGGCGGGGAGACTGGCCTTCCGCCTGGGGTTGTGCTTTTGACATGTGCGGTCTTAGGGACCGCTGAGTCTGGGCGTATGTCTTGACCGCAGCCATGACATCTTCCCACTTCTTAGGCAAACCATCTTTGCCAGAGATATTCATAACCATTTGCTCGTCTTTAACGGCAACAATGAAATGGTTACGCGCCATTTGGTCGGCAACATCGCCTATTTCTAGGCATTCTTTATTGTAACGGACAACGAATGCTTCAAGCGATTCGTTATCCCTGCGCCAGATGTTCATGACGTCCATGGAATCACGTTCATGGCGTCGTTGTTGGCTGAAGTGCGCGAGGAACTTTTCTTGTAAGTCCTCGAATGAGGTCAGTGACCCTGGTGGTAGAGAATCGAACCAGGCCCTGGCCAGACCTGTTAGGGTCTGTGGGAAAAAATGGCACCAGGTGGGTTCATCCCACCTACCGTTGCACCCGGCGCCGACGAAGATGTTGTTATGATCATCTGGGTCGGTCGAACCGTTGTATTTCCCAATGTTTAATGGGAATTTTGTGGTGGCGACATCGGCGTGGGCGATTTCTGGGACGAACTTGGAGTTTTCGGCCGCAAATTTTGGCCTGTAGGGTTGTCCGCGGTGATGCTTTGCAGCGCGGAGGTACGTAGTGCGGGGGTGAGTGGGAGGAACGTAGTTGCGTCCTCCCGGTCTGCTGCTGGTCGCATGGGATTCCGCACGGTATGTACCATCGTCCGGATCGGTATGGCCTTGCCCTTCACGGTGGGACTGGGGTCCCAGTCGGCTATGAATGCCTAGGCCGTGGTGGGCTGTAGACTGTCGCCTAGTGTCGCCATGTGGGCCTAGGCGGCTCTGTATATGGCTCCTGTGGCGGGAGCCATACGAGGAGTCGTCCTCATCAAGTGTGCGGACGTCGCAGTAAGAGGAACCGCGATCTTCGTGCCTTCTTCTGGAGGCCGGATGTGTTGGGGCTCTGCCGTCGTACTGTAAAGTACGGCCCGCAGGGGTGTGCGGTGCTGGGGTAGGCCCCGCAGATACTTACGCTTCTGCGCAAGCTCTGTTGTATGTTGCAGCCAGCATGGCTGCTTGTTGGTCGTACCAGGCATGAAGGTTCATTCCTGTAGGTATCACAAGAGCGTACTGTGATAAATCGTGTCCAAAGGTAAGGGATGCGCCCCCTTGCGTTGATGTGCCAATGTGTTCAGCATTTGGGGCTAGGGGAATGGTTCCCGCAGGCCCTTGGTTTGCGGGGTTGAGGTTATCCCCGGTAGTGTTGTTTTGACGATCATACATGATCTTTGGAGAGAAGGGGATGGTCGGAAAAAAGTGCTAAGAGTAGCGGTGGGCGCCAATGATGAAACAATGGTTAACCGGGTGGGTTACCTCACTGGTCTCGTCAAGAGGGTTAATCCCTTCTTTCCGAGGATCGCCGGCTGGATCGTCTGGTGGTGGGTTTCCTGCACAAGGAAACAAACCGTGACTCGCAACAAGGAGGATGAGGTGGGGGGTGCTCCTTGTTACCACTCTCCGGCGTGAGAATCAGTAGTTTGCTTGGGAAGCAAAGTGTGATAGTAGAAGTATTGAGAGAGGTCAGAAGTGATGCCTCAAACCTGGTTTGGGGTCAGTATTTATAGCCGAGGAGTGGAGGAGGGTAGTTGAGTAGCTAGCCTGACATCGCACAGCTATTTGCAGGTGTGTCAGACCTGTCGGATACTGTGGTGATGCCACATCCTGCTGTGGTGTCAGACTGTTGTATACACGTGGGCCGGTAGGCGACTGTTCCCAGTGCCACTTGCACTGTGGTGTCAGACCCACTTGCCTTGTAGGCAGGATGCGGTGCCAAGCCGCATCGCTGCTTGCGGTCATTGATGTTGTTCCTGCGTTGGTTGTTCCATCCATGATTTACGCGGGATGCGGTGTTATGCCGCATTGCCTGCTGAGTGACTGTTACTGTTGTCCAGATCCCTTGTCGTGACGAAAATGTTCATAGGATGCGGTGCGGGGCCGCATCGCTATGCGTTACATTAGTTTCCGTCCTTAAGGTAAGTCTTCTCATCACTGGACAGATTGGACCGCTGTGTTCGCGTGTGTCCACGCGGACACTGGTGAGTTTATTGCTGTTGGAGGTTTTTGATGAGGGTAATGGTCATTCGCGGTCATGCTGACGCGAGATCTGGGACCATACCCCTTCAGAAACCATTAAGAATTTTACCAATGAGAAGGTAGAAGAATGTGACATGTGATGATTTACCATTCAGAGGTTACCTCTTAACCATTCAGACTTGAGGTTACCTCTTATCCATTCAGAGGTTTTAAACCATCAAGAGGTAACATCTGAATGGTCATTAAGAGGTTACCAAACAACCCTAAAACTGGTAAAAGTACCAATTTTATTTTTATTTTTTTTTAAATCCAAAAGGAAAGAAAAAATAGTCTCATTAATCATCACAACGACTAACAAGCTAGGGCAATACGTGGAATCCACGGCTGCTGAAGAAAACGATATAACAAACCCACACACCACCACAACCGTCAGATCATTTAATCCAACGGCTCTAATAAAACCCTAGCCTAAACCTTCATGTTCCCCGTTTATAAACATCTTTCCAGTCTACACTCTTTCTCAACCATTTCTCTCAAATCGGCGATTCAAACAATTTTTCAACCAGATTCGGTAACGATAAATCAATCCTTTATCTGTTTCACTGTTTGATTTTGATTCGGTTTAACTTATGTTGTTTGGATTGCGTTTGATCGGATGTTATTTAGGGTTTTTGATTAGTTTTTTTGTAGTTGAATCATTTTTTTGTTGAATTCGCGTGTTTTTGAAGCTATCGGATGATCGAATTAGTTTATTGTGTTGTTTTGATGTTAGAATTAGTGAGTTTGATCTGATTATCGGTGCTAGTTTTGTTTGTTTATGTTGATTTGGTGGATTTATAGTTATATATGATGATTTATTCATGATATATGCTTGATAATCGTACGTGTTGAAGCGATTATTACAGACTGGATTGATACAGTAATAACAGTATCCTGTGCTGTTTTGATGCCAGAATCAACTGATTTTGATATATCAATTGTTTGTAGTTATCTATGTTTATGTTGATTTGACAGATACACAGTTATATATGATGATTTATTCATGATATATGCTTGTTGATCATACATGCTTTTGAGGCTATTGGATGTTTTATAAATGTGATTTTGATCAGTACAGTCTGGTCCGATTTAGTTTTCTGTGCTGTTTTAATGCTAGAATCATCTGATTTTGATTTACTAATTGTTGTTAGTAGTTTTGTTTGTTTACACTTCTTTGAAGGATTATTGCTTGTTGATCTGACATGTTTTTTATTTACAAATTGTTACTTGTTTTGTTTTTTAAGTGGATTTTGTGGATATACAGTTGTATATGATTTGTTTATAAATGTGACTTTGGTTAATACAGTGTGGATTGGTTTAGTTTTCTTTGCTGTTTTGATGCTAGAATCAACAGCTGCTACTTTTGTATATTTATGTTAATTCATGATATATGCTTGTTGATCTAGACTGGATCGAATGTAGTTGAAGCTACTGTTTATCTAGACTGGATCAAATTAGTCGACTGTTTTGATTTTTAGGTTACAATAAACTGAATTTTATTTAATAATAATAATTGCTACTTGTTTTGTTTATGTGGATTTGGTGGGATTTGCTTGTTGATTTTACATGTTTTTCTAGCTGTTGAGGATTTACGTGTGCTATTTGATGATAGAATAAAGTGATTTTGATTTGAGAAGTGTTTATAATTATTGTTGTCTATGCGAATTTGGTAGATATACAGTTATATATTATGATTTATTCATGTTCGTGAAGTGGTCTGATGATTTTTAAACAGCCTGGATCAAATTAGTTGCCTGTGCTGTTTTGATGCTCAAATGATCTGATTTTGATTTAAGCAGTTGTTTCTTGTTTCGTTTTTATGTGTTGATGAATACATGATTTAGTTTTACTGTTCTGTATTTTTATTATAATTTCAATTAATAGATCAGATAAAGAGGTCACATACTCTCTGAAAATTTGTTACAGTTGCATGTTTTTTGGATCCAACATTAACTTACTGTTACTCTGTTAGTTTATAAAATTAATCATAATCATAATTTATATGAACAGTGAACACTTTCGGTGTGTATTGTTGATGGTAGCTAAATCGTAACGTCTACTATGCTTTGTGTGAAATATGGTTTCAATCTGTCATACTTATTTTAATTCAAACTGTTGTGGCAGATTGTTTGACATCTCGAAATGGGTAAGGAAAAGATCCACATCAGCATCGTCGTCATAGGACATGTCGACTCCGGCAAGTCAACCACTACCGGACACTTGATCTACAAGCTTGGAGGAATCGACAAGAGAGTTATCGAGAGGTTCGAGAAAGAAGCCGCTGAAATGAACAAAAGGTCATTCAAGTACGCCTGGGTTCTTGACAAACTCAAAGCCGAACGAGAACGTGGAATCACAATCGATATCGCATTGTGGAAGTTTGAGACCACCAAGTACTACTGTACCGTCATTGATGCTCCTGGACATCGGGATTTCATCAAGAACATGATTACTGGTACTTCTCAGGCTGATTGTGCGGTTCTGATTATCGACTCTACCACTGGTGGGTTTGAAGCTGGTATTTCAAAAGACGGTCAGACCCGTGAACACGCTCTACTTGCTTTCACTCTTGGTGTCAAGCAAATGATTTGCTGTTGTAACAAGGTGAATTTTTGTTACCGTTTTTTAATTTTAATTATGATCTTGGTGTACAAACTGTTTTTTACTAACCGAACCGGTTTTTATGTTGTAAGCAACCTGTTTTTTTCAAACTGGCTCGTTTTAAAACCGGTTTAAGGTTTAAACCCCAAACTGGTTTAACCGGTTTTTTAACCGGTTTGGTTTATAACCCGGTTTCCAAGTATGGGTATACGAACCAGACTAAAAACCGCCAGGTTGAATCGTGTTGAAACCGTTTTTTGAAAACCTTTTATAAACCGGTCCGGTTTGATTTTCTGTTGTTTAAACCCGGTCCGGTTTTATTTCCGCATTGTGAACTGTTGAAATGAAGACACATATTTTTTGTTCTTTATCTGTGTGATTTAACAAAAAATATCAACTGGTAATAACAATGGGCTGTGTTTATTCTGCTAATTGTTATTGTTTTTAATTAAATTTGTGTAGATGGATGCAACAACTCCTAAGTACTCGAAGGCAAGATACGATGAAATCGTGAAGGAAGTTTCTTCTTACTTGAAAAAGGTCGGTTACAACCCCGACAAAATCCCATTCGTTCCAATCTCCGGTTTCGAGGGTGACAACATGATTGAGAGGTCGACAAACCTCGACTGGTACAAGGGCCCAACTCTTCTCGAAGCTCTTGACCAGATCAACGAGCCAAAACGACCATCAGACAAACCCCTTCGTCTACCCCTTCAGGACGTGTACAAGATCGGAGGTATTGGAACCGTGCCTGTCGGTCGTGTTGAAACCGGTGTGATCAAGCCCGGTATGGTTGTCACCTTCGGTCCATCTGGGTTGACCACTGAAGTCAAATCTGTTGAGATGCACCATGAAGCTCTACAAGAAGCTCTCCCCGGTGACAACGTTGGGTTCAACGTCAAGAACGTTGCGGTTAAGGATCTGAAACGTGGGTATGTCGCATCCAACTCGAAGGACGACCCCGCTAAGGGCGCCGCCAGTTTCACCTCACAAGTCATCATCATGAACCACCCTGGTCAGATCGGAAACGGTTACGCCCCAGTTCTCGATTGCCACACCTCCCACATTGCAGTCAAGTTCTCCGAGCTGTTGACCAAGATTGACCGACGGTCCGGTAAGGAACTCGAGAAAGAGCCGAAGTTTTTGAAAAACGGAGATGCGGGTATGGTTAAGATGCTTCCAACCAAGCCGATGGTGGTCGAGACTTTCGCAGAGTACCCGCCTCTCGGTAGGTTTGCTGTTCGTGACATGAGGCAGACGGTTGCGGTTGGTGTGATCAAGAGTGTCGATAAGAAGGACCCAACTGGTGCTAAGGTGACCAAGGCTGCAGCCAAGAAGGGTGCCAAGTGAAGGTGTTGGACCGATGAAGAAGTTATTTTATTGGTGTTTTTGAACAATTTTAATTATGTTTATTTTGGTGTTTGGTGTTGTGGCTTGCATTACTGTACTCTAGCCTCACTTGTGAGGATGTGTGGAGGTATTGAGCAACTTGTTGCTTAATGATGGTGGTGCAAGTTTACAGAAAGCCAGATTTTGACTTCTATTGTGGTACAAGTTTTATGTTTTTTATGGTGTCAAGTATTTGAACCTCTTTATATTTATCGAAATATGGTTATTTTATCGAAAAATTATTAGTAATCGTGTGCGTATTTTGTTCCGGACTGGAAAATCCCAAGAACCGACCCGAAAAAATACCCAGTCATTTTGTGACTTTTATACTGTTTGTTGATGGGCTACTTGTGTTATACCGCCCTTTCTCAACGTCTTTAATGATTAGGCCATGTGTAGTCATAAATCGAAATTGAAGGGTGTTGTGCACTGGAACGCGGGTTGAAGATGATGTACTGGATTTTTATCATCCTCATGCTTTGGTAATGATGATTTTGGGTACGTCTTTATTGACTTAAATCAAGTAATGACCCTCAGAAAGAAATATATCATTTGCACAAACTAGTGAGTAATGACACCATAGAACTGCTAAGCAATATTATAAAGGATATTATTTCAAAGATCCATGTATTTCCTAGCCCAAAGTTGTTAATAGAGTTTGTACAAAACGAGGGTGTAGACTATGCAGGTGGGTATAGTTTAGATTTATGGTCGTTAGTCTGCATACTTCTTTGGTTTGTACTTGGAAAGCCTTTTGTTGAGGAGACATATAACTTTTTGTGTGCCATCACCACTTTGGTGGGGTGGTAGAGACTTTGTGCCTCTTGGGGAGAGACCAGGGTTCAATTGTCATTTTACAAAATAATCAACTGAAAAACTTAACAATCATACACTATAGGAACTATTCGAGTAATAACTTGTCAAACCACAGAGAACATACATATAATTTTAGAAAGTTGATGACTAAATAAGAAAATTGACAAACCATAGGACCATCTGGGAGAAGCACACTTCTAACAACATCCTTTTTAATGATGGCAAAATCATTAACATTAAAGCCAGCTGCTAAGTAAAAACTAATAATTCATTTGGGAATAACTCACTGGTGTTGATGAATTTTTAGAGTAGTAGGGGGTCATGGGTATAATTCCCATGATGAACAAGTTTAGTCATTCAACACGTTATCATGTTCATGTCTTCTCATTTATTCCTTATTTTATCAATACAAAAATGTTCTCTAGCTTTGATGGTTGCTTCATAACGAGAAATGTTTCTTTGATCATCTTGATTTGATGGTTGCATCATAATGAGAAATGTTTCTGTGGTCATGTTGAATTTAGAAAACGTTCAATTAAACATATATCTGATCATTTAAACACAATGCATGAACAACATAAACCATATTTTCATCCTTTTTTCATATCATGACAACTTAAATTCTCATTGTTACATATTGGTCACTACAATCTATAAAAATGACATAAATATCACATTTTCATAAATCATGCTTTGAAGGCATTAATTATGCATTTAAAATTTGTGTTCAATGAAAATATAATATTTTACAAGTTTAGAGAAGATTATATGAAAATCCACCTAAACCAAAAGATTAGTAACCATGAAGTAGAGATGTGAATCATAACTCAATTCTTCTAAAACAATATGTTGATGTGGGTCCATAATAGACCCATACAATTTGCTAGCTTTAAATCTGGTTCAAACCACCTTGATACCTATGTTGCACTGGGACGGGTACGGGAACGGGGTACGGGGACGGGTACGGGTACGGGAAACGGCAAAACTAAAAAATTCAAGAAGCGGGGACGGGACGGGTACGGGAATAAAAACATATAAAAAAATAAATATATATTAAAGATAATGTAACACAAAACCTCAAAATAGTTATATATTGATGAAAAATTCAAAAATCCCATATCTTCCTAATCTAATCAAACGTTAACAATCAAATCGCTTTCAAGTTCCGGTTCATCTACTCTATAAATATATTATAGAACTAATATAATAAGATTTTAAAATCATCTAAATATCTAATTAGTTAAAAAAACGATTTAAGATAATCTGTGTACTTGCTATGGTAATTTAAAACATGTTAAAAGAAAAATGAATTTTGTTTTACTATTGAAACAGTCTTTTCTGCAAACGTTACTGCAAAAGGTCAAACATTGCCAAAATTTTCTGCAAAACAGCTTTAAAGAGGAAGCTTTTTAGGTGTTTTCTTTTTCACTCCTCATCTTCTTCTTTCTCCCCTCCGGTGATGCACCTACAACCGGAGATCTGTTCGAGACGAAATTTAGCATCATTTTGCAAAAAGTTCGCCGGAAACTGACAAGAATCTGACCGGAAAAGTCACCGGAAACGTTTCCTGCACGTCCCCAAACCCCGTCCCCTTCTGCAACGCGTCCCCGAGCCGTCCCCAGCCTGCCGGAAACGTTTCCACGGCGTCCCCGTGCCGTTTCCGTCCCCATGCAGTCCCCGAGACGGGAGACGGCACCTACTAGCCGTTTCCGTGCTTCCGAGCTTGATACATATTATATCTATGCACGACCATGCACAAGACGAACCAACCATAATAAGGGGAAGTTAAACGAGCCTAAGAATGAGCCAACAAGCCGAGCTCGGCTCAGTTACAAAATGAGCCCTCTCAGCTAAGGTGGTTTCAAATTGAGTTTTTTTAGCTAGATTTTTTCGAGCTTTAGTGGAACGAGCTACGAGCCGGGCCGCAAACTTTATAGACAACAATAATTTACCTTTAGTGGTGTAATAATGAGTTAGTGTTAGTAGTTGATAAATGTTTTAATATATTGGGTATGAATGAAACAATGAATTGTAAACGATTCGGTACATATCACACCTGCTCATCTGAGCTCACACACCTGCCACCACCAACATTACCATCTCCACCTCTGTCACCACCCGCACCCACCGCTTCCTACATCATCACATGCACAACTGTCGCAGCCAACACCACAGCACCATCACCACCTTCGCCTCCGCCATTAACACAACCGCCACCGCCTGACATCACTATAGAAAAGCATTGGTGGTGAACCCATTTTAATACTTTATTCTTTCTATAACGACTCATTTGAACCAACGCTTATTTTAATCAAAACCCGTTTTGACCCAAACCAAAATGACGTTTATTTAAAATACACGTTTTGACCCGAACCCTAAATTTCTCACACCATGTTTCGACTCGATCTCAGTTTGACCCGAACCCGTTTTGACCCGTTATCCAACCCTACCCACCCGTTTTGGCAACTTTCCCTGAATAAACACAAATACATTACCACAATGTAACAATATGCAAAACCAACGTATACGAAATTCTAACCTTATACCGGCCTTAACTTGTTATAGATAAGGAACTCGCTCGAAAATACCCTAAATCGTTCTTTCTAAAGTCTAAACCTCATAAAAGCATTATACTTTGTACACAACCACTAAAAAAGAATCCGTAAACTAAAAATAACAGACCACTTAACGGCCTTGACCTTTTACCTTTTTACCCTCTCCCTTCCATGGAAAAACAGCCAAGAATGATTTCCCGCTATGTCCATGAAAGATCATCAGGCCTCATTATCACTTCATCGCAACAGCCCTCGGTGCAGCCTGGTTCGACTGCATGCCGGTCCACTGCTGCCCTAACGAACCACCCTCTCCTACCCCTATGTCCGAAGAGTGCAACTGATACGAATTGACCATACCGCCCCTTGTTTCTTGGTTGTCATACCGGTGACCGTTACAAGAGTTGACTATCCCGCCCCTTGTTTCTTGGTGGGTGTTTAAACTCTCGGTGGACTCCGAGTGGGCCCGCTTCATACCTGATGAACTCGATGACGTTGCGTTTTTTTCATCGCTTGCGTTCTTTAACGCTTCGGCTTCGGTTTTCTTGGCAAAACGACCACCGGAACTTCGCACTCTTCTCATGGCGTGTTGATGGCGGGATTCATGAAGATAAGGCTAAAATGTAAATCATAAAAAAACATAAATATTTTCCTTTTTTATTAGAGTAAAATGCCAGGGGTTTGGCCTGTTTTGCGACTTTTGTCCAAAGGTTTGTTTTTCCACATCTAGATCCAAAAGGTTTAAAATCTTGCCATTTTCATCCGCCTCGTCAACTCCATCCATTTTCCTACATTAAATCAGGGGGTATTTCCGTCTTTTTTGTTAACTTAAAAGGCAATTCGGTCTTTTTCACTTTATGTACAAGCATTTTGCATAATGTACAAGTATTCAAAATACCCTTAACGGAGAAAAAAGACGAAAATACCCCCAACTTAACAGAGAAAAATGGATGGAGTTAACGAGCCGGATAAAAATGACAAGATTTCAAACCTTTTGGATCCTGATGCGGAAAAACAAACATTTGGACGGAAGTCGCAAAACTCACCAAACCTCATGGACGAAAATGACATTTTACTCCTTTTATTATTATAAGTGGTTGTAGAAAAGTTGAGTGTAATTTTATCGTATGTCAAACCTTTCTGTCTTTTATAAGTTTCTTTTCAAGCTCTGCTTTCGCGCGGGACTGTCTTCGCCTCAAGATCGCGTGATATTGTTTGGCATTCACGTATACGGGTTCTTGTGCCATTTCAAGAGGCAGCGGCATCCGTACTTGGTGCATATCGAGAAACTGAGGATGAACCTTGCATAACAAAATCATTAATTAGTGAAACCAGTTGCACCGACACACCATTGGTTCATTTTAAAAAAAAGCTATTATTATTTCAATAATAATAATATGATTTAATAGTTGATATGGATTAACGTTTATGAAGATATTTTAATATAAAAATATTACCAAATGCTGACCGTACGCTGCCATCATCCCACCGTAATATGGATCATAATAAGGATTTGGTGCACAAGCCTGTAGATTATTACAAAACTATAAATGTTACTATCAAAATCCAAATCCTTTTTTTTTTAATAACTGGTTAAGAACGTTTTATGCGTTTCAAAATATCTTGGATGACTTTCAACCCGTTTGACCCGTTAACTTTTTTAGTCAAATCTTTTAGCTCAACCCACTTGTCGCGAGACAAAACAAAATCCGTTCGACCTCTACTATGAACCCCTAAAGTTATAAACTCGATGAAGCTTACAACTGAGTGGCCGACAACTTCAGGTTGTGGGCCCGGTGCAAGGGTTTCTTCAGTCCTAGGAAGTATGTTTGGCGTCCCGTGTTGGAAATTCTGTTGTCCATAGCTATCTGAACTCAAAAGTGATAAAAAGATAAAGAATTGATGTATAATTGTATACAGTACATCATTCCTGAGCATAAGTAGATAAAAAGCAAGTCATCCAACACGTTAATCGACTAATTTTACACTTAATCGTAATTTAGCAGCCCGCCTTAAATTATATTATATATACCTACAATATGAAGGTTTGTCTACAGTACTTCCATTTATTGGTCTTTTTTTTGTTCTTTTGTTCAGTGGCGGATCTATGATTCGTTCGTAGCGGTAACGTTTTATAAATAAGCGGTAACGAAATCGAAAAAACGTCAAATTTTTCCAAAATTTACACTACCGCCGGAGCGCCAAGCGGTAGCGGGCGTTGCCCCCTTGTATGTACATAGGTCCACCCCTACTTTTGTTGTCTTTTTTTTTCGTTTACTTTTATTTTTCAACTTTCAGATCGACACTTACAACCTCTCAACTATATTTTTATGCAAGTGTCGGTATAAATTTAAGTTGATTTACGTTTCGACGTAACTTTTTTTTTTTTAAATGAGCAGGCTCAGATATTATAAGTTTTTGTACTTACTTTTATGTACGTGTTTAATTGGTACGTTTTCATTAGATGATATAAATTTGAATTACTTTACGTTTGGTCGTCACCGCAACGCACTTATTTTCAAGTTGGTTAACGTTTCGATGTAAAATTCTTTCGCAAATAAGTTGGGTCAAATATTAAACGTTTTAGTGTTTATTTTTATATACGTTTTCAGTTGGTTAATGTTTTGACATAAATTTCGCTCGGAGACCAGTCGGGTCAAATATATTACGTTTTGATTAGACGATATAAATTTGAGTTACTTTATGTTTCGGCGCCGCGGCAACGTGCGGGAAATTTACTAGTTATGTACAAAAGGCACCAACTTGCATTATATTTTAGCAATTTTAGCAACCAACTAGCCCTTTATTATGATTGTGGCACCTGTTTAACTGGTAGCAGGTCACTCTTTTGCTGATTATTCAAACATTACTGGCATAACAAGTTAACAACTTATTTGTCGTTCCACGTTGCATCAACGTGACATTTAATAATTATTTTAATTAAAAAAATTGTAAAAAAACATTGTTTTTCAAACCTGTGCGGCTGGCATCGCATCAACCAGCAACTTACAGGAAAATCAACTTTGAGGATGTTATTCTTGTTGAAAACTTTTAAATTTGTTGAAAAAAGGCGCATAATCTTATCATAATATAAGACCTTACGTTAGGCTGGTTATAAAATTGATAATATAGTGTAGGTTGGTTTAAGTTTTACGCCTATTTTGGAAGCCGGTTGGTAGGCATGGTGGTAAAAATGAAGGATAGATGTAGAGCAAATGAAGAATACATCGTACCGTATTATTAAAAAATAGTGAAGTACACGGATAGTTCCTGTGGTTTTCCAAAACTTTGGATTTGGTCCCTAGCTTTCCAAAAGTACACGAATGGTCTTGGTGTTTGCACTTTGTAACATATTTAGTCCCCAACGTTTGCCAAAAGTACATGGATGGTCTGTGGTTTGCACTTAGTAACGCATTTCGTCTCCAACTTGGACCTGCTAAAACCTTTAGGTTTGTTTGCTGGGGACTAAATGCGTTACAAAGTACACACCACTGGGTCCATTTGTGTACTTTTAGAAAGATAGGGACCAAATCCAAAATTTTGAAAAACCACAGGAACTATCTGTGTATTTTACTCTTGGTTAGACAAAAATGATGTAATATAAGCTAATTAGATAGTTTACAGTCGCTTAACATGTACGAGAGAGTTAGATCGTAAAGTTGCAGCTTTACGCTGCAACGTCATAAACATGACACGCTAGTTTGATAGATTATCGTAGTAATTTGAAAGAACCTGAAGCGAAATATGGCAAATTATGTGTTTCTTTGCGGACATCACCTTCATCCTCGCTCGCAACGTCATCGGACTGTGAATCTCTGTCTACAGATTGTTCTTGTGAAGACGAATCAGCTGAATTTGCCCGCTGCATCGTAGAAGTGGACATGAAGCTGATGCAACGTGTGCCGCAAGGCGTACCTGTTACGGACGATGAGATTGTCAGCTTTAAAATCGTTTTGACCTTTTTCACAAGCTCAAAACACAAATTCAAATAACTGATGATATATGCAAATTGCAATATACATAATAACACCAACAATCTCTTTCCCCATAATTAAATATGGTACAAAAAATATGTTCCTCAAATTTGAAAACTGAACACATAGGGGTGGCAATCATGATCCATCTTTGGAGGCTATGCAGTTAATATCGGTGATGTATCGGTCCCCTAGTAAAATATCGGTACCGATATTATTGGCAATATTGACCGATATTTGACTGATATAACCAATATATCACCGACATTCGACCGATATAACCGATATGTCACCGATATATGACTGAATTATTAGTGTTAAATTGCTATATATATATATAAATTCTGCATTATATTAAAATTACCAATATCTCACTGAGATAACCTATATCTCAAATACCGATCCTTGACTGATATCCGATATTTTACCGCATTAACTGCATAGTTTCGAGGAATGGGTTGATTTAGGGAAAAAGAAATATATTTGCACGAGTTCATCTGGGTCGACTCAAGTATATAACGAGTCAAATTCGGTGAACACAAATTATACAACAGGTCAAAAGACTCAAAACAGGCCACTCTTAAAAAACTTATTAGCGGGAGGACTATTTTTATAAAAAAATTTCCAAAGCGACTCATTTCAACCCAAATCCATTTTTGTATGGTTGTTTTGACCTGAAACAAATTGATACCCTCTTTCAACCACTTTATATACGTTGTAAAACTCGTCAGCCGGTAAATTTATTTTAATAACTTTTTTTTTTCTAAAATCGCTCATTTCAACTCTAGTTCATTTTAGCTGAACCCTTCTCACCAAACAGGTAAATTTATTTTGATATATATTTTTTTTCTAAAATCGCTCATTTCAACTCTAGACCATTTTAGCTGAACCCTTTTCACCGAACAAAGCTAAAACTTTTTTAAACCTACCCATTTCGACCCGAGCTCATATTGCTCAGAACTCCATTGACCATCACCCGACCCGACGTTTACGGTCTAACCATACTTAAAAACAAATCATGCACGGATGCACCCAATAGTACCAAACACAATCAATCACACGGATCAACTGTATCAATAATTAGTACCCCAAAATTTACCACATGTCAGATGCACAAAAACCAATAATCCCAATAGTACCAAACACAATCAATCACATCTAAAATTAAACAACAAAAATTACAAGAATCAATTTTTATATATAAAAAAACATTATTTCCCAAAAATAATAATTACCACAAATCTTGAAACTTCCAAATTAAAACCCAAAATTCAAATCAACCAATTCTTTAATATTTAAAAAAAACATTATTTCCCAAAAATAATAATTATCACTCTTTAATATTAAAAAAAACATTATTCCCAAAAATAATAATTATCACAAATCTTGAAACTTCCATATTTTTTTTTCCAAAATTCAAATCAACCAATTCTTTAATACCTCAAAACTAATCAACAACATGCAAAAAACATAAAATTAATACAAAAAGGAACAAACCCAACATGCATAAACAATTAAACATTAAACAATTATTAAAGAACAAATTATTAAAGAAAATTGAGAAGAATGAATATTATTACCGGCAGAGGTATTGAAAAGAGACCCAAGAAAGGGGGCACACCGGCAAAGGAATTGGAGAGAATTGAGGTGAAATTGGTTGGAAATTAGAGTGAGAATTTGTTGGGGGTTTATGATGATATGATATATGTATAATATATAATATATAATCTATATATCTATCCTTGTTGTCTGTTTCGAAAATGGACTTGACTCACTCAACCTCTCACATCTTTTTATACATCGACGCGTGTACATTTGTGACACATCACTACATTTAGAATCAATTCTATAAATGGTGGTCCTAAGGTTTTTTATTTTATAATTAAGGCTATTGAACTTTTTAATAATATTTTATTAGGAGTATATACCATACCATTTAACTTTTGTAGTCATAAGGGTGAGAGGGGTACTCCTCTCTTAGGGGAGTCCCCTCTCTTACGCACGGCCAATCAGCACGCGCCACGTCAACTCTCCTCTTAACTCCCTTCACACCCTCAAGGCGGCACTCCACTCACACAATTATTTTTTTATAAAAAAAGAAGGAAAAAATATGATTGGTGGAAAAATGGTGGACCCACATTAACAACCAATCACCCCCTCTCTCTCTCTCTCCTCTCTCTCAAGCGGTGAACCCTCCCCGATCCCCCTCCCCGAATACCCTCCCCGCGGTGATGGCGGCGGTGTTCCCGCTCGGGGACTTGGGTCACCGCCCCACTCCTCACATGGTGCCCAATTCACCCTAAGATTTTGAATCTATATACTATTGGATTTTTAGGTTATGGGTTATATTGATAATTTTTGATTCATAGTTTAGAATAAGATGTACTTTTAAAAGATGTGTAAGTGAACTGAGTTCTTTCTAAAATACTTGAGATTATCTCGTTAGAAAATATAATCGAGTCTGGCCTATATAAATTCGAGTCTAAATTGAAAATCATTTTCTAATAATAATATGGCTAAACAAGAGTTTTTATATTGAGTTTGATTATGTTTGAGAGCCTAAACAAAATTATTATTTATTTTGATGTAACTATTTTTGTTTAATACAATAAGGATATGGTACATAATATTCAAGATAAAAATGATCAAATAATATATTCAAGATAAAAATGATCAAACAATATATTATGTTATATAAGCTATGGTTATAAGTATATACCAGAGGAATTTCCTTGCGTGTTATAACAGGAATTCAGTCGGTATCGATAGTTGCGGTATCGGTATGATACCGTTACTTAGTATAGTAACTGAAAGAGAAGCCCCTAAAAAGTCGTAGGATACCAACACATATTACACATTAATGGAAAATCACAACAAAGAATATCAGCATCAGTTTTGATAATACTGCTACGATACCGATGTCGGCATCAGTTTGGTCCTATTTGTCACAGTATAGTGCCATAGACCATAGTTGCTATATCTTATAATACAAAAAATAATCTACTTTCAATACAACTTCGTGTTCAACAAAATTTATATTGGAATGATAAGAAAAAAACTTAAACAAATCTGAATATTCAAATTGAAAAAAAAAACTTAATATATTCAAATAATTAGAAAAAAGTTAAATTCATATGAAAAATAAATGGGTTAAAGACTTTTTAGGGGTAAGAAATGAAATTAAATTTTTTTCAAAGTATTTTATATAGTATAATACCGTTTGTTATAATAATCTAAGTTCTAATAAATGATTCTAATTAATTTTACGTGGATTTTTTCATTTAACCTTACAATTTTAAATTGGATTTTATTAAATATTAATATTATTTTTATTAAATAATACATACATGGATCTCAGTTGTTATAAATGTAGAAATAGTTTATTTATTGATTTATAATAATTAATACGAGTAAATTACAAAGTTCGTCCTTTATGTATGTCTAATATATCAAAGTATGTCCTTTATCTTTAATAACCTCAAAAAACATCCTTATTGTTTGAAAAACCAATCAAGTTATGTCCTTTACCCTAAACCTTGTTTGTTTTCTCAGTTAAATCAGGTCATGTGAGAAGCACATGAGGGTATATTGGTCTTTACCTTAATAAAAACCCTACTCCACCATCATCTTCTCCATCTTTCAATCACCTGCACATCAACATACCCCCTTCTTCTCTCTATCTAACAATCCTACCACCACCACAACCTGGCATATTCAAGAGAGAGTGAGAGAGAGAGAGATCGAGCAGAAGAGGAGGCAGGAAAGAGAGAGAATGAAAACCCTAACTGTCACTCTCTCCCTCTCGTTTACTACCCAAAAGCCCCATATCCTCTTCATATTTTCTCAACTCTAGCCACCTTCAACCTTGTCTTTGCTCTGCAAGTTCATCAAGTCCAAACCTTAACACTAAACACCCTCCACCATACCCACCTTCCCCTTCAAATCGATGAGCGGTCGGCAACCACACCACCACCATGGCGGTGGCAGCAGCAAGACAGAAAGATGAACGGTGTGAGAGGACCGACGGCAGATTCTCACATCGACGGTGGCGTGGGGGTGGTGTCGGGTGGCGGCTCGAGTGAGAGAGTGAGACGGGAAAGAGTTGTGAGGGACAACGAGGCGCCGACGGCAAGCTAAATCTTGAAGATGATGATGTCCGGTAAGTGTTTCGGGTTATAATTCGGGTGTTGTGACTTCAGTTTTGGTTTAAGCGGGTCAGACGGTTCAGGTCTCAGGTTCAAGTCAATAGATCCACTAATTTTCTTTAAAACTTTCTTTCTTTTGTTTTTCCGGTGGTTTTCCGACGAAAAGTCTGTTGAAGATGATGGGCGATGTTGGCGGTGGTGGCGGCAGGTAGGTTGTGGTGGTGGTAGGATTGTTAGATCTCAATAAACCACTTTGTTGCCCTAATTTTGGTGAGTTGTAAGAAATTGGGGGTTTTTTTGTTCATGGGTTATTGATGATAATGTTGATGATAATCTGGGTTTTGAAGTTTTGAATATCCGGGTTTTGAAGTTTTGAATATCTGGGTTTTGAATATTTTTTTCTTTGTGTTTTGAAGATCTGGGTTTTGTTTGAAGTTTTGAAGATATAATGTGCAGATTATGAAGCTTATAGTTAAGAGAAAGAAGATTTGAATTTTTTATAATTTTATTTTTCTAGTATTAAGGTAAAGACCAATATACCCTCATGTGCTTCTCACATGACCTGATTTAACTGGGAAAACAAACAAGGTTTAGGGTAAATGACATAACCTGATTGGTTTTTCAAACATTAAGGATGTTTTCTGAGGTTATTAAAGATAAAGGACATACTTTGATATATTAGACATACATAAAGGACGAACTTTGAAATTTACTCTAATTAATACCAATATTTTTGGTAACTCAAATATTCAACATATAGATATAATTTAAATTCAATTTAAAAACGTATGCCTTTTCATTTCATATTATATCATTTTTTCAGTTACAATGCAATACAAGAGATAAAAGAACGACAGTTTTCTCTCATGCATGTTTCGCGATGACGATAAATAAAATTTAAAGACAATCTCTATCCAGAGTTGATTTGTTTTAGAATAATCAGTGTTTTCACATGGTTTGTACGTGACTTTTACAAGAGTTAAAAGTAGAGATCAACTTAAAGTGTTAATTGTTGATAAAGATGGTAATATTATGAGTAAGATGTTTAATGTGTCTACAAATAACTTTTTTAGAGATTTTATATTTTATTTGTTATAATAGATTTGTAAATTGTAAATGTAAAATTAGTTTGTAATTTTTCATTATTACATATAATGTAAGCCAAGAATCAAATAGGAAATTTGATCCTCATAGGAAGCCTATGAAGGCATCTTGGTCTAGGCATGGTTGTAAAACAGTAAGCCAAGAATCAAATAGGAAATTTGATCCTCATAGGAAGCCTATGAAGGCATCTTGGTCTAGGCATGGTTGTAAAACAAGGTTTCTAAGGCCGAGTACTCCCCGAGTAGTCGCTACAAGGTAGGCTGCCGAGACAACTTTCTTTGACACCGCCTAATTACTCGGAGTCGGTCAAACGCGGCTAACCTCGGCCAGAATTGGATCTAGTAGGTCAACTTGGGCCTAGTTTGACTTAAATAATAATAAAACATAATTTATATGCCTATCATATTCAAGAATGAATATCATTTTCACGTATTTTGTTATAAATATTAGTAAATTTATGCTATTTGACATATATTTAATCTCCAGAAAGTAATTTCTTTATAATTTAACATGTCCGAGTACTCCCCGAGTACTCTCCGCCTAAACTGAGTGCTCTCAACTCCCCGGTCGACCGACTAGGGAGCGCCTAGCGACTTTTGCAACCATGGGTCTAACATGTGACAAAGTAGAAAAATAAGGGGAATGGTATTCTAATCATTGTTATACCAACTCATCTTCAATCTTTTCTCGTCTTTTCTGTTTCTCTTTCTTGTATACTAAAAACCAACCATTTTCAAAACCATATTTCAATCTTTCCTTTACTTTCTCTCTCTAGGATCACTACATCATATTGTGATATTCTTCATTAATCACTAATTCAAACACTCAATTAACGTGTTCTTCAGTTTCTCTAAAAAGACCTTGTTCAATATAATAGAATTTCTCACTTTTTTGCGTAGTTTTTCAAACACTCAATTAACGTTTTCTTAAATTAATCTAACAAGACCTTGTTCAATATCATAGAATTTCTCACTTTTTTGCGTGGTTTTGAAGTGAATCACTTGATTTGTTCGTCAGTGTTTCTAGGATGTAAATTTCGTCTATCGTTGAAAAAAATCCAAAGAAATCGATTTCGATTTTATGTAATTTTGTCTGATTTTGAACCGATCCTGATAAAATTAGGGGTTGATTGATTGATTTGTTTTAATGGGGATGTAATTGATAAGGTGAGTAGTTTGTTAATAATTTTGGTTTTGATTGGTGAATTGTTTGATGATTTTATGGTTTATTATTATTATTTGTTTTTTTTGTGGTTTTAGTTCACTGTGTTTTTGTATTGTATTTTATAAAACACGCCAATTCATTCTGTTTTAGTCCATTGCGTTTTTTAGTTGTGCTTTATAACACAATGATAAAAATATAGTTTATTGTGTTTTAGTCGGTTGCGTTTTTAATTGTGTTTTGTGACACATTGATAAAACACATTTTATTGTGTTTTAGTCCACACGATTATTACAGAATTGCAAAGCGGAACATGATTACATCGGGATTGCCAAACATGAACGTCATTTATATATATATATATATATATATATATGCGCTATAAGCTTCAACTTAAAATCCGTTTACACTCAAGATAGGTTAACTCAAACTCAGTCTCTTTATTCTATTACCCTAACATATTGAATTCCCCTCACGAACTGCGGGAAGATACAACATTGTGTGAAGCGGAACGCATGGCATGGCATGGGGAATCCTGACGCAACGCATCGGTTTGGAAACCACTAGTTAATTTTACTAAAAGATATTTAGAAAGAATCTTAGGGGCTGTTTGGTAGCCTCTTAATTACCATTCAGATGCTACCTCTTAATGGTTTAAAACTTCTGAATGAATAAGAGGTAACCTCAAGTCTGAATGGTTAAGAGGTAACATCTGAATGGTAAATCATCATATGTCACATTCTTCTACCTTCTCATTAGTCAAATTCTTAATGGTTCCATTAAGATATAGCCTCTTAATGACCATTCAGAGGCTACCAAAAAGCCCCTTACTTAATAAGATGCTTGAAAAAGTTAAACCAACCTCGCAAATATATTGGTCTATTTGGATATTTCTGGAAAAGGTTGGTCAATGGAGATCTTTCATGGTCTTTAGTTTAGTGTTAAGGTCTTATAAAAGCTGTATATGATACTTTATCGAAAAAAAAAACATTGGATTAGTATGTATGATATGTTGGTTGGTTTAATTTCAATTTAAAGTAATCATTAAACAAGTTGTTTCTAAACATAAATTCAAGGGCGGACTCAAGCTTTGGCTTGGGTGGGCGGGCGCCCCCCTTGAACAATGTATTTTCGAGGTAAAAATCCCGATTGCACCAAATTTGGTTAAACCCTTCGTTCACACCTCCAGAAAATAATTCATGGGTTCGCCACTGCACATAATGATGCATTGTTTGCTCTAGAAACCCGTTTTAATTTTTATGACATATGACATATGACTTTGAGAATGAAAAATCTACCTTCAAAGTTCAAACAATATAAATAAATATGTCCTTACACCCGAGACCAAAAAACATCATATTAGATATACTTACTTTTATGATAAAACTTATACCATACTTTAAATGAAAACACTCGTAAGAGTGTATTTAATATTTTAATCTAATATAAATCATATAAATAAATATAAATAAAATAATATCTTGAATAAAAACAAGAAGGAAAAGAAAAGTCAAATCAATGTGGATGCATATAAGATTTTTTGAAAGCGACCTCACTTGTTTGCAACAAAGACCAATAATGTTAATAAAAGTTACATCTTAACCGTTGTTAACAATCTCCTTTTCTAAACACATGAGTCATTTTAGATTATTCCCACAAATATATTGTTTAAATGATGCATGTCACAAAATTAATGGTGTTACTTTTGCAAATGTGATCACGGGGAAATGAAGAATTGAGTGCATGATAACTTCTCGACTGTAATGATCAAACTAAAGGAAATTGTAATTAACAACAACTGGGCAGAAGGCTTAGGATTTCATTGAAATTCTGAGAGAAATTGGGGTGGGAAATAGAACAGAGTACAGAATGGGATGGGAGAAAAAGATGAGATCACTGAGATCTAACAAACTTGCCTACCTCATGATCACACAATAATTACATTAAATAGAAAGACAACAGAATTCTGTTAGACTCCTGCTGATGTGGCGCTCATGGTGTAATCTCGAAACTTCTTGGGTTGAGTCCTAACTCTTTCACTCTTCCTTAATGGGCCTGGATCTATAATGTGCTGTGTTACTATTGGGCTGGTCCGTTGGGCTCATAACAATACCGCCCCCATTAGCACCCACCTTGTCCTCAAGGGGAAAATTGGGAAACTGTTGTTGCAGCTCAGTATCATCCTCCCAGGTGGCTTCCTCTTTAGACAGACTCTCCCATTGGATAAGGCTTTGTTTGACCAGCTGAGTGCCTTTATAAATTGTCCTAGATTGCAGGACAGTTTGGGGCCGAAGAATAATAGTTGAAGTGGTGTCTACCAAGTGTAAAGGAGTGATTTGGTTAACCGGCTTGCCAACACATTTACGAAGCAGAGAGACGTGAAAGACGGAATGTATCTTAGCCGTATCTGGTAAGTCCAGTTTATAGGCGACCGTTCCAATTCTGGCCAGGATACGATAAGGACCAAAGTATCGATGGCCAAGCTTGTGATGGCGTTGTAAGCGGGCAGACCCTTGGCGGTACGGTTGCAACTTAACAAACACCCAATCTCCTACCGAAAATTGCACATCACGACAATGTTTATCAGCAGCCGCCTTCATTCGGGATTGAGCTTTCGAAAGATTTGTTTTTAATAAATCCAAAACATTGTCACGTTCCAAAAACTGATCCTCCAAGGCAACATTAGTGGAGGAACCGCGAAGATATCGAGTGAGAGTAGGGGGCTTACGGCCATAGAGAATCTCAAACAGTGTCATTTGGGAAGAAGATTGGTATGAAGTATTATACCAAATTTCAGCCCAAGGCAAAAATTGCAGCCACTTTTGGGGATGATGTAACACCTCGAAAATTTACGTCCAATAATGTATTGACACGTGTCACAAGCTTGAACGTGTGAAAGTATACTCTAGAGGGACTAAAGCTGACAAACATGGAAAGTATGTGAATATAAGGGTTTAAAATGTCAACAAGGGATAAATATACTTCACGGTAACCCTACATGATGCTCATACCCTTAAACGAATAAATCATGGATCATACGAAGCTAATTGTGAAAGGAAGTGGGGAATTACAAACTACAGGGGTTAAATGTGTCAACATGTTCAAAGTATACCTCTGAGTGACCTTTTAGCAAACCCGAAGCTTTGTAATGATTAATTATACTCACAAGAATAAGTGATAAAATTTTCATAAGGTTTTGTTATCGTACGAGAAAGTTATGAGAAAATTCGTGTGCGAGGGGTTAAAAGCATCAACGTTGAAATCTATGACTTTTCGGGTGATCAAAAGTTAACCAAGGACTTAACAAAGTTGGTATAAGTCTTGAAGCCCTTAGAATTCAATTTAGAGGGCCCAAAGTGCAAGAAATAAAGGTAAAATCAAGTTTGGAAGTCCAGGGGTCAAAATTGTCAACATTAAAAGATTCTTTGTGCTGGCATGACCCTTGCGCACCTCAACACCAATAACGTTACGGTGCGCAAGCAGGTCCCAGATGCAGAAAACTTGACAGCTGCCTGTTATCTCCGGTTACACCGACTTCAAAGCTGGTTTTTCGATTCAAGGGGCTCCTATATCTGGTTTTTAGCATCATAGGCCACCTGGGATGATCTTATAACATCACTAGACTATGATGGCATGATCCTAAGCTCTTGGGGTTCACTATATAAGAAGATGAAAGTTGCAACATTTGGGCATTTGCATTTGCAACATTCACAACTTACTTTCTGGAGCTCTCTGGTCAGCAAGCAATCTTCCTAGTGATCCCTAATCATAATTAGGACATTTGTAAGTGTCCTTAACCCTTCCTAATTCAGTTTTGCTTAGTTAATTAGCGTAAAGTCAAACCGTCATAATTAAGATTTGACTTCGTCATTAATCTTAATCCCTTCAGTCAAAATTCAAATTGAAAGTACCTATGAGTTGGTAATTATGTGGGCATTAAACCCTTAAAATGTCACCCCCTGATTCCCACTCTATCTAGGTCAATTGTCGAGTCAAACTTGATATTAAAAAGTCAACAGAAAGCTTAATTTTAAATTAATGCATAATTAGCGATGTAAAGACTATGCAACCTGTTTTATCATTAATATAACTTGGCAATTAATATAAGAACATGTCTAAACATGTTCAACTCGACAATTTTCAGTTTAGGCTCGGTTCGGAACCGAAAGTCGCATAGTTTGACTTATGCTTTGACTTTCAGTTCTGACCCGTTTAAGCATTGTTTAGAAATGCCTTAGAACCTTAATTGAACCAGGTTTCATATTAGTATAACCCCCTGAGGTCACACAACTTGGTTCATTATTTATCCGATTCACATGCATGTTTCCGTCAAACGCTTAATTGTTGACTATTATGCCCTTTTGACTATAAAACGTGATTTTTGAAAAAGTGAAAGAGTAGAAACCTTAGTTATTGATTTATAAACTTGCACCTAAAATTTGACATCAGTTTGAGGTCTAGATTAAGAGTTATGCTCATTAGCGTAATTTGAAAGCTTTATGTTAATTAAACGGCGTAATTAGCGTATAGCCTATTTAAACCCACTTTTTGATATCAAAATTTTTACCCACTGATGTAATATAATATTTTGGGATTTTTGGAGATTTTTATTTAATTTTTGGCTGAGCATAACATAGGTCTCTAAGTTTAATTCGGTTAATGCCTATTTTGCCCTTTTAAGCCATAAAATGAGTTTTACAAATCCTTTTGACTCCAAACCTTTTTCTACTGATTTTAATTGATAAATAAAATATTTTAAGCCTTCTGGAATTATAAAAATATCAGCTTTCCATTGAAAACCCGGAAATGGCTCCAAATCGCTTTTTAAGCGTTTTTAACGCATAGTATGTGCTAAAACCATATTAAACATATAAGGGTGATACCTACTGATATTTTTAGTATATTTTTATATATTAACAGTAAGTAAAAGTTTTTAAACTCAGGTTTCCAGTTTTGACCTTTTTAGCCTAAGTGAAATTACCAAAATACCCCCAAGGTGCATAGTTTGGTTTTAAATGATAAATTTCACATATAGGTCATACCCTACTGTTATCACATGTTAAATTAAGTATATTTTACTGATTTCATCAGACCCGAAACTCAGGTTCATATTTAAACTCTTTCATAACCTTTTTAATGACCAAAATACCCCTACGGGGCGTAATGTGAGTCTAAATCCGTTTTGGGCATAATATAAGATATCTTTCTGATATCACAACATAATTAAAGCATAATAACTTAGGAAACTCGCATATGACTCTTTTGGTTACTCGTTACGCACTTATCGCGTTCGGATCGGCTTATGTGACTAGTTTGCATATATTAGCCGAAACGGGTCAAACCATATCATTTTTGTCTCAAAATCCAGAATGTGTTTAGTTTACCCTTGTTACACAAGTATACAAGCTTGTCAGGTCAAAACCACATTCTAAACCGGTCTTCGCTTTATCATGCGTTTGAACCGTGTCTTCATTTTGAAAACTAACCGGTCTAAGCTTAGGCTTAAATTAAAGACCCGTTAGGAATCTAATAGGTTATTAAAAACCTTCGTTCCAGATTTAGGAGCCCAGTAAAAGCTATCTGTACTTGCTTGGTGGTATACGGCTGGGATTGAATTTATATTTAGCTCAGGTAAATACTTTTAACTTATTTTCCCTATACGGGCTTGGGGTACGGTATATAAAATACCGTTTGGTCCGGCATTGAATCTTTAATCGAATAGAGGTTAAATCATTGATATGCTACGTTTTGAAATGTTTTGTTTGCTTAAAGCCTTTGGGGGGTTAATGACCATGTCCCGGATATCCTTGGCATCATCTTACGAAATGGCCACGACCTAAGCACGGGGTGTAGGTGTATACCCGTCAGTGCCGAACCAAATAATGTGGTGTGTCTATTGATCTTTAACCCGGTCTACGGATCGGGCTACTGAACGCATAAGTAACATGTAATTCGTTTACAAGTATTATATTCAAATAATTATCCCAAGTTATAAAGAGTTTTGTGCCACGTGCATCCAAATTAATTTTATTAAACTTTTCAAAATGAGTCAGTTAAATTGTATTTACCAGTGTAAACTGACGTATTTTCCAAAAAGGTTAAGTGCAGGTACTAATCGGAATAGGCTGGCTACTCCTAGCATCAATAAAGAGTCTCGCAAGCTTAGATGCCTAAAGTCTATTGAACAAATGTTTCATTTTATTTTCGGTCCGCCTGTGGATCCTTTACATTCCGTTTGTAATACTTGATATTACTTTATATCGGTTTGTAATATATTTATCTTTTGCTTCCGCTGTGCATTTATATATTGTGTTGTTTGACTATGATGATATCAACTATGTCACTATACTCCCCACCGGGCCCACCGGTGACACGTGGAAATTAGGGGTGTGACAGGTTGGTATCAGTGCCAACATTGAGTGAATTAAACACTAACTTTTTGTGTTTAATCTCAACGACACGATAGCACATTCTTTGACCTTCTGAGTCTTGACTTAACATAGGAATACTCTCGTCCCTATTCGGAGGATTATTACCTTCAATTATATTTTAATATGTCGCCTAGCAAAGAAGCCATAATGGAAATTCTCCCCATTCAAAGCCTAGGGAAGGCCGAGCCTCGTATTGCGACTAGGATTAGTGTACAACCAAGGAGAAGACATTCAGAACTAAAATGAAGAAGAAACTCCTTTTGCTGAAGTTCGTTTCCTTAGTAAGTCCTTATAAGGGCATACTTCTCCTTCAGTCCCTTAATGGACAACATCATTTCATTCAAGTCTCGCTTAGGGCAATTCTATACCTCTTTTAAAAACCGTTGGGATGTTTTATCTAAATTTCATTTATATCATTATATATGAATATAATATATGAAATAAATTAAAAAAACATTTCTGTTATAAGATCTACCATTATAATAAAATGGCAAAATCTAAAAAGGACAAGACTTAGCCTCGTGTCATTATTAAGACCCGGCCAAGATGGCAGTTCCTCAATTTAGGTTCAGATCCTTATTAACATCCCGAGTTAGGATTGTTCTGCGTTATTTATTAAAAAGGAATCTTAAAGGTAAACCTAGCCTATATGACGAGGCCAAGATGGTAGGACCTATTCAAGGGATTCACATCCTTGTTAATATCTATAACATATTAACTTTTCTGGCAGACGTGGTTCGATAAAGTCACATAAATCATCCTCATACTGGATTCTCCCGAAATCCTTTCTTATTTTGTGATCTAAACATCCATTAAGGATATAATGCCTACGGGCTATAATTAACGTCCTCTGAGACTAAAGACAGTCGTAGCCTACGACTCCCTGTCAAGAAAAGGCGTGAACACGTTCAAGCCTAAATACCTTGATTCTACAAAATCATGGTTTATAATTTAAAGTTGCCCTTGTGACTTGACTTTTGTGCTATAGTTATATTTTAATTAAATCCAGGATAATTATGATAAAAATCCTGAATAAAAATAAATATCATTCCTTTCCTGCCAGTATAAATATTAAAAGAGAATCTTAAAAGGGTTGACCTAGCTTGAATGTCATTGAAGACCTAGCTAAGATGGTAAAACCTGTTTAAAAGAGATTCAGATCCTTATTAACACTTGAAAACGTGTTAACACTCCCGACAACAGTGATGCGATAAAATCACGCTTGTCATCTTTATATTAGGAACTTCCAAACCCCTTATTTAGCCTAAATGATCAATAGGAATCATGGCTAATAAACGTCGAACATGATGTACACATCTAAACATCCATCTGGGATGTATACCTACGGGCAAAGATGTATACCTGAAAAAGATAGTTTATTTCATAACTTATTGTCAAGACAATGAACTATAAAATTTTCTTATCCAAAGGAATCATCGATTATGTTTTAAAGTTCCCTAGTGACAAGGCATCTGTGCCGTAAAAAAGTCCTTTGGAACAAGCCCTATGTGCTATATAAAATGTCAATACGACATTGACAGTCGTGACTTATGTTCCCTGTCTGATAAATATAAAGGATTATATCCCATTTAAACGCCAATGACGGGTTATTTAAAAACCTAGGCAAAACATAATCAAATAAATTTAATACTATCTATTGGCCTACATGGTTTATTTACACCATGGCTATTTATCATCAATTCGACAATCCAATATAATTAAGCAAATTATTACTACATGATTTGTAGCCTTCAAAGCTTCACCATGGCTGACTCCTCGGAAGCTCTCAATCATCCAGTTGATCAGAAGGATGATGCAAGACTGAACTTAACAGGCACCGAGTTACAAGCTGTGATAAATATAGCTGTAAACAACGCTGTGGACCGTGCGTTGAAGGATCATAAGCGAAGGTTCGATGATACCCCAAATAAGGGTTATAAAAAGGGTAAGACCGGTTCAAACTATAACCAGTCCAAGCCAAAGGAGGCAAAACCCGAATGTATAACCTGCGGGAAGAAACACTTCGGAAAATGTTTCTATGATCAGACCAGGGGATGTGTCATCTGTAAAGAGATGGATCACAAGACCCATGAATGCAAGGACTTGAAGGACAACCAGCAGTCAGGTGAAAAGACCAGATGCAAAACCTGTAGGAAATACCACCTCGGGAAATGCAGATTTGAATCTCAGCCTCGACCCTGTGGAATCTGCAAGTCCAAGGAGCATAAGACCTTGGATTGCAAGAAGTTGGGAGACGCAACCTGCTATGGTTGCAATGAAAAAGGGCACATTAAGACCAACTGCCCTAAATATGCTAAAAAGCTTGAGGAAGTTAAGAAGACCAAAGCTGGAAGCTCTCAGATGAATGCTCAAAAGGCTATTCAGGATGACAATGTCACAACAGGTACTTTCTCTATCAATAACGCTCATGCTGGAGTATTAATTGATTCAGGTTCAGATAAGTCTCTCATAGACAATAGATGTTGTAAATTATTAAATCTGCCTGTTAAAACTCTAAGCGTTAAGAATAAAGTAGAATTTGGCCGATAGTACCTCAGAGACTGTTTCAGCAATATTAGATGGATGTTTAATGTCTATTAGAAATTTTTCCGCTGTCCTTGTTTCCATTAAAATAAAGGAATTCGATATAGTGAAAAGAATGAATTGGTCGTCTTATAACCAAGCCCATATTGTGGGTAATAAGAAGCAAATAGTTATCAAGACTCCTTATGGTGAGCCCTTGACAATTCAAGGAGACACTGGGTATGGATTGCCTAAGAAATTGTTGAATATGGTATTTAATACCAAAGCTTCGAGTATGGAAAACTCGGAAGAGATAAACAACATTCGCGACACTAGAGATGCGACAAGTGTTAATGGTGCACCAAATATGAACCTCGATGATGATGGAATTAATCTCCAAAACGGTAAGTAACGCAGCTGTTAGAAAGACTATGAGAAAGAGTCATAAGAAGGCTCAAGAAGCCGAATGCTGCTTGCTCTACAATACATGTAGTTGCTCATAAGAAGAGTTTTATTCCTGCTTCAAATGCGAAGAATAACCCAAACAAAATCCTATATGGCAAGGAGCCCCATTCCTTTTCAGGATGTACTTAAAAGTACTTCGTCTCTTGGAAGTCAAGAGACTTCAATTGTAAAAAGGGGCCATTGATTGCAGGAAACCGTGGGATGAAGTAGAAACCATTAGGTGTATCAGCAATTATGCTGGAAGGGACGGTGAGGTATACATCATTGTCATTCGATGGCGATACCCTTAATTAGTGGGGACATTAATGAAGTCCACAAGAAAGATCCTCTTATACATTATGGGATGGTCCAAGTTTTAAGGACCTTATTAGAAAACCTATTGTCCGCGTCACGAAATGGGAAAATATGGAGTAATAATTTTCCGACTCCCCCATAAGATTTATAAACTATTGGCAGTGTGCTGCAAACCTTGGTTCATTGATGGAAATAGTGCCCTTATTCGGTTAACCTAGAATTTAAGCATAATGCACTATATATATATATATATATATATATATATATTATGATTTAGCATCGGCAATAAGAGGGCACATTAAGGTTTCAAGGCCTGCTTATTATGAATCCACCTCAGCTACTCACAATTTATAGATTAAGAAATAACCAGTCAAGGCCGAGACTGCCCTACAATTTGTCAAAGATTTTATAGCTAAGTTTGAAAGGTTTAAGAATGGAGGCGTTTAGCCCTCCTGATGAATGATTAGAGGCAGCTCACATTAATAAGGACACCAGATAAATCCCTTATGGTGATTTTATGGCTAGGAGTTACGTTGGTTTCAGGTACTGCTAAGTCTCTCGTAAAACCATAAGCTTAGCAAACTTTTAGAAATCTTTCTCGTAAGAACCTCAGATATTAAGTATAAAGTAAAACTTACAAGTAAAATCATAAGAACCCTTTTTCTTCTGTTCCTATCAGAAACCTCCAACCGTAAGAATTCTAGAAGTAACCTCTCTCTAGAAGAAGTGCGTCAGCATATAGTTGATATCTCCTTGATATCTACCGATTAAGAATACCAGATGGTATGACAAAAAGCGCCATATGAGGGTTGATGTATCTTAATAAGTTCCATAGATTGCTTCCATGCCTGATCAGTATGGAGGTTTAATGCATGGAGCCACAAAGATATCCCAATAATCATATGATACTAAAAGTCAACTAATGGTATTCAAAGAAGATATACACAATGGAATTTTTCCAAGTAAATGTCTATGATTAAGGGAATCCATAGACTTGTAATGCGAATATGTCCCTTATCTGACACAAGCAATGATGGATGAACTGGAGCATGAGATTTGGAAAAATCTCTTTAATCTCTGTGTATCTTGATTATCTTCTCTTAAGATTACCCTATTTACCTCCTGAGAGGCAGGTAGAGTTAAGATTTATATCCCAGATGGGGCTGTATTATTATGAAATCTCCATGACGGCTAGTACCATCATTAGAAGAATTGAAATCCTGATTAAGCGAATAAAGGATTCTTATAGCATAACTCAATATTCTGAGAATTCGTTTTAGTTAATTAAGAAAGGCGGTTCATTTTGCTTATGCATTGGTTACCGCAACCCTAATTAGACAACAATTAAGAATTATCATTAGCTGCCCAGGATCGTCGATTTGATCGACTAACGCAAGGATTAACTATTCCTTGGGATTAGTTCTAAGCAGTGGTTGGAATAACCATTTCGCCTTAAGATAAGCTTTTTATAATAGTCGTTATATAAGTATCAAGTTTGCTCCTTTAGAGACCTTGTATAGATAAAATATCAAAACGTCCGTTTGATGGATGAGACTTTGGGAAGTCCAATTATCAGGATCAGAAAGTTGCCTTGGAAACAACAGATAAGATCAAACAAATCCATAATCATCTGTAAATTGCCAGTATTCGGCAGAAAAATCAAGGATTAATGAAAATAGCAACCCTCCTAAGTTCTTGTGAAGGAATAAGGTTCAACAAAGATATCACCCTAGAAGGGTGTGCCAATTTGTTAATTATCAGACTAGTTAAGCTCTGAATATAGAAAATCATTCGAAGGAAATCGAATGTATCAAGATCAGATAGCTTAAAGCTAAAACTTTTTTTTAAGGAGTAGGATGGAGCTTGCAATACATTTCACACTAATGATTTAAGGATGTGTTTCACCAATAAGTCGAGAAGCATTATCACATAATGATATGCAGATTTATGATATAAGGAGCAACCTACGTCGATTAAGGATCGACAGGTAAAGAAGCTCCAAAAGAATACATGTACCCATTATAAAGGTCAATTTGGGAGCTTGGAAAAGCTCCAGATATGCTATTGAGGTTAAGTCCATTAGGCGACGAAAAGTACTTCCATAATTTTAGCAAATCTCAAGGTCGAGATTTATTTTAAGGGGGTGAGGATGTAACACCTCTAAAATTTACGTCCAATAATGTATTGACACGTGTCACAAGCTTGAACATGTGAAAGTATACTTTAGAGGGACTAAAGTTGACAAACATGGAAAGTATGTGAATATAAGGGTTTAAAATGTTAACCAGGGATAAATATACTTCACGGTAACCCTACATGATGCTCATACCCTTAAACGAATAAATCATGGATCATACGAAGCTAATTGTGAAAGGAAGTGGGGAATTACAAACTACAGGGGTTAAATGTGTCAACATGTTCAAAGTATACCTCTGAGTGACCTTTTAGCAAACCCGAAGCTTTGAAATGATTAATTATACTCACAAGAATAAGTGATAAAATTTTCATAAGGTTTCGTTATCGTATGAGAAAGTTATGAGAAAATTCGTGTGCGAGGGGTTAAAAGCGTCAATGTTGAAATCTATGACTTTTCGGGTGATCAAAAGTTAACCAAGGACTTAACAAAGTTGGTATAAGTCTTGAAGCCCTTAGAATTCAATTTAGAGGGCCCAAAGTGCAAGA
The DNA here is from genome assembly GCA_030545235.1 of Helianthus tuberosus. Classification (NCBI taxonomy): domain Eukaryota; kingdom Viridiplantae; phylum Streptophyta; class Magnoliopsida; order Asterales; family Asteraceae; genus Helianthus; species Helianthus tuberosus. The sequence goes on along the minus strand of CM060359.1, from coordinate 15,260,616 downwards.
AATAAAGGTAAAATCAAGTTTGGAAGTCCAGGGGTCAAAATTGTCAACATTAAAAGATTCTTTGTGCTGGCATGACCCTTGCGCACCTCAACACCAATAACGTTACGGTGCGCAAGCAGGTCCCAGATGCAGAAAACTTGACAGCTGCCTGTTATCTCCGGTTACACCGACTTAAAAGCTGGTTTTTCGATTCAAGGGGCTCCTATATCTGGTTTTTAGCATCCTAGGCCACCTGGGATGATCTTATAACATCACTAGACTATGATGGCATGATCCTAAGCTCTTGGGGTTCACTATATAAGAAGATGAAAGTTGCAACATTTGGGCATTTGCATTTGCAACATTCACAACTTACTTTCTGGAGCTCTCTGGTCAGCAAGCAATCTTCCTAGTGATCCCTAATCATAATTAGGACATTTGTAAGTGTCCTTAACCCTTCCTAATTCAGTTTTGCTTAGTTAATTAGCGTAAAGTCAAACCGTCGTAATTAAGATTTGACTTCGTCATTAATCTTAATCCATTCAGTCAAAATTCAAATTGAAAGTACCTATGAGTTGGTAATTATGTGGGCATTAAACCCTTAAAAGGTCACCCCCTGATTCCCACTCTATCTAGGTCAATTGTCGAGTCAAACTTGATATTAAAAAGTCAACAGAAAGCTTAATTTTAAATTAATGCATAATTAGCGATGTAAAGACTATGCAACCTGTTTTATCATTAATATAACTTGGCAATTAATATAAGAACATGTCTAAACATGTTCAACTCGACAATTTTCAGTTTAGGCTCGGTTCGGAACCGAAAGTCGCATAGTTTGACTTATGCTTTGACTTTCAGTTCTGACCCATTTAAGCATTGTTTAGAAATGCCTTAGAACCTTAATTGAACCAGGTTTCATATTAGTATAACCCCCTGAGGTCACACAACTTGGTTCATTATTTATCCGATTCACATGCATGTTTCCGTTAAACGCTTAATTGTTGACTATTATGCCCTTTTGACTATAAAACGTGATTTTTGAAAAAGTGAAAGAGTAGAAACCTTAGTTACTGATTTATAAACTTGCACCTAAAATTTGACATCAGTTTGAGGTCTAGATTAAGAGTTATGCTCATTAGCGTAATTTGAAAGCTTTATGTTAATTAAACGGCGTAATTAGCGTATAGCCTATTTAAACCCACTGTAGGTCCCGAAATCTGAGGATTGATAACGAACCGAATCACTTGTTTATAACAAACACGGTTACGTGTGCGGAATCCACATAACTATGCCAAATCAAACATATAAAGCAATAACGACAAAATATTAATCAATGAAACACAATCGATTGATTAAACGGGATGAGAACCGATTACAAACTGATACAAACACAGTTTACACAGAATTTTGACAGAGTTTCGTTAAGGGTATTTTCTCATCTACTTTCAAAGTGAAAGCAGACTTGGTTTATATAGTCCCTGGGCCCAAATCTCGACGAACCACAAAGTGGAACGGCGAAACAGGATATGGGCCAGACATTGGGCCTGAAGCAGCCCAACAGACGACGAAACAAGTCTGTTTCGCCATGACTATCGACGAAACAGAATGAATTGGACACAAGTCTGTTTCGCCATGATGTGTTCGACGAAACAGCCTGTTTCGTCGAGGACTGCATCAGCTGTTCTGTTTGCTGTAAACAGACAGCAAACAGATAGAACATATAAACACATAATGACCATTATACCCTTGACATGAAACATGCATTGTTCATTAAACATTACATATCAAATGGAGACAAACAAGTCGTACACAAGCAGATAGGAGGATATCCGACTTGGTAGACATCAAATACATACTCGATAAACGTTAAAGACCGTACAAAATACATCATTAAGTACAAGACTAGTTACAGACACTAAAAATGCATCAACAAACTCCCCCTTGTCTGTTACTCGTCTTCGGTCTTCTAATCTTCCACCTCAGTGTTGTTCGGACCACGAACTGCCCGAATGTATTCCCCGGTAGTAACAAAAACACGCTACGCGCTGAAACTTCAAAGCTTGACGTGCGTCCTGATCTTCATAGAAAATATCGTGACGATATAATCTGTTAATGTCAGCCTCGGACATGTTGACGATCCACATCGGATCCAACATCCGATAATTTGCACGATTATCTCTAAACACAATCACGGCTTCATGAGTGTCGGAGTCGTAGCACCATAATGCCATATCTTCAAGAAAATCCTGCTGCATCGGCATTAATGGGATTTTATCTACAACTTGCGGTGGTTTATATACAAGCTTGTAGCGCCCTGAGTTCGTTTCCGGATCAAGAGTAAACTTGATCGGTTGATAGATGGGGAACTGTGGCTTGTATGATTCATCCTTCCAGCCCGACTTCTTGTTTATTTTTATCAGTCGCTCAAATAAAGTAGCGCCGTCGAAGTTTGAACGATTAACAAGCTCAAGCCTCGTCAACGCTGCAACATCATAAAATGGCAACGATAAAATACTAAGCAATGACCGAAAGTACTGTATACCGTATTCACGTTTAACGGCTACGCAGTGTATATCCTTAACAAACATCCAACATAGAATTCTTCCACTTGGCTTCCTCTTCTCGAACTGCAAGTAGTCGACTTGAACACTTTCCGGCACAGGCTTCTGAACTTTTGATAGAAACTGTTTTCGCCATTCAGAGAATGCATCTGTGGCTTTTTCAGACGAATCAGACGAATCACGCTTCCTTAAGTGTTCATCTATGTCATTAACATTCTCCTTCATCCAATCTTCATCAAACGGAGCGAATTCAGTACCATCTTTTCGAACATACGTAGATTTTGTTGCTTCGTCTTCAAATACGATCTCATCTATATCTTCAACATTAGATGTTTCAGTCTCAGTCGACATTTTATCTATCTCAGCATCATCAATCTCTCTCATAGAATTTAGAGCAAGCAATTGCTCATGAGAAAGATCTTCTATTAGTTCTCCTTCTTCAAGTAACTCTCTTGTGACTGGATGAATAGCCTGTAAAGCAATATCAGCGCTGCTTTGAACAGAAGATGTACCTGTGATCTGTTGAACTTTGCCAGTAGAGGTTCCCTGAGTAGATTCGACTATTGGAGGTTGAACTGCAACGACTTCAGAAGAAGGTGCGGCTGGCTGCTGTTGTGATGTACCAGAAGTGTCAGGATTCCCTTGATCTTCAGGGTCTTCATCCCTTTTCTTCAGTACTTCTTGTTGCTTACAATGATAATCCCATAGAGCAGCAACCCGTGTTTGAAGTATAGAGTTATTTCTCTCTCTCTCTTCGTCAGCAGCCTTTAAACGAGCATTCTCGGCTTTAAGCAAATCAATCTCAGCTTGTTGTCTCTCAATCACCATTTGCTGTTGACCAACGGTGGACTTCAAGTTATTAATTTCCACCAATTGTTTAAGCTGATCATTCTTAGTGAGATTAATGAAATGAGATTGCCTCTGAATACGATCAGCAGCTGCTTCCAGTTGAGTGAATAGGTATCTGTTCTTTTCGTCTTGAGAATATCCGGAAAATACCCTATGACGTTCAGAACTGATCTGCGAAGTGGTTGCTCTGATTGCAGAAGCCATAGTTCTTTGAGGAACTGCCTGAGGGGTAACAGATGGAGTTTCAGCAGCTGATGTAACTACTGGAGTTTCTGTAGCTGATGTAACTACAGGAGTTTCTTGTACAGGCTCCTGAGGTACAGATGAAGGCTCTTGAGGCACAGGTTGCCTAGTATAAGTACTCAAATATCTTCTTGATTTCTTCTTTTGAGTTTCAACAGCTTTCTCAGCTCTCCTTTTTGTTCTTCTTTCATCTGCAGGATCCTCTGGAACGTATTCTGGATCATCTTCAGTTCTAATCTTTCTATACCTTTTCACTCCACTTGCATCGATATACATCTCGTATCCAGGCTCGACTATATGATCACTAGAGCTAGAATCAGATTCATAATCGCCACTTGCTGAAGAACTACCAGCTGATGTATCACCAGCTGCACCTTTGCTCGATGCACCAACGGCACCAGTATCACCACCATCATCGCCTTCATCACTACTGTCATCACTATCACTCCCGGACTCATCTGAATCAACCGGATCAGGACCAAATTTCTCTATCCTTTTTCTCTCCAATTCAGGCTCTTCGTTGTCAGATTGGCTGTCATCATGACGCCATTTATCATTAGCTGGAGCAACATAATTAGGATTCTCAAGTGCGCCAAATAGCTTCCTTGGAGGAACGCTTTCTTTGTATCTTTTGGCGGCAAGGTTCTTGATTAGCCTTAAAGAGTTGAAATTCATCGCCTCTATCTTTAGAAGATCATTGTCAGCTTTAGGAAGGCCCGGATGTTGAACATTCATAATCATTTGAAGAAACCGCGGATACATCCAAAACTTGTTCCCGGTTGTTCTACTTCCAGTCCTAGTCATATTTTCTTTCATGTTGCTGAAGATATACTTTGAGATGCTAAACGGTTTGTTTAACACCAATGCAACCATGAAACCAATGAGATCATCTCCAGCCATATCATATCCAACACGTCTATTGCTGAGACACTGAATAAGAATGTGTAATAAGAACTTGTAACGTAATGGCAGATCACCCTTGTTGATTTGTTTGACGAAAATGTCTCCTTTACACTTCATCCGTAGCAAACAGCCTCGTGAACACATGATTGGGATTGAATATGGAGCATCCGGATGATCTTGTAATTGTAAGACTTCGTTCAATATATCCAGAGAAACAACAACATCCAAATCATTCACACGACCTCTTATAACATCCTTTCCATCTATTTGTACAACGCTAGCAGAATTCCAGAAAGCCTTGATAAGTGATTTGTAAACGGGCGTCGAGAATGTAACGGCATAATTAATACGTGACTCCCTGATCCACTTCGTGATATCTTTCAATTCCGTGAGCTTGTCATCAGGATCCAGATATGCAACTTGATTATGACGCTTCTCTGACATAATCTCCTCTTCAGTTTTGTTTTCCTTCTTTATCGCCTTCTTGCGTTTTCCTTCTTTCGGTGCCTTTGGTGCCATCTATACATGAAAATGTCCATAATAAGCAACAATTACATTACTTATGCATTTAGACATGTATGGATACAAGTTCATGTATCCACTTAACAGATAACCTATCAAACCATGTCTACTGTGAACAAACAGCAAAAACAGAAAACTGCTAAGGCATGGACGACGAAACAGAAACACTTCGACGAAACAGAAGATGTGCGACGAAACAGATCTGATTCTTCGTTGTTTTGATTTGCCATGTCTGTTTCGCCGTTTCTGATTCGTCTTCTGTTTCGTCGGAATCTGATTCGTCGACGTCTGATTCGCCGGAATTAGGGTTTAATCGATTCGTCGATTTGGGGGTTTATCTGTTTCGCCGTTTTGGGTTTAAACAAAGATCAGATTTAACAAACAAACACATTCAACATCATTGTTTATAACCTAAACCAACTGCTAATTCCCATAAATGATTTCCGATCAAAAACCCTTTTGAAACAGTCGAAAACTTCATCAATCAACAACCCCTGTTTTGTTATATGAAACCCACACCAAAATCAAAGCAAATATACAAACATAAAACCCTAAATCTATCAGATTTCACAAGCATTCAAACAAGATACAAGAGAAAACATAAGAAAACATGAATCTCCTAGGGTTTGGACAAAAACCAAACGGTCTAAAAGGTTCGGTATAAGAACGGGAACATTTTTCTACCTTAAAATTTTGTAAGATCTTAGGTAAAAATGAGGGTTTTGAGGGATTATGATGATAAAAGATGATGAAAGATGATGAAGGGGTTTTCTGTGTGAAGAAGAAGAAGAAACAGTTATGATTTTGAAAAAATGAACATCAGGGACCCATTAAATACACCGCCTCTTCTTGACGAAACAGAATATGTGCGACGAAACAGGATTGGGCTCGACGAAACAGAATTAAATTGGGCTGGACTTGGGCCTGAAATTAGCCCACGACGAAACGGACTTTGGGCCATTTGTGTTTCGCCGTTAATGGTCTGTTTCGTCGACTTGTTTTTGTTTCGCCGACATGTTTTTCAAAAACACAGAGGCATGAAAGATTTTGCAGACTGAACAGATTTTGATTAAAATGAACACTTTTCCATTTTGATTGAATTTTCAAATGCAAGGACGTTTTATGAAGTAGGTTTCAGGCTTCCGGCAGAAAACACCAAGCAACAACTTCGGCTTAATCAAAAACGAGCTTTACAAATAACACTAAAAACGAATTTAAAGCGCGGTAAACTAAACGAAAAGGCAATAAACTGTGAAAAACAGTAAACAACTGTACAAATGCAATCTTTTTGCGAATCTCAAGGATAAGGAATCATACCAGCTTACGGTCTTAGTCAACGTGATTGTGATTTCTGTTTAAAACTCTGGATAAGTATACTACCTCGATTATCGGTATTGTGTTCCACATAAACTCAAACTGATCAGACGTAATCATAATTAAGAGATACGATTAACGGTAAGGATTATACTTACAAGTCGATGTAAATCCACTCATGACACATTCCCGTATCAAGGTATGCACGAGAATTCATCTTACCGGTGAGTATACCGATTATCATCTGTTTGACCGTATAAAAATGTGAGAAACTCACTTATTTTGATTGAAAACAAGCCCTATGTGATAGAATCACTTATTGATGAGGAACTTGATTTTCGATGCATGAGGGCACAGGAGCAAGTCCGTGAACAGGTCAGTACTTTCGTACAGCAGAGAGACGAACTTGACTCCCGCAAAGAATCTGTGATATATTATCACTTATTTTGTTTGGACATGTGATTGTTGATCACTTATTGAGGTCGTATGCAATATGTACACGTATGTATGGTATCATGGAAGATCTTAGACTATGTCTCCGATATTTTTACGGTTTGGGATACAACCATGATACCCAGATGATAAGCAGCATAAAGACCGAATATTTCAGATCTCGGCAATCTCTCAAACGAAATTTCGGTACTAAGACCATATGCCAATGAATGGTTCCCACCTGACTTGAAGTCTGTTAGATTTGTATCATCCTGCACATTTTAGTCTGATTGTGAGCCTACCGATACATCGTTAGTAGAGATACTTATCATTTTTGTTTTTGTTTTTCATTTTGAGCACATTGACCGACCACACCAGTGAACATCATCATTTTCCTTAAACCAAGAAACTCATTTTTGGTTTTCTATTGTTTTTGAATTTTTTTTTGATTTTTCAAATTTAAAGACATAAAGTAAACAACATATTTTTGGGTTTTGAAATTTTTCAATGTTTTGTATTTTCTTGATTAGATTACTCCCCCTAAAATGCTAAAAGAGTACGAAAACGGAAATCTTTTTGAATTTTTAACGTTTATAAAGGGAATATTTACAAAAACGATCAGCCAAAGTAGTTTACTTGGGTATCACCTTAATGCCATTGACCAAAAGTAGATAATCAAAACGTGATTTATCAAAAGCTTTTGTAAACAGGTCGGCACGTTGGTGATCGGTGGGGACATGAACGACATCGATTAATCTTTTGTCAAAACAATCACGTATGAAGTGATATTTAATGTCGATGTGTTTAGTCTTGGAATGCTGCACAGGATTTCTAGTGATCTGTAAGGCAGCATTATTATCAACAAAAATACGAGTAGATAGGAATTCTAAACCGTAGTCGCGCATTTGTTGTTGTATCCAAATAACTTGGGAGCAACAACTCGAGGCAGCAATGTATTCTGCTTCACATGTTGATGTAGCAACACACGTTTGCTTCTTGCACTGCCACGTGATGAGGCGATTTCCTAAGAACTGACATCCTGTTGTTGTCGATTTACCATCGATTTTGCAACCACCGAAATCAGAATCACTGTAGGCAATTAATTCAAAACTATCATCCCTAGGGTACCAAAGACCGAGGTCCGGGCATCCCTTCAAATAGCGTAAAATCCTTTTGACAGCTGACAGATGAGAGGCCTTCGGGTTTGCTTGATATCTTGCAAGCAGGCATGTTGGATACATGATGTCAGGCCTCGAAGCGGTGAGATACATGAGAGATCCGATCATGGCGCGATAGTATGAGGAGTTGATGCTTTCACCCTTCAAATCCGGAGTAATCCCGTGATTCTGCGGAAGTGGGGTACCAATGGGCGTTGCATCTGACATTTGGAATCGGCTCAAAATGTCACCAACATATTTAGTCTGATGGATGAATATCCCAGACTCTGTTTGTTGTACTTGAAGGCCCAAGAAGAAATTCGTCTCCCCCATAGCGCTCATTTCGAACTTTTCCTGCATAACACGTTCGAATTGCCTGCACAAAGATTCATTAGTAGAACCAAATATTATATCATCAACGTATACCTGCACCAGCAGAAGATCTCCATCTAGTTCCTTGATAAAGAGAGTGCAACCAATAAGACCTCGTCTAAATCCATTCTCCAGAAGATAATTGGATAAGGTTGCGTACCAAGCCCTAGGTGCTTGATGTAAACCATAAAGAGCTTTGTTTAGCAACCAAACCCGATCGGGGTGAATAGGATCTTCAAAACCTGGAGGTTGTTCGACATGCACCTCTTCTGGAACTATACCATGAAGAAAAGCACTTTTAACGTCCATCTGGTAAACTTTGAATCCTTTGAAAGAAGCATAAGCTAAGAAGATCCGAATAGCTTCCAGACGTGCAACAGGTGCATAAACTTCATTGTAGTCAATGCCTTCTATCTGGCGAAAACCCTGAACAACCAATCTTGCCTTGTTGCGAATAACCACTCCACGGTCGTCTTTCTTGCATTTATAAACCCATCGAGTGCCAATTTTCTTGTAATTCTCTGGTTTTTCAACAAGCTTCCAAACACCAAGCTTTTGAAATTGTTGCAGTTCGTCCTGCATGGCTTCAACCCAAGAATTATCTTTTAAAGCTTCCTTCCAAGATTTCGGTTCTTCTTGTGAAACGTAACACGCGAAGGACCAATCATTTTGAAGACCAGATTCTCTAATTGCTGAATATAAACCAGCATCCTGGTTATTTCTCAGCTGATTACGCGTCTGCACACCGCGTTGGACATCTCCTATAATGTTCTGCTGGGGATGGGTATCATGTATCCTTATTTCAGGATTTTCAGGAACACGAGCATTAACACCCAAATTGTTTATATTAAGATCAACAACCAACTCCACACCTAGAATATGCGTAGAAGTGGATGCATTCCCTTCAGCAGTATCAACATTCTACACTTGAGGAGTTTCTAAAGAAGTGCCATGAACAGGAACAACCGGGGCAGAAGTGCCTTCAGTCGTATCAAGATATTCATCATCGTCCGATGACTCATTGTAGTCAGTGGCATCTTCAAATACCTCATTTTGAACAGTATTGTTAACTGAATTAGAACCTTGAGGGCTAGCAATAACAGGTCTTACCAATGGCGAGCCAGCAGCGTTGTCACTATCAAATAACATTTGAACAGCTGCAGATTCTTCATCAAAGGTAGACAGATTAAAGGAGTCGAATATCCCATCGTAATCGAACATCCAAGGATCACCCGGAGATCTAACAGGATTTGTGTACCTTTGAACCCTTACTTCATTCCAAAGCTCAATCTTTTTGGTGGTCAGATTCCAAACACGAAAATTTGGAGTTGCATATCCAAGGAAGAAACCTTCGATAGCTTTTGCGCCAAACTTTCCATCTGGGTCGATCATGGTACATGGACCGCCAAAGGGTTCAAGGAAAGAAAGATCCGGTTTCCTTTTCTGTAGAAGTTCGAAACAAGTTTTGCCATGCCTCTTAACTGTAAGAACTCGGTTCAAAGTGTAGCAAGCAGTCGACACAGCTTCTGCCCAGAATTGAACAGGAAGCTCCGACTCTACCAACATAGTCCTTGCAGTTTCAATAATCGTGCGATTCTTCCTCTCAGCGACACCGTTTTGTTGTGGAGTATAGCGAGAACTGTATTCATGAAGAATGCCTTTAGAAGTATAGAACTCATCCATCACACGGTTTTTGAACTCAGTTCCGTTGTCGCTTCGGATCCTCTTCACTTTCAAAGTGTATAAATTTTCCAACATTGTGAGAAGATCCTTGAGGATTCCAGGAGTATCACTCTTATGTGCCATGAAAGCTACCCAAGAAAATCTAGAATAGTCATCAGTAAGAACCAGACAGTAAGCATCTCCGAATGTTGTCTTGTGCTTCATAGGTCCAAAGAGGTCCATATGAAGACGTTCGAGAGGCATGCTAACAGTGTTGATTTTCTTCAGAGGGTGAGACTTCTTTGTTTGTTTCCCTTTCTGGCACGAAACACAGATATCTTGTAGATGAAAACTTCTCACAGGCACACCATTCACAAGATTATTTTTCACCAAATGGTTCATTTTCCTCAATTGAATGTGCCCCATTCTTCTGTGCCAAGAAATAGACTCCTTCTCTGTGGCTTTTGAGACAAAACATGTTACTTGCGTAGATGACGTAATAGCTTGGCTCATATCAAGAATATAAAGATCATTAACTCTTGGAGCCGATAAGAGAATCCATTCATCAGGAATCTTGAATCCAGGTTTAAGCACATAACAACCGGCATCATCAAAATGCACGGTGAACTTTTTATCGCAGATTTGCGACACACTGAGAAGATTATGATCAAGTTGACGAACATAATTGATCTTTTCGAAACATACCACACCATTGGAGATCATTCCTTCTCCGGTGATATATCCGCCTTTGTCTCCTGCGAACGCGACATAGCCTCCTCTAATATTTCTCACATCGTACAGAAGCCGTAAGTCGCCCGTCATGTGCCTGGATGCCCCACTATCAACAATCCAATGACTACTGATAGTTCCTCCTGGAACACCCTGCACCGATCATCCAATGATTAGTTAAGGATGGGGACCCAAGCCATAGTGGTCTTGGGTCGTCCCTGAGAATCACGAATAGTGATCTCGATCTGGTGATGATTTTCCAAACTAACAGCCCCCCCTGAACTTTCACCCTTCCTAGGTTTCCAAGTTTGTTTTTGTTTACCAGATTGAGTTTTGTAAACAGATTTTGAAACTTCTGGTTTTAAAGATGAACTTGGTTCCCTTGGAACAGATTTGACCTCAGATTTTAAAGCCTTTTCTATTTTCTTCACATTTTGATGTCGTTGTTTCGTTTCCTGTTCTTTAACAGTTCTTTTATCATGTTTTGACGAAACAGTACGACATTGAGGGTTAATCGTTTCAGGTGGTGCTTTCTCAACAAATTTCTCTTTCGGAGTATTTGCACAATCTTTGATGATGTGCCCAAACTCTCCACATTTAAAACACGTTCTCCTCTCAACAAACTTAGGAGAAATGGATCGACGCTCATATGTCAAACCTGTAGAGCCTGAGGTACTTGCCTTTTCATCACACCCGTTTGAATGTTGAGTGTAATTATTTTGACTGTTACGCTTTAAAATCTTGACTTGTTGTACAAAATCAGTGTTTGATTTGTTAGCAAAAATCTCAATTTTATCAGTACCCTTAGATGCCACAAATCTGACATCATTGTTTTTCTTTTGATAACGAGTTACATTTGTTTCAAATTTTGATTTAGAAACATTTGACCTTTGAGCTCGTTGAAATGGTTGTTTACCCTTAGGAGCAAAAGGCTGTTGCTTTGTTGGGGAGTTTTGATTTCCAAATTGCTTTTTGATTTCAACTTTAGGAATTGGATCACATTGAGTCACAATAACTCCCGGGATCGTCTTTCCCAAAAAATTGCTTGTGTTATCTTCAAAAACTTTATCAATCAATGATGGATTGACGTTTTTAATTGGAAAATCATTATCCGAATAAATTTTAGAATCACCAACCAAAGTATACAACACATTATTACTCTTAATGGTAGACACAGGTTTCTTGTCGTCCTTGACAGGATTAATCACTTGTTTGGCAACTTGTTGCACATCAGGAATAGGAGGATCACAAAGAATATGATTCTCAATTGGAATTTCTATTCCCTTTTTCTTGTCAAGTGATTCATCCTGGTCATTAGCATCTGTTTCATCATCAGATGAATCATAATCCTCAACAGTTGGAGGACTTTGACTCACTGTTGTTGAAGTTTCTGTTTCAACAGATGAGGTTCCAGAGGAATTGTTCGGTTTGAACCCTAATCCAGTAGTAAATTCCTCATAATTAAGAGGCACACTGGGTTCAAAACGAGGCATATCCTCTTCATCAGGTGGTGCAGCATAATTGTGTCTCAAAGGGGGCGGACATTTCTTATACCCAACACCACTCTTGTTTTTCTTCAGTTGTTGAACATCAATTATGTGATCGAGCACAAATCGGGAGTTAGAATAACTCTCCAATTTTTGCTTGATAGCATCATGCTCGCACTTGGCAATGGCTAATTCCTTTTTGGTTTCCTCAACAATATTAATATACTTGTTAATACTAATTTGTTTATGATAAACAACTTTGGTAGTTTCGGAAACACTTTTCTTTAAATTTTCAATTAAAGATTTAAAGTCCTTTTCGTTTCTTTTTAAAGCCATATTTGCCTCTTTGCACTTTGACATCTCAACAACCAAACTTTGATCGTGACCATGAATTTTGTCACATTCAAGTTTCACTCTATCACATTCCTGTTTCATATAAGCACAATCAGTACATATTCTAGGAGTTTCAGATGTTACCTGACTCGAAGAGGCTGAAACATTTGCCATAAATGCAGTTTGAAAAGAAAAAGATCCGTCTTCAGAGAAGAACTTCTCCATTTCCTTAGATGCTATCCCAGCCTTCTTGATAAGAACAGATTTCTGAGACTTCAACTCCTCTGCTTCATTCAACAAGTCATCAATAGAAGTCGCTTCTTCTTTCACATCTCCCGAAATAGAACTTTCTTCATCCGAACTCCCGGTATAACCTGAACTGTCGTCACTTTCAGAAAATTCTTCTTTATGAACGTGCTTGATGTGATTGATGATTTTTGCATAGCACGCTGTTCCTCCTCCTTCATTATCACCTCCCCCTAATTGTAAAGACCAATTACACCCTTCATCTGTTTGAACAGTCAATGCATGAGTGTTGTTTGATGGTCCAGATGGGTTCTGGTTGGTGGTATTGTTCACAGCTACTATCCCTTTCCCACGATTGTCTTGAGTGCCTTGAGTGGCATTTGAAGTACTTGTCTGATTTCTGAAAGGGTTCTGATTGCCTTTCTTGGATGGTCGGGTGCACTCACGTTTGAAGTGACCCTTTTCGCCACAATTAAAACACGTAACCGCTTCTTTATCAAACCCGTACTTCGTATCCTGCTTACTATCCAAAGAACTTCTTCCTGTTCGACTCATGAAATCCCTTGCCCTTCTTACTGCACTTGCAAACACCCACTTTATATCCATCAACTCCATTTCATCACGATCGATTTGTTGATAATCTTCGTTGGTCATACTGATGTTCCCAATTTGACCTACGACCAAACCGCAGTATGCACTGACCATTGTGTTAATGAGTTCCATGTGCTCCTTTGCTACTTCAATGCTAACTTTTGAGAGGTTCGAAGTATCAACTTTAACAGTGTTCGTGTTTTGGGGTGGAGGATTGTTGGTATAATGTGCTTGTTGTGGTGGTGCTTGGGCTTGAGATGAGGGTATTGACTGTGAAAGATAAGCACCTAAATCGAACTGTGGTTGAGTACTTTGAGATTGGGGTAATGTTTGTGAAAGATAGGTGCCTAAATCAAACTGTGGTTGAGTACTTGTGTTGGACACAAACGCCGTTTGAAGCTTTGGTTGTTGAACAGAACTAGAACTAGCTGAAGGAGCAAAGCCAGGCAAATATATTTCTGTGTTTTGAGGAGCTCCAATCCTTTTAGATTTCCGAGTTTCCTCTTCATTCTTGTGCTCCAAGTTCTGAACGAATCCATAGATAGTGACATTTTCCCCATCCAGAGCACCCGTATGCTTTAGAAGTTCAATGAATTGACTCCACCTAGGAGGTAGAGCATCAGCTAAACGTGCAATCATTTCCACATGAGTTGTAACAACCTTATAAGAACTCATTTCACTTATCAAATGATAGAAACGAGAAGTCATATCATTTAGAGTTTCATTTTCCAAAGATTGAAATGATTCAAATTCTTTCTTCAAAAGATCATGGCGTATTTTTCTAGAAGCTGCATTTCCTTCTCCTCTTGTTTCCAATGCATCCCATAAAGCTTTTGTGCTCTTACTATAAGAAAATTGATGATAGATGTCTTTATGAAGAGCTTGTGTTAGAAAAGCAAACGCCTTCTTCTCTAATTCATAGGCTTTCTTGTCTTCTTCAAGCATATGAGAAATACCAGCGGCAGTTGATGCTGCTTCTTCTAGTTCCAGGCTACATTCAGTAGTGAAACACGTCCAAAGTTCAACGTTTTGCCCTTGAATGTATGTGTGAAAACGACCCTTCCAAGATGGATAGTCGTTCATGTGATTTAGCTTTGGCGGGCGATTGTTGCTACCCGTCTCACTCTCACTGAGCAATAGATTTTGAATGTTTTGATTAGAAACCATTGCCCATTGACCTGTATTTATTGATTGTTGTTTTTGAGGCAATTGGTTCATTAAATCGGCAAGCGAAGGCTGATTTTCACTTGGTCTTGAGTTCGAACTCCAATCCCACAGACCTTTGTTACTCATGTTTGATATATGAATGATAATACCTGGTCAAACAGTTGAAAACAAACAATTAGAACACTTCTGCAAGTCCACTGTGTAAAATTGACACACACCCGACGAAACACTTTCCACGAAACAAACTTATTTCGTTGAAGATATTATGACGAAACAGATTTCTGTTTCGTCCAAGATATTTTTGACGAAACGGATTTGATTCGTCGCCTACTTGTTTCGTCAAGGATAAGTCTCAGACAACTAGATATTTTTCTGACACAAGGTATGTTTGTAACACCGTTTTTCAACGCAACATGCTTTTTCAGAAACTAATGATCACAATTTTACATTAAAGTCAATTTAATGTATAATATGTTATAACACTTAGGTTTCGACAATTTAAAGATCAAGTTCACAAATGTGATAAGAACAATTATGAAGATATGAAGAACACACTCAAGAACAATGAGTTTTCCGGTGACTGATAATTTTCCGAAACACGAAAATGCACAAGACTTTCACTAAAAACCCGATTTAAAGCATAAACAAACAATTTAAAAGGGTTTTTGATAAAACTCTTTAGCAAATAACAAGAAACCAACAGATTTTTATGAAAATTTTTCCAGAAATTATGATTTTTCAAGAACAATTTTTCAGAAAAACAATCACAAATACTTGATAAAAACCGAACAATGTTTGATTTTAAACAAGGATAAGAGCCAAACGCTCTGATACCAATTGTAGGTCCCGAAATCTGAGGATCGATAACGAACCGAATCACTTGTTTATAACAAACACGGTTACGTGTGCGGAATCCATGTCACTATGCCAAATCAAACATATAAAGCAATAACGACAAAGTATTAATCAATGAAACACAATCGATTGATTAAACGGGATGAGAACCGATTACAAACTGATACAAACACAGTTTACACAGAATTTTGACAGAGTTTCGTTAAGGGTATTTTCTCATCTGCTTTCAAAGTGAAAGCAGACTTGGTTTATATAGTCCCTGGGCCCAAATCTCGACGAAACACAAAGTGGAACGGCGAAACCGGATATGGGCCAGACATTGGGCCTGAAGCAGCCCAACAGACGACGAAACAAGTCTGTTTCGCCATGACTATCGACGAAACAGAATGAATTGGACACAAGTCTGTTTCGCCGTGATGTGTTCGATGAAACAGCCTGTTTCGTCGAGGACTGCATCAGCTGTTCTGTTTGCTGTAAACAGACAGCAAACAGATAGAACATATAAACACATAATGACCATTATACCCTTGACATGCAACATGCATTGTTCATTAAACATTACATATCAAATGGAGACAAACAAGTCGTACACAAGCAGATAGGAGGATATCCGACTTGGTAGACATCAAATACATACTCGATAAACGTTAAAGACCGTACAAAATACATCATTAAGTACAAGACTAGTTACAGACACTAAAAATGCATCAACACCCACTTTTTGATATCAAACTTTTTACCCACTGATGTAATATAATATTTTGGGATTTTTGGAGATTTTTATTTAATTTTTGGCTGAGCATAACATAGGTCTCTAAGTTTAATTCGGTTAATGCCTATTTTGCCCTTTTAAGCCATAAAATGAGTTTTACAAATCCTTTTGACTCCAAACCTTTTTCTACTGATTTTAATTGATAAATAAAATATTTTGAGCCTTCTGGAATTATAAAAATATCAGCTTTCCATTGAAAACCCGGAAATGGCTCCAAATCGCTTTTTAAGCGTTTTTAACGCATAGTATGTACTAAAACCATATTAAACATATAAGGGTGATACCTACTGATATTTTTAGTATATTTTTATATATTAACAGTAAGTAAAAGTTTTTAAACTCAGGTTTCCAGTTTTGACCTTTTTAGCCTAAGTGAAATTACCAAAATACCCCTAAGGTGCATAGTTTGGTTTTAAATGATAAATTTCACATATAGGTCATACCCTACTGTTATCACATGTTAAATTAAGTATATTTTACTGATTTCATCAGACCCGAAACTCAGGTTCATATTTAAACTCTTTCATAACCTTTTTAATGACCAAAATACCCCTACGGGGCGTAATGTGAGTCTAAATCCGTTTTGGGCATAATATAAGATATCTTTATGATATCACAACATAATTAAAGCATAATAACTTAGGAAACTCGCATATGACTCTTTTGGTTACTCGTTACGCACTTATCGCGTTCGGATCGGCTTATGTGACTAGTTTGCATATATTAGCCGAAACGGGTCAAACCATATCATTTTTGTCTCAAAATCCAGAATGTGTTTAGTTTACCCTTGTTACACAAGTATACAAGCTTGTCAGGTCAAAACCACATTCTAAACCGGTCTTCGCTTTATCATGCGTTTGAACCGTGTCTTCATTTTGAAAACTAACCGGTCTAAGCTTAGGCTTAAATTAAAGACCCGTTAGGAATCTAATAGGTTATTAAAAACCTTCGTTCCAGATTTAGGAGCCCAGTAAAAGCTATCTGTACTTGCTTGGTGGTATACGACTGGGATTGAATTTATATTTAGCTCAGGTAAATACTTTTAACTTATTTTCCCTATACGGGCTTGGGGTACGGTATATAAAATACCGCTTGGTCCGGCATTGAATATTTAATCGAATAGAGGTTAAATCATTGATATGCTACGTTTTGAAATGTTTTGTTTGCTTAAAGCCTTTGGGGGGTTAATGACCATGTCCCGGATATCCTTGGCATCATTTTACGAAATGGCCACGACCTAAGCACGGGGTGTAGGCGTATACCCGTCAGTGCCGAACCAAATAATGTGGTGTGTCTATTGATCTTTAACCCGGTCTACGGATCGGGCTACTGAACGCATAAGTAACATGTAATTCGTTTACAAGTATTATATTCAAATAATTATCCCAAGTTATAAAGAGTTTTGTGCCACGTGCATCCAAATCAATTTTATTAAAATTTTCAAAATGAGTCAGTTAAATTGTATTTACCAGTGTAAACTGACGTATTTTCCAAAAAGGTTAAGTGCAGGTACTAGTCGGAATAGGCTGGCTACTCCTAGCATCAATAAAGAGTCTCGCAAGCTTAGATGCCTAAAGTCTGTTGAACAAACGTTTCATTTTATTTTCGGTCCGCCTGTGGATCCTTTACATTCCGTTTGTAATACTTGATATTACTTTATATCGGTCTGTAATATATTTATCTTTTGCTTCCGCTGTGCATTTATATATTGTGTTGTTTGACTATGATGATATCAACTACGTCACTATACTCCCCACCGGTGACACGTGGAAATTAGGGGTGTGACAGATGATCAGCCACGTAACAGCGAAGATACATTTCCAAACAACGGTTAAGCGCTTCGGATTGTCCATCCGATTGAGGGTGGTACGCAGTACTAAATTTGAGAGTGGTACCGTTGGCCCGATGCATCTCTTTCCAAAATTCAGTCATAAAACGTGCATCTCGATCTGTGACAATGGTTAAAGGAACACCATGTAGTCGCACGATTTCAGTAACAAATGCAGTGGCCACCGTAAAACTGTTAAATGTGGAGGGTAAGGCGATGAAGTGCCCATACTTGAGTTCGACTCTCAATGAAAGCACCAATTTGTAATGATCAAACTAAAGGAAATTGTAATTAACAACAACTGGGCAGAAGGCTTAGGATTTCATTGAAATTCTGAGAGAAATTGGGGTGGGAAATAGAACAGAGTACAGAATGGGATGGGAGGAAAAGATGAGATCACTGAGATCTTACAAACTTGCCTACCTCATGATCACACAATAATTACATTAAATAGAAAGACAACAGAATTCTGTTAGACTCCTGCTGATGTGGCGCTCATGGTGTAATCTCGAAACTTCTTGGGTTGAGTCCTAACTCTTTCACTCTTCCTTAATGGGCCTGGATCTATAAGATGGGCTGTGTTACTATTGGGCTGGTCCGTTGGGCTCATAACATCGACCACCCAATTTCAAGCAATAGAGGCCACAACTTGCATATGAAATCAAGAGGTGACCATAGAAAAAGATAAACTTACATGCTCAACTACCTATAACTACAATACTCGGAATAGTGTCAGGCAGCTAACTGACACCCCCTCAATAGTCGATTCTTTTTGTATTTAACTTTTAAACCTTCAGCTTAGCTTTGCTGATACACGAGTTTTATCCCTCTGTTTTTAAAAAGTTTTCTTCATATTGGTTAACTTTGTTTATCTGCATGTTTAGTCCCACTGCTTAAACTTTTGTCCAACCAAATTACGATTTTGCCCCGTTTAAATTTACAGTTTTGTCATTGGTTTTGTTTTTTTTCCTCTCACCCAAATTATGATTTTTCTCTCAGTTCAGATTTACAGTATTCCCATCGTTTTTCTCCCTGTCAAAGTACAATTTTCCCCTTGTAAAATTGCAGTCTTGTGATCGTTTTTGTTTTCTTTTTTACAAACTATAGAAGTGTTTTGTTTTAAGTGGTGGACTCGATGTAATTTTTATTTGTGCCAGACACGCTTATTTGTCCTGAAAAATTACAATTTTGCCCCCAGTTTAAAATTATAGTTTTTCCATCGTTTTAATTGGTTGACTTGATGTAATTTTTTTAGATCGTGTTACGAGTAGTATGTACAAGTAAACGAAACAAAGACGTACATGTTATGAGAGAAAAATATTCGGCTTAGTGCCCTACTATGCGGGCAGAGAAAAACTAGTTTTTAACATAAAAATATTGATGTTAAAAGCATGAATAGATACGCCAGAGTACATGTAACAAACATAATCTTTCTAAAAAGAGTTAGAATTAGTTGATTTTTATTTTGCTTAGTAGTTTCAATTTAGTTTTGGGAAACTTGCTATAGGAGAACGAGTTTAAATGGTTTTTTAAACTGTGCGAATTAGCTTGTTGTGTGAGATCTCACACCCTTCTAAATAGAAGGTCCTAACCATACTTTGGTCAGAATATGTTGTCCTAATCATACTCTGGCCAGACTATTATATTCAATTTTAAGTTTTAACATATTTTTATTTTACTTTTCTAAAACAATATTTTCTTTTTTATTTATGATTTGTTTTTACTAGTTGTTTTTTCCTTTTTTTTTTCACACACACACATATATATATATATATATATATATATATATATATAATATTGTTGACGAAGGATCATTTATTTTTATAAAATTATATAGCTTTTTAATATTTTATTAGTTAATATTAAAATACTTTATTATTATATTCACTTTTAAGTTTTAACATATTTTTATTTTTGGGTTAAGTTATTCTACAAATACTTCAAATTCTAAGAAGTGTAAGAAAGATTTATAGAGTGACAAGTGCCAAATAACCTAAAATCTAAACTCACTACACCACCACATAAAACCTAAACACCCACCCCACCCCACAACCACCCAAAAACCTAAACCCCCCACCCCCACCCACCCCCACAACCACCCAAAAAACTAAACACCCACTACCACCCAAAAACCTAAACATATTTTTATGGTAGTGAGTGGGGGGTTTAGGGTTTTGGGTGGTGGTGGGTGTTTAGTTTTATTTTTTTTTTGTAGTGGGGTTTTTTTAGAAGCCTTTGTACTCTTCTTACAATAAGGAGCCTTTGTATTTGATCCTAATCCTTTTATTTTTATTTTACTTTTTTAAAACTATTTTTTCTTTTTCATTTATCATTTGTTTTTACTATTTTTTTTTATTTTTTCTTAAATTATTTTTCCTTTATCAATTAGTCTGATATTTTATTTAATAACTTATGTTCATTAATGAACTATGATTGTATCTTTATAATAATGCTAGTGGGGCACCCGCGCGTTGCGGCGGAGTCGACAATACATGGCGGGAACATAGTTCAAACCTTAAAACAATAAAAAAAAGGTCATATGTAAGTTGTATGTATTTATATGTATGTAAAAGCACCCACACTTTGCGGAGGGTGTAAATTTTTTAAAGCTTGTAATATATTTTTTTCATCATAATCTGGTATAGTTAGTTTGAGGAAAGGAAACCACGTCACCTACCTATGTTGTGGCACCTACCTATGTTGTAACTGAATGGCCGCTTAAGCCAGCTAAGTTCAGTAAGGACCTAAAATGGCCTGCAGTCTATATCTAAAACAAAGCCTAACAACTAATTCACTATTTTCTACTTCTTTAACCGTACCTTACCAATTCTATGTAACCTCAAGTCACCAGGGACCACAATATTCCATGTGGTTTGTAGAAATGAAAACAATCTAATTTAATTTTTATTTTTTTATGTCAAACTTTTTACCAAAGTGGTGTGTTTTTTTTGTACATGATCATGTGACATTATAGTCATAATTTTTGCGAGTTGTTTTAAGCCTAATGTGAACAACTTCTGAGAAAGAATAATGACTTTCTGAGTGCTTCCAAAATCAATGGCAAATTGGCAAGTCCTGTTAGTATTTTTTTTACTGTTTTCAACTGTTTTGGGGTGAAGCATGTGTACATATATGTTATTTTCATGATTTCAAAGTATAATTGATTATACATGTTATTAGTTATCATTTGACAAACTAAATGACTATCTATGGTTTAAACACTGATTTCTCAAAGACCATAAAATAAAATGTTGAATTGTACTTATTTTATGTTCACCAGACCGACTGGTAGTATGATATAGCGCTATAGGATTTGACACCCCATTCCTGTTGTCATGGAATGTCTGAAACCAATTTGTTTCTCCATCCAAATAGGGATTTCCTTTGTGGTATCCCTATAGTCACAAATGTGTATTTTGATGCACTAGGTCTGAATGAATTCTTAAATCACATTATTTTTGTGTATTTAATTATACTCCCGAAGGTATAGTTTGATATACTCCCATATTCTGAGAATTCAGTATTGTTAATTAAGAAAGACGGTTCATTTTGCTTATGCATAAATTACCGCAACCCTATTTAGGCAACAATTAAGAATTGACATCAGCTGCCCAGGATCGTCGATTTGTTCGACTAACGACAAGGATTAGCTATTCCTTAAAATTAGTTAAGCAGTGGTTGGAATAACCATCTCACCTTAAGATAAGCTTTTCTATAATGGTTGATATATAAGCATCAAGACTGCTCCTTTGGAGACCTTGTATAGATGGCATGTTGAACATCTATTGTTAGGACAATAGATTGGTGAGTCCAATTATCAGGGCCTGAAAGTTGCCTGGGAGACAACAAATAAGATTATGCAAGTCCATAGTCATAAGTAAGGCGCCAGTATTCGGCAGGAAATCAAGGATTAATAATTAGTAGCAACCTTCTTAACTCCTTAATAAAGGATAAGGTCCAATCAAAGGTATCACCCTAAGAAGGGTGTGCTAAAATTTAATTCCTCGGGGTAAGTTAAGCCCTGGATATATATATAGGAACCTTCGGGAAATCAAATACAACAAAGGTCAATAGCCTATAAGCTAAAACCTATATAAGGAGCTTAGTGGAGCTCGCAATGCGACCCACACTGATGATTTAAGGATAAGTTTCGCCAATAAGTCGAAACACACTATCGGGTAATGATAAGCAGATTAATGAGACTTTATGATTGGACGAGAAACCGTATCGATTAAGGATCGGCAGATTAAGAAGCTCCAAAAGGATACATGACCTATCGTAGAGGTCAACTGGGGTGCCTTAGAGACCCTAATGAATATTGTAAACATCTGATATACTCAAATCCGGTAAATACTAACAATAATTGATTCGTATTTGCAAGAGTGGAATCCTACAATGAAATGCACGACAAACCTTCGTTTATGGCTTTCGTTAAAGTCCAAGGCAACTTTAGAACAATTCATGGTGGTTTCAACTATTTAGGACCGGTTCAAGAGGCCCCCTTACTGAAAATAGTGGCCCAATTTCGTAATGCATGGTTACCCGTTCAAAGCCTGAAAGGCCAACAAATTTTTGCCTTCTGGAACAGGCTTACGGACCGTAAGGGTCAAGCCTTACGGTCCGTAAGGCATGCCCAGATGCAAAAAATCAACAGCAGCCTGTTATAAACGTTCTAACCGACTTAAGAAGATATTTTTCACTACATGGGCGACCCCTACATGCTTTTAGACCCTAGGAGCACTTGTAAATGATCTGGGAACAATGCTAGGCTTGTGTGTCAAGATCACAAACAATTAAAATCACTATATAAAGCCACAATGGTTGCAACATTCTTGCATTCATTCCATCTGCATTTCTGGAGCTTTTTGGAGTTCAAGAGCAGACCCTAAGCATCCTTAATCGTGCATAGGACTTCTGTAAGTATGCTTAACCTTTCCTAATTGAGTTTTACTTAGTTATTAGCTTAAAAGTCAAACCGTCGTAATTAACGTTTGACTTAGCGATTAATCATTAATGGTCCAGTGATTAGTCGAATTGAAGGTAGTTATAAGTTGGTATTTATGTGGGTAATAAACCCTTAGAAGGGCACCCTCTGATTCCCACTCTAACTAGACCATTTGTCGGGTCAAAGTTGATTAGAAAAAGTCAACATAATGCTAATCTTCGAATTAACGCCTAATTAACAATGTAGAAGGCATGTAACCTATTTTATCACTCATATAACTTGGTAATAAGTATAATAACTAGTCTAAGCTTGTTTGATCCGACAATTTTTTGTTTAGACCCGGTTTAGAACCGAAAGTCGCAAAACATTGACTTTTTCCTTGACTTCAGTTCTGACCCGTTTTAGCATGTTTTAGAAATGCCTTAGAGCTTTAATTGGACCAGGTTACATACTAGTATAACCCTCTGTGATTATACACCTTGGTTCATTAGTTATCCAATTAATATGCATGATTCCGTTAATTGCTTATATGTTGACTATTATGCCCTTTTCACCATAAAACGTGATTTTTGAAAATGTAAAAGAGTAGAAACCTTAGTTACTGATTTATAAACTTGTACCCAAAATTTGACATCAGTTTGAGGTGTAGGTTGAGAGTTATGCTCATTAGCGTACTTAGAAAGCTTTTTAGCGATTAAACGACATAATTAGCATATAGCCTATTTAAACCCACTTTTGATATCAAACTTTTTACCCACTGATGTAATATAATATTTTGGGATTTTTGAAGTTTTTTAATTAATTCTAGGCTGAGCATAACTTAGACTTATAAGCTTGACTCGGTAATTGTCGGTTTTGCCCTTTTGGGCTATAAAATGAGTTTTACAAATATTTTTGACCCCAAACCTTTTGCTACTGATTTTATATGATAAATAAATTATTTTAAACCTTCTGGAATAATAAAAATATCAGCTTTCTATATAGAACCCGAAAATGGCTCCTAAGCGCCTTTTTAAGCGTTTTTAAATCATAGTATGTACTAAAACTATTTTAAATATATAAGGGTTGATACCTACTAATATTTAGGTAAATTATAATATTTTAACAGTAAGCAAAGGTTGTTTAACTCAGATTTCAGTTTTGAGCTTTTTGGCTTAAGTGAAATTACCAAAATGCCCTTTTGAGGCATAGTATGGTTATAATTAATAAGTTTCACTTATAGGCTATACCCTACTGTTATAACTTAGTAAATTAAGTATTTTTGCTGATTATATCAGACTTGTAACTCAGATTATTATTTAAACTCTTTTATAGACTTTTAAATGACCAAAATGCCCTTACGGGGCATAGCTTGAGTCTAAATTCGTTTCGGGCATAATAGAAGATATCTTACTGATGTCACAACATATTTAAGGCATGTTAACTTAGGAAACCTGTATATGGCTCTTATGGTTACCCGTTACGCATCCTTCGCGTTCGGTTCGGTTTATGTAACTAGTTTGCATAAATTGACCGAAACGGGTCAAACCTTATCATTTTAATCTCAAAATCTAGAATGTGTTTAGTTTACCCATATTAAGTCTTCAAACTTGTCGGGTCTAAACCACATTCTATTCCGGTCTTCGCTTAATCACGCGTTCGAACCGTATCTTTCTTTAAAACTAACCGGTCTAAGTTTAGGCTTAAATAAAGGCCCGTTAGGATTCTAATAGGTTATTATAAACCTTCGTTCCAGAATAGGAGACCCGGTAAAAGCTACACGCACTTGCTATTTGTGATTGATACTTGCAAAGGTAAATACTTTTAACTTATTTTCCCTATACGGGCTTGGGGTATGGTATATAAAATCCCGCTTGGTTCGGGCATTGAATCTTTAATCGAATAGAGGTTAAATCATTGATATGCTCCATTTTGAAATGTTTTGTTTGCTTAAAGCCTTTGGGGGGGTTAATGACCATGTCCCGGATATCCTTGGCATCATCTTACGAGATGGCCACGACCTAAGCACGGGGTGTAGGCGTACACCCGTCAGTGCCAAAAATGAATAATGTGGTGTGTCTATTGATCTTTAACCCGGTCTACGGATCGGGCTACTGAACGCATAAGGAACATGTAATTCGTTTATAAGATTATGTTCAAATAATTATCCCAAGTTATAAAGAGTTTGTGCCACGTGCATTCAAATCAATTTTATTAAACCTTTTCTAAATGAGTCAGTTAATTGTATTTACCAGTGTAAACTAACGTATTTTCTCAAAAAGGTTAAGTGCAGGTACTACTCGTAATAGGCTGGCTTTCTCCTAGCATCCACAATAAGTCTCGCAAGCCCGGATGACATAAACTGTTGAACAATGTTTCCATTTTATTTTGATCCACCCGTGGATAAATTTCGACTGTTGTGATACTTGATATTACAATTTATTAAAGTTGAAATATATCTATCTTTTGCTTCCGCTGTGCATTTAAATATTGTGTTGTTTGACTATAATGTTACCAACCACGTCACGATACTCCCCCACCGGGCCCACCGGTCATACGTGGAAATATCGGGGTGTGACAATGGTCCACTGTATATGTTATCACAATACATTAGCTAAAATGATGAAACTATAGATCCTAGAATTGATCAATACATTAAGTAAATATAGACTTACAAATATTAGATTATATCATTTTATGGCACCCAGACTCGAAGGAGTTTATCATAAAACGAACATGTAGCAACAAAAGTTTTCTCCTTGTTGTCTAGATCGCGTATACTCCCTCTATACCAATCTGCTCCGTAATCAAGTGAATCATGTTTGGCTGGTCCGGGTCGAAAGAAGTAGCCCAGACCTCAAAGTCACGGGCTTTCCATTCTTGTAGTACGCTTGTTTTGGTCTCGTCAATAGAGATTAATGAGACCGAACCGTCAGAAAGTCCTTTTGATATCGATGTAACCAATGGATTCCAGTCTAAGCATAGACACATAGACGAGCTGACTTTTGGTTATGTACCTCTTTCAAAGCATCCCCTGCATCACGTTACAATTGATGAGTTTAAAGCATACATAGTGACATTTTATTTTATCAATTTAGTGTACCGTTTATAGAGTTTTTTTAAGTGATGAACCCTCAAGAAACCATCAGCGTCTGCTTGAGCAAGCACTGGATGTGTTGCGTTGGCTCCCACTGGGTTCCATTTCATATCAAAGATACCCGCAGTTTTCAACCTATATGACAAATCGACTCTGTCGAGGTCCACGTTGAAGAAGATGATGCAGCGTCTGCGTCTGTTTGTCTTCCCGGTATGCCATTGCCAGTTGCGCCCTAACCTATACGACGCCTTTACCTATGTAGCGGCCTTCATGACCTTTCAATGTTCTTCATAATGTAAACAAACAATCTCATAAACTCATCTACCAAACTCAAGAAAATGAAGAGTTTAAAACCCAATATTACATATATACATACCATTCTTTGCTTTTCGCATTATTGTTGTATCTAAAGGCTAGGCTCCAAATCTTCAATTTTCATCTACCATTCTACCAAATCGTAGGTTGCCGGAACCTACTGGAGTTCTCACCGGAGTGTGACCTAAAACCTAGCTTGGCAAAAAAAAAAAAATAATAACATAAGTTACAGATCTTTATTAATACGTATTGATTTACTGAAAAAATTGAATGTAGATATAGGGTTTTACCTGGTTCATCGAACAAGAATGATTTTCGCCGGATCTTGGTCGCCTGAAAGTGTAAACATAAACATAATATTTCTCAATTTTCTCCTTTGATTAAACTGTAAACATAAACAAAAATCAAACTTATCTTCCAAAAATTATAAATTTTTTACCTGGCTAGAATCAAGGGAACCCTAATCGTTCCCTACTCTGATGTGGTTCTTCAAATTAAAGGAAATCAACTTCTGATAAGAAACCATCTCTTTCGTCATCATCCACCACTCACGAAGATGCTGTATGATCTTCCATTGCCCACTTCTTAATAGGGGAATTGAGAGGATGAATTGAAGGTGAGACCCTTCCTTGGCCGGCTTCAATTGATGAAGATTAATTTAGTGTTCTTTTAGAATTCCTTGTGAAATTCCAAGAATAACCTTGCAGGCGTCTTAAAATGGCTGTTGAGTTCTCATTATATGGCTTAAACTCTTTTGTACATCCTGTTTAACAACTTGTATAAGTGGTAAAATTACATCTTTATCCATCACTTTTCCTTTATAATATATTATAGATATAACTTTTCAATCTTTTATTATTTAATATTAAAGTAGTTTATTATTATATTTACTTTTAAGTTTTAACATATTTTTTATAGTTTTTTTTTACTTTTTTAAAACCATATTTCTTTTATCATTTATTTTTTGTTTTTATAATTCTTTTATAATTTTTAAATCATATTTCCTTTATCACATTATTTGATATTTCTCTAATAGCTTAAGTTGGTTAATTTTCTTTTTAAAAACTTAAGTATGTAGTTGTCTTTAATTTTTTTTCTCGTCAACATTCCGGTATAAGTTTTGTTAAAAATAAAGTTGAACTTTATTTTTATAATAATATATAGCTTTTTAATACTTTATTATTTAATATTATAACACTTTATTATTATATTCGCTTTAAATTTTTTACATATTTTTATTTTATCTTTTTAAACTATATTTTCTTTTTCATTTATCATTTGTTTTTACTAATTATTTTACATTTTTTTCTTAAATCATATTTCCTTTTATCAATTAGTTTGATATTATTTAATAACTTATGTTTGTAAAATTTTTCTAAGTACCTAGTGATTTTTTTATAATAATATATAACTTTTTAATATTTTTATTTAATATTATAATAGTTTATTATTATTTTTACTTTTAAGTTTTAACATATTTTTATTATTTTTTTACCTTTTTTAAAACCATATTTGTTTTATCACTTATCTTTTGTTTTTAACAATTCTTTTTTATTTTTTATATCATAGTTCCTTTGTCACATAATTTGAAATTTCTCTAATAACCTAAGTTTGTTAATTTTCTTTTTAAAAACTTAAGTACGTAGTTGTGTTTAAGTTTTTTCCCATCAACATCCCGATATTAGTTTTGTTAAAAATGAAGGTTTATTCAAAATATGGTATTTATTTGGGGTTGTAAAACAGTATGATTATAAACTAAGCCGATTCTGACGGTTTAGTTTTCTAAACAAATGCTCAATTTTCAAATAACGTTTGTTTTACATTATCATTTGCTCTGTTTCACCACAATGCGCGACGTCAACAAACCTAGTAAATTATAAAATTTCATCAAAGCACTTCAACATAAGAATATGTGTTGTGAAGGGGGTGAAAGTGATTTTTTTGCTGACACCGAGCGATTTCGCTTTTCACACCCACTAAAATGTGTTATAAAGTCTAACACGTGAGTGGTTCTTTTGTTAAAGGGGTGTGAGATGTGTGAATAAGGTTGGTTGGTTGGTTGAAGAAGTGATCTGATAGATTAGTTATCACGCCCACAGAGAAAGCTATAGAAATATGGGCAACGCCCTTTCATGCCTGGGTGTTACGCGCTCACGGTCCACCGTGGCACACGTCCTCATCCATCTTTAACTCCCACGATACATAGTCTAACCGTGAACGCAACTAGGATATTATATATCTTCTTATAATCAAAGGTCGATGGCTTTTGCCACCGACCTACGACACCTCTATACTTTCAAATAGGGGTGTGCACGGTTCGGTTTGGTTCGGTTTTTAGGTAAAATCAAAACCGAAACCGAAATGTCGGTTTTCGGTTTTTCAAAACCGTTCAGTTTCGGTTTTTTCGGTTTTTACACTGGTTCTGTTCAATTTTTGGGTTATTTCGGTTTTTGAAACAAAAGTAAGTAAAATTGAAAAATAAAAAAGTATAATTCAGAATTTAAGAATCTTTCTTATATGTTTACATTTAAATTAATATACTTCATAACTTTAACTAAAGAAGTTTACATAAACCTAACCTTCTAATCTCTTTTTATGCTTCTTCAAAATTTTTATTATGACTTTTTCTTATATAATACGCTGAAGATTGTTTAATTTATATACTAAATTTTGTTATTTGTTATAGGCAATAGATAAATCATCTCAATTATAAATAAACATCTTAATGTTTTTATTATAAGTACTTAATATTCAAGAATAAAATTAATAATTTCTAATAGCATGGGTTAAACACTTAAACTTAAACATAAAAATATATGTTTTTTTTTCGTTTCGGTTATTGAAAATGTTTATCCGAAAACCGAACCAAAATTTTTGGTTATTAAAAATCCGAAAACCGAACCGTCGGTTTTTGTTTCGGTTCGGTTTTGTCTGTTGTTTCGGTTTTCTGCTCACCCCTACTTTTAAAATACTCATTTTCACCCCCTATATTTTCTATAAACTCTAAAAATTGTCATTTTTACCCCTTGAGTTCTAACTTTTCAAATTTACCTCACATATTTTCATTCTTTAGTTTAAAAGAAAAAAAAAACTATTTTCTCACATGGTTATTTTTATGTACTTGTCAGTATAAATTCACGTCCGACGCAGTTTTTTTTGGAAACGAGTCGAGTCAAATAAAACGCGTTTTCATGTTTATTTTTATGTACGTTTTCAGTTGATATATGTTTTGACGTAAATTAAAAAGACAATATTTTTACACGTGTTTCTTTTAATATACGTGTCGGTATAAATTCACGCTTCAACATAAACGATATAAATTCACGTTTCTACATGTTTTTTTTTTGTAAACGAGTTTGATCAAATATAATATGCTTTCTTGCTTATTTTTGCGTACATTTTCGTTTGGTATACGTTTTGACGTAAACTGTGTTTGGAAACAAGTTAGGTCAAACATAATACGTTTTCATTGGACAATATACATTCGAGTTACTGTACGTTTTGACACCGCCAAACCCTGATGCAAAGGTAATGGTAGCGTAGTGGTTAGGTGGAACACTCACTAAACAAACCAACCCGGGTTTTATTCCCTTTCTTTTTCTAGACGCAATGCTTATATAAATTACATTAAGTTAGATCACATAATATGACGCTAGCTATAAACAACTAAGACATTGTTGCGAGAAACACGAGAACAATATAGTCATCTACCTATAATTGTCACACCCCGATTTCCACATGTCACCGGTGGGCCCGGTAGGGGAGTATCGTGACGTGGTTGGCAACATAATAGTCAAACAACACAATATATAAATATGCACAGCGGAAGCAAATGAAAAATATAAATTCAACTTTAATAATATTGTAATATCGTGTATCACAACAGTTGAATGTTTGTCCACAGAAGGATAAAAAATAAATAGTAGTTCAACAGACGGTAGGCATCTTAAGCTTGCGAGACTCTTTATTGATGCTAAGGAGAAAATCCCAGCCAATTACGCTTAGTACCTGCATTTAATCTTTTTGGGAAAATACGTCAGTTTACACTGGTAAATACAATCAACTGACTCATTTTGGAAAATGATTAAAAATTGGTTTGGATGCACATGGCATAAACATTTTATAACTTGGGAGAATTATTTAAATATATAATCTTGTGAACGAATTACATGTTCCTTATGCGTTCAGTAGCCCGGACGTACCAGGTTAAAGATCAATAGACACACCACATCAACTATTTATGCACTGACGAGTGTACGCTTACACTCCGCGCTTAGGTCGTGGCCATTTCGTAAAATGATGCCAAGGATATCCGGGACATGGTCATTAACCCCCCAAAGGCTTTTAAGTAAATAAAACTGTTTAAACGAGCCGATCAAATTATTAAATTAACCACCCAACGATGGAATATTTGATGCTCGATCAAGCGGTATTCTATATACCGTGACCCAAGCCCGTATAGGGAAAATAAGTTAAAAGTATTTACCCGAGCAATGTAATAATCACAATAAGCAAATGCAAGTAGCTTTTACTGGTACTCCTAATCTGGAACGAAGGTTTATAATAACCTATTAGAATCCTAACGGGTCTTTAATTAAGCTAAAGCTTAGACCGGTTAGTTTCAAAGATACGGTTCGTACGCACGATTAAGCGATGACCGGATAGAATGTGATTTGGACCCAACAAGTTTGAAGACTTGTTTAATATGGGTATATTATACACATTCTGGATTTTGAGATAAAACCGATAAGGTTTGACCCGTTTCGGCTAATTTATTTAAACTAGTTACATAAACCGAACCGAACGCGTAATAAGCGTAACGGGTAATAATGAGAGCCATTTACAGGTTTCCTAAGTTAATATGCTTCAAATATGTTGTGACATCAGTAAGATATCATTTATTATGCCCGAACTGAATTTAAACACAAACTATGCCCCGTAGGGGTAGTTTGGTCATTTATAAGGTGATAAAAGAGTTTAAGTAGTATCCTGAGTTACAGGTCTGATGTAATCAGCAAAGGTAATCAATTTACTAAGTTATATCAGTAGGGTATTGTATATATGTGAAATTTATCAATTATAACCAAACTATGCACCGTAGGGGCATTTTGGTAATTTCACATAAGCCGAAAAGCTCAAAACTGAAGTCTGAGTTAAACAACCTTTGCTTACTGTTAAAATATTATAATTTACCTCAAATATCAGTAGGTATCACCCTTTGTATGTTTAAAATAGTTTTAGTACATACTAGGCGTTAAAAACGCTTAATTAGGCGATTAGAAGCCGTTTCCGGGTTCTATATAGAAATCTGATATTTTTATTATTCCAGGAGGTTTAAAATAATTTATTTATCATATGTAATCAGTAGAAAAAAGTTTGGAATCAATTAGATTTGTAAAACTCATTTTATAGCCCGTAAGGGCAAAACCGACAATTAACAGATTAAGCCTACGACTCTAAGTTATGCTCAGCCTAAAATTAATTAAAAATATTCAAAAATCGCAAAATAATATATTACATCAGTGGGTATTAAGTTTGATATCAAAAAGTAGGTGTAAATAGGCTATACGCTAATTATGTCGTTTAATCGCGAAATAAGCTTCTAATTACGCTAATGAGCATAACTCTCAATCTACACCTCAAACTGATGTCAAATTTTGGGTGCAAGTTTATATATCAGTAACTAAGGTTTCTACTCTTTTACATTTTCAAAAATCACGTTTTAAGGTGAAAAGGGCATAATGGTCAACATATGAGCAATTAACGGAATCATGCATATTAATTGGATAACTAATGATCCGAGGTGTATAATCACAGAGGGTTATACTAGCATGTAACCTGGTCCAAATAAAGCTCTAAGTCATTTCTAAAACATACCATAACGGGTCAGAACTGAAAGTCAAAGCAAAAGTCAAACTATGCGACTTTTGGTTCCGAACCGGGTCTCTACTGAAAATTGTCGGGTTGAACATGTTTAGACATGTTCTTACATTCATTACCAAGTTATATTAATGATCAAACAGGTTGTATGTGTTCTACATTGCTAATCATGCATAAATTAGAATTTAAGTATCCTGTTGACTTTTTATTAACAAGTTTGACCCGACATTTGACCTAGTTAGAGTGGGAATCAGGGGGAACCCTTTTGAGGGTTTATTACCCACATAATTACCTACTTAAAGGTACTTTTAATTTGAGATTTAACTGAGCCATTATTAATTAATCTCGAAGTCAAACCGTAATTACGATGGTTTGAATTTTAGCTAAATAACTAAGCTAAACTTAATTAAAGAAGGTTAAGCAAACTTACAAGTGTCTAATGATTGATTAGGAAGGCCTGGAAGGTGTTCTTGTGCTCCACAATTGATCAGAAGTTGTTTGAGGAATGAATGATCAAAGTGTTGCACTTAGGAGCTTTATATAGTAACCAAGACTCCACAAAGTGTTGACAAATAAGTCTACTACTAACCATAACCTTCCCACAAGTGTCCCTAGATGTTTAGGGGTTGTTTAGGGGACAAGAAAGATGTGGAAAATCGTTTAAAAGGTCAGAATTACGTTTAAACAGCAAACAACAAGTTTTTCTGTCGCTGGGCACTGCTTGCGCACCGTAAGAGTGTATGCTTGCGGTGCGCAAGCCTCGGGCAGAAACAAAAAATGTTTGTTCTTTCAGGATTTCGAAGGGGCAACCATCTTTTCCGAATTTGGGACCTCAATTATCAGTTGGGGCCTCTAAAATGTGCCTTGAACAGTTACATACCCTACCATTATGATATGTTTCTTTGAATCCTTTTGAAAGTGCCGAAATTGAAGGTTTACCGTAGAAATTTCCATAGGAACCTATCATGCACTTCGAATTCAATTATTGTCAAAAATTTCTGGATTTAAGATATGTTAGATGTGTGTAAAATATAATTGGGTCTTGGGATTTATAAATGAGGTCGTTCAGAGGTGAAAATTAACATGACGACACTTTTAAATCCTGCCAAAATATCTTTATTAAATCCGGGTTTACAACGCTTTTTGTCTTACATGACACGTGTCGTTATATCGTTGATCATGAATTTTCGAGGTGTTACATCCTTACCCCCCTTAAAAGAAATCTCGACCTCGAGATTTTAGAAACAAATAAGGGTATTTTTCTTTCATCGTGGATTCAACCTCCCACGTATATTCGGGACCTCGACGGGCATCCCATTTGACCTTTATAATAGGCACATGCTTCCTTCGAAGCTTCTTAACCTGTCGATCTTCAATCGACAATGGTTTTTCCACAAATTTTAAGCTCTCATCTATATGCACATCTGTATGCGGTATTACCAGTGATTCGTCAGCGAAACACTTTTTCAGATTGCAGATGTGGAACACATTGTGAATTCCACTGAGCTCTTCAGGTAAGTTTAATTTATAGGCAACTGACCCGACACGTTCGATGACCTCGAAAGGTCCTATGTATCTCGGGCTTAGCTTGCCTTTCTTACCAAATCGCATCACTCCCTTCCAGGGTGATACTTTAAGCAACACTTTGTCACCAACTTCAAAGTGAAAAGATTTACGCTTTAGATCTGCGTAACTCTTCTGCCTATCCCGGGCAGCTTTGAGACGGTCATGAATCTGGACAATCTTGTCCGTCGTTTCAAAGACTATCTCTGGTCCTGATAATTGGACATCTCCAACTTCCGCCCAACAAACGGGCGTTCTACACTTTCTACCATATAATGCCTCGAAAGGCGCAACCTTAATGCTGGTATGGTAGCTATTTTTGTAGGAGAATTCGATTAACGGTAGGTTCTTATCCCAACTACCACCCAAATCGATCACACATGCGCGTAGCATGTCTTCCAACGTTTGAATAGTACGCTCACTCTGGCCGTCCGTCTGTGGATGGTAAGCCGTACTAAAATTCAAACGTGTGCCCAAAGATTGCTGGAAACTCTTCCAAAAATGTGATGTGTATCTAGTATCTCTTTCAGAGATAATAGACACAGGTATGCCATGTAAAGCTACAATCTTATCCACGTATAATTGGGCTAACATGTCGGAGCTATAAGTCTCCTTAATGGGTAGGAAATGTGCTGACTTAGTCAGTCTGTCAACGATCACCCATATGGTATCATTTCCCTTCCTTGTCTTAGGTAACTTGGTGATAAAATCCATAGTTACCATTTCCCATTTCCATGTGGGAAGTTCAGGCTGTTGTAGCAAACCTGACGGTTTCTGATGCTCGGCTTTGACTTGCGCACATGTCAAGCATTTAGCTACATAGGTGGCTACAGACTTCTTCAAGCCTATCCACCAATAATTTGCCCTTAGATCCTGGTACATCTTATCAGCTCCAGGATGAACGGAGTATTTGGAACGATGGGCTTCCTGGAGGATGACATCTCGAAGTCCTCCATAAATTGGAACCCATATTCGTCCATTTAATCTTAGAATTCCGTCCTTGCTAAGAGTTAACTGCTCCTCAGTTACTCCTAACTTTTCATTAGGATAGTTAGCTTCCAACACAGCTTCCTTCTGTGCAGCTAACAACCTTTCAATCAAATTGTTCTTTATTTCAATGCTCTTGGCATTGATTCGGATGGGTTTCACCCTTTCCTTTCGACTCAAGGCATCGACGACTACATTCGCCTTGCCGGGATGGTATCTGATTTCACAATCATAATCATTTAAAGTCTCCATCCATCGGCGTTGCCTCATGTTCAAATCCTTCTGATTAAACAAGTGCTGGAGGCTCTTGTGATCAGAATAGATCACACACTTGATTCCATATAAATAATGCCTCCAAAGCTTTAGTGCAAATACAACGGCACCCAACTCCAAGTCATGGGTGGTGTAATTCTTTTCATGCACCTTTAACTGTCTCGAAGCATAGGCAATAACCTTGCCCTTCTGCATAAGCACACACCCCATGCCAGTGTGTGATGCATCGCAGTAAACTACGAACTCTTCGGTGCCTTCAGGCAGTGTCAGTACAGGAGCATTGCTCAACTTCTGCTTCAAAATATCAAAGGATTCCTGCTGCTTAGGACCCCGGTCAAACTTAATCTTCTTGCGCGTCAGCGAAGTCAGGGGTGCAGCAATCCTTGAGAAGTTTTCGATAAAACGCCTGTAATATCCTGCTAAGCCTAGGAAGCTACGAATCTCCGTAGGCGTCTTCGGCTCTTGCCAGTTCATAACTGCTTCAACTTTAGCGGGATCCACTTGGATACCACGCTCACTGACCACATGTCCAAGGAATTGGACCTCTCGAAGCCAAAATTCGCACTTGGAAAATTTGGCGTAGAGTTTCTCATGATGTAGATGTTTAAGAATACAACGAAGGTGTTTCTCGTGGTCAGCTTGGTTCTTTGAGTAAATGAGTATGTCTTCGATGAAAACGATGACGAATTTATCTAAGTACGGCTTGCAAACGCGATTCATGAGATCCATGAACGCGGCCGGTGCATTAGTGAGCCCAAAAGGCATCACTAGGAACTCGTAATGACCATAACGAGTCCTAAATGCAGTTTTATGTACGTCTTCATCTCTAACCTTCAGTTGGTGGTAGCCTGACCTCAAATCAATCTTCGAGAAATAACTTGCCCCTTGCAGTTGATCGAACAAATCATCGATCCTGGGCAAAGGATACCTATTCTTTATAGTGACTTTGTTAAGTTCACGGTAATCGATGCATAGACGCATCGATCCGTCCTTCTTCTTGACAAACAGGACTGGCGCTCCCCAAGGAGATGAACTAGGTTTAATGAAACCTTTAGCTAGCAATTCATCCAGTTGTGCTCTCAATTCCTTCATATCTGTTGGTGTTAACCTGTAAGGCGCTCTAGCAACAGGTGCTGCTCTAGGGATGATGTCAATTCTGAATTCGACTTGTTTATCTGGTGGCAACCCAGGTAGTTCTTCAGGAAACACTTCAGGGTATTCAGAAATGACAGGAATGTCTTCCATCTTGGGTTTCGGCTCATCAATAGTAACCTGTGCCATGTAGATGACACAACCCTTCTTCAAACATCTCGAGGCCTTGAGCATAGTCACTTGCTCAGGCAATCCATACCGGGTATCTCCCTGAATGGTAATTGATTCGCCAGATGGAGTCTTGATCACCACTTGTTTTCTATTGCAGACAATCTGGTCCTGGTTATGAGATAACCAGTCCATGCCTAACACGATGTCGAACCCGGCTAACTTCAAAGGAAGTAAGGACAAAGGAAAAGAGTGGTCCTTAATGGATATGAAACATCCATCTAGTATGGTCGAGGCGGTTTCTATGGTGCCATCGGCTAACTCAACATCATACTTTACGCTTAAGGTTTTAACAGGCAATTTCAACAATTCGCAAAACTTATTATCTACAAATGACTTATCGGCTCCTGAATCAAAAAGCACTCTTGCATAAACGTCA
Organism: Helianthus tuberosus; assembly: GCA_030545235.1. NCBI lineage: Eukaryota > Viridiplantae > Streptophyta > Magnoliopsida > Asterales > Asteraceae > Helianthus > Helianthus tuberosus. Next base: position 15,223,876 of record CM060359.1, on the reverse strand, counting down.
TTTATAAGGAATGTACCTGTTATGACATTATCGTCTTGCACAGCCTCCTTCGCATCCATCCTAAAGACCCTCGCATTGGTCTTCTTGGCCTTTTCAGGCTTCTTGGCGTATTTAGGGCAGTTGGTTTTAATGTGCCCTTTCTCATTGCAACTGTAGCAAGTTGCATCCTTCAGCTTTTTGCAATCCAAGGTCTTGTGGTCCTTGGATTTGCATATACCACAGGCAAAAGTCTTCGACTGAGTCTGTGAGTTCGACTCTAACCTGCACTTCCCAAAGTGCTGTTTCTTGCAAATCTTGCATTTGGGCTTCTCACCAGACTGATGCCCATCTTTCCTTGACTCCGATCCTTTCTTGTTGTCACAGTTCCCACGGTGCTTCTTGTTCGACCTCCGTGAATTATCATCTTCACGTTTTCTCTTCTCAGCATCTTTGTTCCTCAGCGATCTTTGTCTGACCGCATCCAGAGTGAGGGACAGAGATATGTCAGCTACAGATCTGAAAGTAGCTGGCCGAGAAGCCTTCACGCTTGCCTTTATCTCGGGGGCTAAACCACCGATAAAACGAGCTATTCTTTTTGGTTCCGGGGTCACCAGATATGGAACCAACCGGGACATTGTGTTGAAGCTCGTGAGGTAAGCTTGACAGTCAAGGTTTGTCATCACTAATGATAGAAAATCAGACTCTATCTTCTCCACCTCATGCTGAGGGCAGTAATTTTCTTTGATGAGGGAAACAAAATGATCCCATGACATGTTGTACAATGGGATATTCCCGGTCGCTTGAATTAGAGATCTCCACCAGGCTAAAGCTTCACCCTTAAAAGATTGCGACACAAACTTGACTACATCCCTCTCAGCGCATCCGCTGATATCCACAACCGTGTCCATCTCGTCTAACCACGTCATGCAGTCAATGGCTCCCTTTTCCCAGTAAAATCCCTGGGCTTGCACGAGACAAAGTATTTATAGGAGCAACCCTTAGTACGGGGTTCTTGATTAAGTACAACCTGTTGAGAGGAGAGTCTATCATCATCTTTCTTGGGTTCTTCCTTTTTGGAAGGTGGCTTCGAATGCGGCATAGATAGGGTCCTACTTCGAGTCCCACTATACTCTTCGTACTGCCGCTCTAAAGCTTTTGTAACTGCGTCGTCTACCAACGCTTTCAATTCAGCACCCGTTAAATGAACTCGGGCGTTATCAATATTCTCCACTGGATGGCTATTAATTTCGTCTGAGTTAGCCATTTTAATTGAACTGTTACAGAAAACAAGGACAATAGTTTATTTGGGAGTTTATTATGGAATTGCCCCTTAGGGTAATTCATTAACCATGGTAAACAGAGACCATATTTGGTTAATTTATTAATCGTATTTAATTAGGATTTCAATTATAATTTATCCTAATTATAAACAATAATTTAAATATATTAGCACATAAGGCCTAGTCACAAGGACATTTTAAATTATAAGCTATGATTTCAGAGAATCAAGGCTTTTAAGGTTTGAACATAGTTTATTACCTTTATCAGACAGGGAGTCATAGCTACCACTGTCTTTCGGCTCATATGGAAATGAGCAGGGCCCGTAGGCACCATATTACCACGTATGGTAAAAATATGATCATCCTAATTGATGATCTAACCCATGATTCAGAGATCATTAAGTTGGGTTAGGAATCTTTAGAAAGATCCTTATATAAATGACGTGTATGATTTTAACGAATCACGTCTGCCAGGAGTGTTAACATGTTTTCAGATGTTAACTGGGATTTGAATCTTTTTAACAGGCCTTACCATCTTGGGCCGGTCTTTTAATTGACCCGAAGGCTAGGTTTCACCTTTAAGATCCTTAATTAGTAATTAAATAGGCAGATTATTTTTTTAAAAGGAATGAATTTTAATTTATTTATTTCATATATAATTTATTCATGCATAATATGGCAAAGATGAAATTTATAAATTAAACATTCCATTAATCATTAATAGATTACATGTTGCCCTAAACGGGACTTTTCAATAAACAAACTTACCCACGCAGGGGTTTAAACAAGAACTTACCCACGCAGGGGCTTAATAACAAACATACCCACGTAGGGGCTTAATAACATAACAGTCCACGCAGGGACTTACACAAATAACATACCCTCACAGGGGGTAACAGAAAGATAGACCCACGCAGGGGTCAAAACAAATAAGCATACCCACGTAGGGGTTTATACAGCAAGACTGGCCCACGCAGGGGCTCAACAACAATTGGAAGGATTCAGTGGTCCTTCTTTCTCTTCCCTTTAATCAGGCTTGTCAATCCTTAGAAGAAAGTTTGTCGCTCCCTTCGGTCTCTGTGAAAGTCTCGATCCACTTGATCCAACCTTTGAAGAATTTCTTCTCTTTCAGGTGGGGAAAACCGTGGCGGTTGCGATTGTTGTCGGATGATAGGTCTTGCAGGTATCTGGTACCCATGAGTTGGGTACCCTACTCCCCATGGGTCTCCATACGGTCCTTGGGTGTTATAGTTAGCCGCTACCAAGTATGGGTCGGCTTCTGCGTAGTTGTAGTTGGTATGCACTGGCGGTTCAAACGGGTTATACGCCATGGAACCCGTGAATGCCGGAATCGGGTTATCAAAACCCATAGGCGGTGGTTGCGGTGCAACTGGGTGCTAAGGTCCACCCATTTGTGGGTCCTCCTGAAGTGGCGGGTAATGGCTGGCACTTGATTGTCGTGGAGAACTAAAATGAAAGTCCCCCGCTCGCGCAGACATTCGCGCTCCGGTTCTCCTACGCCTTGGCGGTTGCGGAGGTGCCGATTGAACTGGTGGCGGTGGGGGTGGTGGCATGACTGCCACAAATCTTGAATCCTCAGAGGGATCCTGTTGCTGCTGCTGTTGAGGCGGTGAATGGCGAGGAGGTGTATAATACCATTCGTGCCGGGTAAACATAGCTTGAAAGCTGTCTGGACCACCGTAGGGTGATCCGTGGAAAGAAGACTCGTCAGAGATCTCTATCGGGTGGTTTGGTGTACCACTGGCAGGTTCGACGGGGTCTGTATCCTCGTCCATATCATCCGCGTGATCTCCCGAGAAATGATCTTCCGGCCCCAATGGGTTAAAACCCGCTGGTTCTGGTATGTAATTGGCCGGGTTAAACCGGCCCCTGAAGACAGGTGTAGGGTCTCCAAAAGAGTTGTGCGATAAGGATCGCTGTAATGGTATGTATGAAGGTTGAGGGTTGTTGGGCTCATACTCCGGCTGTGGTCCATAAGGGTTATGAACAGGAGGTGTCGAACTGTGCGAAACCGACCGTCTAGCCGGTTCGAAAAGGTTCCTCCGGTTCTGTCGAGGGTCGTCACTCTCGGTGGCAGAAGGAGCTCGCACATGCGAAGGTCCTGCTTCGTTGTCATTGGGGGCGGTGATTGGCCCCTTGCCTCGTCCTCTTCTTCTAAAGAATCTTGGCGGCATTTTCAATCCTGTCAATATAACATGAGATAACAACAAAAATATATAAAATGAAGTAAAGGACAAAACAAAAATAGAATTTGTCTTATGTTATATGTCTAGACTCGAAAGTTTAGAAATATGCAATTGTGTCATTGAGATTAAACACAAAAGGCTAGTGTTTAATTCCCTCAATGTTGGCTCTAATACCAACCTGTCACACCCCGATTTCCACATGTCACCGGTGGGCCCGGTAGGGGAGTATCGTGACGTGGTTGGCAACATAATAGTCAAACAACACAATATATAAATATGCACAGCGGAAGCAAATGAAAAATATAAATTCAACTTTAATAATATTGTAATATCGTGTATCACAACAGTTGAATGTTTGTCCACAGAAGGATCAAAAATAAATAGTAGTTCAACAGACGGTAGGCATCTTAAGCTTGCGAGACTCTTTATTGATGCTAAGGAGAAAATCCCAGCCAATTACGCTTAGTACCTGCATTTAATCTTTTTGGGAAAATACGTCAGTTTACACTGGTAAATACAATCAACTGACTCATTTTGGAAAATGATTAAAAATTGGTTTGGATGCACATGGCATAAACATTTTATAACTTGGGAGAATTATTTAAATATATAATCTTGTGAACGAATTACATGTTCCTTATGCGTTCAGTAGCCCGGACGTACCAGGTTAAAGATCAATAGACACACCACATCAACTATTTATGCACTGACGAGTGTACGCTTACACTCCGCGCTTAGGTCGTGGCCATTTCGTAAAATGATGCCAAGGATATCCGGGACATGGTCATTAACCCCCCAAAGGCTTTTAAGTAAATAAAACTGTTTAAACGAGCCGATCAAATTATTAAATTAACCACCCAACGATGGAATATTTGATGCTCGATCAAGCGGTATTCTATATACCGTGACCCAAGCCCGTATAGGGAAAATAAGTTAAAAGTATTTACCCGAGCAATGTAATAATCACAATAAGCAAATGCAAGTAGCTTTTACTGGTACTCCTAATCTGGAACGAAGGTTTATAATAACCTATTAGAATCCTAACGGGTCTTTAATTAAGCTAAAGCTTAGACCGGTTAGTTTCAAAGATACGGTTCGTACGCACGATTAAGCGATGACCGGATAGAATGTGATTTGGACCCAACAAGTTTGAAGACTTGTTTAATATGGGTATATTATACACATTCTGGATTTTGAGATAAAACCGATAAGGTTTGACCCGTTTCGGCTAATTTATTTAAACTAGTTACATAAACCGAACCGAACGCGTAATAAGCGTAACGGGTAATAATGAGAGCCATTTACAGGTTTCCTAAGTTAATATGCTTCAAATATGTTGTGACATCAGTAAGATATCATTTATTATGCCCGAACTGAATTTAAACACAAACTATGCCCCATAGGGGTAGTTTGGTCATTTATAAGGTGATAAAAGAGTTTAAGTAGTATCCTGAGTTACAGGTCTGATGTAATCAGCAAAGGTAATCAATTTACTAAGTTATATCAGTAGGGTATTGTATATATGTGAAATTTATCAATTATAACCAAACTATGCACCGTAGGGGCATTTTGGTAATTTCACATAAGCCGAAAAGCTCAAAACTGAAGTCTGAGTTAAACAACCTTTGCTTACTGTTAAAATATTATAATTTACCTCAAATATCAGTAGGTATCACCCTTTGTATGTTTAAAATAGTTTTAGTACATACTAGGCGTTAAAAACGCTTAATTAGGCGATTAGAAGCCGTTTCCGGGTTCTATATAGAAATCTGATATTTTTATTATTCCAGGAGGTTTAAAATAATTTATTTATCATATGTAATCAGTAGAAAAAAGTTTGGAATCAATTAGATTTGTAAAACTCATTTTATAGCCCGTAAGGGCAAAACCGACAATTAACAGATTAAGCCTACGACTCTAAGTTATGCTCAGCCTAAAATTAATTAAAAATCTTCAAAAATCGCAAAATAATATATTACATCAGTGGGTATTAAGTTTGATATCAAAAAGTAGGTGTAAATAGGCTATACGCTAATTATGTCGTTTAATCGCGAAATAAGCTTCTAATTACGCTAATGAGCATAACTCTCAATCTACACCTCAAACTGATGTCAAATTTTGGGTGCAAGTTTATATATCAGTAACTAAGGTTTCTACTCTTTTACATTTTCAAAAATCACGTTTTAAGGTGAAAAGGGCATAATGGTCAACATATGAGCAATTAACGGAATCATGCATATTAATTGGATAACTAATGATCCGAGGTGTATAATCACAGAGGGTTATACTAGCATGTAACCTGGTCCAAATAAAGCTCTAAGGCATTTCTAAAACATACCATAACGGGTCAGAACTGAAAGTCAAAGCAAAAGTCAAACTATGCGACTTTCGGTTCCGAACTGGGTCTCTACTGAAAATTGTCGGGTTGAAGATGTTTAGAAATGTTCTTACATTTATTACCAAGTTATATTAATGATCAAACAGGTTGTATGTGTTCTACATTGCTAATCATGCATAAATTAGAATTTAAGTATCCTGTTGACTTTTTATTAACAAGTTTGACCTGACATTTGACCTAGTTAGAGTGGGAATCCGGGGGAACCCTTTTGAGGGTTTATTACCCACATAATTACCTACTTAAAGGTAATTTTAATTCGAGATTTGACTGAGCCATTATTAATTAATCTCGAAGTCAAACCGTAATTACGATGGTTTGACTTTTAGCTAAATAACTAAGCTAAACTTAATTAAAGAAGGTTAAGCAAACTTACAAGTGTCTAATGATTGATTAGGAAGGCCTGGAAGGTGTTCTTGTGCTCCACAATTGATCAGAAGTTGTTTGAGGAATGAATGATCAAAGTGTTGCACTTAGGAGCTTTATATAGTAACCAAGACTCCACAAAGTGTTGACAAATAAGTCTACTACTGACCATAACCTTCCCACAAGTGTCCCTAGATGTTTAGGGGTTGTTTAGGGGACAAGAAAGATGTGGAAAATCGTTTAAAAGGTCAGAATTACGTTTAAACAGCAAACAGCAAGTTTTTCTGTCGCTGGGCACTGCTTGCGCACCGCAAGAGTGTATGCTTGCGGTGCGCAAGCCTCAGGCAGAAACAAAAAATGTTTGTTCTTTCAGGATTTCGAAGGGGCAACCATCTTTTCCGAATTTGGGACCTCAATTATCAGTTAGGGCCTCTAAAATGTGCATTGAACAGTTACATACCCTACCATTATGATATGTTTCTTTGAATCCTTTTGAAAGTGCCGAAATTGAAGGTTTACCGTAGAAATTTCCATAGGAACCTATCATGCACTTCGAATTCAATTATTGTCAAAAATTTCTGGATTTAAGATATGTTAGATGTGTGTAAACTATAATTGGGTCTTGGGATTTATAAATGAGGTCGTTCAGAGGTGAAAATTAACATGACGACACTTTTAAATCCTGCCAAAACATCTTTATTAAATCCGGGTTTACAACGCTTTTTGTCTTACATGACACGTGTCGTTATATCATTGATCATGAATTTTCGAGGTGTTACAATAATTAAATCCTATAATTAATTAAATCCCTCCACTTGTGGCCTAGTGGTAGGAGACTTGAGTTTTTCAATAGAGACTAAAGTTCAATTCCCACCTATGTCATATTGGTGTGTATATTGGCAATGAAGGATTTGGACTAGGCCTTTTGTGAGGTTGTCAGTTCAATTCCCGAGCTCAATCGGGTTTTCGTCACACCGTGTGTTACGCCAGAGAGTTCTGCTCTTGTGGTGGTACAACGCCTCTTAAGTGACAGCCGACGGTATGGTTTTCCGAGGGAACGCCCAAAAATGCTAAACTTTGAAGGCATCGTGGACCCAGTTAAGACAACATAGTCTAGCTAAAGTGAAACAATACGAGACTCTCCAATTTAGAGAGTGTAGTAACCTTATACATGAATTTCACCGTTAAAAAAAAATATCTACCTATAATTAAGTTTGACACCTTTCATGTTACCCACCTTGGCTCATACATGTAACATGTGTACCCCACCCTTCACTCAACTGAAAAACCTTTTGTACATATACCCTATTCACCTTTGTTTTACTGATTTTCTGTAAATCATCGGAGAAGATACGTATGCAATGGTTTTCCGTTTCAATTTTCCGGCACCGTTAATTGAAAAAACTAGTTTCTATTATTAGTCCTTTGCAAGTTTGACTTTTGTGACACCTTGAAACAAAACAAATCTCAAAAACGGAAAATCGAAAAACTTATCAATTAAATCCTTTGTTCTTCCGATTGCTTTGCTGGAGCCGGACCGAAAAAACACTACCGCAGGAACGAAGGTTTGACTGATCTAGATCCTGCCAGTTCGTAACCTCCCCGCAAGCGAGTTATTGATTAGTAACCGCTGATTACACTTGCTATCGGACCACCTCGATCAGAAGCCAACTTGTTTCCGAGTTGCTGCCGCACGAACAACCTACTCGTTGTCGGCTACCTTAACAGTACCACGCGCGCTGCTTCGACGAACCAGTACCGCCGGCCTCGACCTTCTTGATCGCCGGCCCGTTAGACTTCTTAGCCGCCGATTAAGAACCCGAGTACCCGTTTGTTATCGACGATTGAACTTGGCTCTGATACCAATTCAAGTCCTAATCGAATAATCAAACACAAGAACAAGAACGAATAGAATAACTCTTCAAGAACTTTTATTATAATCAAGAAAATATAACTCAAAAAACTTGATTACAATAACTCATAAAACCATAACTCGGTTTATCTTCTCTTGACTCTTAATAATGTCTAACCCTAACTTGGTTTATATAGGCTTACCCTAACTTGGTGACCAAGACATTACCAAATAACCTTAACTTGGTGACCAAGATATTACCAAATATAATTATAATGTAATTAGGAAGCTTAACCAATTATGACCAACTTGTCAGCATTGATCCCTCAAGTTCACCGACTTGTGACTTGAACTCCTTTGTCACCCTTTTCGCATCACCGAGTTGTGATGAGTCGGGAATTACCGCCAACAGTTCCTTTAATAAATACAAACAAATATTATCAATGCATAGTAGAAATTTAAATCATTACGAGAGTTCAAAGGAAGAACATCACAAAATTAAACAAAAACAAGTCAAAGAAGCCGCAAGTCTATATGAAAAACCATAAAAGAAACATCACAAGATGTTTAAACGTCACGAACATTCTCGATAAATCACATGAATCTAAATGAATGTCTGATATCGGCGCAAGAGTTGGCATGTTAGGTGCATCCTCGTTCATATTTGTCTAAACATTTTTTCCATTTCACTAGTTAGGTGCATTTTTCACCAAACCACCGGGTGACATGTTAGGTGCAATTTGGACTAAACCACAGGGTGGCAAATTGCACTTTATACTCTTCAATCAATTATGGAAATTCAATAGTAGATAACGACCAATACAATAATCGCGCAATTAGTTTGTCTCGATTTGAAATTTCAGTAGTTGTTTGATATGTTACTATTAGTTGTTTTATATGTTAGTTATAGACGAGACTAAATAAACGGTATCCTTCCTAACCAAAGTATATTAAACGGTATCCTTCCTAACCAAAGTATATAACTTGAACTTTTTAAACCAGAACCTTTAAAATTAGTCAATCAACTAATATTTACATAAATTAAGAGATATGCTTATTCAGAAATGTCCAATGCAACAACAATATAAATGATATGAACAAACAGTGGCGGAACCAGAACGATTTAGTTAGGGGGTCATCATAAGCTTATATTCTATACTAGTTTAAATTAGGGGGTCCATCTCTAAGTTTGTTATTCAAAAACTCAAAATTTATAAATAAAAATTCAAAAAGTTCCGGTGACCGAAGGGTTAACGGACCCTCCTGACCCCCCTCTGGTTCCGCCCCTGTGAACAAATAACCCACCTCACAGGCTCACAAATACTCAATTTGCCTCAACTTTACAACTTATTTTATCATAAGAACCAAATATATTACTTATTTTTTGCTTGAAGGCTAAAAAATTTGCCTCAACTTTACAACTTATTTTATCATAAGAACCAAATATTACTTATTTTTGCTTGAAGGCTAAAAACAAAACTTTACATAGCCAAAGGACTAGAAATAAAATTTTCCTTAGTCAAAAGGCTAATTGTATAAGTTACACATTTTATTGATTCTTCTAAAGGCTTAACTTGCTTTTATAGAGTTGGTGGTCTTTCCACTTTTGTTTCTTATTAACGTGGGACAAAGGAATAATGAGTAATTCTTTAACTTTAAACTAAAAACTTAATTCTTTTATGCTTTATATAGTTGTACAATATGTTTTAACACTTGTAATTACTTAAATTCTTAAATTTTAAAATTACATTTTTGTCCTTTTTATATGCATTATATTATAATATAGTATACTAGTGGGAAGGTCCACGCGTTGCAACGGGTGTCCCAACTAATATCAGATGCAATTATGTCTAGTACGAGCCACAACTGATATTCAATATATGAATTTATGTAAGTTTCATATATTTTCAACTCTGTACCTCAATAATGACATAAAAAGAAGTTAAAAGAACTTGAAACTATTTTCAGATTTACCCCAAATATTTTCATTCTTTAGTTTAAAAGGAAAAAAAAAAACTATTTTCTCACGTGGTTATTTTATGCACTTGTCGGAATAAATTCACGTTCCAACGCAGTTTTTTTTGGAAACGAGTCGAGTAAAATAAAACGCTTTTTCATGTTTATTTTTAGGGTTATTGGATTTTATCACCCCTAATTATTGACTATTAGCCGCTGCCACCCCTAACTATCACCTTGACACCCGCCACCCCCAACTTAACACTTACTTTGTTCTGTCACCGCGTCGTTAGCTGATCACTAACTTTTAAGCTTGTTACTATGCTTTTGGGGGTGTCAAAAGATCCCTAAAACCTTCCCAAGATCCCTATGACACCCCCAAAAGTATAAAAACAACATCAAAAGTTAGTGATCAGTTAACGACTTGGTGACAGAACATACTAAGTGTTAAGTTGTGGGTGACGGGCGTCAAAGTGATAGTAGAGAGTGGCAGCGACCAATAGCCAATAGTTGAGGGTGATTAAATCCAATAACCCTTATTTTTATGTACGTTTTCAGTTGATATATGTTTTGATGTAAATTAAAAAAGACAATATTTTTTCACATGCTTATTTTAATGTATGTGTCGGTATAAATTCACGCTATAAATTCACGTTTCTACATAATTTTTTTTCGTAAACGAGTTTGATCAAATATAGTATGTTTTCTTGCTTATTTTTGCGTACATTTTCGTTTGGTATACGTTTTGACGTAAACTGTGTTTGGAAACGAGTTGGGTCAAACATAATACGTTTTCATTCGACCATATAAATTTGAGTTACTGTACGTTTTGACGCCGCTAAACCTTGATGCAAAGGTAATGGTAGCGTAGTGGTTAGGTGGAACACTAACTAAACAAACCAACCCGGGTTTTATTCCCTTTCTTTTTCTAGACGCAATGCTTATATAAATTACATTAAGTTATATCACATGATATGACGCTAGCTATAAACAACTAAGACATTGTTGCGAGACACACGAGAACAATCTAGTCATCCACCTATAATTAAATCCCTTCATTTGTGGTCTAGTGGTAGGAGGTTTGGGTTTTCCAATAGAGACTCAAGTTCAATTCCCACTTGTGTTATATTGGTGTATATATTGGCAATGAAGGATTTGGACTAGGCCTTGTGTGAGATTGTCAATTCAATTCCCGAGCCCACCTGGGTTTTCGTCACACCGTCTGTTACGCCAGAGAGTTCTGCTCTTGTGGTGGTACAACGACTGTCAAGTGGCAGCCGGCGGTATGGTTTTCCTGTGAAACGCCCAAAAAAGCCAAACTTTGAAGGCAGCGTGGGCCCGGTTATGACAACATGGTCTGGCCAAAGTGGAACAATACGAGACTCTCCGATTTAAAGAGTGCAGTACCCTTAAACATTAATTTTACTGTTTTGCAAAAAAATATCTACCTATAATTAAGTTTGACACCTTTCATGTGACCCACCTCGGCTCGTACGTGTAACATGTGTACCCCACACCCCTTCACTCAATTGAAAAACCTTTTGTACATATACCCTATTGACCTCTATTCAACGGATTTTCTGTAAATCATCAGAGAAGATCACGTATGCAATGGTTTTCCGTCTCAATTTTCCGGCACCGTTAATTTCACTTTGGAATGTCATCATCATTTTCTTTCTCTGCATCATGATGCTTCAGAAAGCCAGTGCTCAAACTGTTCCTCGAACGGATCCTTCTGAAGGTACTCTCAAATTCTTTCTCAATTCTTACAGTTTGTTAGATTGAATACGCGGTTCAGCGGATTAATATTTGATATTCGACTATTCGAGTCTAGTATTCAAGTGTTTGGATCTAATTTTAGCTCATGATGCGTATTGTAATTCAGTCGGTTTTTATTTCGTGCCAGAATATGCAGTGGCGAAGCTTGACCATGAAAACGGGGGTCGAAAACGTATATACCCAAAAATTTCTATAGAACCGGGGGGTCGAAAACATATATACCCAAAAATTTCTATGCGAAAACTACATATATAACACTACTGAGCGAAAAGTTCGGGGGGTCGGGCGCCCCTCCCGGCCCCTCTTAAGCTACGCCCTTGAGAATATGAACAAAAACTTTGTTAAAGTTAAATGAACGAACATGAACATGCGTTCGTGTCTGTTCAATTCGTTTAGAATAGTTGTCAAAGTTCAGAAATGTTTGGAAACAGATATGATGTTTCCTTAACAAGATAATACATAAGTTGTCAAAGTTCAGAAATGTTTGGAAACAGTTATCCTGTTTCCTTAACCAGATAATACATATCAAAATGTGTAAAATATTGCCAATGATCTCTAGATCAAGTGGTGGAGGGCTTGCATTGCTATTTCGACTCCCACTTGGTGCAGAGTGAGGCACTGGGCCAATGATAGGAGACCCAGGGAAACCTGGGTTGGATCCTTGAGCCAAACGGGTTTTGCCGGTAATTTCACTGTCGTGCCTACGGGCGGGTGGGTTATCGGGTTTTCCCCGGAATTGGTGGTGGATTCGGGTTACTCTCGGAGTACTCCGTTTGTCCAGTGGGTGTCCTAAGAGTGCTCGGGATTGAGTTTGTTTGGCCGTTAAAAAAAAGTGTAAAATATTCTGAGAAATTTTGAAGGCATTGATTCGTCAAAATTGGGGACTATACTTTTAGCAAGTATTGTCGTATTGACTAGCTGGAGGCTTTTTGAAAGAGAAATCATAAATTAATTATTTCGGTTTCTTTATTTATTTTAATTTAAACTTAAAAGTTAAAACAATTTGTAAAGTAAGAAGTGGACTTGTAGTATATAAATATGGTAAAGTTTGTTATGTATTACTTTTTAATTATTGTTTTAAATAGTCCATTGTGAATATTTGAAGATATTTATGATAGTTGGTAGGCATAAATTACATATATAAATTACATAGTAGAAATTATTGCATGTCCTTACAAAAAAAAGATAAATTACATAGTAGAAATTATTGCATGTCCTTACAAAAAAATAAAAAGAAATTATTGCATGTATTTATGATTGTAGGTTTATAGTGTGATGTGACATTCTTACCAATTTATATAAACAACTTGTAACATAAATTAACAACTCATTGTATTTTGCTGACTTCATAGTTGAAAGACTTGCATGTTGACTTTGCAGTTACCAAAACAAGAACCTTTTAATTCTATTCTCTCATGTTCACAACTAAGAGTTCAAGGAACATTTTTATAAAAGAAATTCAGATTTTATAAAATGTGTTCCAGACTCTTAATTAACGAGCGAAAAGTCGTGTTCCACAGTTTTTTTTTTTTTATAAAGGTTTAAATAAAAGAGGAGAAACAGAAGAAAGCTTGATGCTTACCTTCTTTCTTCCAATTTAGAGAAGAAAGAAGGTGACCAAATTCCAACTCTTTAACTTATAGTTGGAAAATTGTAATTTTTATTCTTCTCACGTCGGAAACACATAAAATTTAATTTTCAATTATTTTTTCTTAGAAATCTAGAACATGAAATTACATTATATCTTTCGATTTCCTTCCTTTTCTTTTGTACTCCTTAATTCTCATTCCCTTCTTTTAATGATGGTACAGTTAGCGCGTTAAACTTGATATTTGAAAAATGGGACGTGCAAATACCGAGGGACCTGTGGAACATAAGCGGAGAACCATGCACTGGAACAGCCCTCGGACAAGATTTCGATGAGGATTACAACAATCCATCCATCGAATGTGATTGTACCTTCGACAACAACTCCACTTGTCATATTATCAAACTGTAAGTCTTTTGTTTTCTTGATGATCATTTTGACATGGAATCACCAGATTTGAAATTACATTTAATATTATTGTGAATTTACATATAAATGCGTGTTCTTTGACCAATTGTGTTGCGTAAAAAAGTTTTAAACTGGTGTTCTAAAACTTCTCATCTTCTGCATCCAGCAAAGTCCAACAACTTAACAGGCAAGGGGTCATTCCTGAAGAACTTGCTACTCTAACTTATCTCACTGTATTGTATGCATTTTTCCTTTTCTTTTCTTAAATTGTTTTAGTGATGGTATCATTTCTATATGCAATCAGTTATATCTTTCACCTCTGCAGGAAAATTGATCAGAACTCGTTCACTGGTACCTTGCCCGCGTTCCTTGGAAATTTTTCTTCCATGATGTACTTGTAAGTGTAGGATGTTTATTAAGTTATTTATTTCAGTTGACATATATTTATAATCACAGTTTTGAATTACTTCATGGTGGTGAACTTTAATTTGATTGATGCTTAACAGGTCGTTAGCCCATAATCAGTTCTCTGGTATGATACCCCGGGAGCTTGGAAATCTTAAAGAACTAATAATGCTGTGAGTACTTAATGTCATTTTCTACTTATAGTTATTTTATTTCATTGCATTCCATTATCTTCTTTCTTTGTTTATAAATAAAAGTTGGATATTTACAATACGGTTAACGTTGTCACTTTGTTTCAGGGCTATTAGTTCCAATAATTTTTCAGGCACTCTTCCCCCAGAACTTGGAAACCTAGTCAATATGCGACTACTGTACGTTTCTTTGAATATATGAATGATATATACACACATAGATAATTCATACAATCTTAACAAAAATTTGCAGTTACCTCGACAGTTGTGGTGCTGGCGGGGAGATTCCCTCAACATTTGCTCGCCTCACAAATATGCGGGAGATGTACTAATTTTTTTGTCCCATGAATATTCTTTTATTTTTGAGTAACGTGCAATTTGCCTCTCTGTGGTTTGGTGGCGGGAGCAGCTTGCCAGCCTCAAACTTAAATTTTGCTGCTTGCAAAATGTAACACTTTGCACCCCTGCCGTCTATTGAAATATAAATGAAATATAACGTTCAATAGACGACAGGGTTGCAAAGTGTTACATTTCGCAAGTAGAAGGACGCACGCAACAAAAATTAAGTTTGAGGGTGTCAGCCTGCTCCTGCCACCAAGGAGGCAAATTGCACTTGACTCTTTATTTTTTAAGAATAAGTGAAAACCATGTATATTGTATTCACTTATTTTTTTGCTTTCAGGTGGGCTTCAGACAACCCATTTTCTGGAAAGATACCTTCTTTTATAGGCAACTGGACACAGTTAGAGAAGCTGTGAGTAAGAATGGTTATAATGCACTATTTCTATAGGTACAAAAATGTAATTTCTCATTTTGTAGATGTTTGATTTTATAGAAGACTACAAGGGAATAATTTCGAAGGTCCTATACCAGCTAGTTTTTCAAATTTAACCTTATTGCAATCTTTGTAAGCTACATGTTTTCTCTCTTTCTACATTTTCTCTCTTTAGATATCTCCGCCTATGTTTATTCAGTTACGTGAATTTTGTAGGCGAATAAGTGATTTGCAGAATGTGAGTTCATCTCTTGATTTTATCACAGATTTAAGGAATCTAACTGACTTGTAAGGGACATAAATCTCTTTCAAATGCTATGATATATGCTAGAGGTGGCAGAAGACCGGGTAGAATGGGTAAGGGGTTCGGGTGTACGTGTTGAAACGGGTTGGGTTGAGTTCACCCGAAACGCTTTTTGTCTACCTTTTGGATTACCTAGTGTGTTAAATATGATTACAATAACTATATGATTACAAAATTAACTCAATTTTTTGGGTGATATGATATAGGAGGCTGTCTGCATTATAACTAAACTTTTGGGGACTTTCGGTCCATTTAATTCTTTTCCTATATAACTATTTTTTATTTATACGTTTACCCATTAGAGTTAAGAGACACCCGAATCGACCCATTAACTAGTAAATGGGTCAAAATTGCCACCTTTACTATATTTCTATCTTCTTATGGAGTTTTCAGACATATACCAAGTTACTAACTGTTTTACTAATGTTTTGACTAGAATTATAAGAAATGCATTAGTTTCTGGTCCTATTCCAACAGGCATTATTCAATTGCAAAAACTTGTTACACTGTAAGTTAAGTAAATATACTTTCCAGAATTTTCTAAAAGGCGGACTGTATTTCATGCACTATTCATTCTCTTTGGCAGAGATTTAAGCTTCAACAATTTAAATGGTTCACTTCCACAAACATTAATGAACATGAGTTCCCTAGTTTCTTTGTAAGTTATTATAGTATCTGATAAATGTAGCTGTTTCTGTTATAGGAAGTTTTTTTATTTGTTGTAATTTTTATACTATTTTATATACGTAGTTGTTAATCGTTCTTTATGTGGTCAGGTTTCTTGGAAACAATAGCCTGACTGGTTCTCTTCTTCCTGACAAAAGTGAAAATCTTCAGAACATGTAAGTTGATTACAACTACTTGAACATTAATCAATTATTAGTATTTCCTAAGATTTCATTCTCATGGTGTTTTTGAAATTTTAATGTCTCAGAGATTTGTCTTACAATCATCTGTCGGGATCTTTTCCTCGATGGGTGATTCCATCATGGGCAATGGCTAATCTGCAATTGTATGTTTACTTCTCTGCTTTGTTTTTCAGGAATTTAGTGGCTAAAGACTTTGGTGGCACATAACTTTAAATTTGAAATGTTTGTTTATTATTTCAGGAATTTGGTGGCTAATAACTTCAATTTTGACAGCTCAAACACAAGGTAATCATTTACATACCCGTGTTATTTGATATGGTCATTGTTTCGAGCTGTCAGATACCCTAACTATTTATTTAGATTTACTGCATTCAGGTGTTTTATATTATTTTGAATACTTGCATCACCATTTGCAGCATTTTCCTAGGATTAAATTGTCTTCAGCGAGGCTTTCCTTGCCACAGGAACACGACGCCCTGTAAGAATTTTTATCCTCCAAGAATTTTTATTCATTGAATTTAGTCAGAAATGATACGTTGATCAACCTGGCGATTGATGATGATATTTGTTGCTTGCTAAAGACACCAGCTTTGCAATCAAGTGTGGTGGCTCAGAAATGAGGTCCACGAACAACATATTATTCGAGGCTGAGAATGCTACAACCCTTGGACCAGCTTCCTATTACGTACATGAAGAAAAATGGGCAGTTAGCAATGGAGGCATTGTCATTGACCGAATTCAACGCGACCCGTCATTTGTAGCTTCCACCTCAATCCAAGTCAATAACACAAGATATCCGGAACTTTACAGAACTTCTAGAAAGTCTCCAGGCTCTCTTAGATACTATGGTTTAGGGCTGGAAAACGGGCCTTATACTATAACCCTTTTCTTTGCAGAGACCGTTTTCAACCGAACCCCACACACCTGGCAGGGTCATGGGAGACGTGTCTTTGATATTTACATCCAGGTTAGATCTTTAAATATTGTTTTTTTTTTCAATTATGCAAAGTCGACTTAAATACGTTCTTATGTTCTCTAGGGAAATCGTAGACAGAAGGATTTTGATATATCAAAGGAGGCAGGTGGTATTGGAATAGCTCTTGAAAAGAATTTTGACGTTATTGTGACACAAAGTTATCTTGAAATTCATCTGTTTTGGGCTGGCAAGGGGACCTGCTGCATACCTGAACAAGGAGATTATGGACCTTTAATATCTGCCATAAGAGTTTCTGCTGGTATCAAACATGGAATACATACATGTTATTTCTTTCTGTTTCGAATCTAGTGATTGTTAACTTTTTTTTATAACAGATTTCAAACTCAAGAGCAATTCAAACAAAACTGGAATGATCATTGGTATTGTAGCTGGCGTGACGTGTGTCGGCCTTCTGCTCTTAGTTTTTGGTGTGTACATGAAAAGGAAAAGGTCAAAACATGTGGAAGAAGATGGTAAGATTTTAATTTCGTAGTACTTTTTTTTTTAAAATCATTTTTGTATCTTGGAGGGAGTCCTTACCCTCTTTTTTCTTTCATTTTTAGCAGAGTTTCTTGGGATGGGGCCTAAAGTAAAAACTTATACCTATGCGGAACTGAGAAGTGCAACGGCAGATTTCAGTAGTTCAAATTTGCTCGGAGAGGGTGGTTTTGGACATGTTTACAAGGTTTGATATTAACTGATTTGCGCTCATATGATTGCATTCTATATTTTTTATCCCTATATATTCCAAGTTCAGTTATATCATAACCACCGAATCTCGTATCCCTTTATCTTTATTTTACAAAAAAATGTTTTATCGTATCATGTTTCACAAAAGTCGCATTTGCAAAAACTATTTTGTTCTAAATGACTCTTTATTTTAGAACAAGTCATTCATCCTTATTCTTTTTGGGAAAACTGTATAAAAAGTTACTGAATTTCGACTGATTTTGTTTCATATACTACCCTTTGTTTTCACGACACAACAAATTTTCAGAAGATAAAAATTTGTAAAGAACGGCGCAAGACGTAAATACTTATTATTTTTAATGACAATGGACTACTTCATATCATATTTTATTTTTTATTTTGAAAATTTACTAGCACCTGCAGAGGTGGTACCAATGAAATTATTTTCTGATCCGCGGTGGTAGGATACTGTTATACTTGTTTTTAGGTGTTGTTTTTGCTGCCAATTGTACATTATAAATCTTTGTGATATGTAAAGAGTAGTTCCAAAATTCACCGTTTAAATTGATTGCGCATAATTGTTTTTTTTAGTTTTGTTTAATAACAAGTTATAATATGTCCCAGGGGATACTGAATGATGGAAGTGTGGTAGCCGTGAAGCAACTGTCGGTAGCGTCACACCATGGAAAGAGTCAGTTTATAACAGAAATTTCAACCATTTCAGCTGTCCAACCTTGGAACCTTGTAAAGTTGCATGGTTCTTGTATTGAAGGATCTAAAAGACTCCTTGTTTATGAGTATCTTGAAAATAAAAGTCTTGATCAGGCGCTCTTTGGTATGTGAAATATTTATACGCCTTGATCATATTTTAGTAAATACATTTCACATGTTTAGAACAAAAGAGGGGAAACATCAATATCTTCTTCTGTCCCAAAATTATTGTCCACATTTCTATTCTAATTTTTCGAGCCCGGGGTCTCACTGGAAGCAGCCTCTCTATTCCTATGGGGTAGAGGTAAGGCTGTCTACATCTTACCCTCCTCAAACCCTACCTTAGCTTTGCTATTGGTGGGATTTACTGAGTATGATGATGATGATGATGATGATTTCTATTCTAATTTTTTCCGAAAACAATTCCCAAATTTAAAATTGAAGAGATATAAATTATTAATATTCCCATTTTACCTTAACTACTCTTATCATCATATATGCATTAAGGGTAACATACACATATTCTGCTAACTAAAAGCTGCATTAGTTGTACATATCTTAAGTCATGTATTTATGATCATGGGCAATTATTTAGGGACGGAGGAAATAATAATTATGATCAATCTTCATGGTTTTTTCCATTGTTGATCAATTTGCATATTATTGGGTCGATTCGTGTTATGTTTTATCTTTAATGAGTCAAACATGTAAATAGAAAACCTTAGTTTTAAAGGAAATGTGAAAAGTGTAACTTTGATGCATAAACCTCCTAAATCATTTTATTCAACAGTTTAGATTATTACTGAACTAATATGATTTTACTAATCATTTTTGACACTAACTATCTAAGAAATAACAAAACATTATGGGACAAAAATGTTCTGGGTCAATCTGTGGCTTGGATTGGCCCTACCTGTTTCAACATGTTCCAGGTGCTCATGTGGGACAAAAATGTTCCCGGTCAATCTTGTGATCTATATCTATATCTAAATATCTTCCTATCTTGATTTATCTTAGGAAAAAACAATCTGCACCTTGACTGGTCAACTCGCTTTAATATATGCTTGGGAACGGCAAGGGGACTGGCTTACCTTCATGAGGAATCAAGGCCTAGAATTGTGCATCGCGATGTGAAATCAAGTAATATTTTGCTTGATGGGGAGTTATGCCCCAAAATATCAGACTTTGGATTAGCAAAATTATACGATGATAAGCGAACCCACATGAGTACCCGTGTTGCAGGAACTATGTGAGTTCTTCTAGACTTGTTTAAGAAATATGTTACTTTCATTTACTAACTAACTAACTATCAATAACATGTATCCTATATAGTGGCTATCTTGCACCAGAGTATGCAATGCGGGGTCATTTGACATCAAAGGCTGATGTTTTTGGATTTGGAGTTGTTTGTCTGGAGATTCTTAGTGGGAGGCCCAACTCTGAGGAGAATCTGGATCCCGAACGGAAGTATCTGCTACAATGGGTAAGATGATTGGTGATGTATTTGGCCCGTGGCTTGAAAAGCTGATGCTTGATATAGATTGCCTAAATCTTGAGTCTAGTTGGTCTCCGCTGGGTTCATATGAGCTTGAGTTTTGGCTCGGCTCGTATATGCTTGGTTCATATGGCTCATATAAAATTAGAAGTGAACTTTTAAACAATTTACAAAAGTTGTGTTTAGTCAAGACTAGCGCACGGATTAAAACAAGCTTTTTGTTAGCCATATCGTATTGACTATGCTTGTACACATGAATCTTAAGAGGTGGCAACATGGGTGGGCCCACTAGTTTCAGTTAATGGGTCAAAATAGATTTGTGTTGAAACTAGTCATATTTTAGTATGGGCACGTGGTTTAAAAAAAGAGTTGGGTTAAAACTACTTATATTTTAGTACGGGTTCGGTGCGTTTGGTTTGCCTTGCCCTCATGACACCATTTGTTCATTGTTTTTTTCTATAAATAGTTACTTGAGAATTATGATTGCAAACGATATTACTATAGTAATAATCTAAATCTTTAGACAAAATCGATTTAGTCAAAAATGGACTTAAGATGACTTTCAACGCTTTGACCCGTTCCCCTTTTAGCTGATGTTTGAGATAAAACACAACACACATGGGTAAAGTTGCCACCATACTAGGTATTTTTTTGTGGTGATAGTGAGAACCCATTACCTGAAAACTCACGGGACTCCATCCATTACCATGTGGTTGTATTAAGATGAATAACAATTTCCTTAATTTCTTCATATATAATAATAAAAGAATTTATGGTATTTTTCAGGCATGGAGTCTATACGAAAGCAACCGACACTTGGAACTTATAGATCCATCTTTGTCATCTTTTGACGAACATGAAGCTACCCGTATGATAGGGGTGGCCCTTTTATGTGTTCAAGCATCGCCAACTTTAAGACCAGCAATGTCGCGGGTGATTGCCATGCTTTCGTGTGACGCTGAAATAACCCCAGTCACAACAAAACCAAGTTACTTGACAGATTGGGATTTTAATGATATTACCAACACTTTCGGTGATGAAGAACCTATTTCTTCTGAAAGTACAACCATGCTGACTGCAACTGAAACTGCAACTACAACTACTACTACAGCTACAACTACAAATACAACGACTACAAATACAACGTTGTTAACCGGTGTTGAGTCCATGTCATCACCCATAATGCTGTCAGAGTTAATAAACAATGGGAGTCTTAGAGAAGGAAGGTGACACACTATTGTTGATTATTGTTCATATGGTTGCATTGAGTTTGGAGTCGTATAAAGGTGGTTCCAGAGCTATGTAGGGTCGTGAGATTCAACTATGGTTTGTATGAGTTTAAAAGAACAACAAAGTACTAATATCGGTATTTGAACCTGTATTGGTATTTGTTTTTATGGTTTTTGAGCGTGGTAAAACATTTGTCGATATCCTTTTGGGCATTCATGATTTTACCTTTTTGGGTAACATGAAACAATTTTTGTGTAATTAAACCATTGTAAATAACTTTTTTAATATTGTAATGCACATAATTTATTACCGAACCGGTACCACCAGAGCAATATCGGTACTTGTACATGAGACAGTTAATTTGGGTAACATGGGTTGGACGTCACCCGAAGACTACTTTTAATGTGTAGAACCTCCTAAATGACTATTATTAAGTGATTCAAATTACTACCATAATAAAATTGTTTTTGTAATCATAATTAGACACAACTATACATAAAAATAAAAATTGGAAAAAAATATCAGAAGCTCAGCTCAACAAAACCTGACATGCACTAAAAAATATCTGTTTTACCCCAAACCTGTTTTGGTTAAATCTTCCAACTGGTCTCCATCTTGGAAATCATCTTAAATGCATTCTTATTTTCTCTAGGGAAACCGTAGACAGAAGGATTTTGATATAACAAAGGAGGCAGGTGGTAATGAAAGAGCTCTTGAAAAGAATTTTGATATAAGAGTGACAGAAAATCATCTTTGTATTCATATATTTTGGGCTGGGAAGGGGACCTTGTAAGTGCAGTATCCCTTGACTGATGATATCATGCCTCCTTTCAACTTTGGCTGAGACTTGATCTTTCCGGCAGAGTATAGCGATCTTCAACCATCATAATAAAAGACTTGCTGACGATCACTTATGGCCGCTTTGAGAAACCCGAAGAATCCAACATCAAAACTGTAGATCATCCCCCTCAATCTACTCCCGAATCAAGTTAACGCGAACCGACCTACAACCACATGTAAGAATATCGCTCGATACATTAATCTTCAAACCTAACCGGAAGCAGAAAGAAACATTGGATTTCCAATGCCCAACCTTGAACACTTCAAATTCCGCAAAGACATGAAGCTCAGTTCGATAAGCTAATAACAAACTAAACTTTGTAAAAATACATCCACCATCTTAATCAAAAGTCTTCAACCGTTCATGTATGATCTCATCTCGTCACGTATCCTCATGAATCAATCTCCTATCTTCACGAATCTGCTGAATCCCCGATGGCTTTCATCTCCGGTCTTCCCCTCAAATTAAGATCCCCACATTATTTCGAGACCAGAACTAATCTTCTCTACTCTAAACAGCAACTTAATAAGGCTCAATCTTCACCTAGTCGTCAACCGAGAATTCAACTTTATCACGTCCATACTTGATTAAAAACACTAGCACACTTGATAAAACTCCATCATACACGAGCCTTTTCACGCACAAGCTTTAGATTTATGAAGAAAATAGGAAATTTTTAACTCCCCCTATTTCTTCGTGAACTGTCAAAGTCCAATCAAGTCTTGTTTTATTCACCTCTAATGCTCGATAAGAGTCTCAACTTGTTACACGAATCTCTAGTAAGAACCACATTAATAACCATGGATTGCCATTACCGAACAAAATTTAGCGGAAAATTTTTCATCACCAAAAATTTCCCAAACACTCTACTTATCAAACTTATCAAAATCCATCATTTACAAAAAATGGAATTTCGACATTTTCAGGCTTTTTTTAATTTTTTTGCTCCTCATCCTCACTTAATCCGTAGAACACCTAAAATCCGGAGAACAAATCCAATAAAGACGAAAGGAGGCCAACCCTTAACAGTGAATTGCTAACACTAAAGTTCGGAAACAAAATCCAAACCCGGGTTGCTTAAAGTGAAGGAGAAACTCTGAAGTAACTGTAAACTCAATGATAAATCCGAAAAGCTCTTGTAAAACAGACAGTAATTGATTTTATTATAAACCTGGAACATATGAGAGTCTCGGGAACTCCGGAGAGTCAGTTTTAACATAAAAAACCCGAAACACATGAAATAGAAACCCGGACCAAACTCCAACGAGACCGGAACACTTTGGACTTTAACGAAACCCGAAAACCATCACACGAGTTAAAACTCTGAGTCAATGGATGTTAGGAAACCCGGAGACCCAGCCCTTTAAACCAAGACAGGAAGAGTGTTCCTCTTTTGTTCTTTAACAAACCCGGAATGAACAGTTTAAACATAATCAAACAAAACCTAGAAACTTACTGTTGACTTCTTCTAATGTTTAAAGAAACCCGGAATGAATCACCAAAGCAAGAACCTGGACCCGGCTTATTTTAAAGGTAAAAGGTAACTCCGGAGACCATAGTCAACCCATGAAACCCAGAAATCACTTAACCCGGACAGGAACACTCGGCCAGAAACAGCTAAACTCGAAACAACTGAATTTCTGAAACTCGGAGATAAAATTTTCTTAGTTCAAAAACTCGGTCATAGAAAACATCAGACTGTAATTCTGAACCAACAGTTAAACTCGGACATATCACGTAAAAATTTACATTAAATGGGACAGATCATGTAAACCCTGAACGATAAAACTCTGAACATACAGTTTAACTCGGAAGCACATATTTAGGAAACAAACTTGAAGCTTTATCTGGGACTATTTTAATCGGAAAACACAAATCCGAACCAACTTTACAAAAACATCTCAGACTGAAATTCTGTTTATAATAAACTCTGGATACAGTATTAACATATGTGTAAACCCGGACTATGTCAAAACATGGAACTTAAGAAAAATTCGGACTCCTTTAAATTGCTTAAACTCGGATCTCTTGACATAAAACTTAAACTCGGAAGGTTTCAAAAAGGTAAACCCTGAATAATCTTCTTAGAAATTTAAACTGGACACACCAATTTAATTAGAAAGCAAACTCAGACAATGATCAAGAACTAGAACAACTTTAAAACTCGGACAAACTCAATAAACTCTGAATAGAACTCAAACTCGGAAGGGATGATTTATTGAAAATAAACTTGGACTAATAGTTTGAACTCGGAAAGCCTGAATAAACTTAAACTCTGAATTATGTTAATCAGTAAACTCGAATAAAGTCCAAAAGCTTAACTCTGAATGCACTTAAGCTTGTAAACCCTGAACTCTTATAAAGTAAACCCTTAAGATGTAAGCTCTGACCTCTTAAAATGTAAACCCTGACACTAAGTTAATCCGGACAAGAGGAAACCTGCTTCAGGATATCTCACAAGTGTGACTTCGCACAAGTTCAACAATAATCCGGAAACACAAACACTGAAGGAAAACTCTGACCGGATGTTGATAGATTAACTCGGACAGGTATAACACTTACATAAATCCGGACATAGCCTTTTTCAGATCAAAACCCTAGAACTACAACAACTTGGAAAACAAGAAAAACCATCATAGCCCACGAACAACTTCATTTTCTTCAAGTTTTCTAAAGAATCTTCACGTCTTCAAGATGTTTGGCGGAAACAAACATCAAATCAAGAGCAATGGTGATTCGGAAGGCGGTTAGACCATTCCGAATCGGTAACCATGCTTTGATACCACTGTTAAAGCTCCCAATCGATGACGAACATCAAACATTGCACTTGATTCAAGACATGAAGAACAATCATAAACACAAAAGATAGAAAGATGTAGAAGATGAATCTCTTTATTAACGAATCAGTCATCATAGATTACATACCAAAAGAGTATACATCATCTACAAGCTGGTTTATATCACAAAGATCTAAACCTAGCTTTCTCTCACTAACACATAGTCTCTATTTCTCTCTAGAATTCACACACTGATGGAGAATTGCTGGGATTTGTGAGAGATGCACCAAGCTCTAAAGGGTTGCCCTAATCTACCCTATACAACACATATATATAGACTAGGGACTAAACCCGGACAAAACTTATTGTCCGGGATACAAAACAGATAATTCGGACAACAATAATAATAATCATCATATTCCGAGTTTAACATCATAAACTCGGAACTAATAAAACGTCCGAATTCTTCACTTGGCTTGGACTTTGTTGACCATTGACCAGAACTGATAAAGCACAGTTACCCGGCAGGAAAGGAGGAATGATATCATCAGTCAAGGGGGAGTCTGTAAGTGCAGTATCCGGTGACTGAAGATATCAATGTCAGACAGAACTGATAGCAATAGTTAAGGGGGAGTTTGTAAGTGCAGTTCCTGCCGGGTAACTGTGCTTTATCAGTTCTGGTCAATGGTCAACAAAGTCCAAGCTAAGTGAAGAATTCGGACGTTTTATTAGTTCCGAGTTTATGATGTTAAACTCGGAATATGATGATTATTATTATTGTTGTCCGAATTATCTGTTTTGTATCCCGAACAATATGTTTTGTCCGGGTTTAGTCCCTTGTCTATATATATGTGTTGTATAGGTTAGATTAGGGCAACCCTTTAGAGCTTGGTGCATCTCTCACAAATCCCAGCAATTCTCCATCAGTGTGTGAATTCTAGAGAGGGAGGGAGACTATGTGTTAGTAAGAGAAAGCTAGGTTTTGATCTTTGTGATATAAACCAACTTGTAGATGATGTATATTCTTTTGGTATGCAATATGTGATGACTGATTCGTTAATAAAGAGATTCATCCTCTACATCTTTCTATCTTTTGTGTTTATGATTGTTCTTCATGTCTTGAATCAAGTGCAATGTTTGATGTTCGTCATCGATCGGGTGCTTTAACAGACCTGCTGCTTACCTGAACAGAGAGATTATGGACCTTTAATTTCTGCCATAAGTGTTACCAAACATGGAATACATATATGTTATTTTGTTTTGTTCTAATTCTAGTGACTGACTAGTTTTTTAAATTACAGATATTAAAGTTAAGAGTAGTTCAAATAAAAAGCGGGTTAAGGAGGGAGTATTGATACGAAACGGGCTTGTCTACTATTATGTTATTGCTTTTGTTTATTTAATTTAAGTCTTTTGATAGTTTGCATGTGTCTAGGACCATTATGGCCTTTCATCTTTTATTGGGACCGGTGTCTTGTGTAACTATGGTTATTTTATATTTGGTGATTAAAACCTGGTAGCCGATTATATTCTGGGTCATCCAGAAATCGGTTTTCTTCTATTTTGTTGCATTCTGCTTCTTAACCCTATCACGGACATGGAATACATATGTGTTATTTCATAATGTTCTGAATCTAGTGATTTCTAACATTTTTTGATAATAGATTGCAAAGTTAAGAGCAATTCAAACAAAATTGGATTGATCATTGGTATTGTAGCTGGTTTGATGTCTGTCAGCCTTCTGCTCTTAGTTTTTGGTTTGTACATGAAAATGAAAAGGTCAAAACATGGGGAAGAACATGGTAATGAATTTAATATAGTTTTAGAATGGAAATGGATGTGAATTCAAAAGATAAAGGCCTGATTCGAGATAGGCAATCTCCAATACAAGAGTTTTTATAAGGAAATTAACAAGATAAAAATAGCAAACCTATATTGGTGGCAGAAAGAAGATTCCTCCAGCAATACTAGCTTGCTAAAACATATGATCAATATAAACCTTTGAAGAAAAATTAGATGTTGATGTACTAGGTTGTTGAAACATATGTATAGAAATAATATATCTATTTTGGGTTACTTGATGTTTTGATTTGGATGTCATTGTGTATATTTGTTATGATTTGGAAATTTCATAAATGGTTACATTTTAAAGCTTTGTAAAAAATATAAATGGCTAAGAAATGGTAGCATATATAAATTTGTGGCAAAACAATGGTAAAACGGTAGCAAAATAGTGACAAAAGGCGGTAGCAAAACAGTGAAAAAAAAAGGGAAGTAAAATAGGGTAGCAAAAAATAAAACGGTAGCAAAATGGTGATAAAAAACGGTGACAAAAAGTGGTAGCAAAATGGTGACAAAATTACGGTAGCAAAAAATAAAATGGTAGCAAACAGGTGAAAGGGCAATTGCTATGTGTGCATTTCTTACCGAGTTTTTTTGTAACAAAACGATGACAAAAAAAGCAATTGCCACTATTTTGCGATGAAAATGTGGTGGCAAAAGCCCAATTTTCTAGTAGTGAATTAATATAAAATTATACATCGTAAAAACAATATATTAGATAACGTTGATTGATCATGTGTATAGATTCAATTGTCTATTCAACTTATGAGTTAGGTCTATGATACAAACAAAAATAATGTCACAAGTAAATTTGCCACTTGCACTAGTGCTTTCATTATGAATCTTTCTTTCCACATGGAGTTGTGGCAGGTTCCAAGAGACTTTCCAATTTGCAATCAGTGTAGGCACTAGGAAAGTACTTGCAAATAGACTCAAAAAAGTGGTAGGGTCGGTTGTTTTTGAGTTTCGAACAAGGTTCTTAGCAAATAGAAACTATCATGGACGACTCTTTAAGTTTAAATGAAATTAGTGAGATTCCCCCCACTTCGCGGCGGGAATCAGTCGATATTAGTTCAGTTCGTTACGGTACCGGCATTTGCTATAGTATCATTTCAAAGAGAAAACATAACATTAGTCGAAAACAATAAAAACGAATATCAATACCAGTACTGATCTTGTTCAGTTGATATTGGTTATGTTCGTTTGCATTCTTTGTTTATTTTATTCTTGCAATATTTTTTTAAATGAACGTTGTATCATTGTCGTACCAAACCGAATTAAAACCGATTAAACAGCATCTGTATGAATCCATACCAATATTTAATTTTATTGTTAATGCTTTCGATAAACTGACACCCTATCGTTACGATATCGTACCGAACTGAACCAAACAAAATAGGTACCGGTATGCATTCATTTTTATCGTATTCTGTTTGATAATGCATACTTTGATCGTATCTTAAAAGTAATATAAGAATAAAAATGATTAAACTCAATTAAAGTAATAAAACAATAAAATAATGAAAACTTAAAAAAAAAAAACAATATCAAACAAAAATATCGAAGTACTGTTCATGGTTAGTTTCTATTCATATAGATAATTTCTTGGGTGAAAAAAAAAAACAAGCTTTTATCCTAAAAATTGAGAAAAGCTTATTATACAATCAATTGGGATTTTCGTGATTCCATTCTCCATCAAATGGGTTTCCCTAGTTTATGGAGGAAATAGGTATGAGGGATTAGGGGTGAGCAAGTTTAGGTCCGGACCGAAAATAACCGAGAACCGAAACGAAAATATACCCGACCCGAATCCAAGTACCTAGGTATTTAGATCGGTTCCAATCTTTCATATAAAATAGGGTCGGGTCGGTTCTCGGTTCTTTTCATGGTGAAACCCGACTTGGACCTATGGACCGGAACCGACCCTATATTTAGGGTAGTGAATCGGTTCTGTATTTTATGTTTGATCGGTTCTCGGGTCGGGTCGAGTTTTTCCTTTTGCTCACCCCTATGAGGGATTTTGATCTCATCCAAGGCTTAGGTTTTAATAAATGGCTCACCTACTCTACAATTTCAATGCTACAGGAGGCCTGGCAAGGTAACCCATTGTCTCCCTTAATTTTTATTATCGCAATGGATGCCTTAACCGGTTTTTTCGCAAAAGCATCATCGATTGGTAGTATTAAAGGGATTCAATTACCAAACGGCGACCCAAGTTTGACCACCACTTGATGTATGCGAACAATGTGGTTTTTAGGGAGAATGGGGTGAGGGCAACATAGGAAACATCATAAGGCTTATGAGGTGTTTCCACTTCATCTCGGTCCTTAAACTTAGTTGCAAAAAATCTAGTCTCTTCGGCCTTGATGTTGAAGAGTCAAGGGTTATAGGAGTGGCAAACATATTAAAGTGTAATAAGGGGAAGTTGCCTTGTAAATATCTTGGGTTATTAGTTGGTGCAAACATGGGCCAAGCTAGACATTGGAAAGGTGCTCTTGATTGTTTTAAAGCGAGATTGTCAAAATGGAAGTAAAAAATGTTATCTAACGGGAAAAGAATGACATTATTGAAATCAGTCTTAGATAGCCTTCCATTGTACTACTTTTCTCTTTACAAAGCACCAAAATGTGTTTTGAATACTTTGGAAAGCCTTAGAAGACGTTTTTTTGGGGTGGCGATGAAGTTAAATCAAATATAACGTGGGTTTGCTGGGAAAAGGTTATTAGCCCTATAGACAAAGGCATACTAGGACTAGGATTGGGTTTGCTAAAGGATATGATGAATGTTAGTTGACTTCTCAAGTGGCGGTGGAGGTACAAAAATGAAAAGGGTAGTTTATGGAGTTTTAATGTTAACTCGTGGTCTTATCTACCCGTTAAAGAAGGGGTGGCGAGTGTATGTAATGGTACTCTTAAAGTGGAAAAGGAGTTAGTGGAATCAAATACTCATGTCACTCATTTTCTAAAAGTTGAAATAAGGAATGGATTGTCGACTCGTTTTAGCTAAATAAATGGGTTGGTGATAAGTTTTTTAAAGATCGCTTTCCCAACTTATTCATCCTTGAAAGACATAAAAATGTTGAAGTCGCAATACATTTAGGAGCTTGGGATTGGAAGCAGGATCCGATTACTTTGGTGAAGCAAGATCAAATATCTCAGTTAATTGAGATCACTGTAGGTTTGGTACTAACAGTTGGGAAGGATAAATGGGTTTGGGAACTGGGTGCAGATTGGATCTTCTCGGTCACATCTTGCCGGAATATTTTATCCAGATTCGCGGTACCCAACTCCCATTTTGAATGGCTCAATTGGCTGCCTAAGAAGACTAATGTTTTTGGGTGGAGAGGGCTTCAAGATCGGCTACCAACTCTCAAAGGGCTGCAGAAATGGAACATCCTAAACGGTCCAGGAATGTGTCGACTGTGTGGGGAATATGAGGAGGATTCGGACCATCTTTTTGCATATTTATGTATTCAATCAGTAGTGTGGTACAAAGTGAGTGGTTGGTGTAAAATACCAGACATTTTTGTCTTCACAATGAAAGATCTATTAGGGCTGCACTCACTTTCGAAGGTTTCAAAGCAAAAAAGGCAACTGATTCAAGGCATAATTTTAGCTTCGTGTTGGGCTACATGGAAAGCAAGGAACGAGCAAATCTTCTCCGACAAACGGGTAACAATTGATAAGGTGTTTAGTGAAATGCAAGCAATGACTTTTATTTGGGTCAAGCATAGGGCGAAATTTAGTAATATGGAGTGGCAAAATGGGTGACGTTTAATGTTTATGTGTAGGTGAATCATAGCTTTGCAATCAAATGGGTGTAAGTCTGTGCATTGTATGGGCGATGTTTCTCTGTTTTTTGGCTAGTGTCTTGTTGGTCTAAAAATATTGTATATCTTATGGTAAAAGTATCTTAAGAAGTTCATCCACAATGTACAAACCTCGTAAACTCATACAAATCGTACACCTTGGCGTCACATCAGAGTTACAGACTTCCCTAAAAAATTCTCAGTTTGGTCACAAATTACAAACATCCACAAACTTCACCTCACACTCCGCATCATCACCTACCTTTACAATTATACAAATCAAATTACTTTAATTTAATCTAATTTATTTTAATTGTTTAATTTAAATATAAGGGTCGTATTATTGACACACCTTGGAAAATTAAATCGACACCTTCAATACGAATCTTATAGGCCTATACGATAAGTATTAGGTGAAATTTAAACTTCAAGGTCAGTCAAAGGCTGCATTTGGAACAAGAAGTCCAACAATTCATTCATTATATGTTATTGTCTCAGTACCCACAACACACAGTCGTTGAAGACTGACAAATTTCAATATCATTTTGGTGATTTTCTAAGGGGGTGTTTGTTTTTTCTTCAAACATCTTCAAGGGAACTGTTGTCTGCAGGCGCGCAGACGTTTCCCTTGAAGACTGTTTGTTTTTTTTTTTAAACAGATCTGAAAATGGCTTATATCATCTTAAAAAAAAAAAGCTATGAACCCTTGCTTCAAACATCTTCACACAACTCCTTCACCCACCACCGCCTCCGTCTGCCACCACCACCACCGCCCCTTCACCCACCACCGCTCCCTCTCCTTTCGCCCCCTCAACCACCACCACCCATTCCTCCGACGAACTCCACCGACTCCTCCGACGAACTCCAAACCATCACCATCTCCGACCTCACCAGTTGGGTTATAATCAAGTCATTTCTGTACAGAGCTTACCATTATTGTTTTCACTACTCTTACTAAAAAAATACTTCCAAGCTAAAAATAATAAAACGAAGAAGAGTTTGAATGGAAGATCATACCCATGCGGTTCTTGGTATCTTCCTGAACCTTGTCAATCACCTGCCAGAAGGAAAAACCAAGACCACATGAAAAACAGTCCAACTCTCGCATATAAAGAAAGAGAATGTGCAAAAAACTACCAATATATTGACATTACATTATAAGCAGCACTTAAGAATATAACCTCCTAAAACTACCAACATAATGCTATTTTTAGGCAAAAACTAATAAACTAAATTTATTAATTGTGAAGATACATTAATTAAAATGTGAGTTGGATTATGGATATGTTAATTGTGAAGATACAAAGTGTATGATGATTGTTTATGCAGGCAGTATCAATTTATAAAAACAAACAGTCTTATATTTTCAGCTTGAAGAGCTTCAGACCACATCTTCAGTTGCAGACATGAAAACAGATGAAATCAGCTTGCAGACAGTTTATGTCTGCAAAAACAAACAACACCTAAGTGTTTGTAACCTTCGTCTGATTCTGCAGACGATAACTCGTTATATGTATTTTTATGTATCAGCCTGCGATTTCCTCCGGAGGGTTCAACGATACGCTATAATATGATATTAAATTAAAAATGTGATACGAAGATCCTTAAATTTGAGATGATCAAATGCTTGAAATCGAAGATCCTTGCATTGGACACAAACCCATGGAATTTTTGGTGGATCCAAACAATATGAATGCACGCAATGAATTTGACAACTGTGACAACTTATTAAAAGTTCCTCAGGCTCACGACAACCGCACTTGTAGCAAACTGGTATTTTGGTGGCTGTTCTGGAAATTGAAGGAAAAGGACTGTGAATCTGTTTTTCAACGGGGAAGTAATGCAATGATTCCTCCCAATTGAATAGACAGACACCTGCTTCATAGGACTCACTTGAATCGTCTCGGATGTAATAACAGTACGGTTAGTGGATGTAAATTGTTGGGGTGTGACTGTTTAAACAATATGAATGCACGCAACGAATTTGAAAACTGTGACAGCTTATTAAAACTTTCTCATGTTCACGGCAACCACACTGGTAACAAACTGGTATTGCTGGCGGTTGTTCTGTAAATTGAAGGAAAAGGACCATGATTCTGTTTTTCAATGGGGATGTAATGCAATGATTCATCTCAATTGAATAGACAGACACTTGCTTCATAGGACTCACGGCAACCGCACTGGTAACAAACAGGTATTGGTGATGGCTGTTTATCACAAAAATAAACCAATGAATTTGGGGAGAATGTTCTGGAAATTGAAGGAAAAGGACTGTGATTCTGTTTTTGCAGCTACACGAGTTGTGTCTCTTTTCCTTTTTACAATTCTTTTCGTTGAGAAACTGTTGTCCAACTTAGCACACTTTTAATTCACCAAGATTAAAGCTTAAAGCTAAACCAAAATAATTTGAAGGCTTACAAATCTCACTATCATTTTGGTGATTTTCTGAGTGTTTGTAACTTTCGTCTGATTCTGAAGACGATAACTCGTTATATGTATCAGTCTGCGATTTCTTCTGCAAGGTTCAATGATATGCTATAATATGATATTAAATTAAAAATGTGATACGATACGCCACAGTTAGGGATAAAGTATTCATGGTTGGTAAGTTTTATGCTGTCGGATTGGTGATTTGAGATAAAGTTTTGCCTCGGAACAATTATGCGAATTTTGACTTTAACAGTTTGTCACAGTAGAAAAAGTTTTAGTAATTATAATACGATATTAAGTTAAAAATGTGATACGATACGCCACGATATGCTATAATACGATACTTAACGATAAAAAAACAATAAAGATTTTAAAACTAATTAAAACAAAAATAACCAATAATAAACACCAATAATAAACACCAATAACAAACCCAAAACACCAAAAACCAAACACAACACACCAAAAAATAAACTTCAAAAAATCAGTGTCTAATACGTATAGGCCTATACGATGCGTATTATGCCAGTCGCTAGACAACACCTGCACTTGCCAGTGTGTCATGTCTTTTACTTTATTCAATAGGCATCGTATAGGCTTATACAATGCGTATTAAATTGGCAAAATGTGCCAATCGATAGGCTGGTGTGCCAATATAATTCCCCAAATATAAATACAAATAAATGAATATAAAATTAAAAAAAATTCAAGTCTTCAAATTTCTTGTTTTTGAAAATGAAAATTATTTGATTATTTTATACCACAAAATTAGTCTTCTTTTGTTTTTCCTTGACCTCACATTTATAAATATCCACCTTTGTCTCCTTCGCAGGTTTCTTTCGTCCCCTTGGCCCCACAAAGGTTAGGGTATCCGGGGCACCAAGCGGGGAGTGGCTCGGTGACCACATTCCCCGATCGGGAACACCGCCGCCATCACCGCGGGGACCCGATTCGGGGTGTGGTTTCGGTGGTTGTTCACCGCGATAAGTTGGCACATGGATTGAGGAATGTGAACGTTGGGCAACGATTGTTTTTAAAAAAAAAAATTTCAATTTTTTTTAATATAAATAACCAACTTAACTCAATCTCAAATAATTTTTTTACCACACCCACCACTCTCAAACTCACTCTAAAAAATCTATCAAATACAACACAAAATGGATCCCAAGTTCTCGTTTTTTCCTCCCCTACCCGACTTTCCCGACGATGAAGGTTCTCCGTCAAACGATAGTAGCTTAATTTTCTTCCAAAATCTCATCCAACAAGCGGAGATACTAGACACGGCATCGTCTAGTAAAAAAAAAGTTGTCCCTCGAGACCGTGAGGGTGGCCACGAAACACTAATGGCCGATTATTTTGTAGAAAATCCAAAATTTAATGCCGATATTTTTCGTCAGAGGTTTCGTATGTCCAAGTCTTTGTTCCTAAAAATTGTTAGTGACGTCGAAGCGAACGACGAGTGGTTTCAAGAGGGCTTGGACGGGAGAATGAAGAAAAGTTTCACGCCGTTGCAAAAGGTTACTTCTGCGATTAAACAACTTGCAACCGGTAACCCATCAGACGAAAACGACGAGTATTTAAAGATGTCTGAAAGGACCTCTCGTGAGTGCCTTGAATATTTCTGCCAGACGGTCTGTGCAATGTATGCCGGTGAATTCTTACGTAGACCAACGAGCCACGACGTTGCGCTATTGTATCAGGCTCATGAGGAGAGACATCACCTACCTGGTATGTTGGGTAGTCTGGATTGTACACACTTCGTCTGGAGAATGTGCCCCACATAATTGCGTGGACAATATATGAGAGGCGATCATCAATACCCGACGGTTATGTTAGAGGCGGTGGCGTCTCAAGATTTGTGGATTTGGCATGCTTTTTGTGGCCCGGCGGGTTCACAAAACGACATCAACGTGCTCCAACAATCTCCGTTATTTCTTACTCAACGAAACGGAACGGAACGGTGCCATATTGTCCATTTCAGGTGAACGACCACTTATACAAACGCGGGTATTATCTTACTGATGGGATCTACCCTAGCTGGTCCGTGTTTGTGAAGTCTTTTCCATATCCTCACATCCCGAATGAAAAAAAGTTCAAGAGGCAACACGAGGCCGCAAGAAAAGATGTGAAACGGGCGTTTGGTGTGTTAAAGGCGAAGTGGGGAATACTAAAGCGTCCAATGCGTTCCAAAACGGTGAAAAAGATAAGGTTACTCGTGTATACGTGCATTATTTTACATAACATGATTATAAAAGACGACGGAAGGGCGATAGCACTGGTACACATTCAAGATCCTCCAGTCGAACCCGTCTTCGCTGAAACAGCTTATAGCGAGCTCATTGACGAAGACACGCATTGGAGACTAAAACTCGATCTCGTTGATCATCTCGGACGTTTAGATCTACCTCACCTTGAAGTGAGTTCCGACGACGAGTAGTTTGTTTTTATATTTTTCTAGTTTGAATGTAATTTTTATTTTTCTAGGTTGTTTTTTTTTTAATTTAATGAAATGTCTTTTATTTAATTTTTATTTTTATTAATATTTTTTTAATTTATAAACATGCATAATTTTACAACAAATAAAAAAAAAAAAAAAAAAAACCCAAGTCCCCTAAGAAGGGAGTGCCGCCATCAAAATGGGGTGTTAGGGGAGTTTAAGAGGGGAGTTGACGTGGCACTAGCTGATTGGTGGTGCGTAAGAGAGGGGACTCCCCTCTTAGGGGAGTGCCCCCCTCACCCTTAGACTTGCTTTTTTTTTTTTTTTTTTTTTCATTTAGCATGTTATTGAAAGAGAGGGCTCACCTACACTTGTCCATTTAAAAGTCTAAGGGTGCAGACCTATAACAAACTGGACGAGTGCCACAATGGGGAAGGACGGACATAGAAAGTCTGTTGCGTGCCAACATGGAACGGACAAGTGAAAAGAACCACCTTGTGGATGCTCTAAAACATGAATTGTAATAAGAAAACGAGTTTTTTTTTTTTTTTTTTTTTTTTTTTTTTACAGAAATCCAGTTGTTTGAGAAAAAACTTTTCACAAATAATGTCATGCTCAAAACAATTTCACAAATAGTGCCTACTTGTGAAATTGTTTTGAGCATGACATTATTTGTGAAAAGTTTTTTCTCAAACAGCAACATTTCTACAAAAATAAAGTCATGTTTTACATCGATTGAAATCTATAAAACTAAAAGTAAATATCAGTGCCGATGTTGTTCAGTCGATATCAGTTTGTTTTGTGATGGTACCGGTTCTCGCTATCGATTACGATTGAAAAGAAAATATTCTTTTTTGAATAACTTTGTTTTCAACAAAATATGAATGGAAACAAATTAATAATAATAATTAAACGCAAACACGTATTTAATCTTTTTTACGTTAACAGAAAATATTAAAAATAATAAAATAACAAAAAAAATTATTAAATGTGTATGAATGTAAAGGGTAAGGGGAGTAAATTTAAAAATTTTTAAAAACTAAAATCACTTTTCCTTTGTAATACCCGAATTTTTATTTTTATTTTATAGGGATGGTTATAAAACTAATCAAGTTTAAAAGTATTATCTGTGTACATTTATGTATGTAAAAAAATAAATATTGTACAGGTTCATATAGTTAAAAGGATCTAACAAATTAATTTGAAGTTAAAAAAAAATAGATATAGAAAGTTTCTGTAGAAAAAAAAACCGTAAACAAATTATAAATAATCTCTCTATATATGTAAAAGAATATAGATGAAATCCTAAATGATAGAATATCTTGATAAGGTTAAAACGTGTAGGCAAATTATGAAATTAGAAACACAAATGAGTCATAGAATATTAGTAAAATGAGTCATGGAATATGGAGTGATCAGAAGATAACACTTGTCCCAATGTTACCTTCTTTAACAAGGAAAAGCACTATAAAAGAAAACAAGGGTTAGACTTATAGTTATATTGTTTTAGCAAATATTATTATGACTCACTGAACTACTACTGATTGTGTCGCACCGAAAGGTGACACGCTGAAAAACTGAATGTGAACTATTGAATGTGATTATGTGACACACTGAATGTGAACTGACTATGCATTGAACTACTGAATGTGACACATTGAAGGTGACTAACTGAATATGTGTTATATATATTGTTTGATATATAGATATCGTTAAGAAACTGTATATTGTATTGTTGTCCCACTAAGTAAACCCCGCTTACTTAGGCGTACATTCTCCTTCTTATGTACGTTAGGTTGCAAGGATATTCAGGAAAGCTTGGATGAATGGTTCGAGAGAATAAAGACGCACATAGATTTTCATAAAAGTTTAAAATGTTTTGTACAATATTTCGACCTTTTAAAATAATGGAAGAGTTTTATAATTTATGGAATGATGTTCTGACCTCTGATGTACTGTATAAGTGACATGTCAGCCCAAATCAGGTTAGGGTGTTACATCCTTAGTACAGTTATTTGTGAGTGAAAGTAGTATATTAAATTTGTGTATTATTAAAAGTGTGTTTTAAAATATGTAGTTATGATGATACCTTTATGTGTGTCAAAAGTTTGTGTAATTTTTTTAGACTATACAATATATTTATATATACGAAGACCTTTATATTAATATAGCTAAACATAAAAAAGGGTTAATGGATTTAAACACCTCCAACTATTATCATTTGGCCGCTGGCACTCTCAACTTTGACTTTAACTCATACCACACCCAACTTAACACTTGGATTGTTGTGTCACCCCGTCGTTAAATAAACACTACCTGGGTTAGTTCTTTTTGCTGACGTAGCCAATATTTGCTGATGTGGCATGCTGATGGATCCAAGGGGTCGCCCCGCTACTCTTGACGCGTAAAGTTTGGAAAAATTTAACGTTTTTTCGATTTCGTTGCCCCTATAGAAAAGAAAATTTTAAAACGTTGTCCATTGACATTTTTTCTATATCCATCACTGTTCGTAAATCAGTAAGAATGTCATATCAAATTATAAATATAAAACATATATACGTGATATAATTACTCTTAAATGTTTTATATATTTTTATGTGGGTTAATGGAGGTAAACACCCCCAACTATTGCCATTTGGCCGCTGGCACTCTCAACTTTGACTTTGGCTCACACCACTCCCAACTTAACACTTGGGTTGATGTGTCACCCCGTCGTTAAATAAACACTAACTGGGTTAGTTCTTTTTGCAGACGTAGCCAATATTTGCTGATGTGGCGGTGGTGGATCTCAACGGCACGACACTCAACGGCGCCCCCCTTTCTCGTTTTTCTGATGACGGTGGTGTTTGTACGACAAATTTCCGGCTGCCGACTATGAAGATGGTGCTGCTGAGTGAGGAAGATGATGAGTCGGAACTGACCGACGGAGGCACTTGCCCTCGGAAATTCACCGGCGACCTTTGGTCGGCGTCGACGGCGGACGTGGAGCTTATATACAGCAGGTTCGAGTTTGCTGATGTGCCACATCAGCATGTGTGTGTATATTGGATACACCAGCATGCCACATCAGCAAATATTGGCCACATCAGCAAAAAGAACTGACCCAGTTAGTGTTTATTTAACGACGGGGTGACACAGCAACCCAAGTGTTAAGTTGGGAGTGGTGTGAGCCAAAGTCAAAGTTGTGAGTGCCAGTGGACAAATGACAATAGTTGGGGGTGTTTAAATCCATTAACCCACATAAAAATATATAAA
Organism: Helianthus tuberosus; assembly: GCA_030545235.1. NCBI lineage: Eukaryota > Viridiplantae > Streptophyta > Magnoliopsida > Asterales > Asteraceae > Helianthus > Helianthus tuberosus. The sequence goes on along the minus strand of CM060359.1, from coordinate 15,185,030 downwards.
ACATTTAAGAGTAATTATATCACGTATATATGTTTTATATTTATAATTTGATATGACATTCTTACTGATTTACGAACAGTGATGGATCTAGAAAAAATGTCAATGGACAACATTTTAAAATTTTCTTTTCTATAGGGGCAACGAAATCGAAAAAACGTTAAATTTTTCCAAACTTTACATTATTGTCAAAGCGTCAAGGGTAGCAGGGGCGACCCCTTGTCTCAAGCTATATCCGCCCAGTTTACGAAGGTTGACATTTTAACAATTAACAATTTGTAAGATAAATGAACAACTCTGTATTAAATATATTGAACTAATTAATATCTTTAGGAGAAAAAATCTGTCGATACATAAAAAATAGCATATGTCACACCTCTGTATTTGTTAAAGATGCATGTATTAATTTATTATCAACTTGTATTTTAGTACTAGAGATACAAATTTATGAAACTCGGACTGGTTCCAGTTCGATCAAGTCATCAAGATCACAACAGCAGTCACGGGTAAAAAGAGAAATGGAAAACACATTTATCAGAGTAGATGACCTGTCAGGTTTCCAAATATATTTCTTCCTATTTTAGCTTTGGTTTAACTTTGTAGAATAGTAACCAAGTTTTAAAAGTGTTTTAATTAGGTCATTTAAATTTCAAAAGTGTTTCAATCAGGTCACTTAACATTCATTTTTATTGAAATTAAGGGTTTTTTCATCCATTTCATAGGTAACCGTGGTGATGTGGATTTTTGTTTCTTTTTTCTCTTTTATTTGATGCTAAAGTCGAGTGATGACGTGAATTGTATCTTGTTTTTTTTTTAATTTTTAATTTAATTAAATGGTTTTTATTTTTTATAAGTATAATTTCATATATTAAAATAATTCGACCCCAGCATCTTATGCTCTATTTTTTTCTTGACACATGGAAAACAAGACATGGCCCGATTTGAATGTTAAGTTATCTAATTGGGACAAAAACAACACCAGTGATCTAATTAGAACACTTTAAAAACTTGATACTATTCTGTGAAATTTTCCCTTTAGTGGTGTTGAGTAAACCTCAATTTTCGTCTATGTGGTTTGCTGATTTTAACACTCTAAGTCTAATAGTTTAAACCAAACAAGACTTTTTATTGAGTAGAAGTTTTTACTTAATAGCTTAAAGTAAAAACTCTTAAAAGCTCCATGTCAAACATACCTCTAAAAGACTGGAGGGTATGGGGGCCGTTCTTGGCCCGGCGCCGCACCCCCACACCGCCCCCTCATGTCCGTCCCGTCTTCACCGTCGTCCAGAAGACGAAGTCGCCGGCCCTCCTTTCTTCTCTCTCTTGCTTCTTTCTCTCTCCTATCTCTAAAATCAAATCAATTTAATAATATTTAATTGTTTTTATAAATTGTGTGGGGCCCATCCTCTACCCCCTTGGTCCATCCTCTTTAGGCCCATCCTCACTCTCGGTGACGTGGCGTCTTACGTGGCAGCCCATCCCCTTGGGGATGACCCTCACCATACCCACTAGTCTACACCACATCCAAATAACGAATCGTCATATTTCATATACAGGGGCTTGCCATTTTTAGGCTTGAATGACAGCTACTGCCAAAATTATAGTGCTATTTATAGAAAGTATTACCAATGTTTTAAAAACCGGTATTTTAATCGTACCGGATTTCGCTTAAAAATGGTTTAACCGGTTGTACCGGGTGGTTCAACCGGGTTAACTAGTTAACTGTATAATTTCATAAATTGCAACTTCAACTCAAAAAAATAATCCAAAGTGCATGATAACAAATTAAAAACAATCCAAAAGTTAATCCATAACAAAAAACATGATTCAAAAGTATTCAGTTTTCCAACAAAGTTTAAGCCATTGGAGTGTTGAATGCTTCAAGTTCCCGTCGCTTAAAAGATGAAATTCACTATCGTCACCATCCTTATCAACTAGAGCATAACTATGTATGGAAGATAAGAAACTCATAAACATCTTAAAACCTAAACATTAAAGTGAAAGAATTGTTCACGATTTGCCATGCTGTATGTATAAAAAACTCAATATTCCATCAATTACATCTCATACATTAAACCACGTTTGAAAGAATAAATCACATTAAAACCTACACATTAAAACCTACACGTTTGAAAGCAACTGTAATAATTACCTGTTCAAAAGAGGGAAAGGAACTAGAAGGTAAGTGCTGAAAGTGGAAGAAGACGAAGCCTGAAGGGATGAACTGATGAATGGTGGTTTGAATTTTTGATCGACTGATGAACTAATGAATTGATGAAGGAGTATACCAAAGAAGATAGAAAGGCGTTAGGTTAATATTATGGAGTTAAAAATAACGGGCTTGATAAAATTGTAAAAAAAAAACCCAAAAGTTACAATGGGCCGGTCCGGTACACCGGTACATACCGGTATTTCGCTACTTACCGGCGGTATAAATCCAATGCCGTTTCATGTAATTACCGGCCTGTTTCGTACCGGGTGAAGATCCGGAATCCGGTATTACCGGCCGGTACGAACCGGTTTTTAAAACATTGAGTATTACGGACAAGTTAGGGATGGACAAGTTAGGGATGGATAGTCGGTAGATTTGACTATTCTACTAGAGAATGTGGCTACATTCTTCAAAGAGAGGGCTCACCGACACTTGTCCGTTTAAAGGTTAGACTTGCTCTTTTTTTCCATTTAGCATGTTATTGAAAGAGAGGGCTCACCGACACTTGTCCGGTTAAAGTCTAAGGGTGCAGACCTATAACAAACTGGACGAGTGCCACAACGGGGAAGGACGGACATAGAAAGTCTGTTGCGTGCCAACATGGAACGGACAAGTGAAAAGAACCACATTGTGGATGCTCTAAAACATGAATTGTAACAAGAAAACGAGTTTTTTTTTTTTTTTTTTTTTGCAGAAATACTGTTGTTTGAGAAAAACTTTTCACAAATAATGCCATGCTCAAAACAATTTCACAAATAATGCCATACTTGTGAAATTGTTTTGAGCATGACATTATTTGTGAAAAGTTTTTCCCAAACAGCAGCATTTATGCAAAAAAAATTCTAAGAAAACAGTATGTACATTTGTGTGGATTTATATGGGGTGTTAAAATTCGTTGAAATTGTATGAATCATCAAAGCCAAAGCAAGCAAGCCAATTGGTTTGACAAGTTTGAGATCCAAATGGTTAGGTTTTGTGGTTTGATAGGATTGAGATTCAAATGGTTTGGTTTTGTGGTTTGATAGGTTCGAGATCCAAACGATTTGAAACTTGAAACCGACGTGTAAACCGAGCCGGCCTTTTGACTAGATATTAATTTTTCTTTAAAGAAAATAACCATTAACTATCTTTAAAACACTTTGTTCTAATAATTTTGAGAAAATAAACCCACCAAAGTGGCTACTCCAATAGACAAACTCAACCCGACAAGTTTCTTATGTTGTTTTCCTTAACCAAAACGTACTGTTTAGACCATCTGCTATGCATTTACGTTCAGGGGCGGACCCACATGGTGCGGGTCGGGGTCCATGGACCCCAATGTTTTTTAAAAAATTAGTAGAACCGGTATATAAAATTTTTCAAGGACCCCATAAAAATAATTAGTTGGACCGTATAGTCTTTAAAGCAAAGATGGTGTGGTGGTTAATCTCTGTGTTTATCAACATATAGATCACATGTTCAAGTCTTAAATGTCCTACTTTTTAGTTTATTTTTTTTAGCAAAACACCATTGATCTTCTAATTTGATTCTTTAAAATTTAAATTAATAAATTGAATGCCTCTAAATAATTTTATTTCGTATTTGATTACCAAATAACACTTAGTTTGTTTTTTTGCCATTCAAAATTAACTAATATTTTAAAATAGCACAGCCACTCATTAATCTTCTAATTTGCTTCTTTAACTTGATAAATTGAATCCTCTAATTTGCTTCAATTGAATGTCTCTAAATGATTTTATTTCTCATTTGATTACCAAATAACACTTGCAGTGGCATTCATAAATAAAAAAAATAAATAAAAAACTTAAACAAAACTTTGAAGTTAGTTGAACTAATTATGTTGTTTAGGTAGTTGTTGCTTACGAGATTCGAGCTAGGGTCTTTACAAGACTAGGGCAACACTAATACCACTACACTAGCAAAGTTAATAGATCTATATAATCAAAACAATTATATATTATATATCATTTTTATATTAAATGGAGGCCCTAGGCCCGAGCCTAGGTTTTGATAAGCATTGGGCCGACCCTGAAACCTCAAGAGACCATTTTAACAGTTTACTCAAAATAAAAATAAGTGAGAGTTCATATTTACTTGACCTTAATATGACATACACTTTTTAACGTGACAACAAAGAAAAATAAACCATCAACAAATAGCCTTACCATGAACACTATCAAAACAAGTACTTTCAAACCATGAACACTCGTAGAAGTGTAACTTAACGTCTTACCTTCGGGTCAAGAATCGAGTCAAACGGCATGATTTGGAATGGGAAAATTGGCTTATGTTCAATATTCTAACTGTATAAATATCAGCTAACTAACTATGGTTAAGTTTGACAAATTTCCGTAGTACTTCCAATGCCCCTTCATCCTTTTGTACGTATAAATAATAGATATATACCCTTTGTTCAACTGTATCCTTCTCTCAATCATCGGAGAAGATACTTATGCAATGTTTTTCCGGTTCAGTTCTCCGGCGCTTTCGAACTTCATCATCATCTTCCTTCTCTGCATCATCACGTTTCAGAAATCCGGTGCTCAAACTGCTCCTCGAACTGATCCTACCGAAGGTACGTACTCTCTTGATTTCTTTCTTAATTAATTCTCACAGTTTATTAGAACGAATACGCGATTAAGCTGGTTATTAATATTTGATATTCGAGTTTAGTATTCAACTGTTTGGATATTTATTTTAGCTCATGATTTTGTATTGTAATTCAATCGGTAAGAATTCGAACACGCCTGTCGTTTCATTGCATAAATCGATTCATTTAATATGAAAAATGAAAATTGACATGTTATTCGTTAGAGTTGATCAACATGAATTAGTATATGGAGGATTTGAGAATGAGAAATCATCAAATTACAATAAAAAAGGTTTGTGGGCGTTGTGAAAAGAGTGTTGATAATGATCAAAAGAGTTAAATTTCATTTTAGTAACCGTGTCTGTGTTTTGGGTCATTTTGTCACTTTAGTACAAATGTTTTATTTTTTGTCTGTGAATCCAAAAATGTTTGACCATTGCCATTTTAGTCCACTGTGTTAACTTCATCCATTTTTACTGTTTACGAGAAAGGCAATTCGGTCATTTTATATGGCCGAATTGCCCTTTTAATTCACACAATTACAAATAAAATGACTGAATTGCCCTTCTCGTAAACAGAAAAAATGGATGAAGTTAACCAAGTGGACTAAAATGGCAACAATGAAACCTTTTTGGACCCATAGACGAAGAATGAAACCTTTAGACTAAAGTTATAAAATGATCCAAACCACAGGGATTAAAGTTTCATTTAACTCTATTCAAAACTTTTTGTAAAAGAATGACATTTGTATGACTTGACCCAAAAATTACAGCCATGTTTTATATCGATTAAAATATAGAAAACTAAAAGTAAATACCGATATCGATGTTGTTCAGTCGATATCGGTTTGTTTCGTGATGGTACGGGTTCTTGCTATCGATTACTATTGAAAAGAAAATATTCTTTTTTGAATATAAATTTGTTTTCAACAAAATATGAATGCAAATAATAATAATAATAATAATAATAATAATTAAACACAAACACGTATTTAATCTTTTTTTAAGTTAACGGAAATTTTTAAAAATAATCAAATAACAAAAAAAATAATTAAATGTGTATGAATATAAAGTGTAAGGGGAGTAAAAAATAAATTTAAATTTTTTTTAAAAACTAAATCACTTTTCTTTTTTTTTTTTTGAAAAGGAAACTTCATTAAAACGGCAAACACCTCAAAACGAGGTAGCCACAACCAAAAAAGCTAAATGTTTATAAAATTACACCAATCAACCCAAGAGATAGTTTTGTTTTTTTTGATCTACATTTGAATCATAAATAACCCACCAACTTGATCTCGCAAATAATTTCTTCCATCTTTTATAGCTTTATTATTGAATTTGGCTCCATTCCTCGCCCTCCAAATACTCCAACACCCGATTTTTAAAAGTGTATGTAGTTGTGAGTGAATGTAGTATATTATATTTATGTATTATTAAAAGTGTATTTTGATATGTAGTTATGATGATACCTTTATTGTTCTTGTATATATGTGTCAAAAGTTTGTGTAATTTTTTTAGACTATACCATATATTTATACATACGAAGACATTTATATTAATATAGCTAAACATAAAAATATATAAAACATTTAAGAGTAATTATATCACGTATATATGTTTTATATTTATAGTTTGATATGACATTCTTACGATTTACGAACAGTTACGGATCTAGAAAAAATGTCAATGGACAATGTTTTAATTTTTTTATAGGGGTAACGAAATCGAAAAAACAACAAATTTTTCCAAACTTTACACTACCGTTGGAGCGTTAAGGGGTAGCGGGGGCTACCCCTTGTCTCAAGCTATATCCGCCCCTGTTTACGAAGGTTGACATTTTAACAACTTGTACGATAAATGAACAACTCTGTATTAAATATATTGAACTAATTAATATCTTTAGGAGAAAAAATCTTTGTCGATACATAAAAAAATAGCATATGTCACACCTTCTCTGTATTTGTTAAAGATGCATGTATTAATTTATTATCAACTTGTATTTTAGTACTAGAGATTCAAATTTATGAAACTCGGACTGGGTTCCAGTTCGATCAAGTCATCAAGATCACAATAGCAGTCACGGGAAAAAAGATGACCTGTCGGGTTTCCAAATATATTTCTTCCTATTTTAGTTTTGAGTAAACCTTAATATTCGTTTATGTGGTTTATGATTTTAACACTCTAAGTCCAATAGTTTAAAAATTGCATTTATCGTCCATTAGTTTGCTGATTTTAACAGTTTCAGTCTATTAGTTTGTTGATTTTAATAGTTTCAGTCCACACCACTGTTAGTGGTGTGGACTGAAACTATTAAAATCTAACACTAGTGTGGACTGAAACTGTTAAAATTAGCAAATTAATGGATGATAAATGCAATTTTTAAACTATTAGTCTGAAAGTGTTAAAATTAGCAAACCACAGGGACGAAAATTGAGGTTTACTATTTAGTTTTATATATTTTAATCATCTCAAAAATTAACACTACAACAGCAAACCATGGATTAGTAGATTATATTCTCAAGGACAATGAAAAATAGTAATATAAAAATATAATTTGGTGTACTTAGGGTACAACAAACCATGGTGAATTAGTAGACTATTATATTCCTCAAAGACAATGAAAATAGTAATATAAAAATATATATGAGGTGTAGCTAGACTATACATGTATGTATGTATATTATTTGATATATATATATATATATGGGAAGGTTCATTAGGGAACACTAAAAAAATGGGGAACAGCGGGGAACGGGCTCAAACGAACTCCGATTGGACTCATTCCAACGGCGTTGGAACCAGCTCGTCGAACCCTAACTAAGATCTCTTAACCCTAAACCCTAAATCCTAACTCCTAAACTCTAAACCCTAAAGCTAAAAAATAAGGCTAAATCCTAAGCTAAACCGTAAAATCTAAACTATAAACCCTAAAAGCTAAACCCTAAAGGCTAAACCTAAAGCTAAACCCTAAAACTAAACCCTAAAGCTAAACTGTAAACCCTAAGGCTAAACCCTAAGGCTAAACCCTAAAGCTAAACCCTAAAAGCCAAACCCTAATATATTTAGGGTTTAGGGGTTATGATTTAGGGTTTAGGGTTAAGAGATCCTAGTTAGGGTTCGACGATACGGTTCCAACGCCGCTAGAATGAGTCCAATCGGAGTTCGTTTGAGTCGGTTCCCCACTGTTCCCCACTTTTTTAATGTTCCCCAATGAACCTCACACTATATATATATTTATTTATATTTATATAATAACAGTATGTTTATTTAACATTGTGAAAAGATGATTAAATAATATATATTTTATGTAAAATTATAACAATGAATATATCTGTAAATAATAATTAAAAAATATAGATAAAACATGTTAATAATAAACAAGTCTAGCCTAAATCAAACTTAAACTTAAAAAACTACTCGTAAGTCAAATTTAAGCTTCAAAAACAAAACTCAAAACAAATGAAACTTGAGCATATATGAGCTTGCTCAATCTGGCTAGTTTATACCCCTTTTGAATATGCAATAATTGGTCAAATTTGGGGACTTTATTTTAAGCAATTATTGACTTCCAAGAGGATTAAGAGAAATCATAAAATAATCATTTTAATTTTCTTTATTTAACGTAATTTTTAAAGTAATAATATTTAAGTATTTATTCTATGTTGGTGTATTATTAAAGTAGCTTGTAATATATCGATATGATGGTGGTGGTGAGAGGTGGTAGTGGTAGATCAATGGTTGGCCTTTTAACAACTTGTAACATGAATTAGTTGTTGAGACGTTATTGTGTTTACAATTTGAGATGCATGCATTGACCTTTCTGGTTTATTTATTATCAGTTTGAAATATTTAAAGTTACGAAAGCGATACATGACTATTTTTCCACTTTTTTTTTCTTGTTCACATATAGCAATTCAATCAAACCATAATCTAAAAGTCCAAGGCATCATAATCAATATAAAAATAAAAAAAATATATATTTATTACATTAATATTATATTATATTTAAAAGAGTAAAAAAGTATATTTATGTTCTAAAAGGAAGATAATAAAATACTATTTTTTTAAAAGACGGGTATTTTATTTAACCATCTAGAAATATAACGACAATAATAATCTCTTTGTGAGCATGGAATAACATTCCTATATTAGTTGGAAAACAATTTAATAGAAGTATTGAAGGACCGTTTGTCACGAAACAGATAGGAACAATATTTTATATTTATTTTTACTTTTTTAACAGCTAAAATCCCACAATACATGTCTTTTACATAATTTAAATCCACAATCATTCAACAAAAGAATACACCACTTTATCATTATATTTTCCCTTGAAATAATATTCTATATTTATGATAATAATAATACTAATTATTATTTTATTATTATAATTATAATTATAATATAATTACTATTCAATGAATCCCCTCTCGTGGCCCAAGTGGTTTACTCCCATGTGGTTAGGTCGGCCGGTTCCTCCTTTGGGAGGTCACCGGTTCGACTCCCACTTGTGGCTTTAGGGGGGGGGGGGGGGGACGTCTCAATGATAGATCGTATCCTACCGAGGCATGGTGCGGTCTTGAGGGCAACCCGGTTTTACCCAGCTGTTACCCCAGCGAGTCTCTCGTGTGGGGGCAGTATGGTTTCCGGGCGGAAATCAGCTTGCGCGGCGGCCGGGGCCCGATCGAACATCGCGTCCGAGAGTGTGGGGCTGACGGGGGATTGTCTTCGACATGAACCCGGTGACCAAAAAGTCCAGTACATTGAAAGTCACCTTCCAAAAAAAAAAGTTACTATTCAATGAACAATGAAGGGTCACTCTCATTTTTATTATTATATTTTACGATTATAATATAATTCTTTTAAGTTTTATTATAAATATTTTTAACATATGATATGTTTGCTAAAAAGCTTTTAGTATGCTATTAAAACGTGTTTTTATTTTAATCTACATATGACATAAATTTTGTTTAAAACTAGTGGATTTTCTCGCGCTTCGCAGCGGGTTTTCCGTAGGTATCAATACGATTCATTACGAAACTGATACGATATGGACACTCGATATAGCAATCGAAAGAAACAAAAACGAATACATAGCCGAATACAACTACGTCTTCGACTAAACTTATACAGGTTATGAATAGTAGCAACCGGCAACGTTTTACCGATACTGATAAGATTTTATTCGGACGACAGTTTGTCACGAAACAGATAGGAACATCGAGAAAAGAATAAAAATGAACACCGGTACATATATTGTTCGTATGGTATGGGTTCGATTTATCATGATAAGGAAAAATCAATTATATATACAACTTATTTGTAATTGAACCAAAAATATATAACTTGTTATATAATTGAACTAAAAAATATAGATTTGATTTAATGTATTTTCAAAAATTGAACACTCAATTGAAACTTAAAAGAATAAAATAAAAAAATTAAGACACCACTACAATTTAATAATTATTTATTTATTGGTGATACTATTCATCAAGACTTAGCATTCATATATAAAACATACAAATAATCGACGAACAAACTTACATATCATCAAAGTTGCTTAATGTTTTTTTATTTATTTATACAGTGACATGTTTTACAGGAAACGTACCTAAGGTGCGGTTTTATTTTGCATAGGTTGTTGTACAACATGCTTTTTAGGTTGTACATGTGTTTAAGTTAAATATCAAAACATATATAAAGTTTATTTATGTCTAAATTTTGGTTAATTGATGACACAAACTTGCTATAGGAAACATTCAAAAGTTATATATATATTATTTTTTGTGCATTGGGTAAGAAAAGTGGTGTGCTTAGTGTTTCGTGCCTTGGTTTTAGACTTTGTCATTTTTTGCGTTTCTCGCTTTTTAAAACTAAGCTATACCAAATGCTGATATCTATAGAGATTATTACGAATTATATAATTGATATTTTGTACATTATACATATTAACATTTCCAAGCTGATGACGTCAGGGAGGAATAGTGATGTGAATTGGTTGGCCACTTTTGGCGGCCAGACTTTTTTTTTTGTTTTGTTTTTTTTTCCATATAATAGTTATTTATAGGTGATGCCAAGTTACAATTTTGTCCCAGGTGTAAAATTACGATTTCGCCTTCGATTCAAAATGAAATTTTGCTTTTGCCTCTTGCTTAAATTTATGATTTTGCTCTAAGTTAAAAAATACAATTTTGCCCCCACTTCAAAATAAAATTATGGTTTTGCCCTCAGCTAGAGTCCTGCCAAATTACGATTTGGTTCCCAGTTTAAAATTACGATTTTGCCCCCAGCTAAAAATTACAATTTTTTGCCCGCAGCTAAAATATTAAGATTTTGCCCCCATTTCAAAATAAAAAAATGGTTTTGCCCTCTGTTCAAAATATTATTTTGCCTCCATTTTAAAATTACTATTTTACCTCCGCTAAAAATTGCAATCTTGCCATCGTTTTTTTTCTTTGGCAAAACCATGGTAGTGTTTTATTTTACTTTACTTTGTTGACTTAATTTTTTTTATTCATGTCAAATAGCTGCCTAGCACTCGCTAATTGGTCCTGACAAGTTATTGTTTTGCCCCCAACTCTAAATTACACGCTTGTCATCGTTTTAGTTAAATTTTTTTTATCATAACTATGGTACTGTTTTTCTTTAATTGGTTAACTTGATGTATCTTTTTTGATATCGTGTTATAGGTAACATGTATAACTAACCGACATAAAGGCGTACATGTTATTAACCTAAGAAATACTCGGTTTAGCGCCCCGCAACGCGGGCGGCGCATAACTCTAGCTGCCTAACACTGGCTCATTATCCTGAAAAATGACAGTTTTGCCCTGAGCCTAAAATGATGGTCTTATCATCGTTTTTTTCATAGCAAAATTATAGTAGTCTTTTTCCTAATTGATTGAGAATTATTCGGCCATCGCCCGGCAACGCGGGCGGGGTATCTACTAGTTATATATATTTTGATTTTGGCAAATGAACAGTGAGGGCGTTAAACTCAATATTCCAACAATGGGACGTTCAGATTCCGGGGAACTTATGGAACATAAGTGGAGAACCATGCACCGGAACGGCACTCGGACCAGATTTTGATGTGGATTACAACAACCCATCCATTGAATGTAATTGTACCTTCGACAACAACTCCACTTGCCATATTACTAAATTGTAAGTTGTTTGTTTGTTTGTTTTCCAGTCAATCGACTATGAAACTGCCATTCTGTCTTTTTGTTTTTTCTTGAGGTTTTTATGTTCAACATTGTTGTGAATTTACATATAAAGGTCAAAAGTTTTTATGGTATGTAATTTCCTTGAATGCTTATTAAATATATACCTTTTAAACATACAACCACAAATCCCTGTAAATATGACTAGAGATATATCGAATTCCGAAAACATATCTCTTTACTCATATTTTCTTACATTCCATAGCGGGCAAAGCTCAAACTATTCCGAAATGTTTGAAACAAATGTCGTAGAGACGTTTGGTGAAAATGTCTGCGTACTGAGAAAATAAAGGTACACGGGGAGCTCGGATATGACCAGTTTGAACTTTTCCCCGGACAAAGTGTATGTCAATCGCTACATTTTATGTCCGTTAATGTTGGACGGGATTCTTGGAGAGATAGACTATTGAAAAATTGTCAAAGTAAGCAAGCGATAGTTGCCTTGCGAATAAGGACATGCAATTTAAGCATTAGATTACGCAACCATCAGGTTGGGTAATTGCGTTTGCCACCAACTGGAATTCGCCTTTAGGACTAGAGTGGGAGATCGTGTGCTGGCGTTTAGAAGACCAAGAATACAAGTTATCCCCAAGATAAACGCGATCACCTGAGGTGGAGCGGCATGAGTCTGGTCACCCACGCTAGTCGGCATCAGAGTATGAGTATGCTATGAGATTGTGACGGGAGAAGTTGTGATCCGCAGTCTGTACTCCATGAGTATGCTACTGAACCATATACGGTACGTCAGACCGCGTAAAAGTGAGTTATTGAAGCGTCCCGACCAAACTGCGGTATAACAACGTCAAGAAATAGGTCAGCACAATTGGCAGTAGGATTCATGGCGCATCCACGGGCATAGTGCATGGATTGCAAGAGGTCAGGGAAGCACGATGAAGAGTCTCATGCTCATAATGGGGTCTGAGACAAAAATAAATCGGTTTGTCACCTGTAGCCGAAGACCCAAAAAATGGTGCAAGTATTCAAGATCCAACACGGCAAATTCCCATGGGAGAGTAGCGATAATGTTTTTAAATAAACGGGTTGGGGGTGGCGAGAATAAAATCATCATCCCAAGTAGATCTAGTGTTTGAGCCCTTGGCATAAACAAGTAACGAGCCGTCACACACACACACACACACACACTACTACGAAACTTGTGAATGGTAATATAAGATGAGAACATAGTTGTCAAAGGTGCAAGGCGTAAAGGGTTAGCCTTGTGCCTGTAGTATAAAAATACCTTTTTAGGGGTCTTAGACATGTTTTAGGCTAACTTAGGTTAATTGTAAGATTGTTTAGGGCCAGTGTAATTGTTTTACACATTTTGAGATAAATTTTGGCTAAATATTGGCCAAAACTTGGCCGAATATGCGCCTCAAAGCCTGAAAATTGAGCTTTTGGGGCAAGGCGACAAGGCTGCGTTGGGTTGTGCCAGTGGGCCTAGTCGCGCGCCTTGAATGCTTTTGACAACAGAGGATGAGAACCGATTATACCACACCCTTGGAGCTTGTTTGAGACCGTATAAAGACAGGCGCAAGTGAAATTTATGATACAGGGGCATTTTGATCAATGAACCCTGATGGGCGGTCACCATATAAAAAGATATGCTTTACATCAAGTTGGTGAATTGGCCATGAACGGGACACAACATGGCCGAGAGCTGTCTGATGGTGGCTAGTTTTACAAGTGAGCTTAAGGTAACATAACAATCAATGTTGACACTTTGGGCTACCATTTTCTACCAATCGGGCATTCTATCATTGGAGGGTTTCGCCTGCCTAAAATTTGTGGCGAAGTAGCCACCACGTACATTTGATGATAGATCGATCAGGTGGAAACTCCTAAGTATATTTTACTGCAAAGAACTTAATTTATTTTTCATTAATGTAGCAACTAATTAGGATCTGTGCAGACCTGGATATGGGTGGTTTGAATGGATGAAATGGGAGGGGTGGAGGCGGTGTGGAGGTTGAGTCATTGTTGGGTTTGGAGATGTCGTATTTGGCATAGGTGGTCGTTGGATGGTGATTTGTGGATGGAGTAGTTGGTTGCGGCACGAGCTAAGGGTGGTAATTACGGTGAGTTGGTGTGGCTGACGTAGAAGGGGGCAATGGGTTCGTAGTGTGCGACAGTTGAGCTAGGGGTGGGAGAATGTAAATGGAGGGCACAGGCAGGTCATCGAGGAATTGGTAGAATACGAACGGTTGAAGGTCAATGAAAAGGAAAGAGTTCTCATCAAATACGTCTTGATGAGAGAGAAGGACTTTACTTGTAGATGAATCAAAATACCCAAAACGTCGAAGTTAGTGGGGGTAGCCGAGAAAAATGCAAGGAAAAATCATTAGTGATCGTGTATGTTCGGTGTCATAGCTAAAGTGTAAATTTAGGTGTTGAAAAGATTAGTGGTTTGGTGGAAAATTGTTATGGAGATAGGAGGCCTATGGAAAGTCTTGACTAAGTGGGAGGATGTTGGGCGTGGTTTTGGAGTGCACGGATGATATCAAGGTCTAATCATTCTCTCGGCTATCTTGTTAACGGGCGAGCTTTAGGAGAATGGTCGGTGTTATGGGTGTGATGAGTGTTGATTGATGTTGATTTTGGTGGGCCGATAATCGGCTTTAGTCAAGTTGAAGCATACTGATGTGCTGTGTCAAAAGTAGGCGAGCTTTGATTGATGAAAGAAGACACCGTGTCAAACTAAGTGAGGAGGCCCCCAAAAAGTTGAAGAATAAGACAAGATTCAGTGACCGGGTTGTTCGCATCGAGGAGTTGTTGGACACGATTTTTGAGCTTTTGATAATATTCATCCATGGAAGAACACGTAGTAAAGATCAAATTGGTGAATTCATTTTCAAGTTTAGTGGTTCGAGACGACCCTTGGTTATTGACGAAGATTGCTTGAATCTTGATCCAGACATCTATGGTAGTAGTGTCGGTATTGAGAATGCACACCTATAGGTAGCCGAACAAGGTGCTAAATATTCATTCTGAAACGACTGTATCGTTTTCGTTCCATGAATCGTAAGTTGCCATCGGGTGGTGGGGTGCCATCGATATGGTCAAGGACTTTGTAACCACGTGCATGGGGCTTGTATAGTTTGACCTAGGATGAGTACGTAACTCTTGTGTCATCCAGGATACAAGTTGTTTTGGATGTTTGTAATTGTTTAGACACGATGGAGATTTGTTAGTTTTGCGATGACAATTGCAGTGTTGGTGGTTGACGTGGTTACTTGCGAGCCTTCTACCATGGCCGTAAGGGTTAAATTGGTGTATTCATGTTCAAGTGTAGCGGTTCGAGACGACCCTTTGTTGTTGACGAAGATTGCTTGAATCTAGATCCAGGCATCTATGGTAGTAGTGTCGGTATTGAGAACACACACCAACAAGTAGTCAAACAAGGTGCCATATATTCATTCTAAAACGACTGTGTTGTTTCGTTCCATAAATCTTAAGTCACTTTAGTTCCAACGGGTGGTGGGGTGCCATCGATATGATCAAGGACTATATGTAACCACGTGCATAGGGCTTCTAAAGTTTGACCTAGGATGAGTACGTAACTTTGGTGTCATTCTGGATACAAATTGTTTTGGAAGTTCGTAAATGTTTAGACATGATGGAGATTTGTTGGTTTTGCGATGACAATTGCAGTGTCGATGGCAGGCATGGTTACTAGCAACTCTTCTACCGTGACAATAGTTGGCAATTTTGGCAACAAGGCAAGCTTGGACATGCGACCTTTAGTGGCGGTGTCAAGGTGATTTTAGGATTGTTAACTTCATACCATTAAAGGGTTATGGTATATAATTTAACTGAATTATTATTGAAGACAAACCGCTTAGATTTTGTGTAAGCTTACAACCCTAAATCCCTATAAATATGACCAGAGATATATACCTAGAAATCTAGAATACAAGATAATTACAATCTTTTAAATATATCTATAATTGTTTAAATATTTCTCTATGTGCTAATAAGGGTGTGTCTTTGATAAACAAAATATCTGAATCAGATTTGCTAGACACCTAACTAATTATGGTGACTTAACATTTGCTACACATCAACTATATTTGAAGTAAAAAGGTTAAACGTTATTCCAATTTCTGAGAAGGAGTAGCTGATCACCAAATCTTAAAATGCGAAAATTGAATAAATGACCAACTTGAAAGAAGGGTTATTGGCGGTTATTGGTGTTTTCTTCAAGAAAACAAGGTTTATGATTTTTTTCTGGGGCATTGCTGTAATTATAAGGTTCATGACTGGTTTGGATATTGCATATATTATTAAGTGGTATCCTAAAACTTCTCATCTTATGCATCCAGGAAGGTCCGTCAACTTAACAGGAAAGGGGTTATTCCTGAAGAACTTACTGCTCTAACCTATCTCACCATGCTGTATGGATTTCTCCTTTCTTTTCTTTAAATTTTGTGAATCAAATTTTTAGTTTTAGAAATGTTTAGAGATGATCGTTTATCTATCACAATGACGGTTTCATTTCTATATGCAATCAATTATATCTTCATCTATGCAGTAAAATTGATCAGAACGTACTCACTGGTCCCTTGCCCGCGTTCCTTGGAAATTTTTCTCACATGATACAGATGTAAGTGTAGGATGTGTGTTAATTATTTATTTCAGTTGACAACTAAATCACAATCTTGGATTACTTCATGGTGGTTCTGGTATTATCCTTTCAATATGATGCTTTCAGCAATAAGCAATATATTTTTTTGTGTTATTATACCATCCTTTGCTGATACTTTCTCTTAATACTTCCATCAAGGTCAACTTTTATACCATCCTGTGTAAAAGGAAAAAAAAATCAAAATTGCTGATCATCATCATCATCATACTCAGTAAATCCCACCAATAGCAAAGCTAAGGTAGGGTCTGAGGAGCGTAAGATGTAGACAGCCTTACTTCTACCCATTAAGAATAGAGAGGCTGCTTCCAGTGAGACCCCAGGCTCGATAATAGTTTTGCATCAAGCCTTGGACATAAGGCACATAACACTCAACAATTAAGACAAAAGCCGATTAGTGCATGTACTCTATTGTCTTTCGGCTATCAACGCCACCACATGATGCATGATTAACCACCCCCCTCTTTTAACGTTATTTTCACGAAATTAGTAAAATAACATTAAAATTAGTGCACTTTCACTTTTGCCCCCCGAGCGCCCACACATATATACATTATATGCGCATACCGCCAGCGTACTTTCTCTTAATACTTCCATCTTGGTCAACTTATATTTGATTGATCTTAACAGGAATTTAGACCACAATCAGTTCTCTGGTACGATACCTAAGGAGCTTGGAAATCTTAAACAACTAATCATGTTGTGAGTTAATCTTAAATGCTTATAGTTCTTCTCTGTCTTTGCATCCGTTTAGCTTTTTTTTTTTTATTTATTATTGGGCAGTTTCAGAATATGAATAGGCTTGCAAGATGAATATGAATAGACTCTAGGTTACATTATTCATGTTATGTGTATATATATCCTTGTAACTCTCATATTCATATACAGAAAACAATTTACTATTACCAAGTTTATCATTTATAAATTGAAGTTGTATTCACATTTTAATATGGTTAAACTTTTCTACTTGTTTCAGGGCTATTAGTACCAATAATTTTTCGGGCACTCTTCCCCCAGAACTTGGAAACCTATCAAACTTGGAACTACTGTACGTTTACTATATGAATCGTATAAGTACACACATATATAGTATCTTATAAGAAGCTAATTCATACAATCTTAACTCAAATTTGCAGGTACCTCGACAGTTGTGGTGCTAGCGGTGAGATTCCATCAACATTTGCCCGGCTCACAAAAATGCGTGAGATGTACTTTTCTTTTGTCCCGTGAATATACTTTTATTGTTTGAAATAAGCGAAAACCGGATATTTT
This sequence comes from Helianthus tuberosus, assembly GCA_030545235.1. NCBI lineage: Eukaryota > Viridiplantae > Streptophyta > Magnoliopsida > Asterales > Asteraceae > Helianthus > Helianthus tuberosus. The sequence goes on along the minus strand of CM060359.1, from coordinate 15,167,089 downwards.
ATGATCACGCACTTTTGCTCTCCAGGTGGGCTTCAGACAGTGCATTTTCTGGAAAGATACCTCCTTTTATAAGCAACTGGACAAAGTTAGAGAAGCTGTGAGTAAGAATGGTTATAGTGCTCTATTTCTATACATACACAAATGTAAATTACTCATTTTGTGGATGTTTGATTTTGTAGGAGACTACAAGGGAATAATTTTGAAGGTCCTATACCAGCTAATTTTTCAAATTTAATCTCATTGAAATCTTTGTAAGCTACATGTTTTCTCTCTTTCTACATTTTCTCTCTTTAGATATCTCCGCCTATGTTTATTCAGTTACGTGAACTTTTGTAGGCGAATAAGTGATTTGCAGAATGTGAGTTCATCTCTTGATTTTATCACCAGTTTAAGGAATCTAACTGACTTGTAAGGCACACAAATCTCTGAGACAAAGAGTGAGATATATATATAAGAGGTGGCAGAATGGGAGATTGAGTGGATTGGGTAACGGGTCGAAATGGGTTGCGTTGAGTTCACTTTTTGTCTACCTTTTGGATTAACAAGTGTGTTAAGTATTATTACAATAATTACAAATATTAATCCAATTTTTGTGTGAGGTGATTAAAACTACACTGTTGGTAACTCTCGATCCATTTGATTTATTTTACCCATTTGACCCATTAGCGGAAAGGCATACTTGCAAATGGGTCGAAATTGCCCCTTTATTGTATTTCTATCATTCTTCGTATGTTTTCAGATATATACCAAATTACTAACCATTCTTCGTATGTTTTGACTAGAATTATAAGAAACGCATTAGTTTCTGGTCCTATTCCGACAGGCATTATTCAATTGCAAAACCTAGTTACACTGTAAGTTATTAATTATGCAAAAGTTAAGTGAGTAAACTTTTCAGAATTCTTTAGAAGTCAGTAAACTATTATGGTATCACCTTTCCTGCTATATTTTCATGCACTATTTTTATTCTCTTTGGCAGAGATTTAAGCTTCAACAATTTAAATGGTTCGCTTCCAGAAACATTAATGAATATGAGTTCCCTAGTTTCATTGTAAGTTATATACTAAACCTTCCTTAAAATATATGGTAGCTGTCACTGTTTCTCTTATAGGAAGTTGTTCAGTTATGTGACCCGCTATTCTACCGACCTGTGACCGTGATCCGTTTTACGAACCGTGACCCGTGAACCAAACCCGATTATAACCCAACTAGTTATTGTATCTTTTCTATTTATTTCATTCTTATACATTGTTCTTAATGTGGTTAGGTTCCTTGGAAACAACAGCTTGTCTGGTTCTCTTCTTCCTTACAAAAGTCCGAATCTTCTAAACATGTAAGTTTATTATACAGATATTTGAACATTTATTGGTCATTGTTTTGAGATTTGTCTGTTATACAAGAATAAGTTGTGGTTTTGCATGAGTTTTGTTCTTTAAACAAGCTTTTATGATTTTCATTCTCATTTTTTTTTTTCAAATTTTATGTTTCAGAGATTTGTCTTATAATCAACTGTCAGGATCTTTTCCTCAATGGGTGATTCCGACATGGTCAATGGCTAATTTGCAAGTGTATATTTATTTCCCTGCTTTACTTTTCAGGAATTTAGTGCCTAAAAACCTTGGTGTCATAACTTTAAATTTGAAATGTTTGCTTGTTATTTCAGGAATTTGGCGGCTAATAACTTTGAATTTGATAGCACAAATATAAGGTAATCATTTAAATATATGTGTTGAGGTTGATGTGTGAGCATACCAGGTTGGACATGATAAGAAATGAAGTTGAGGTGGATGTGTGGGCATACCAGGTTGGACATGATAAGAAATGAAGTTTTTAGGATAGAATAGGGATAACTAGTATATCAGATAAGATTAAGGAGGGGAGGTTGAGATGGTTTGGCCATGTAAGGAGGAGGTAAACGACGGCCACAGTTAGAATCGTGGAAACTCTTACTGTCGAGGGAAAAAAGGAGTAGAGGTAGAATGAAACTGACTTAGGATGAGCGAATTAGGAAGGATTTAATAGACTTGCACCTCTCTGAGGACATGGTCGAGGATAGGTGTTCATGGAGACGTAGGGTTAGAGTTAAGCACTTTTAAGAGGTTGGTACGGTTGGGTATTAGAGACTTGTCTTAGGAGCCTTGCTTTTTAATTGTTTTCGGTGGCCTTTGCATTTTAGTGTTTGCCTTTATGTCTATTTCTTGCGTGTATGTTATTACTTTCTTTATTGTGTCATAACTTTAAAATGAATATTTCCAGGACCTATGTTTTCTAGTTGCTTCTAAAGTTGTTGTATGCCTATTTATGATTCATTTGACGCTTATGGTTGAATGTGGCTTTGGAGCTGGGGGGTCTCATCAGAAGTAGCCTCTTTATCCCTTGGGATAGAGGTAAAGCTTGCTTACATCTCACCCTCCCCAGACCCTACTAGTAGCCTGGCTATGAGTGGGATTATACTGGGTATGATTGATTGATTTAAATATATGGTGTTATTTGGTATGGTCATTGTTTTGAGATGTTAGATACCATTGTAAATTGGTAAAAGGTTAAGCGAATAGTACATTAATCAGAGGAGTCAATATATACAACGGTATTTACAACTAAACGTCATATAACTATGGAAAGGATATCAATCAAACAAATACAAAAGATACAACACAATAAATATAATATTCGGTCACTAATACCCCTGAAGTCGAAGCCAAAGATAGTGGAAGGCAAAGAGTAGACCGGAAATGAGTGAACAATTAGCGAGGTAGACCCTTAGTGAATATGTCTGGTACTGAAAATCAACCCGTATGTGTAGAATTTTAACTGCGTTGATGTGAACCTTTTCTCTTACGAAATGAATGTCTAGTTCCACATGTTTAGTTCGTTGGTGCTGGACGGGATTTTCAAATAAGTATACGCAGAGATGGGAGTGGGTGGCGGCGGCGGTCTCTTGCGGTGGTGGCGATGATGGGTGGTGGTGATGAAGGGTGCAAGTAGAGCTGGCATATCATATCAGTCACGACTCGATAAGACATGCTGACCTAAGGGGCTAGACACGAACACGACTCGACGAGTCATTTTTTCCAAACATGAACACGAATTAAATGTGTCATAGGTGAGAATCCTTGTGTAATAGGTGATTCCATTCCATTCACGAATCAAATGTGTAACGGAACGAATTTGAGGGAATGGAAATCCTTGTGTAATAGGCGATTCCATTCCATCACCAATCAAATGTGTAATAAGTTTCGAGAGAGCCATGCTTTTGAGAGTAAGATCGTTAAACACACGTTCAAGAGCATTCGTTCTCGCCCCCTTATTGTTCAATAAGATTGATTTGATTTGAGACCAAACCACAAAAGTTGTGGAGCCACCATCTAAGACACGTCCCTGGAGGTCATCCGACAATGTCCCTTATTGTTCAAGAAGATTAATTGATTTTTTTACCTCCTTTTCTTTCAAACTTATACCCATTTCGTATCCCATTTACGAACCAAACGGCACCTATACCATTATATTTTGATTAAGTCATCCTTAAGTTTGATACTGATTACAATATGGCTTATATACTATGATAATTTCATGTGGAGTGTAAAGGAAGTCTATAGCTGATATATTCAGTTCTGATTAGAGGTTGTTTTATATTATTTTAACACTTGCATCACCATTTGCAGCACTTTCCCAGGAATAAATTGTCTTCAGCGAGGCTTCCCTTGCCATAGGAACGCGACACCTTGTAAGTTCATTGTTTCTTATCCTCCAAGAATTTTTAATTCAACAAATTTTAGTTAGAAATGATGACATGGCGATTGATGATGATATTTGTTGTTTGCTAAAGATACCAGCTTTGCAATCAAGTGTGGTGGCCCAGAAATGAGGTCCATGAACATATTATTCGAGGCTGAGAATGCTACATCCCTTGGACCAGCTTCCTATTTTGTACATGAAGAAAAATGGGCAGTTAGCAATGGAGGCGTTGTCATTGACCGAATTGAACACGACCCATCATTTGTAGCTTCCACCTCAATCCAAGTCGATAACACAAGATATCCAGAACTTTACAGAACTTCTAGAAAGTCTCCAAGCTCTCTTAGATACTATGGTTTAGGGCTGGAAAACGGGCCTTATACTATAACCCTTTTCTTTGCAGAGACCGTTTTTAACCGAACCCCTAACACCTGGCAGGGTCATGGGAGGCGTGTCTTTGATATTTACATCCAGGTTAGATCATTATTTTTCTTGGAAATTCACAATCTTGATTAGAGGTGAAAATTTTGAATCCATTCACTAAGAATGTATTGGGTAAAATTTTAAACCAGTGATTTGGATTACTACTACTTTAATAATATTGTTTTTTTTAATTACAATCACACATAACTATATATATAAAAATAAAAATTGGAAAAAATATCAGAAGACCCAACCTGACTTCTAAATAACTATTATTCGGTCTGCCGACGCACATATCATCTTATGTTTTATTGTTTTTATTTGTTCCAGGCGACTTAAATGCATTCTTATTTTCTGTAGGGAAATCGTAGACAGAAGGATTTTGATATATCAAAGGAGGCAGGTGGTAATGGAAGAGCTCTTGAAAAGAATTTTAATGTTAATGTGACACAAAGTTATCTTGAAATTCATCTGTTTTGGGCTGGGAAGGGCACCTGCTGCATACCTGAACAGGGAGCTTTTGGACCTTTAATTTCTGCCATAAGTGTTTCTCCTGGTACCAAATATGGAATATCAAATATGGATTGACTATTTTATTTTATTCTGATTCTAGTGATTGACTATTTCTTTTAATTATAGATTTCAAAGTTAAGAGTAGTTCAAACAAAACTGGAATGATCATTGGTATCGTAGCTGGTGTTACGTCTGTCACCCTTCTGCTCTTGGTTTTTGCTTTCTATATTACAAGGAAAAGCTCAAAACATGAGGAAGAAGACGGTAAATGATTTTAGTTCCATAAAGTTCTCTTATCATTTTTGTTTCTTGAAGGGTGTCCTTACCCCCCACCCCCTTTTTCATTTTTACCAGATTTTACTGGAATCGGGCCTAAAGTAAATACTTACAGCTATGCGGAACTGAGAACCGCAACTGAAAATTTCAGTATCTCAAATTTTCTAGGAGAGGGTGGTTTTGGACCTGTTTACAAGGTTTGATATTAACTGATTTGGTTAGAATACTGCTATACTTGTTTTTAGGGGTTGTTTCTGCTGTCAATAATACATAATAAATCTTTGTGATGTGTGAAGAGTAGTTCCCAAATTCATCGTTTAAAATATACATGAACAGTTGTTATTTATTTTTGTTTAATAAAAAGTTATTATATGTCCCAGGGGATATTGAATGACGGAAGTATAGTAGCGGTGAAGCAACTGTCGGTAGCATCACACCATGGAAGGAGTCAGTTTATAGCTGAAATTTCAACCATTTCAGCTGTCCAGCATTGGAACCTTGTGAAGTTGTATGGTTCTTGTATTGAAAAATCTAGAAGACTTTTGGTTTATGAGTATCTTGAAAATAAAAGTCTTGATCAAGCACTCTTTGGTATGTCAAATCTTTATACACCCTCATCATATTTTAGTAAATATATTTCATATGTTTAGATAAAAAGAAGGAAAAAATGAATTCTTTTCCTGATGATCGATGTTTGTCTCAGTCTTGTTAAATGAAATGATCGTTACGTCCTCTGTATAAATACCTATTTTGACCCGTTACCTAATCCATCCGTTTTGGCACCTCTAGTTCTAATGTTATTTCTTTTGTAGGAACTTATCAACCCATAATCAAATTGTGTAACCAATAGGATATGGACAAGTATATGAAAATATGTAATCCTATACATCAACATAGTTTAATTCTGAAACATAATTGTATACATAAATTATGAAAAGGAAATTCCAACCCATCTAGTGATCGTAGTTATAATATCAAAATCTAAATATCTTGATATCTTTTAGGGAAAACCAATGTGCACCTTGACTGGTCGACTCGCTTTAAAATATGCATGGGCACCGCAAAGGGACTGGCTTACCTTCATGAGGAATCGAGGCCTAGAATTGTGCATCGCGATGTAAAATCAAGTAATATATTGCTTGATGGAGAATTATGCCCCAAAATATCAGATTTTGGATTAGCAAAATTATATGATGATAAGAAAACACACATGAGCACCCGGGTTGCAGGAACAATGTGAGTTCTTCTTCTAGCCTTGTTAAAGAAATATGCTATTTTTATTTACTACTAACAAACTAGTTGTTTATAACTTGGATCCTATATAGTGGCTATCTTGCACCAGAGTATGCAATGCGCGGGCATTTAACATCAAAGGCTGATGTTTTTGGATTTGGAGTTGTTTGTTTGGAGATTCTTAGTGGGAGGCCCAACTATGATGAGAAAGTGGATCCGGAACAGAAGTATCTGCTACAATGGGTAAGATGATTGGGCCTTGGGGACGGACGTATATATATGAGCCTAGCCGGGCCAAGCCCCCTCTTAGTATTGGGCTTGGCCCCTGGATTGAAGCTTGAGTTTTGGCTCTCTCTGTATAGGTTTAGCCTCTATGGGTTCATATAAGCTTGAGTTTTTGGATCGCCTCTCATATCAAATTAGAAGTGAACTTTTAATCAAACTTACGGAAGTTGTATTAGCCAAAATTAGCATGGGCTTAAGTACATAACACGTGTAGGTACATCTAGATGTCGAGCCTGAGCCAATTTAGTCCAATTTTTTAAAAAGCTTTTTTGAGCTCTATTGTCTTGTCTATGCTCTTAAGCATGATTATTAGAGGTGGCAAGATGGGTGGGTCCGCTGGTTGGATAAAAGGTCGGAAAAAATTTAAGTTGAAAATGAAACTAGCCATTTTTTAAGTACGGTTCGAGGGTACACAGTGTATGAGCTTTGTTTGACCTGCACACATGACACAACATTTGTCCAATTTATATTTTTAGCAATAGTTAGTTGTGAATTATGATTACAAAACAATACTATTACAATATTGTAATCTTAATCTTTAAATAAAATCACTTTAGGAGGTTGTATGCTTTTCTTTTGCACGCGAGGAGGTTGTATGTATCTGAAAAGGACTTAGAGATGACTTTCAAACCGTTTGACCCATTCCTCTTTTAGCTAACTTTTGAGATAAAAACAACACAAATGGATCGAGTTGCCACCTTTAATGGACTAAAATTATCATGCTATCTTTTCTTAAGTTTCTGGTTACTGTAATAACTCGTTACCAGAAAACTCATGGGATCCATCCATACATCCTACTAATTAATGGGATCAGGATCATGCTAGTCATACCAGTATGTCAAATAATTTCTTCAATTTCATATATAATTATCGAAAGAATTGATGCTATTTCAGGCATGGAGTCTATATGAAAGCAACCGGCACTTGGAGCTCATAGATCCATCTTTGTCATCTTTTGACGAACAAGAAGCCACCCGTATGTTAGGTGTAGCCCTTATATGCGTTCAAACATCGCCAACATTAAGACCAGCAATGTCGCGTGTGATTGCCATGCTTTCAGGCGACATTGAAATAACTCCGGTCACAACAAAACCAAGTTACTTGATAGATTGGGATTTTAATGATCTTACCAACGCTTTCGGTGATGAAGAACCTTTTTCTTCTGAAAGTACAACCATGCTGACTACAACTACAAATACAACAGCCTCAATTAGTGTTGAGTCCACGCCATCATCCAGAATGTTGTCAAAGTCTTAGAGAAGGAAGGTGACACACCATTGTTGATAATTGTTAATACGGTTACAATGAGTATGCTGTTGTATAAAGGTGGTTCTAGAGCTGCGTAGGGTCGTTAGATACAAGTATGGTTTGTATGAGTTTAAATGAACATCCGTACCAATATCGGTATAATCGAAACAGGCATGGGTATACGTTTTTATGGTTTTCAACCAACGTAAAACATGTGTCGCTATCCTTTTGGGCATATCACGAATTTACCTTTTTGGGTTACATGAGACAAACTGCAACGGTGTTCATTTTTTGTTTTGTTATTTTTTCACTATATGTACATAAGTGATACCAAACCGCAACGTAACTTTGTAAATCACAACTTTATGTTTGTAACTTTTACTTGATATTTGGTTTGTTGCTTAGAAACATGATAAACACATAATGATGGAATACAAACAATCGAACTTGATTTCCTAATAATATGCATACAGACTTTGACAACTAAACATATTTATACATCATGTATCGACGCCATGAAGAGTTGTGTCCCATGGTGGCGTTGGTTCTTAACAATTGTAAATGACCCACATGTTTTTTGTAGGTTACACACTTTGGGTCTTGACACTTAACACCGTAAATTTCAATACATGCATAACTGACTCTAAAATGTACTTTAACTACTTAAATAAATGCCCCATTAAGTTTGACCCAATGGATTATAGAATTATATTTTAGTATTCCCCCCGATTTAATAATCCATGTTGTGATCATCTTCATGCTTTAACATTTTCATTCTCCAATAGACTGAAGTCTTGATTTTCCTCCTGATCTTCTTCACTTGCTCTTTGATCCTCTTGCATGTCTTGATCGCCATCATGTGCTTTATCACAAGTATGTTGTAGAAGATTTTTGTCTTTGAACTTTGGTTCCCCCTATTAGTTGCTTGACTTCTTGATCCTAATCTTCTTGACTTGTAGCACAAACTTTGCCTTGAATATGCAAACTCCTTCATGTCTTCACACCTTCTTTGAGTATCATCTTTAACTTGTACACCATCTTCTTTCGTTTTAAGTAGTCCGTCTTTGGACGGTAAGTCAACTTGTGCTTCAAGTTTCTTCCTTTTGTAATTTGAATTAGCATCGTTGACAATCTTGCTTTCTACTGAGTATACATTTGCGGATGACATCTTTCCATATCCCTTGCATCCATTTTCTTCTTGAACATAGACCCCACACTACTTATCATCTTGGTGATTTGCAAATAAGTCATGTTTTGCTCAATCTAACTATACTCTTTCTAATTAACTTCAACTTTTCCATCTCTCCGTATAACGTCTGCAAATGATTTTCCTTTCATGCATCTACCTTTCAAATTCTATTTCTCTGTTCCTCAGTTGAGTCCTTGTTTCTTCACTTCAAAGGCATGAAACATATCTAACTTCCAAGACTCCAATTCCCCTCTTATGTTACCTTTTGTCTCTAAACTTAGATCTTTGAAACCTTCTTTTTGATATACTTTACTCTTTCGGTGACTAAACTCGTCCATTTCGGTCTCCGATAAATCCCATCAATAGTGTTGGTTCTTCGTCCTCTTGTACCAAGTTTAGCTCTCCTTGTGCTTGTTTTTAGGAATGGCAATGGGCCGGGCTTGGGTCGGGTATTGGTAATCTCAGGCCCGTACCCGGTTGTAATTCTTTGTCCCATACCCGGCCCATTACCCGTCGGGTATCAGGCATACCCGCGGGTATCGGGTATACCCGTTAATTTCATAAAAATACCCATTGGGACAAATGTGCAATTTTCTCTTTGATGTTTCTATAATTTACTATTTTAATGACTATAACAAATGAAAATATGATTAATAACTTGCATATCAGATTCATACCACATATACTAAACTAAAACAAAACGACTACTTAATTAAGTAATTGTATCAGGACCACCTAATTGCATACACATCCACATAATAAAGGGTGATAGCTTCCATATCCAATATACATGCTCAAAAATAAGTTATTTGTTTACTAAGCACCTGCCAAATACATATCCATATATGACTATAGAGAAGGTAATAAGTATATGTACGAAGTTTATATATATGGAAATCTATAATATGATACTTTCGGGCATTATTCGGGTAAATGGGATGGGTATCGGGTGGGTATCACTAAATCCCATACCCATACCCATACCTGTACCCGTTTTTTTTTTAAGCCCATACCCCACCCATACCCATTGGGCTTCGGGTATACCCGGCCTGTATGTTTCGGGTTTTGGGTATACCCGTCGGGCTTGGGCTTTTTAGCCATCCCTACTTGTTTGTTTTTCTTGAGGGTAGTTTCTTGCATAATGTCCAAACTCATGGAAATTATAACACTCCACTTATCTTATATCTTTCTTAAAACAGGGATCATCTCAACGGTTTATATTCCTCTTATCGTAACCTTCATCCTTCTTCCTTGAATTATCATGTGTGATACTCCCTCTTCTTTCTTCTTGTCTAAACTTTTCATCATGTCAATTGCTTTGTGATGATTTAGATCTTCTTTGTTCATGGTTTCTAAAACGTCTCCCACGACCTGAGTATAAAAGTTTGTCTTGATTGTCCACTAGGCATTCATCCGTAGGATTGGTCCTTTTGTCATAGGCTTTCAATCTTCCAATTGTCTCATCTAGGGTTATGGTTTCTAGACCTTTGAATTTTTCAATGGTTGCAACAATTTTGTAACACCCCAAAAACGGACTTGGTAATTAAACCAAATTAATTGGGGATGAGCGGGTAAAATACCGTTAGTGGTAAAAGTTAATCCGCAAACATTGAGATTTAAATAAATAAATTAATGTTAAATAAAAGCGAGTAAATGTTTTTAGAAAATTAAGGTTTATAAAAGATCCGGGCTATCGGCACATAATCTAAGTCGGGTTGTAGCATCCCCGAACTTAGTAAATAGAGTTATTATGTTCGTTGATAATTAACGGGAAGTAGGAAACTAGGAATATTAACTTAGTTAAAAACATGTCGTGTGTTAGTAAATTGACTAAACGATGGTCTTTTATAACAAAGCCAAAACATGAGGGACTAAAGTGGGGCAATTTGAAACTGAATTTATTAAAAAGCAAAGTTCACAAAAGAAAACACACACACACACATGTGTGTGTGTCTCGAACCAGGAGAAGAAAAGAAGGGGGAAATCCTAGTTCATCTTGTTCTAACAAATTGAAAGGTGAATTGGGGCCAAATTACATGCATGAATATAAATTAGTGAACATCTAAGCTTGGAGATCATAAGGTATGTAGTAATTTATGTTTTGGTGATGAGTAGTATATGGAGGAACTTGAATGTGGTAACCTTGAGTTTAATATTTTTGTTAGTATAATGAAATTGATGATGAATAGATGTTCATAATCATCATACTTGCTTGTATGTGTGAATTACTTGAACAATTTATGGATTTTGATAAGTATTCTTAAGTGACTAGAAGTGGGTTTCGACATGAATTATGTTGGTCAAAAGGATGGACTAACTTATGATTATTGAAAGTTATGTTAACTTGACGCTAGAAAGTGTATGAACTTGTTGAGTTGAAAGAGGCATGGTGATTTTGGTTAGAAAATTTGTAAGACCCTTATTTATTTATCAATCTTTTGATAAATATAAATTAACATCTATTCTTTTAAGAACAATTTCCATAATATTATATGAAAGTATTAGACATTAGATAATAATGTCGGTTAAAAACAACCGTTCAGTTACATAAAGTATTTCCAAAATACCATTGATTACAAAACCAAGATAAGACTAGAGAAAAGATGCGGAAGCTAAATTCTTCATTGTGTTCGGTTCTTTAACGGCAGCTTGATCACCATCCAAAAGTGTTTACGAACCTAGAACTGAAAATTTATACAACACATTAGTATTATAACTCGAATAAAACAAATAACAAGATTTGTATGTTTAAATAAACAAATCAGGATTTCGTAACACAGATGCGGCATCGGCGACGGCATCTCTTTGCATCGTCGACGCTGTGTGCAAATGGCGTCGACACCATTCCGCCTTAAACAACGGGTTAGGGCGTCGGTGGTGATGAAAAAATGAGGTGGCGTCGGCGACGGCTCTCAGCCGCGTGGGCGACTCCCTCTCGTTCTCCCATTTTGCTGCTGTGTTTAGAATTTGACCCATTTGATCCAAATTGATTTCCGAACACGAAAATCATAACTCGGGACTCCAGAAAACACTTACAAATCTACATACCTCTTATTCTAAATCTTGAAATGTTTTCATACAAACATTCACATTTAATATGCAATGTCGGAAACCCGATTATGCGTATTGTTTGTTAGAATAAATACCAATTGTTATTCTTTTGAAGTCTACTTGACCAATTATCCTTACGGCTAGGATTTAAATCATAATAGGATGTCCCGTTCCTGGGTTCTTTATTTTACACATTCGCGATTCCATTTTCAGTTTGCGCTTTTGATTTTATTCGACCCATTAGTGATTCAAGTACATAGACTCAATCACTTGTAATTATATATATACCTTGGGATTATACACATCCCTTCTACCCGATTCCGAGTTAGTAATTTCTATTCTAACGCTTCCATTACCGGTTTGCGTGTTTAGTATATTATTACCCGTAACCCCGTGCTAAATGTTTACAGATTAAGTACTCCCATTACCCGGTTTGCACTTAACATTATTCGACCCGTTTGGTTTGCCTTTATAAGTCCTTTATTTCGGACAAACCAAACAATACCAAATCTCGATTTCTTACATATTAACGATTTTTAACTACAATAAGATAGATAATGATAACAACGAAGCGTTTAGCCGTGTACCTTAAAGCTTTCCCTTGAGTCGAGTATCACCTCCTGCTTGGTCTCCCTGTTTATCCCTCGAGTCGTCTATAGTGCACAACCCGATTTATTCACTAACTTACTATTATGATGACCATATCCATCATATTTGAAATGAATCAAATCATATGTTTCTCATCATCATTTTCTTATACATTTTCAGCTTATAAAACTTCACTTAGGCATTTCTTCATACATCTAGTGTGCATGATTTTCTAACTTTTTCCTTTAACTAAGTTTATAATGTTTACCCCTATTATACAATTCTTAGTACTTGTGAGGGTTTAAACTACATTCTATCCGGTCATCGCTTAATCTAGCGTATCGTACCGTTTTTACTATTTTAAGTTAACCAGTCCAAGTCTATGACTTGAATAAGACCCGTTAACTAATTGGTTATTATACCATTAATTCTAGACTATGGCATTCCAGTAGATTGCAGCCAAGCTTAGTTAAATTGATAACGGCTGTGCTTATTATATTATCTTGCATTGTAAGACTTATTTAAAGCCAGGTAAATACTCTTAACATATTTTCCCTATACGGGCTTGGGATACGATAAATTATTACCGCTTGGCAGGGGTGTTCAAATTCGGATATCCGGTGTTTCGGATATCCGAAAGTCGGATATCCGAAAATTTCGGATAGTAGATTCTAGTATCCGAACCCGTATCCGAAATTTTGGATATCCGAAATTTAGGATACGGATTCGGATAGTGGAACGGATTATCCGATTTCAAAAATAAAAAAATCAAAACATCAAACACTGAAGATTTGGTTTTGCATTTCCATTTTGAATCATTAAAAAAGAAAACCAATGTGTGTTTCAACTTTCAATCAGATTCAAACTTCAAACAACAATAAAGTTTCAACATCCTGAATCTACTACAACCCAAACCACTAAATGTCACTGTGTCATTAATAACCTCACGGTGAGGGTTGCGACGCTGACGGTGATGGCTGTGATGGCGGAGGTATTGGCTGCGACGGCGGAGGTAAGGATTGCGAGGTGAGAAGCCACGTTGATTTAGGGGTTCAAAATTCAAATGGCATAGTGTCACACCCCAACCGATGGCGGAAACATCGGAGTGAGACGAAATAGATTGCAAGAGACTTCATAACACTATTTGTGACAAGTATTTAAATGATAAATTTTCATTTCATTTCTAAAGAGTCAATTACAAGGATTTGAAACAAATACAACATGAATAATGAAATACAATACAAATAAAATACAAAATTTAAAGTGTGTATCTAAGCATCCTAGTAGATTCCATGCATCATCAACATCATCGCTAAACCTGCAACATGTTTTAAAAGCATAGTTCAATACAAAGGTATTGGCGAGTACACTAGTTTTAGACTCGTGGTATATGTATAAAAAGGTATTTTCAATCCAACATAGCAATTGGTATACAAGGTCAATCTATCATGCATAACAATATGTCAACTCTAGTGTCCACCAGTATTTAGCATCCCTCGACACAAAAGTGGCGAGACCGTTATAGAATAAAGACTCAACAAAACCCCGTCGGATGGTGTGCTACTCCTATAGCGCTATAATTGTTAAGCCGAGTTAACAAGTAGTATGTATTCTAGCATGAACCTAAGCATAGCAAAGCATGTATAAGGATTGAACGAATAAAAGCATGTTTGTGAATCGTGCATTTTAACAAATAAAACATGTTGCACCCAAAGTGTATTAAAAGAAAATGGGTCAAGTGTACTCACAAAGTTGCATATGCTTTTCGATTATCCCATGTGACAAAGTTGTTGAGACTAGGAAGTTGAATTCGTTCGATTTGGAGTTTAAGAGGTGTTCACATATGGTTCTAGGGATTTGGAGTTTAAATAACATGAAAAATAAACATATGAAAATAATCATATAACACCTATGACACTTGTTCTTGAAACTATGAAACTCTAAAAGAGTTTAAATGTTTTCATGGAACAAAGTTCCATTAGAATCGTGACAAGTCGTCAAGGCCTAAGATGATATAATCTACTAGCTTGACGAATGTCCATTAGTTCATCACCAAGAGTTCGATTATTTGGTTGTTACATAAGTATTACAAAGTGTATATTACATCATATATTTCAAGCATGAGGTAGAAGATTAAAGTCTTCATTTAGGCACCTCTAAGTATCATGGAATTCATACATGAGGTAGGAAGAACAAAGCTTCCATTTAGGTACCTCTATTGTTCACCACTACACTTGTTGTTATGAACAACAAGGAGGGTCATGAACTTACAAGAAACAATAGAATATGAACAACTAATCTATGAGAAAACATCAAGCAATGTGTGGATTTTCAAGTAGGTTAGCCCATGCTAATCCTAAATCACACAATCATCAAGTCTTGAACTTAAGCATCACTTGTGGGTTGAAACCCTTGAACAAAACAGAAAGTTTGTGACGTTTATACCTCTGATTTTGAAAGTCTCAACCTTGTTTTTAATCCTAACTAACCATAGAAGTGGTTATAAGCATAAGGACATAGGTTTGAGATGAGTTTCCTCAAGTTTAAACAAGTTTATCAAAGTTTGAAACAAGAACAGAAAAATCAGTCCACTTTGGAACCCTTTTGGCAACATTCCAGGCTCTGGTTTTCCAGGGAAAACCCATGGAAACGTAGCTAAGGTCAATACAAAGTCGTAGGAAAAAGAATCGAGTGAATTGGATAAGAATGGAGTGAGTTATGCTCACTTTAGTGAAGTGGTATAAATATGCTCGAACTTCTTCAACCAGCTACGGTTTGGAGTGTTTGAGAGTGAATGGAGAGTGTTTAGAAAGTGAAAAATGCTTGGAGGAGGCTTGGGTTATATAGGGGATGGATTAGGGTTTCATTGGGTTGGGCCTTGGAAGTGTTTAGTGGGCTAAATAACTCAAAACTAGGAAATTAAGTGGGTTGATGCAAGGCTGTTAACAGCCCTATAATTTTTATTTTATTTTATTTTTTTGACATTAGAAGGTATATATTTGATGTTTAATAAAGTGTTACATGGTGTCTAGTATGTATGTAACTTGTAACAAGATCCAAAATGCATAAATAACATGTTTTAATTTAGCAAAAAAGTGTGATAACATAGGTGTGTATAACACATGAAATGTAACAAGTATGTATGGTTTATAGTTTGGTATGATCAAGTGAAAAAAAAATATACAACTTAATCTTATAATCGAATAACTAAGTGTTTTAATGTATGAAGATTTAAGGATTACGAATACACGATCATTGTTTACGAGTTAAGCTTACGTTTATACGAATTACAAACCATGTATCAAACGAGTGCACGTATCAATGTATAAACATGTATAAACGATGTATAATAGATTCGTTTCATTACGATCAAAGTCTCGGATTTTATAACGATACAAAGAAATACGATTACAAGGAATACAAGATATCCAAAAAAATAGAATTTCAAGCAATGATTTCTAAATATGGAAATTATGAAAACGCAGGGTGTTACAGACTTCCATCCTTTAGGAAATTTCGTCCCGAAATTTATTCAAGAGGAAGACTTGAAAAAGTTTTAGCAAAAATTGAGACTTGGAAATTTTGAAACGGTTTGAAAAGTACGAAACTTTGGAGAACGACAAGGTAAATTTGCAACGGAGTTCGTTGTCTAAAATAATTTGAGGTACCAAACATAGTTGAAAACGTGTAGGTGCGTATATAGGTAAAGTGAGTCTAAACAAGTTTTGGAGAACTTAAATTGGAGATGTATTAAAAATGGGACGTATTAAGAAGGGAGATTTTGACAAACGGTTTGTATTTTGTTGGAAAGTGGGGTAGTTTACAAGGGAAGTTTTAAGGATAATATAAAAATCACACTTTTGTAAAAATTGTTTATTAAGAGGAACGAAAAGGTTTGGTACTTTGAACAAAGCGTTAAAGGTATACTAAGTACATTTACACAATAATAAAGAATAGGAAGAGGGTTTCAAAGGTAATGAGATAAGTTAGGATTTGAATGTTTAAACAAGCTTGATTGTGAACGAGGTTCGTATGAAAGAAAGGATAATGGAGAATAATAGGAGTATGGGGAGAACGATTGACTCTAAATAAATGCAAGTATATGAATGATATAAGTATTAGATAGACGAAAGTAGCGTGTTAATGATGAAGTCTCGTCATGGATAATCAGATATAATGTGTTTGTGAGTTGTTTAAAGTTTGTATTAGGTCAAAAGGTCTGCAAAACACTGAATTTCTCATAGCACGTTTTACAAAAGTTTGGTAACATGGTGAAAACACTTATATATAGGAAGTACCAGCGGCGTATCCACCATGTTTTGACCATGTTATGTCCGTCTCGTTATTCGGTGTCATGTTACGTTCCGTGTCTTACCATACACAGTAGTACGCTCTATGGTTTTTATAACAACCCACCTGAAATTTCTCTGACACCCTAATATATTTTAAAATACCCCTATATGTCTTAAAATACACCCCGTATGTGAAAACCGAGCCCAAAATATGAAATGTCATTAAAAATAATTAAAAAACAAAAATTTTGGTGTGCTCGCGGGCCGCGTAGCCCTAGGCTACACCTTACGTGGGCCGCGACAGCTAAGAGGCCAGATCGCACCCGGTGTTGACATGTGTCAAGCAACGTGTTGAACCTAGTCATGACCCGGATCACCTATGGCCTAACCCCACTAGTACGCGGGCCGCGTAGGCCTAAGCCTAACCTTACGCGGGCCGCGAGAGACTCAGAAATCAGCCCCATATAAGAAGGCATCGGGATTTCGTTTTCAGTCGCTCATTTCTTTTCTTTCTAAACGAATTTCTAAGAAGTAGGCATAATATACGGGTATTATATCCCCCTAATTAACGAAGTTCTGCTCCATTGTAAGTATTATAACCCTAGTTACGTATTAGATACGCTGCCCGATTGATCCAGGGTTCCGTAACAACTGTCGTGGTGCTGCCCGACGTAGTTGTTGGAATGCTGTCTCGGGGAGGGTATCGTTAATATAAATAAAGGGTTATTATACTAACATATGCACATTTGTGTAAATTATAGATTAACACCAGGAAACCCTAGAAGAAGTCTAAAACAGCAATGTGAGTTTATCCGCTTTTCGTAAACCTTTTTGTGAACTGTTTTACAAAACCTTAAATGCTTTACAATATGATTAAGCAGTGATTGAGTCTTTGTAGTTCTTCAATTACTGCCGGTATGTTGGGGTTTTGTATACAAAATGTGGAACACGTTGCAATTGGACAACAAGTTAGCCAATGTGTAATATGACCCACCAGTCAGGATTGACAGTACTGAATGAGTAATTGTGTAGAAATAAACAATGTGATCGCTCTCAATACTGTGTTAATTGATAAAATGTTTCTTGATTAAACTGGGATTCACTCACCAGTATTTTCCACTGACAAATGTTTTTAAAACGCGTTTCTGGTAACACAATGTGAGAGCCAAATTAGAAGAAAGCCAGCTTGAGAGCACTGACGGCTTGGAAAAATGTGGCTATAAAAGTTACCTAAAAGACAATGTTTTAAATTCAATAAAATAGGGTTTATCCCTATATTGTAATAAGAAACTTAGGTTTTACCCATGTGGTTATTAATATAAAATATGGTGGTTTTACTCTGATAAACATTTCCTAACTATGGTCCTGATGAAATTTCCGCTGCCAAATAAACAAACTGATACCACCGCAAATGATGTTCGCGGCCGCCCGTTCCCGGGACAGATAAGGGGGCGGGGGTTGCGACAGAAGGTGGTATCAGAGCTTAGCCACTGATTCAGCCACAGAAGTGTTCTGTTGACATCAATATATTATTTAAATTGTTAGGAAATTAGCTATGAAAATACGTGCATATCTGTATTTTATTATTTGACTATTTGTTAGTTTACAGTATGAGGACCTTCGGATGTGTATCGTCAGTTGTCTGATTCACCTAGGAGTGAAGGAACTTCTTCCCAGCCTACCCTCTCTGGGTATTCTGCTGATCAGGAAGAAGGGATGTTTGTCTTTAAGGCTCGGTCTGAAGAGCCATTCCCTCAGAAAAAGAGAGGATGGTTCAGTAAGGGAGCATTTGAGCGTAGAAAAAAGAATGCGAAAGTTGCAACAGCAAAGAGTCCTAGCAGCCGCTAAGCGAGAGTCAGTTGCCCATACACAGGATATGCTTAATAGAAGCTTAGTTAATTTTCATATCCTAGCAGCAACTGCTACCGACCCAAGTCTGGAACAATTAGTAGCCCCACAACCCTTACCTTTGTTCCCCACTCAGCCGATGGAGATAGAAATGCATGATTTCAACCCTGAGGAGATACCTAGGATACCAGCCCCTAATCCCTTAGATCCAAATTATGATCCATGGTTCGATGATCATAGGGATTATGAGCCACGCTATCACCTAAACGATGAAACCTTGCCGAACTTAGCAGCATATCCAGGTCTGGACTCTCTAGATCCCTATTATGACAACGATGAATACATTAGGGAGATTTTAGAGAATCCGTACCCTCAGGAGAATCCCATGCCCCAGTACCCAGACCCAGTACAAGCACCTGCACCCCCAATGAGTGCAGAAAAGGTGCATGAGCTCCGAACTTTCGGAGAAGAAATCTTTGAGAGTAGTGAGAGGATGAGGCAGGTAGGAGAGCGACTCGTCTGGAAATACGACGAGCGCAATGTGGATTACTGGATGAATCAAGACCAGTAATGTGATGGTGGAGTTGGTAATAATAATAATAATAATAATATAATAATATATAATATGTTTTTATGAATATATATATATATATATATATATATATGTGTAATAATAATAATAAATGTTGTAGTATAGACCACTACGTGGTTAGCGATGCATAGTAGTATCGTACTGTAATTTTTTTAGTATTGGTGTGTATTTGACGTATACTATAATAGAAAGAGTAAAGTCGCAATGCTCGACGCTTTTGGTTAATATGTGTATTATGTGGTTGTTACTTAAACTATTAATTATTTTGTGATATTAATAATTGGTAAATGTTTAAATTCAGATGATCGACGAAGTGAATCAGAAAAATCTAAATAATGATAACCAGAGTAACAATAACCCGGATAACGAAAATCCAAACAACAATAATGGAAACCAAGTGGATAACAGTGCCATTCAACACATAGTGGCACAAGGAATAATAGATGCAATGCCATATATTCTTCAAACGGTTAAGGATGCTAATAATAAAAGTAGACATGATAGCAAGCGACCCTCTGAACCTGCAAACAGTGTAAACAATGGATCCGTACTTCTAGTGCCCGTTCCCAAAAGAAGAAGAACCGTGTCTTACGGTTGTTCTTACAAAGAATTCTGGTCTTGTAAACCAAAGGAATTCTCGGGCAATGAAGGGGCCGTTGCAGTTCTACGCTGGATAGAGAAGACTGAGGCAGTCTTAAGAATAAGTAAATGTGCGGAAGAGGATAAAATAATGTTTGCTTCCAATTTGTTTAAGAATTCAGCCTTAGAATGGTGGAACACTATCCTTCAGTCTAGAGGAAGTGATAGAATTTACAATAAGGAATGGGAGGAGTTTAAAAACATGGTAGAAATGAAATTCTGCCCTCCTAATGAAAAAGAACAGATAGAAACAAATTCTTAAACCTTAGAATGACTGGTGTGGATAGTAAGGGGTACACTAAATTATTCTTTGAATATGCCCGAATAGTGCCAACCCTTGCTTCACCTGAACCAGTATTAATCTCCCGTTACATCTGGGGATTAATTGGAGAGATAAGGCATGTAGTCAAGGCAGTTAGACCTCAAACTATAGAAGAAGCTGTAGAACTAGCCAATACCTTGACAGATGAATTGGTCCGTACGCGAGAAGAGGATCAAAGGAGGAACCTAACACAGAAGCTTACACAAGAATTTCGTTCTGGAAATTCTAACCGTGGGAAAAATGTAGGCTCTACCTCTGACCCTACTGTAAGAATTGCAAAAGGAAGCAATCAGGAAGATGCTCCATATACTGTAACTTCTGCAAAATATCAGGACACAAGGAGGAAGATTGCAGGAAAAAGATTAGCAACCGGATATGTTACAACTGCGAAGAACAAGGCCACATCAAGCCTAACTGTCCAAAGCTAGCTCCAGCTACAAACACCAAGAATACTAAAAATGCTAGAGCATTTGTTCTAACTGCAGAAGAAGCAAAAATGATCCCGGATGTGATCACCGGTACGTTTTTAGTTAATGATGTTTTTGCTAAAGTATTATTTGACTCTGGTGCGAACCAAAGTCTTATTAATACTTCATTTTGCAAATTACTCAATCAACCATTAACTAAACTTCCACAAGAATGTCTGGTAGAGACAGCAAATGGGGAAACCATTAAAATTTCTGAAATCTTGCAGGGAGCAAGAATAGAAATTCTAAATCAGAAATTTTTTGCAAACCTTTACCCCATGAATTTGGCAGGATTTGATGTCGTATTAGGAATGGATTGATTAATAGCCAATAAAGCCAGTATTTTATGTGATCAAAAGTCAATTCAAGTAAATTCACCAAGGGGTGAAAAGATCACAATTAAAGGAAATAAGTTCTCTAAATTCATGAAATTCATCTCTGTGATGAAAACAACAAGTTATATAAGGAAAGGATCATTAGTGTATTTGATTTCTATAATCACTAACACTAAAGGAAAAGAATTAAAAGATATTCTAGCAGTATCCCAGTTTTCAGATATATTTCCAGAAGAATTACCAGGCCAACCTCCAGATAGGGAAGTTGAATTCAGAATTCACCTGATACCAGGGACAACACCAATTGCCAAAGCACCTTACCGTTTGGCACCCGCAGAAATGCAAGAACTAAAGAAACAATTAGATGAATTGTTAGAGAAAGGATTCATACAGCCAAGTTCATCACCCTGGGGAGCGCCGATCTTATTCGTTAAAAAGAAGGACGGATCAATGCGTATGTGCATTGACTACCGTGAATTAAACAAGGTCACAATTAAGAATCGGTATCCATTACCAAGAATTGATGATCTGTTTGATCAGTTACATGGAGCACGATTTTTCTCAAAAATCGATTTAAGGTCAGGATATCATCAATTAAAAGTACAGGAAGAGGACATTCCTAAGACCGCCTTCAGAATCAGGTATGGCCATTATGAATTTACTGTCATGCCATTTGGTTTAACCAATGCCCCAGCTGCATTCATGGACATGATGAACCGAATATGTAAGCCATATTTGGATAAATTCATAATTTTCTTTATAGATGATATTCTCATTTACTCAAAGAGTAAAGAGGAACATGCAAAACATTTGCACGCACTTTTAAGTTTATTAAGAAAAGAAAAGCTTTATGCTAAGTTTTCAAAGTGCGAGTTTTGGTTAGAACAGGTACAATTTCTTGGACACCTAGTTGATCATGAAGGAATTCATGTAGATCCCACCAAGATCGAGGCAATAACCAAGTGGAAAACCCTAGAGTCACCAACCGAGGTTAGAAGTTTCTTAGGATTAGCCTGTTATTATAGAAGATTTATTTGAGATTTTTCTAGAATAGTCATTCCTTTAACTAAGTTAACCTGTAAATCCGTTAAGTTTGAATGGGGACCAAAACAAGAAGAAGCTTTTAGAACCCTTAAGCAAAGATTAACCCATACACCCATACTAGCGTTACCAGAAGGAACTGAAGATTTTGTAATCTATTGTGACGCTTCTAAAATAGGTTATGGATGTGTATTGATGCAACGTCAAAAAGTTATAGCTTACGCTTCGAGACAGCTTAAGAATCATGAAGAAAATTATTCCACTCATGATTTAGAATTAGGAGCTATAATTTTCGCCCTTAAGATTTGGAGACATTACCTGTACGGTAGTAAGTTTACTGTTTTCACTGATCATAAGAGTTTAAGGTATGTTTTTGGACAAAAAGAGTTGAATATGAGACAAAGACGCTGGATGGAGATGCTTAGTGATTATGATTGTGATATTCAGTATCATGCAGGAAAAGCAAACGTAGTTGCTGATGCTTTAAGCCGAAGGTATCATGAAAAGCCAAAAAGAATACGTTCACTTAAATTAAATCTGCAAGTAGATTTAAATGAGCATATTAGAAAAGCACAAGAATCAGTAATCAAGGATGATACTGAAAAACTAAAAGGAATGATCAAAGAATTAGAACAAGGAACAGATGGAATTTGGAGATTCCATAATAAAAGAATATGGATACCTAAATTAGGAAACCTATGTCATCGTATATTAGAAGAAGCCCATAAGTCTAAATATATGATGCATCCAGGAAGCGATAAAATGTATCAGGATTTAAGAAAGAATTTCTAGTGGATAGGAATGAAAAAGGATATAGCAGCATATGTTGCAAAGTGTTTAACTTGTTCACAAGTCAAAGCTGAACATCAGAAACCTTCAGGTTTATTGCAACAATTAAAAATTCTTGTTTGGAAATGGGAATTAATAACAATAGATTTTGTTACCAAATTACCTAAAACAAGAAAAGGTAATGATACAATCTGGGTGATTGTAGACAGGCTAACCAAGTCAGCTCATTTCCTACGAATGAAGGAAACTTTCAGTATGGAACAATTAGCTAAATTATATGTAAATGAAGTAGTTTCTTTACATGGAATTCATCTATCAATTGTTTCTGACAGAGATAGTCGTTTTACCTCTCATTTTTGGACAAGTTTCCAAAAAGCAATGGGAACCAAGTTGAATCTAAGCACAGCTTATCATCCTCAAACGGACGGACAAAGCGAAAGGATAAATCAGATAATGGAAGAATGCTTAGAGCTTGTGTAATTGATTTCGGAGGTAATTGGGACGATCACTTACCCTTGATAGAATTTTCTTATAATAACAGTTATCATACAAGTATCAATGCTGCACCATTCGAAGCACTTTATGGACGAAAGTGCAGAACGCCAGTCTGTTGGGCAGAAATTGGAGAAAAGCAACTATCTGGACCAGAGATAGTACAAGAAACAACATACAAAATCATTCAAGTCAAGGAACGACTGAAAGCAGCACGTGATCGACAAAAGAGTTATGTTGATAACAGACGAAAACCGTTGGAATTTCAAGTAAGAGATAAAGTATTATTAAAAGTCTCTACTTGGAAAGGAGTGGTAAGATTCATCAAGAGGGGAAAGCTAAGCCCCAGGTATGTTGGACCTTTTGAGATTATTAGAAGAATAAGATCTGTAGCCTATCAGCTACAACTGCCCGAGGAAATGGCAGGAATACATGATGTATTTCATGTATCTAATCTCAAGAAATGCTTAGCTGATGAATCACTCATAGTACCTCTTAAAGATATAGAGGTAAATGAACAGTTAAAATTTATAGAAAGTCCTCTACAAATTGAAGACGGGAAAGTTAAGAACCTCAAGCACAAGAGATTAGTTCTGGTAAAAGTGAAGTGGGACTCCAAAAGAGGACTAGAATACACATGGGAGCTTGAATCATAAATGTACAGGAAATATCCACACTTGTTCCAGTAGACCTCGAGGACGAGTTCTAAAACAAGGTGGGGATGATATAACAACCCTCCTGAAATTTTTCTGACACCCTAATATATTTTAAAATACCCCTATATGTCTTAAAATACACCCCGTATGTGAAAACCGAGCCCAAAAGATGAAATATCATTAAAAATAATTAAAAAACAAAAATTTTGGTGCGCTCGCTGGCCACGTAGCCCTAGGCTACACCTTACGCTGTAACAACCCTCGGTAAAACCGACACTCTCATAATATTTCTGACACTCTATTGTATCTTAAAATATCCTTATATGTCTTTAAATACACCCTGTATATGAAAACCGAGCCCGAATTATGTTATAACATATAAAATAAATTAAAAACAATAATTATAAAGCTGAGGCGGGCCGTGTAGACCCACCCCAAGCTTTTACGTGGGCGGTATCGAGGTGGATACCTGATTTCGTTTAATTTCTTTAGTACAGGCGTGCCGCGTAAGCTTAAGCTTACACTTACGCGGGCCGCGTATGATCAATAAACGTGGAGACACCAGAGGCCGACACGTGTCGACATCGTGGCGGGGCTAGATCATGACAGGGACAAGCTACCCTGTTGACCAGGGTTGACGCGGGCCGCGTAGCCCTAAGGCTACCTTTACGCGGGGCGCGTGGAGACCAGAATCCAACACTATATAAGAAGGCCTCGGGATTTCACTTTCAATCGTTCATTTCTTTTCTCAGTCTCGAATTTCTGAAGATATAGGCTTTATATTCAAGTATAATACCCCTAATTAATGAGATTCTGCTTCGTTGTAAGTATTATAACCCCAGTTTAGTAACAGATACGCTGCCCGATTGATTTAGGGTTCCGTAACAACTGTCGTGGTTCTGCCCGACGTAGTTGTTGGAATGCCGTCTCGGGGAGGGTATCATTAATATTTTCAAAGGGTTATGATACTAACCAAAGTACATTTGTATAAATTATACATTATATCCAGGAAACCCTTACGCGAAGTCTAAGATAGCAATGTGAGTTTATCCTCTTTTTGTTAACCTTTTTGGAATGTTTTACAAAACCTTAATTGTTTTACAATGTGATTAAGCGGTGATTGAGTCTTTGTAGTTCTTCAATTACTGCCGGTATGTTGGGGTTTTGTATACAAAATTTACTACACTGTGAGTAGTAAGTCGGGATGACAATACGTTACCATTGGACAATGAGTTAGCCAATGGGTAATATGACCCACAAGTCAGGGTTGACAGTACTAAAAGGAGTAATTGTGTAGACATAAACAATGTGATCGCTCTCAATACTGTTTTAATTAATAAATTGTTTCTTGATTAAACTGGGATTCACCCACCAGTATTTCCCACTGATAAATTGTAACATTCCTATTTTTATATAAGAATTATAAGTTTGGTTAAATTTATTAACCACTAGTAACTAGTTTATTTTAATATAAATATTCAACCCAAATAGTTTTAAACAATATTTTATATAGTTGGTTGAAATATTATATTAAATTGGCTTGTATATAGGTGACCTTTCTAAATAAAATAAAAGTATATAAAACTTATATTATTAGACAGGTATATTACGGGTAAGTCGACTGTTAAAAATATGAAGTTCCTAGACAGGCCTAGGAACCATATAATAATTAAATTATAAAAATAAATTGTATTTCTAACCTACTCTATTTTTAATGAAACTTAGACCCAAATATAGACACAAATATTCTGGTTCTAATGACATATTTATTAATATATAAAACATCATATTTTAGAAGTTATAAGTACCAAATAAGTGAAGCAGTTAAATTAAATAATAATATATATAATAAAATAAAAATTAATATTTGAGATATTTTATACATGTCAAGATAATCACAACACAGATGCACGTATTTGCATATGTGTCCACAAAATACAAGTCTTGCATTTAATAGAATTTTATACGTGTTATTACCTTTCAGTCACTACAAGGAAATTTCAACTATAAATAGTATAAAGGATTTCATGAAAAGGTTGCCTTTTCTTTTCTTCACTGTGTCGCCCTCTCCTCTTAATATTACACTTTTAATATCTATTTTTATAATAATAATAGTAATAATAAAGCCATGCCCTGTTAAGTGTTTTAACTCCCGATCACCGCTACCCTTTCCGATTGATCTGAGCCTCATAACTTATGTCAAGGCTCTGCCCGACTAAGTTATTGGGATTCTGTCTCGGGACATCGGGATAAGGTTGAATTAGGGATACTATACTTAACACGAGTGCATTATATATTTTTAAATAACTTAGAATTTATACCCAAAATTTATACCAGGAGGTTTTCTAATTGAACCCTAAAGTTACAAAGTGGGTCCATTCTCTTTTCTCACCGTTTTATTCTCTTTTTGTCCCAAACCATAACAACTCTCACCAAAACTATTATTTATTATTATATTTTGTTCACTAGGAAACCTTAGTTAAGACCCTTAAGTAATCCTACATAAACCCTAAAATTTTCAGAACAATCAGAATCAGGATCAGGGCCCCTAAAACTCAAGGGGGGATATTCCCACTTGACGATTATCTTCATATCTCGTTGTCAAATTCGAATTTTAATATTCCGTCGACTCACACAAGCTAGTTGGACACGTGGCAACTCTATGGTGAGATGTGACCCTTCGCGTCACGCGAAGCCTAAAGGGGGACCCCTCGCGTCACGCGAGGGGGTCAAAAACTTCAGTATAAATAGAGGATGTTGGGACTTGAATTCCTGCGTTGGAGCGACAAACAAATTCATTTTACGTTTCGAGATATAGTCCGTTTACTACCAAACACACACTAGCCCGAATTCTGCTACGATACCGGGTATTAACTCGATCGCTGCTACGATTCAATGTCCGATCGATTGAAACTATCCGACCGGATGTTTAAGCGTTATCCTTTGTCATTAGTCGTGATTCCGACAGGATGTTTGAGTACCACCCGAAGTCGGGGAATACTCTGTCATTCGTTATGAATCCGATGGATGTTTAAGTGATTGCACTTTGTCATTCGTTGTGAGGGTTTTAATCTCGTGAGTTATCGTAAATGCTGTATTAGTTACTTACCTAGTTAGTGTGCACTAGGTTACAAGACTAATCATTAGGCTAAGCTCTGCCTGTATCAATCTGCAATATATCAAGGCTTATCTGTAGACTAAACTTTGCCCGTATGAATCTGCATGCTTATAAAGTGAGTCATTCTCTTTTTATCAAATTGGTTTACAAAATCATGTTTATTTTCAAAGGTTATAATTACAGGGATTAAGTCTATGTAATCTCCATATTACAGCCGGTATGTGGGGTTTTGTATACATTACTTGATAATCTTCACCATTGGACAACGAGTTAGCCAAGGGGTGATATGACCATAGTCACAGACACCATCGGGCTAAGAGGCTACCGATGAATGTCGAGTGACAAATACTGTGGGTAGTTGGTTGATATCAGGAAACATTGTAATCGCTCTTAATACTGTAAATTATAACAAACGAATCGTTTTAGCAAAATGAATGAACTTACTCAGTATTTACCGCTGACAAAACCTTTTTAACACGTGTTTCAGGTAATTACAGTAGATTGGAGTAAGAGATGGATACAGCACTGAATGACTTCAAGAAGTGGCTTATTTTATTAATTAAATCAAATTAAGAAATATTGTTTTATGTAATTGGGTTTATCCCTTATTAAAGCTAGCTTTGTAAAACATGGGTTTATCCCATCTATTTAATAAATAAAAATCCGGTGTTTTCTAAACTCTGATATTTTTCCTAACTCACGGTCCTGATGAAATTTCCGCTGCAATATTTTTCAAAATAATCACCGGTACCACTTGGCTGTTCGCGGCTCCCGATTCCGTCCAAGGTGGGTCGGGGGTCGTGACAGAAGGTGGTATCAGAGCCACTGATTTAAGCCTATAGGTGTTGTGATAATAATACCTAAAAGAGTTAGGAGATTACTATTAACTGGTAGCACACATGATAGCATTTAGACTTGAACTTAAGAAAAGATGCCTTAGTATCAGCTTTGAGATAAGCAAAGTACTTGTGTAAATAAAGTATGATGGATTTTCGTATGCCGTAAGAATGACGATTAGAACATTACAGGCAATAGCATTTAATCGCTATTAATTCTTGCTTATTGATATTACTTGGTCTAGAATAAGATATGTTACGGGAATACAAATTTCCTAATTCTGGATAAAAGCCTATTAAAAGAGGCACTTTT
Organism: Helianthus tuberosus; assembly: GCA_030545235.1. NCBI lineage: Eukaryota > Viridiplantae > Streptophyta > Magnoliopsida > Asterales > Asteraceae > Helianthus > Helianthus tuberosus. The sequence goes on along the minus strand of CM060359.1, from coordinate 15,138,808 downwards.
AAAGATACTATTTATGGGAAATAGAAAATTTTCTCCGGCAAGACTGGGTATGGTGTAGCAGACTCTCCAGCTTGTCCGGATATACTGAGGTTACCTTTCCGGCGCGAACCGGATAAGACAGAGTATATAATATTTCAAACAAGTGACAAGATTTCCCTAAATAATATCATGACCTGATATCTGACTTGTTTTTGGAAATAAGAATCTGTTAAAAACATTGACCTTATGAAGGGTATGTATATTGCAGCATGTGAAATATGTGATTATATAGATAAGTATATCTATAAGGAATTCCAAAAGTCAATTAGGAATAAAGCACAAGCATATGCGTCAATAATAAATCTAGATTTCTTTATCAGGAATCTCTTTTCCGATATCAAACATTATTTCGTTTGACCATCTATCTCGTAACTTGAGCGACAATAATAACAATGGAAACCCATTAAGTTGGGACGCCATCAAAAGTATAAAGAATTACCAATGAGTTACCATATACTATTAACGCAAGTAAGAAGCATATAAAATTTTGGTAATGCACAAGAAAACACATGAAACTTAAATTATACGTCCACAGACGTCGAAGTATATCACACACGACTTCCAAGGCAAGACCTTTGGAAAATATAAATTGGGCACGATGACACCAATGCTAATCCCGTCAATGGAAGAACTACTAATCTAAAAACGGCACTTTGCCACGTGATCCTACAAACGACATGAATATCACTAAGGTACTTTGGAACAATATTTCACAACCATCAGTGCACAGTCTAATCAGAGTCATGATTATTATCACTGCAAAAGGAGTCACATACTTTTGCAAATTCCCTATTTCATTTTATTCAACATTCCCTGGTAATGTCACTTAACAACGGTTATCACACGAAATTCCAGATAAAGTTCTTATATTTCTTTTTCTGACTTCTGCATAAAATAAGTTGATTTTCGTGTTTCTACTTCCTCTAATGGTTATCATACCATGAGGATTTCTTCCATAGTAGTGAATATTGATCTATTTCATTTCTTGGTAAATCCACACGTTACACATGCACTGTTTGTTGCGCATGTGGTTCATTTGATTTATGAAGACCACTGGAGGACTTCATTCTAATTTGTTGTTTTATCCAAACTCAAATATCATTCCGCTTTTTGCACTGTGAACCACATTATTACAAAACAGTAACTCTTTGATATCGAGTCAATGAATTTTGTTAAATCATTGAGGTGAAGAATTTATATTTTTATATATATATAAAATTATGTTTGAGGTATACTCTCATTTAAGTTTATGTTTAGTTATTTATTATTGGTAATTAATATTAGTTTTATTATTAGTAATAATATATTAATAATAGTAGTGTTAATATTATTTTTAAATACTAGGGTTATTATCAGGGGCAGGTATTGGATAGCCTAGCCTTTGTTAGGCATGGACTGATCACCTATGCTTAAACAAGGCAGCACTAACCAGTATCCAACCATGATAATAACCAGTTAATGTATATAAATTAAAGTCATCATACTTATTTAGTAAATTTTAATTATATATAAAAATATATATATTTTATACTGTAAGGAGAAAACATATTTTCATAAAACAATACAAGAGTTAGAGAGATAAATAAAATTATATAAATAATTGTCTATCACATGTTTTGTGGTAACTATAACGCTCTGGCAAGAAAATGACCATATAAGAATAATATGGTAGTTATCAACTACGTTGGGTTAGGGGAACATTGTAATATATAAGAATAGTCCCCGTTTTCACTTATTTACAGCATTTGTAAATACATTCACAACGTTATATGGTTTCAAAATGAAAATAAGTAATCACATAGAATCGACCCATTAAGTGTTATATATTTTCAAAATATTTTATAAATACTTTTGTACAATAAATATTTTTACACTTTTATTTACAACTTTCATTTAATGTTATAAATAATAGTGATTTCTTTTACAAAATAATGATACTAAAATATTTTGTAATGTAATAACTTCATTGCGGTGTTTTGTAATATATATTACATAGTAAATATAAGTTATTTTACATAGTATAGTAAAATACTAAAATAATATTTATTTAAAAGTGGTAACCATTTACATATAGTAAAAATTCGTAACAAATAATATATATTACATAGTATTTATATTTGATATGTAAGATACAATTCAGACAGGGACACAAATAATATATATTACATTTGCTTTACAAATATAATATAATGGTTGGTCATGCTAAAACAACTTGTTCTTATTATATTTCAATCTCTAGGACATAGTATGAAAAATATAGTCAAAATATGGTCACTAATAGTATACTATCACATTGTTTCACAATTAAAACAACTTGGAACTCTAAACAATGATACACTAATTGTCTTTTGGTGTATCTTTGCAATTCACTCATCTCAGCATATTGATTTTCTCATATCATAATTTAATATTTGACAAATCATTTTTCATGCTTTTATGTCATTTTGAACCTGTCAATTCTAAGTCTTCCTCAGTTGCCAATCAAAGTAAACTTTCTTTTGACAAAGAATTTTTATTGATTCTAAAAGTCTTTCACATTCATTTTAAATATCTATTGATCATATATCTTTTGGCTTGAACCTAGTCACTTTGAAAATTATATCATTTCATTTCATTCGTTTGTCATCAATTTCTTGAACTAATTCAGTTGAACCATTGAATCCTACTTATTGTACAACTCGTATTCACAAACTTTGATATTTTAATTCTGTGTCATCTACCTTAATATTGTTTTTATTGACTAAAATATGACATAAGTCTAAAAGAAATATCATAACCCAAATCTCGAGGACGAGATTTAAAACAAGGTGGGGAGAATGTAACATTCCTATTTTTATATAAGAATTATAAGTTTGGTTAAATTTATTAACCACTAGTAACTAGTAACTAGTTTATTTTAATATAAATATTCAACCCAAATAGTTTTAAACACTATTTTATATAGTTGGTTGAAATATTATATTAAATTGGCCTGTATATAGGTGACATTTCTAAATAAAATAAAAGTATATAAAAACTTATATTATTAGACAGGTATATTAAGGGTAAGTCGACTGTTAAAAATATGAAGTTCCTAGACAGGCCTAGGAACCATATAATAATTAAATTATAAAAATAAATTGTATTTTGAACCTACTCTATTTTTAATGAAACATAGACCCAAATATAGACACAAATATTCTGGTTCTAATGACATATTTATTAATTTATAAAACATCATATTTTAGAAGTTATAAGTACCAAATAAGCGAAGCAGTTAAATTAAATTATAATATATATATATAATAAAATAAAAATTAATATTTGAGATATTTTATACATGTCAAGATAATCACAACACAGATGCACGTATGTGCATATGTGTCCACAAAATACAAGTCTTGCATTTAATAGAATTTTATACGTGTTATTACCTTTCAGTCACTACAAGGAAATTTCAACTATAAATAGTATAAAGGATTTCATGAAAAGGTTGCCTTTTCTTTTCTTCCCTGTGTCGCCCTCTCCTCTTAATATTACACTTTTAATATCTATTTTTATAATAATAATAGTAATAATAAAGCCATGCCCTGTTAAGTGTTTTAACTCCCGATCACCGCTACCCTTTCCGATTGATCTGAGCCTCATAACTTATGTCAGGGCTCTGCCCGACTAAGTTATTGGGATTCTGTCTCGGGACATCGGGATAAGGTTGAATTAGGGATACTATACTTCACACGAGTGCATTATATATTTTTAAATAGCTCAGAATTTATACCCAAAATTTATACCAGGAGGTTTTCTAATTGAACCCAAAAGTTACAAAGTGGTTGGTTGAAATATTATATTAAATTGGCCTGTATATAGGTGACCTTTCTAAATAAAATAAAAGTATATAAAAACTTATATTATTAGACAGGTATATTAAAGGTAAGTCGACTGTTAAAAATATGAAGTTCCTAGACAGGCCTAGGAATCATATAATAATTAAATTATAAAAATAAATTGTATTTTGAACCTACTCTATTTTTAATGAAACTTAGACCCAAATATAGACACAAATATTCTGGTTCTAATGACATATTTATTAATTTATAAAACATCATATTTTAGAAGTTATAAGTACCAAATAAACGAAGCAGTTAAATTAAATTATAATATATATATAATAAAATAAAAATTAATATTTGAGATATTTTATACATGTCAAGATAATCACAACACAGATGCACGTATGTGCATATGTGTCCACAAAATACAAGTCTTGCATTTAATAGAATTTTATACGTGTTATTACCTTTCAGTCACTACAAGGAAATTTCAACTATAAATAGTATAAAGGATTTCATGAAAAGGTTGCCTTTTCTTTTCTTCCCTGTGTCTCCCTCTCCTCTTAATATTACACTTTTAATATCTATTTTTATAATAATAATAGTAATAATAAAGCCATGCCCTATTAAGTGTTTTAACTCCCGATCACCGCTACCTTTTTCGATTGATCTGAGCCTCATAACTTATGTCAGGGCTCTGCCCGACTAAGTTATTGGGATTCTGTCTCCGGACATCGGGATAAGGCTGAATTAGGGATACTATACTTAACACGAGTGCATTATATATTTTTAAATAGCTCAGAATTTATACCCAAAATTTATACCAGGAAGTTTTCTAATTGAACCCTAAAGTTACAAAGTGGGTCAATTCTCTTTTCTCACCGTTTTATTCTCTTTTTGTTCCAAACCATAACAACTCTCACCAAAACTATTATTTATTATTATATTTTGTTCACTAGGAAACCTTAGTTAAGACCCTTAAGTAATCCTACATAAACCCTAAAATTTTCAGAACAATCAGAATCAGGATCAGGGCCCCTAAAACTCAAGGGGGGATATTCCCACTTGACGATTATCTTCATATCTCGTTGTCAAATTCGAATTTTAATATTCCGTCGACTCACACAAGCTAGTTGGACACGTGGCAACTCTATGGTGAGATGTGACCCTTCGCGTCACGCGAAGCCTAAAGGGGGACCCCTCGCGTCACGCGAGGGGGTCAAAAACTTCAGTATATATAGAGGATGTTGGGACATGAATTCCTGCGTTGGAGCGACGAACAAATTCGTTTTACGTTTCGAGATATAGTCCGTTTACTACCAAACACACACTAGCCCGAATTCTGCTACGATACCGGGTATTAACTCGATCGCTGCTACGATTCAATGTCCGATCGATTGAAACTATCCGACCGGATGTTTAAGCGCTATCCTTTGTCATTAGTCGTGATTCCGACAGGATGTTTGAGTACCACCCGAAGTCGGGGAATACTCTGTCATTCGTTATGAATCCGATGGATGTTTAAGTGGTTGCACTTTGTCATTCGTTGTGAGGGTTTTAATCTCGTGAGTTATCGTAAATGCTGTATTAGTTACTTACCTAGTTAGTGTGCACTAGGTTACAAGACTAATCATTAGGCTAAGCTCTGCCTGTATCAATCTGCAATATATTAAGGCTTATCTGTAGACTAAACTTTGCCCGTATGAATCTGCATGCTTATAAAGTGAGTCATTCTCTTTTTATCAAATTGGTTTACAAAATCATGTTTATTTTCAAAGGTTATAATTACAGGGATTAAGTCTATGTAATCTCCATATTACAGCCGGTATGTGGGGTTTTGTATACATTACTTGATAATCTTCACCATTGGACAACGAGTTAGCCAAGGGGTGATATGACCATAGTCACAGACACCATCGGGCTAAGAGGCTACCGATGAATGTCGAGTGACAAATACTGTGGGTAGTTGGTTGATATCAGGAAACATTGTAATCGCTCTTAATACTGTAAATTATAACAAACGAGTCATTTTAGCAAAATGAATGAACTCACTCAGTATTTCCCGCTGACAAAACCTTTTTAACACGTGTTTCAGGTAATTACAGTAGATTGGAGTAAGAGATGGATACAGCACTGAAAGACTTCAAGAAGTGGCTTATTTTATTAATTAAATCAAATTAAGAAATATTGTTTTATGTAATTGGGTTTATCCCTTATTAAAGCTACCTTTGTAAAACATGGGTTTATCCCATCTATTTAATAAATAAAAATCCGGTGTTTTCTAAACTCTGATATTTTTCCTTACTCACGGTCCTGATGAAATTTCCGCTGCAATATTTTTCAAAATAATCACCGGTACCACTTGGCTGTTCGCGGCTCCCGATTCCGTCCAAGGTGGGTCGGGGGTCGTGACACAAATGTTTTTAAAACGCGTTTCAGGTAACCCAATGTGACAGCCAATTAGTAAAAAGCCAGCTGGAGAGCACTGAAGGCTTGGGAAAAATGTGGCTATAAAAGTTACCTAATAAACGATGTTTTAAATTCAATAAAATAGTATTTATTCCTATAAATTGTATTGTAATAAGAAACTTGGGTTTTACCCATGTGATTATTAATATTAAATGAGGTGGTTTTACTCTGATAAACATTTCCTAACTACGGTCCTGATGTAAATTCCGCTGCAAGATTAAATAGCTGATACCACCACTAATGAGTTCGCGTCCGCCCGTTCCCGGGACAGATAAGGGATCGGGGGTTGCGACAGAAGGTGGTATCAGAGCCTAGCCACTGGTCTGAGCCAAAGAAGTGTTCTGCTGACACTTAAAATTCTAAATTTTTTGTTAGGAAATAAATTACGGAAATACGTGCATAACTGTATTTATTTGTTATGTGTTATTTGACTATTTGTTAGTTTACAGTATGAGTGATCAAGGACCCTCAGATATAAATCGTCAGTTGTCTGAATCACCTAGGAGTGAAGGTACCTCTTCACAGCCTGCCCTCTCTGGGTATACTGCTGATCAAGAAGAAGGAATGTTTGCTTTTAAAGCATAGTCAGAAGAACCATTCCCTCATAAGAAACGAGGATGGTTCAGTAAGGAAGCCTTTGCACGTAGGAAAAGAATGCGAAAGTTGCAACAGCAACGAGTTTTAACAGCTGCTAAGCGAAAGACTGATGCCCATACACAGGATATGCTTAATAGAAGTCTAGCCAATTTCCATATCCTAGCTACAACTGCTGCTGACCCGAGTCTAGAACAACTAGTAGCCCCACAACCACAAAACCCAGACCAACCCATGGAGATAGAAAATCTTGATAATCAAGTGGAGATGCATGACTTTAACCCAGAAGAAATCCCTAGGATACCTGCACCAAACCCCCTAGACCCAATTACGACCCCTGGTGGGACGATAATAGGGACTTTGTGCATCGTTACCCTATCCATGAAGACACACCCATAGGAGCCTACCCAGGTATGGACCCTTTAGATCCCTATTACCATGATAACTACATTAGGGAAATCTTAGAAGATCCTTACCGATTTCAGGCACTTTCACCCCCATATCAGGAACCCGCACCCCAGATTCCAAACCCAGTCCTAGAACCTGCACCCCCAATGAGTGCAGAAAACGTGCAAGAACTTAGGACTTTCGAGGAGGAAATTTTAGAAAGCAGTGAGAGAATGCGTCAGGTGGGAGAGCGTCTCGTATGGAAATACGATAAGCGCAATATGGATTTTTGGATGAATCCATATCGGTGAATGTAATGGTAGAAACGGTAATAGTAATAATAATAATAAAATAAAATATGTGTGTACGGATGCATAGTACTATTAGTGTAATTTTCTTTCTGTTGGTATTGTAATCTTTATTTCAGTACTAGTGTGTAATAGACGCATAGTATATGAAAATAGAGTACCAGTCGCAATGATCGACGTTTTTTGCTAGATTGCGTGTCATGTGATTTACGATATTACCTATTGTCTTATGATATTAATATGGGATAAATGTTTAAAATTCAGATGGCCGACGAAGGAAATCAAGGAAATCTGAATAATGATAACCAGAGTAACATTAACGTGGTTAATGAGAATTCGAGCATCAATAACAATGGAAACCAAATGGATAATAGTGCTGTTCAACATATAGTGGCACAAGGAATTATAGATGCAATGCCATTTATTATTCAAACTATTCAAGAAGCGAATAATAAAGTAAACACAACAGTAAGCGACCAATCGAACTAGAAAACAGCGTGAACAATGGACCTGTACTTCAAGTGCCCATTCCCAAAAGAAGAAGAACCACGCCTTATGGTTGTTCTTATAAGGAATTCTGGTCTTGTAAACCAATGGAATTCTCGGGCAACGAAGGGGCCATTGCAGCTCTACGCTGGATAGAGAAGACTGAGGCAGTCTTAAGAATAAGCAAGTGTGCTGAAGAAGATAAAATATTGTTTGCTTCTAATCTGTTTAAAAATTCAGCACCAGAATGGTGGAACACTATCCTTCAATCAAGAGGAAGTGATAGAACCTATAATATGGAATGGGAAGAATTTAAGAACAAGGTAGAAAGGAAATTCTGCCCACCCAATAAAAAGGAACAGATAGCAAACAAATTCCTAAACCTTAGAATAACTGATGTGGATAGTAAGGGATACACTAAATTATTCTTTGAATATGCTAGAATAGTGCCAACTCTTGCTTCACCAGAACCAGTGTTAATCTCCTGTTATATTTGGGGATTAATTAGGGAGATAAGGCATGTAGTCAAGGCAGCTAGACCTCAAACCATAGAAGAGGCTGTAGAACTAGCCAATACCTTGACAGATAAACTAGTCCGTACTAGAGAAGAAGACCAGAGGAAAAACCTAACCTAAAGGCTTACCCAAGAATTCCGTTCTGGGAATTACAACCGTAGGAATATGGGTTCTACCTCTGCACCTTTCTGCAAAGTCTGCAAGAAAAAGCATTCGGGAAAATGCTCCACTCTTTGCAATTATTGCAAGATGCCAGGGCACAAGGAAGAAAATTGCAGGAAGAAATCCAGTAATGGGTTATGCTACAACTGCGGGGAAAAAGGTCATATCAGGCCAAACTGTCCAAAACTAACCCCAGCTGCAAACAACAAGAATACTAAAAATGCTAGAGCATTTGTTCTGACTGCAGATGAAGCCAAGATGATTCCAGATGTCATAGCTGGTACGTTTTTAGTTAATGATATTTTTGCTAAATTATTATTTGACTCTGGTGCAAACCAAAGTTTTATTAATACATCATTTTGCAAATTTCTAAATCAGTCATTAACTAAACTACCACAAGAATGTCTAGTAGAGACCGCTAATGGAGAAACTGTTAGGATTTCTGAAATCTTGCAGGGAGCAAGAATAGAAATTTTAAATCAAAAATTTGTGGCAAACCTGTATCCCATGAATCTGGCAGGATTCGATGTTGTTTTAGGAATGGATTGGTTAATAGCCAATAAAGCCAGTATATTATGTGATCAAAAGTTAATTCAAGTAAATTCACCAAAAGGTAAAACGATCACAATTAAAGGAGATAAACCATCTAGATCCACAAAATTTATCTCTGTGATGAAAACTGCAAGTTATATAAGAAAGGGTTCTATAGTGTATATGATTTCCATAATCACTAACACTAAAGGAAAAGAACTAAAAGATATTCCAGTAGTATCTCAGTTTTCAGATGTATTTCCAGAAGAATTGCCAAGGCAACCTCCAGATAGGGAAGTTGAATTCAGAATCCATTTAATACCAGGAACATCACCGATTGCCAAAGCACCCTATCGTTTGGCACCCGCCGAAATGCAGGAATTGAAGAAACAATTAGACGAATTGTTAGAGAAAGGATTTATACAACCAAGTTCATCGCCATGGGGAGCACCGATACTGTTTGTTAACAAGAAGGACGGATCAATGCGTATGTGCATTGATTACCGTGAATTGATCAAGGTCACGATTAAGAATCGGTACCCATTACCGAAAATCGATGATCTGTTTGATCAACTGCAAGGAGCTCGATTTTTCTCTAAAATCGATTTAAGGTCAGGATATCATCAATTAAAGGTACAGGAAGAGGACATTCCTAAAACCGCTTTTAGAACGGGGTATGGCCATTATGAATTTACTGTCATGCCATTTGGTCTAACCAATGCCCCAGCTGCATTTATGGACATGATGAACCGAATATGTAAGCCATATTTGGATAAATTCATAATTGTCTTTATAGATGATATTCTAATTTACTCTAAGAGTAAAGAAGATCATGCAAAGCATTTGCACGCACTTTTAAGTTTATTAAGAAAGGAAAAGCTTTACGCTAAATTTTCCAAGTGCGAATTTTGGTTAGAACAGGTACAATTTCTCGGACACCTAGTCAATCATGAAGGAATTCATGTAGATCCAACAAAGATTGAGGCAATCACTAAATGGAAAACCCTTGAGTCACCAACCGAGGTTAGAAGTTTCTTAGGATTGGCCGGTTATTATAGAAGATTTATTCAAGATTTTTCTAAAATAGCCATTCCTTTAACTAAGCTAACGTAAATCTGTTAAGTTTGAATGGGGATTAAAACAAGAAGAAGCATTTAGAATTCTTAAGCAAAGATTAACTCATACACCCATATTAGCGTTACCAGAAGGAACTGAAGACTTTGTAGTCTATTGTGACGCTTCCAAATTAGGTTATGGATGTGTATTGATGCAACGACAAAAGGTTATAGCTTACGCATCTAGAAAACTTAAGAATCATGAAGAGAATTATTCAACCCATGATTTAGAGTTAGGAGCTATAATCTTTGCTCTTAAGATTTGGAGACATTACTTGTATGGTAGTAAGTTTACCATATTCACTGATCATAAGAGTCTAAGATATATCTTCAAGCAAAAGGAATTGAATATGAGACAAAGACGCTGGATGGAGATGCTTAGTGATTATGATTGTGATATCCAGTATCATGAAGGAAAAGCAAATGTAGTGGCAGATGCTTTAAGCCGAAAGTATCATGAAAAACCAAAAAGGGCACGTTCTCTTAAATTAAATCTACAAGTAGATTTAAATGAACAGATAAGAGAAGCACAAGAATCAGTAATCAAGGATGATACTGAAAAATTAAAAGGTATGCTAAAAGAATTAGAACAAGGAACAGATGGAATTTGGAGATTCCATGAAAAGAGAATGTGGATACCAAAAATTAGGAAACCTACGTCATCGTATATTAGAAGAAGCCCATAAGTCTAAGTATACGATGCATCCAGGAAGTGATAAAATGTACCAGGATTTAAGGAAAATTTTTTGGTGGATAGGAATGAAAAAGAACATAGCAGCCTATGTTTCCAAATGTTTAACATGTTCACAAGTCAAAGCTGAACACCAGAAACCCTCAGGATTGCTACAACTGTTAAAAATGCCAGTATGGAAATGGGAATTGATAACAATGGATTTTGTTACTAAATTACCTAAAACTAAGAAATGAAATGATACAATCTGGGTGATTGTAGATAGGCTAACCAAGTCAGCTCATTTTCTACCAATGAAAGAAACTTTCAGTATGGAACAATTAGCTAAATTATATGTAAATGAAATTGTTTCTTTACATGGCATTCCTTAATCAATTGTTTCTGATAGGGATAGTCGATTTACCTCTCATTTTTGGTCAAGTTTCCAAAAGGCAATGGGAACCAAGTTAAAACTAAGCACAGCTTATCATCCTCAAACGGACGGACAAAGCGAAAGAACAATTCAAACAATGGAAGATATGCTTAGAGCTTGTGTAATTGATTTCGGAGGTAATTGGGACGATCACTTACCTTTAATAGAATTTTCTTATAATAATAGTTATCACAAAAGTATCAATGCTGCACCATTTGAAGCACTTTTTGGACGAAAGTGTCGAACCCCAATCTGTTGGGCAGAAATTGGGGAAAAACAACTATCTGGACCTGAGATAGTGCAGGAAACAACCGACAAGATTATTCAAGTCAAGGAACGACTGAAAGCAGCACGTGATCGACAAAAGAGTTATGCCAATAACTGATGCAAGCCATTGGAGTTTCAAGTAGGAGATAAAGTATTATTGAAAGTCTCTCCTTGGAAAGGAGTGGTAAGATTCATCAAAAGAGGAAAGCTAAGTCCCAGGTATATTGGACCTTTTGAGATTATTAGAAGAATAGGATCTGTAGCCTATCAGCTACAACTGCCAGAGGAAATGGCAGGTATACATGACGTGTTTCATGTATCTAATCTCAAAAAGTGTTTAGCTGATGAATCCCTAATATTACCTCTTAAGGATATAGAGGTAAATGAACAACTCAAGTTTGTAGAAAGACCTCTACAAATTGAAGACAGGAAAGTCAAGATTCTCAAGCATAAGAGACTAGTTCTAGTCAAAGTGAAGTGGGACTCCAATAGAGGACCTGAGTATACATGGGAGCTTGAATCAGAAATGCAAAAGAAATATCCGCATTTGTTCCAGTAGATCTCGAGGACGAGCTCTAAAACAAGGTGGGGAGAATGTAACAACCCTCGGTAAAACCGACACTCTCATAATATTTCCAACACCCTATTATATCTTAAAATATCCTTATATGTCTTTAAATACACCCTGTATATGAAAACTGAGCCCGAATTATGTTATAACATATAAAATAAATTAAAAACAATAATTATAAAGCTGAGGCGGGCCGCGTAGACCCACCCCAAGCTTTTACACGGGCGGTATCAAGGTGGATACCTGATTTCGTTTAATTTCTTTAGTTCAGGCGGGCCGCGTAAGCTTAAGCTTACACTAACGCGGGCCGCGTAAGATCAATAAACGCGGAGACACCAGAGGCCGACACGTGTCGACATCGTGGCGGGGCTAGATCATGACCGGGACAAGCTACCCTGTTGACCAGGGTTGACGCGGGCCGCGTAGCCCTAAGGCTACCTTTACGCGGGGCGCGTGGAGACCAGAATCCAGCACTATATAAGAAGGCCTCGGGATTTCACTTTCAATCATTCATTTCTTTTCTCAGTCTCGAATTTCTGAAGATATAGGCTTTATATTCAAGTATAATACCCCTAATTAGCGAGATTCTGCTTCGTTGTAAGTATTATAACCCCAGTTTCGTAACAGATACGCTGCCCGATTGATTTAGGGTTCCGTAACAACTGTCGTGGTTCTGCCCGACGTAGTTGTTGGAATGCCGTCTCGGGGAGGGTATCATTAATATTTTCAAAGGGTTATGATACTAACCAATGTACATTTGTATAAATTATAGATTATATCCAGGAAACCCTTACGCGAAGTCTAAGATAGCAATGTGAGTTTATCCTCTTTTTGTTAACCTTTTTGGAATGTTTTACAAAACCTTAATTGTTTTACAATGTGATTAAGCGGTGATTGAATCTTTGTAGTTCTTCAATTACTGCCAGTATGTTGGGGTTTTGTATACAAAATTTACTACACTGTGAGTAGTAAGTCGGGATGACAATACGTTACCATTGGACAATGAGTTAGCCAATGGGTAATATGACCCACAAGTCAGGGTTGACAGTACTAAAAGGAGTAATTGTGTAGACATAAACAATGTGATCGCTCTCAATACTGTTTTAATTAATAAATTGTTTCTTGATTAAACTGGGTATCACTCACCAGTATTTCCCACTGACAAATGTTTTTAAAACGCGTTTCAGGTAACCCAATGTGACAGCCAATTAGTAAAAAGACAGCTGGAGAGCACTGAAGGCTTGGGAAAAATGTGGCTATAAAAGTTACCTAATAAACGATGTTTTAAATTCAATAAAATAGGATTTATTCCTATAAATTGTATTGTAATAAGAAACTTGGGTTTTACCCATGTGATTATTAATATTAAATGAGGTGGTTTTACTCTGATAAACATTTCCTAACTACGGTCCTGATGTAAATTCCGCTGCAAGATTAAATAGCTGATACCACCAGTACTGAGTTCGCGTCCGCCCGTTCCCGGGACAGATAAGGGATCGGGGGTTGCGACATACGCGGACCGCGACAACTAAGAGGCCAGATCGCACCCGGTGTTGACACATGTCAAGCAACGTGTTGAACCTAGTCATGACCCGGATCACCTACGGCCTAACCCCCCTAGTACGCGGGCCTCGTAGGCCTAAGCCTAACCTTACGCGGGCCGCGAGAGACTCAGAAATCAGCCCTATATAAGAAGGCATCGGGATTTCATTTTCAGTCGCTCATTTCTTTTCTTTCTAAACAAATTTCTGAGAAGTAGGCATAATATACGGGTATTATATCCCCCTAATTAACAAAGTTCTGCTCCGTTGTAAGTATTATAACCCCAGTTACGTATTAGATACGATGCCCGATTGATCCAGGGTTCCGTAACAACTGTCGTGGTTCTGCCCGACGTAGTTGTTGGAATGCCGTCTCGGGTAGGGTATTGTTAATATAAATAAAGGGTTATTATACTAATATATGTACATTTGTGTAAATTATAGATTAACACCAGGAAACCCTAGAAGAAGTCTAAAACAGCAATGTGAGTTTATCCGCTTTTCGTAAACCTTTTTGTGAACTGTTTTACAAAACCTTAAATGCTTTACAATATGATTAAGCAGTGATTGAGTCTTTGTAGTTCTTCAATTACTGCCGGTATGTTGGGGTTTTGTATACAAAATTTGGAACACGTTACAATTGGACAACGAGTTAGCCAATGTGTAATATGACCCACCAGTCAGGATTGACAGTACTGAATGAGTAATTGTGTAGAAATAAACAATGTGATCGCTCTCAATACTATGTTAATTGATAAAATGTTTCTTGATTAACTTGGATTCACTCACCAGTATTTACCACTGACAAATGTTTTTAAAACACGTTTCAGGTAACACAATGTGACAGCCAAATTAGAAGAAAGCCAGCTTGAGAGCACTGACGGCTTGGAAAAATGTGGCTATAAAAGTTACCTAAAAGACGATGTTTTAAATTCAATAAAATAGGGTGTATCCCTATATTGTAATAAGAAACTTGGGTTTTACCCATGTGGTTATTAATATAAAATATGGTGGTTTTACTCTGATAAACATTTCCTAACTACGGTCCTGATGAAATTTCCGCTGCCAAATAAACCAACTGATACCACCACAAATGATGTTCGCGGCCGCCCGTTCCCGGGACAGATAAGGGGGCGGGGGTTGCGACAGTTTTCATACGCCTATCACTATAATCCCGTATGCACCCGCGATTATTTTGATCGTTGCATGATCCGCGTAGCTTGTTGTAACATCCCGAAATTTTTAAATTAATTATTTAGAACATTATGTTTCTAAATAAACTAGTGAACTAACTAGGATTTAAAATAACCTAGTTAAGTAAAAGCCTTGTAGGAACTTACAATGGGTTAAAACACTAAAAATTAGAACCAAATGATAGTAGAGGGGCTGAAAGTGTTTAAATTAAAACTAATATTAATAAAACAAGAAAATTAAAACCCAAAAACACATTGTGGGCGTGTGTGAACATCGAACCAGGCAAGGGAGGGTCGACCAGGGTTCTTCAAACCCAAAAACTCCACAAATCTCAGAAATTGAAGGTTCAAATCAAGTTCTAAACGAAAATCGAACATAGATTAGTGATCTCCATTGCAAGGAGATCATAAGGTATGTAAAATTTGACAAGAATTCTCTACTTCAAATTCTCATGAATTTAGAAAATTTGAAATCTGGTGATGCATGTTTGTTTTATGGATAGACTAGGACTGATATAGTGTCTAGGAGTAAACCCTAGACAACGATGTGTGAAATCATGGCTAATTTCTGAAAAAATCTCATGAACACATTGAAGGTGATTCATGGGTTTTGTGAGAAATTGATAAACACTAGGGTTTTGAGCATTATTCTAGTGTAATATGGTTTATAGAAAGAGATTTCTGGAATATGGATGTTAAATTTTATATATGAAAGCTAAATTGATGTAAATTTTAGTCAAATAACAAGCCATGAACTTGAATGTAAATGATATAAAAATCTGCCCTTAAAGTGTTTGTGAAAATGCCAAATAGAAGGCAAATTGTTGACAAAAACGCATAAATTGTACTAAATGGTAAACTATGCGTTACATGTGAAACAAAGGGTTCTAAATACAAGGTGATTGAACTCTATAGGAAAGGAAGCCGGAGCTTCGAGCGGACAAGCCGGTGTTGATGCAAGACTAAAGGGTGTGCTTTGAAGGTATGTAACTTGATTCGTTACATTGGGTAAATTTTGATAACTAGCATATTGTAGTTGAATCGTAGAACAAAAGTTGTGTTGATCTAAAGCGATGATGTTCGCTATACTGAATAATAAGACAAGAAATGGTTAGAACTTGTTGGTAGTCATCATAATGGAGGATTCTGTAAGATGAGCCAAACGGGTCGAATAATCGATTAATGCGTGAAAAATGCTTCGTAATATAGTTAATTGGTCTTCGTTATTGTTGATAAAAGACATAATAGAATACGAGAATTTAACATGTTGGCTGTTAGAATGAGAAATCCGAGAATTTGGTTTGGGCAAAACAAACAAATCAGTCAAACCATAGCTTTTCAGAGACCACCGTAAGTTACGGTAGTACCGTAACTTACGGTAGAGGCCAAAAGGCTACGGTGGAATCTTCCTGATTTACGGTGGAACAATGTGCTTCCAGGAGCTACCGTAACTTACGGTGGCTACCGTAAGTTACGGTAGAAACCTGCCAAAATTGCTGAATTTTGCATCTTTCAGATACTCGAATTCCGTATTTGATTATAGTATGATTATTGAATTATTTCAAGAATTCTAATACTAATGCTTGCCAACTTTCCAGTTTCTAGGTATTTCAAGTATGTGGACGACGATCAAGTTGATGCTTCAAGAACCGAACACTAAACTTTTGGATGCTTCCGCACTAATTAACTCTAGCTAAACTTTGTAGTTTTGTAATCATTAATGAACGACTTATGTTTGAAACTAGCTATTTAACTATGTTAAACATTATGATGAAGTATAACTTAGTCTACCAACTAAGTTTTGTTAGTTAAATGTTTTATTTATAAATTCTACATGTCGTACGATTAAATAAATGAATTAAATGGATGGGTGTTACAAGTTGGTAATCAGAGCTTAAGGTTGTCAACAAAGTGTTCGGTTCAAGCTTGATTGATCGTCTGGTAAGAATTAATTCATCATTTTAGTAGATTCTATCTTATGTAAGAAATGAGATGCAAATTAATGTGCATG
The DNA here is from genome assembly GCA_030545235.1 of Helianthus tuberosus. NCBI lineage: Eukaryota > Viridiplantae > Streptophyta > Magnoliopsida > Asterales > Asteraceae > Helianthus > Helianthus tuberosus. The sequence goes on along the minus strand of CM060359.1, from coordinate 15,121,707 downwards.
GGAAGGGTGTGTTAACACACTCAAACCCGGAAAGTGCACCGAATGAGAACGGTAAAAGCAAGTCACGCATTTGGCTAAACCAAAGCAAATAAAGCAATGTTATAAATGAAATGTTTAACGTTTAATATAAACATCTCAGTTTCAAGATGTCGAAAAGAAACGATGATGATCCGGTGCAGACAAGCACCGAACAAATGAAAGAAATAATTGCCGAAGAAGTAGGGAAGGCAATTGAAAGTAGTCTATCCGGGTTTATAGATAAAATTCAAAACACAGTGTTGTCACTTGTCGAAGAACGAGTCAAAAGGTTGGAGGATAGTGTCAACCTTATGAAGGAGAAATCGGGAAAACGTAAAGGGTGTTCATACAAAGAATTTATGGCGTGTAAACCGCCACTCTACAACGGGGAGGTTGACTCGATAATTTGCCAAAGATGGTTGGGCGACGTTGAAGGGGTGTTTGAAAGGACCCATTGCGACGAAAGTGACTTTGTTGCTTACGGAACGGGTCAGTTGAGAGGTCAAGCCAAAGATTGGTGAGACAATAAAAAGAATGAAATAGGAGCCGAAGCGGCGAGAGCCATGACATGGGAGGAGTTTAAGACGCCGTTTCTTAAACATCATAGTCCCAAGGCAGTCATAAATAAAATCAAGGAAGAGTTCATGCAACTTAGGCAGAAGGGCGAGACCATAGACAAGATTACGGCGATGTTTATGGATAAGATGAAGTTTAGTAGTGAATTGGTGACGAATGAAGAACAAAAAATATACTACTACTATAACATGTTGAGTGCTGAATATAGGGAGTTTATGACTCCTTCAAAATACGAGACCCTTACCGAGATCATAAACGTTGCTCGGGAACGGGAAATCGAGTTGAAGAAACAAGTTGAAAGGGGTGAGCGAAGGGCACATGATGTGAATCCAAGCCCTACAAAGAAAGCTCAAACTGGAGAATCGGGAAAGAAGGTGGATTCTAAAGGTGGGTCGCCAAGTTGTAAAGTGTGCGGGAAAGGACACAAGGGAGAATGTCGGTTCAAAGACAAACCATACCCCATATGTAGTAAGACAGGGCACATGGCGTCGCTATGCCCGGGTAAAGTCTCAGTTTGCTACAAATGTTATCAACCCGGCCACAAAAAGTCTGAATGCCCGGACTTAGTTGGAAAGAGAGACATTAAAGAATCTCCAGCAGAAGCTCCTAAAGCGAAGGCTAGATCCTTCCAACTTACCGCGGCTGAAGCAAAAACAGAACCAGATGTGGTCTCAAGTATATTCACAATTAACTCAATTCCAGCACGTGTATTGTTTGATACGGGTGCGAATAAATCCTTCATTTCGCATGGATTTATTCGACATCCTTCATTTGTATTGACGAAATTATTTGTGCCCTTAGAAGTAGAAATAGGGGACAACAAAAGTTTTATAGTTTGTGATATTTGTTGAGGCTTCAAATTAAGCATTGATGACGAAGAATACCTGATAGACCAAATCCCGATGTCAATGGGGGAGTTTCAAGTGGTCGTTGGGATGGATTGGCTATCTCAGCACCACACAAAGGTCGTGTGTTTTCGTAAGGAGATAAAGCTAATATCTCCGAGCGGGAAACACGTCACTATCTATGGTGAAAGAGGAGGTAACCCCATAATATGCTCAATGTTGAAAGCTCACAAGCTTATGAAGTAAGGATGCAAGGCATTTATGATATACGCAAATGAGCCCGAGAAAGAATCACTGAAGATTGAAGATGTACCGGTAGTACGGGACTATGAAGATGTGTTTCCGAAAGATTTACCGGGGATACCGCCTGAACGGGAAGTAGAGTTCGGGATCGAATTGATTCCGGGCGTAAAACCTGTAGCTAAAGCACCGTACCGACTCACACCGTCGGAATTACAAGAGTTGATGTCCCAGACTCAAGACCTACTTGACAAAGGAATCATAAGGCCGATTGTATCCCCTTGGGGTGCACCGGTACTGTTCGTGAAAAAGAAAGACGGAAGTATGCGCATGTGTATTGATTACCGGGAGTTAAACAAACTCACGGTAAAGAACCGATACCCGCTTCCGAGGATAGATGATCTATTCGACCAACTACAAGGTGCGAACTGGTTTTCAAAGATTGACCTTAGATCAGGGTATCACCAACTAAAGGTCAAGGAGGAAGATGTACCGAAGACGGCTTTCCGCACACGATACGGACATTACGAATTCCTCGTGATGTCATTTGGGTTGACAAATGAACCCGCGGCTTTCATGGACCTCATGAACCGGGTTTGCAAGCCAATGCTAGATAAATCGGTCATCGTGTTTATCGATGATATTTTGGTATACTCGAAAAGTGAAGCTGAGCATGCGCACCACTTACAAGAGGTGCTAAACACACTTAGACGAGAAAGGTTGTATGCGAAATTCTCTAAGTGCGCCTTTTGGTTATGAGAGGTGTAATTCCTCAGCCACATCATAAGTGCCGATGGAGTATTGGTAGATCCGTCAAAGATCGAGGCCGTGTCGAAATGGAATTCCCCGAAGAACCCTTCAGAAATTAGAAGCTTCTTAGGGCTTGCGGGATACTATAGGAGATTCATTCAAGATTTCTCCAAGATTGCGTCGCCATTAACCAAGTTAACCCGGAAGGAGGAGAAGTTCACTTGGGGCGTTGAACAAGAAAGGGCGTTCCAAATGCTAAAAGAGAAGCTAACTCAAGCTCCGGTATTAACATTGCCGGACGGAGTCGAAGACTTAGTGGTTTACTCGGATGCCTCATTATCGGGGCTCGGATGCGTTTTGATGCAACGGGGCAAAGTTATAGCTTATGCTTCAAGGCAATTAAAGATACATGAAAAGAAATATCACACTCATGATCTCGAGCTAGCTGCAGTGGTGTTTGCATTAAAAATATGGAGGAACTATTTATATGGGGTAAAGTGCACCATATTCACCGATCACAAGAGCTTAAAATACTTCTTCGACCAGAAGGAGTTAAACATGTGCCAGAGACGATGGTTAGAAACAGTGAAGGATTTCGACTGCGAAATACATTACCACCCCGGAAAGGCGAATGTGGTGGCGGATGCTCTGAGCAGAAAAGCGGACTATGTCCCAATACGAGTAAGGTCGATGCAGTTTGTGGTGACCTCAGGTATACTTGAACGTATCCGAGAAGCACAAATAGAAGCAGTAAAAGAGGAAAACTAGAAGAAGGAACGAATAATCGGCCAATTAAAAGATTTGTCGGATGGAAAGAACGGATTGAAGACTCAATCCGGAAGAATATGGATTCCAAATACTTGTGGAGTGAAGGCGCTATTACTTGATGAAGCCCATAAATCCCGATATTCTATTCATCCGGGAGCGACCAAGATGTATAATGATCTGAAACAAAATTATTGGTGGCCCGGAATAAAGAGGGATGTGGTGAAATATGTGGAGAAGTGCTTGACTTGCTTACAAGTCAAGGCGGAACACCAGAAACCTTATGGGAAATTGCAACCTTTGGAGATCCCGGTTTGGAAGTGGGAACATATCACTATGGACCTACTGACCAAACTACCTAAAACGATTCGGGGATTCGATGCCATATGGGTGATTGTGGATAGATTGACGAAGAGTGCTCATTTTACTCCTATACGCGAGACATATACTTCGGAAAAAGATGTCTGAAGTATATACAAATGAAATAGTGGCATGACATGGAGTACCGGTATCCATTGTGTCGGACAGGGATACCCGGTTTACTTCGAACTTCTGGCGAGATTTTCAAGAACAAATGGGAACGAAACTTTTCATTAGCACCGCCTACCATCCACAGACGGATGGGCAGAGTGAAAGAACAATACAGACGCTAGAAGATATGTTACGGGCATGTATCATCGACTTCGGTGGAAGTTGGGATGTTTATCTACCTTTGGCCGAATTTTCATATAACAATAGTTACCATTCGAGTATTGGCATGGCACCTTACGAGATGCTATATGGTAGGAAATGCAGAACCCCGATGTGTTGGGGTGAAGTGGGACCACGTGAATTGGCACATACAGACATAATTCAAGCCACTAATGAGAAAATTGAAGTGGTGCGAGCCCATTTGAAAGTTGCCCAAGATAGACAGAAGTCTTATGCCGATAAAAGACGAAGACCGATTGAATTTCAGATAGGCGATATGGTTATGCTAAAAGTTTCCCCACGGAAGGGCATTATCAGATTCAGAAAAAAGGGAAACTAAGCCCAAGGTTTATTGGGCCATTTAAAATCATCGAACGGGTTGGCAAGGTGGCTTATCGTCTCGAGCTACCGGAAGAGTTTAGTGGAATACATGGCATGTTTCACGTGTCGCAACTGCGGAAATGTTTAGCAGAAGAAACAACTTATGTCCATTATGACGATATTGAGGTGGATAATAGCTTGAATTATGCGGTAAGGCCATTAGAGATTTTGGATAAAATGGTTAAGCACTTGCGAAATAAACAAATTGATCAAGTCAAGATCAAGTGGGAGCATAGAAAGGGTTCGGACACCACCTGGGAGTCTGAAGAGGAGATGCGACGTCTCTACCCTACCTTATTCGGTACGTACTTTGGTTTCGGGGACGAAACCCTTTTAAGGAGGGCGGACTTGTAACATCCCAAAATTTTTAAATTAATTATTTAGAATATTATGTTTCTAAATAAACTAGTGAACTAACTAGGATTTAAAATAACCTAGTTAAGTAAAAGCCTTATAGGAACTTACAATGGGTTAAAACACTAAAAATTAGAACCAAATGATAGTAGAGGGGCTGAAAGTGTTTAAATTAAAACTAATATTAATAAAACAAGAAAATTAAAACCCAAAAACACATTGTGGGCGTGTGTGAAGATCGAACCAGGCAAGGGAGGGGCGACCAGGGTTCTTCAAACCCAAAAACTCCACAAATCTCAGAAATTGAAGGTTCAAATCAAGTTCTAAACGAAAATCGAACATAGATTAGTGATCTCTATTGCAAGGAGATCATAAGGTATGTAAAATTTGACAAGAATTCTCTACTTGAAATTCTCATGAATTTAGAAAATTTGAAATCTGGTGATGCATGTTTGTTTTATGGATAGACTAGGAATGATATAGTGTCTAGGGGTAAACCCTAGACAACGATGTGTGAAATCATGGCTAATTTCTGAAAAAATCTCATGAACACATTGAAGGTGATTCATGGGTTTTGTAGAAATTGATAAACACTAGGGTTTTGAGCATTATTCTAGTGTAATATGGTTTATAGAAAGAGATTTCTGGAATATGGATGTTAAATTTTATATATGAAAGCTAAATTGATGTAAATTTTAGTCAAATAACAAGCCATGAACTTGAATGTAAATGATATAAAAATCTGCCCTTAAAGTGTTTGTGAAAATGCCAAATAGAAGGCAAATTGTTGACAAAAACGCATAAATTGTACTAAATGGTAAACTATGCGTTACATGTGAAACAAAGGGTTCTAAATACAAGGTGATTGAACTCTATAGGAAAGGAAGCCGGAGCTTCGAGCGGACAAGCCAGTGTTGATGCAAGACTAAAGGGTGTGCTTTGAAGGTATGTAACTTGATTCGTTACACTGGGTAAATTTTGATAACTAGCATATGTGTAGTTGAATCGTAGAACAAAAGTTGTGTTGATCTAAAGCGATGATGTTTGCCATACTGAATAATAAGACAAGAAATGGTTAGAACTTGTTGGTAGTCATCATAATGGAGGATTCCGTAAGATGAGCCAAACGGGTCGAATAATCGATTAATGCGTGCCAAATGCTTCGTAATATAGTTAATTGGTCTTTGTTATTGTTGATAAAAGACATAATAGAATACGAGAATTTAACATGTTGGCTGTTAGAATGAGAAATCCGAGAATTTGGTTTGGGCAAAACAAACAAATCAGTCAAACCATAGCTTTTCAGAGACCACCATAAGTTACGGTAGTACCGTAACTTACAGTAGAGGCCAAAAGGCTACGGTGGAATCTTCATGATTTACGGTGGAACAATGTGCTTCCAGGAGCTACCGTAACTTACGGTGGCTACAGTAAGTTACGGTAGAAACCTGCCAAAATTGCTGAATTATGCATCTTTCAGATACTCGAATTCCGTGTTTGATTATAGTACGATTATTGAATTATTTCAAGAATTCTAATACTAATGCTTGCCAACTTTCCAGTTTCTAGGTATTTCAAGTATGTGGACGACGATCAAGTTGATGCTTCAAGAACCGAACACTAAACTTTTGGATGCTTCCGCACTAATTAACTCTAGCTAAACTTTGTAGTTTTGTAATCATTAATGAACGACTTATGTTTGAAACTAGCTATTTAAATATGTTAAACATTATGATGAAGTATAACTTAGTCTACCAACTAAGTTTTGTTAGTTAAATGTTTTGTTTATAAATTCTACATGTCGTACGATTAAATAAATGAATTAAATGGATGGGTGTTACACTTGTACTAGTTGTGTATGAATCAGGGTATACATAATTTAAAAATAAGAATGTGTACGTATAAGAATATAGTATATAAGCAAGTCCATGCTTAAGTATGTATGGGACCCATGTAAGCGAATCACTCGGATTACGCTCGTGTACGGGTACGAATGTATGAATCATGAGTATGAATGAAAGTATGAGCATAAGTATAAGTTTAAGTATGAATATGCATGTAAGTATGAGTATAAACATAAAACGTACGAGTAGTATGAGTATAAGTATAAGCATAAAACGTATGCGTATAAGTGTAGGTACGAATAATAAAATTTACGTATATAGTGTACGTTGGGACATAACGGATTTAAGCATATAAAAGCATTCGAAAGGTTGAGTATGTAAATACGAACGATATGAATGATGTTATCGCGAGATATCGACTAAAATGTGTATGATGATATGCATGTATAATTGTTTAAATGAAACGTTGAGTTTATCGAATCAAAATTAGATTGAGCTTGATTTGAAAGGTAGAATATAGTTAGTATATGTAAGAGGATATAAAGTACTCATTGGTTAAGCATAATGTATTTTGTAATGAATGGAAATGCTACTTTTGGTATAAAAGAGTTTAGGTATTCCGAAGATGGTCGGTCCCCATGAAGTCTTCTTGCCCACATGTTTTGTAAATTGGTGTAGGAAAAAGGTTTTCGATAAAAAGTAAGTTCGTTTCATCAAACAAGAAATTATGAATTTAGGAGGTTCTTGTGAAAACGAGGATCCTTAGAAAAGAAATTTAGCAAAAGGACTTAGTGATTGTTAAAAGTTTTAACAAATGATTTGTTGATGTTGAAAAGAGTATTTGGTAAAACGATCATATAACATCTATAAGATCTTATAAGTAATCGAGAAAGGTTGGTTTGATTTCGATTAAGAATGGAAGTCTCTAGTATGATGATATAACGTGTGCATGTTTTAGTGATTAAGTTGAATATGAAGTTCATGGGCCAGAGATTCATTGGACCGATTAAATTGATAGGTAGCATTTCGTAAGGTTTTGAAATTCGGGAAATAAAACATTTTAAGGTATGATTAAGAATTTCGTGTATGTGAGTTATGTGAAAATAGATTGTAGGATAAGAAGTACATTTGATAAAACAATGTATTTTGGAATTGATATAAGTGGGTATTTCGATAAATGATAAATGATTTAGGTATGAAACATGATTGTGTTTGCTTGATAAAGTATTTTGAAGGAAAGTTTTGGTAACGATCACTTAGGTAAGGGAATCACCCCTAACTCGTTGGTGAGGTCGTTTTAAGAAAAGAAGGAGTGGAGTTAATCGTCAAGGTAAGCAAATCACTCCTAACTCAATGATATATCTCCATTTTGGCGTTATAAAGAATGAAAACAAAATCGAGTGACGTTTTGAAATCATGCATAGGTATAAATGTATGAAAAAGATTTAGTATGATGTGTGTGTGAGAAGAAAATATCGAAAGTAAATTCGAATTTGAAAGATTGCATCGTATAAAATAAATAATAGAAACACATGTTTGATTAAAATTTGGGATGGTTCCAAAACGGAACTTTGACTAACCAAAGTGGTCGAAAAGTCTTTCGAATTTGAGGAGCATGATTTGGCCTAATAGGTGGAATACTCTCGCTGACAAGTCGGTTAATGGTATTTACCCTTCCGGTTACTACATGTCCCAAATCAATCGAAATTTCGAGACTTGGCGGGATTTATGAAAAATTCAAGGAGTGGGACTAGTCGACAAGGTGCGGGTTTCACCCCTAACTTGACGATTTCGTATCCTAAGTGTGGTTGGTACTCGTCAGGTCAAAATTTAATTTCAACACTTTGACGAGGGTCCACTTGAATTTGAAAGCGGAAATTCTCCATCAAGGTGAGGATCTCACTCCTAACTTGGTGGCGAATTTCGTGTAAAATGAATAGGTGGATTGAGCGTCTTTCACCAAATTGTGGGTTTCACGCCTATTTTGGTGATGTCGTCTCGTTTGTGTATTACAAGTGGTTTCGAATTTAGTATAAATGAGTAAAAGACGTATGTTCAAAATAATAATAACAAGTATAAGCACATAAAGCATTTTAAGAAAATAACACGTAAGAGACATTTCAAGAATAACATGTAAAGATATTTAATAAAAGTAGCATGTGAAGCAAGTATGGTTGAATTTTGGTGCTTAACTATAGACTAGGTCAAAAGCATGGCAATTTTCCTAATTCCCTATAGTTATGGCTCTGATACCAATCTGTCACACCCCAACCGATGGCGGAAACATCGGAGTGAGACGAAATAGATTGCAAGAGACTTCATAACACTATTTGTGACAAGTATTTAAATGATAAATTTTCATTTCATTTCTAAAGAGTCAATTACAAGGATTTGAAACAAATACAACATGAATAATGAAATACAATACAAATAAAATACAAAATTTAAAGTGTGTATCTAAGCATCCTACTAGATTCCATGCATCATCAACATCATCGCTAAACCTGCAACATGTTTTAAAAGCATAGTTCAATACAAAGGTATTGGCGAGTACACTAGTTTTAGACTCGTGGTATATGTATAAAAAGGTATTTTCAATCCAACATAGCAATTGGTATACAAGGTCAATCTATTATGCATAACAATATGTCAACTCTAGTGTCCACCAGTATTTAGCATCCCTCGACACAAAAGTGACGAGACCGTTATAGAATAAAGACTCAATAAAACCCCGTCGGGTGGTGTGCTACTCCTATAGCGCTATAATTGTTAAGCCGAGTTAACAAGTAGTATGTATTCTAGCATGAACCTAAGCATAGCAAAGCATGTATAAGGATTGAACGAATAAAATCATGTTTGTGAATCGTGCATTTTAACAAGTAAAACATGTTGCACCCAAAGTGTATTAAAAGGAAAATGGGTCAAGTGTACTCACAAAGTTGCATATGCTTTCCGATTATCCCATGTGACGAAGTTGTTGAGACTAGGAAGTTGAATGTGTTCGATTTAGAGTTTAAGAGGTGTTCACATATGGTTTTAGGGATTTGGAGTTTAAATAACATGAAAAATAAACATATGAAAATAATCATCTAACACCTATGACACTTGTTCTTGACACTATGAAACTCTAAAAGAGTTTAAATGTTTTCATGGAACAAAGTTCCATTAGAATCGTGACAAGTTGTCAAGGGCCTAAGATGATACAATCTACTAGCTTGACGCATGTCCATTAGTTCATCACCAAGAGTTCGATTATTTGGTTGTTACATAAGTATTACATAGTGTATATTACATCATATAATTCAAGCATGAGGTAGAATATTAAAGTCTTCATTTAGGCACCTCTAAGTATCATGGAATTCATACATGAGTTAGGAAGAACAAAGCTTCCATTTAGGTACCTCTATTGTTCACCACTACAGTTGTTGTTATGAACAACAAGGAGGGTCATGAACTTACAAGAAACAATAGAATATGAACAACTAATCTATTAGAAAACATCAAGCAATGTGTGGATTTTCAAGTAGGTTAGCCCATGCTAATCCTAAATCACACAATCATCAAGTCTTGAACTTGAGCATCACTTGTGGGTTAAAACCCTTGAACAAAACAGAAAGTTTGTGAGGTTTATACCTCTAATTTTGAATGTCTCAACCTTGTTTTTAAGCCTAACTAACCATAGAAGTGGTTATAAGCATAAGGACATAGGTTTGAGATGAGTTTCCTCAAGTGTAAACAAGTTTATCAAAGTTTGAAACAAGAACAGAAAAATCAGTCCACTTTGGAGCCCTTTTGGCAACATTCCAGGCTCCGGTTTTCCAAGAAAACCATGGAAACGTAGCTAAGGTCAATACAAAGTAGTAGGAAAAAGAATCGAGTGAATCGGATAAGAATTGAGTGAGTTATGCTCACTTTAGTGAAGTGGTATAAATCTGCTCGAACTTCTGCAATCAGCTACGGTTTGGAGTGTTTGAGACTGTATGGAGAGTGTTTAGAAAGTGAAAAATGCTTGGAGGAGGCTTGGGTTATATAGGGGATGGATTAGGGTTTCATTGGGTTGGGCCTTGGAAGTGTTTAGTGGGCTAAATAACTCAAAACTAGGAAATTAAGTGGGTTGATGCAAGGCTGTTAACAGCCCTATAATTTTTATTTTATTTTATTTTTTTTGACATTAGAATGTATATATTTGATGTTTAATAAAGTGTTACATGGTGTCTAGTATGTATGTAACTTGTAACAAGATCCAAAATGCATAAATGACATGTTTTAATTTAGCAAAAAGTGTGATAACATAGGTGTGTATAACACATGAAATGTAACAAGTATGTATGGTTTATAGTTTGGTATGATCAAGTGAAAAAAAACATACAACTTAATCTTATAATCGAATAACTAAGTGTTTTAATGTATGAAGATTTAAGGATTACGAATACACGATCATTGTTTACGAGTTAAGCTTACGTTTATACGAATTACGAACCATGTATAACACGAGTGCACGTATCAATGTATAAACATGTATAAACGATGTATAAAAGATTCGTTTCATTACGATCAAAGTCTCCGATTTTACAACGATACAAAGAAATACGATTACAAGGAATACAAGATTTCCAAAAAAATAGAATTTCAAGCAATGATTCCTAAATATGGAAAGTATGAAAATGCAGGGGTTACACAAAGTGAGAAGTGATGAGGGTTAATTGCAATGACAAGGTGACTGGCGAGAATCGGCTTTGTGCAACGATCAGATGAGAATTGTCTAGATCTGGATGTGTAGATACTTTGCATTTCAAAATTCAAATGTTTTATATTAAATTGTTATATAGATAACTTGGGAAATCGGGATGGAACATGGGTGGAAATCATATTTTTACTTAATATATTAATATTTAAAGTTATTATATATATACATTTCGGATATTCGGATAATCCGATTATCCGAAAAATTTTTAAACTCACATCCAAATCCGAATCCGAAATTTCGGATTATCCGATTTTCGGATATCATCCGAAATTTCGGATACGGGTTTTCGGATATTTCGGATTCGGATATTTTTTAACACCCCCTACCGCTTGGTCGGGTATGGGATCATATGTCGGATTGTGACTAGAAAATCCGCATAACCCGTTTTAGTCTATTTTGCTTGAGAACTTAAATATTGGGGTTAATGCGACCGTGTCCTTGATATCCTCGGTTCATTTAATTGCAAATGGCCACGACCAAAGCATAAGGTGTAGGCATACACCCGACAGATGCTAATGCTAATATAAAATATTTTTCTACCCATATTAGGGATTACTTTTATGGGTTAAGGTGGCGTGTCGGTTAATCAAGTTATCGGTTTCTGTACCGGACCCCATATGTATTGACAAGCATGTAAAACTATATACAAGATATTTCTTATTGTCCCAAGTTATTTATAAGAATTGAATGTGCCTTGTGCACTTAAAACAATTTTGAAATATTTTCAAAATGTGTCGGTTATTTGTATTTACTAGTGTAAACTGACGTTTCTTCAAAAGACTAAGTGGCAGGTTGCAAGGTTACGAAATAGGCTGGAAGTGCTGGTAATGCTTAAGAGGAATTTGCAACTCCTTTGCATAAGAAGCCTATTAGTCTGTTATTTCATTTTGCACATTTACGATCCGCCTGTGGATATTTCGATACAATATCTGTCTGTATTATATTTTGAACATTCAGACATTTTTATTTGTAATAGTATTTTAAATCCAAGACTTCCGTTGTGCCATTTGTGTATTTGATATCAATCTTGTCACGTATACCCCATCCGGGCCCACCGGGTGACATAAAATATCGGGGTGTGACCCATCCCATATATATATTGGATTAGGTTCAAGAGTGAACAACTTCTTGAGAGTGAATTGAGTGAACTAATCTTGGCCCTTGATCATTTTTAGATTAAAAGGGTAAGATTAACATTAGCCATATATGTTTAGTTAAAATCCCTTAATTTTCTTATCTCTTAACTATCTATATATATATCTCTCTCTCCCCCCCCCCCCCTCTCATTTTTAATTATTTCTTTCAAATGTTTTATATTGGAAATATTTTGTTTACAAATACAAATCTAAGTATATGAGCATACGTATTATGTTCTTTGTTATGGATATACACATATATATATTGTTATGTATATACATATATGCATATTACGAATTTACATACATGTGACTTGTTTCGTTTTCATTAATTTTATAATTTTTATATGAATCTACTCATGTGCATGCATAATATACTATATGTCGTTAATATATACATATGTAACCATTTCTTAAAATAACACACAGATGTATAAAAGTCTGTACACATGTATATAAACTAACAGCAATGTATCTTGTATACACTGATAGTTAGCGAGACTGTACACATATGTATAAACTAACAGTTGTGTATCTTGTATAAACTGATAGTTAGCGAGGCTGTACACATGTGTATAAACTAACATCTGTGTATCTTGTATAAACCGATACTAGCGAGACTGTACACATGTGTATACACTAACAGCTGTGTATCTTGTATATACAGAAACTAGTGAGATTTTAGGGATTATGATTAAATTGTTTTAACAAATGAAAATTACAGAAGACGAAAATACTTTTTTGTCAATTATTTTAAAGGGAAGTTATAACATTATAATTACAATCTTGCGATTGTTTAAAAATCTCTAGATGATTTACACTTGTGTATACACTTGTTTATTGATAATCGAGGGTTAGAATTAGTTCACTGGTGTTCAATATTAAAGGGTTGTTCACTAACTGACAACCTTGGAAAGGCCTAGTTAAATCTTGCCAGTTCGGCCCTTTTTACGAACTGATAATCTTAGAGAGACCTAGTTCTAAACTTTATAGTCACCATAAATGTTTTTCAAAATGATGCTAGTAAAAGTTGAATTTGAAACCTCAAGAAGAAAACCACATAATTAACTACTAGACCAACTTGTTAAGAGAATACGTAGTAAATATGTAGTAAATGCGTGAGAATAGTGGGTGCCAATGAAAATTGAAAAGACTTCATTTATACCCACGCACGTGGGAACCCTACGCCCCACCCCTTCACAATAAGTTAAAAAACCTACACTACATATACATATCTCATTGACCTTTGTTTAAAGTCTTCTGTCTTCCTTCCTCTCAATTATCACAACAAAGCACATGCAATGATTCTCCGGTTCAAGTTTCCGGCACCAACACAACCGCTTTCGAATATTATCATCATCTTTGTTCTTTGCATAATCGAGTTTCATATATTGAATGCTCAAACTGCTCCTCGAACAGATCCTTCCGAAGGTACTACGCACTCTCTCTTTTTCTTTCTCGAATATATCATATTTTAGTTTAGTTTTCAACTGTTTCGATCTTTATTTTTTAGCTCATGATTCCGTATTGTGATTCAGTCGGTTTTTGTTTGTTCTGAATCCGAACACGTCATTGCATTAATCGATTTGTTTGATTTGAAAATTGAAATCGAATTGAAAGTAAAGTACTAGATTAATTAACAGAATTAATGTCTGGATTTGTTGTTGTTTAACTGTTCATAGTTGAGATATTGAGGAAGCCTACCTGGTTTCATTTGCCGACATAGAGAGTTGTCAACGTTCACAAATGTCCAAAAGTAATAATTATTATTAATAGATTCAAAAACAAAATATCAAAATAGTTTGATAAGTAAATGGTCAAAATTGGCGACTTTATTTTTGGTAAGTATAGACTATGAGAAGGAATTTTTTTCTAGATCAAATAGTTGTTTTTAGTAGTCTTTCTTTATTTTAAACATATTTTTTCTTTGTATTAATGTATACGGATGGTTTTGAGGTTCACCAAAATTTTGGATTTAGTCTCTAGATTTTTAAAAGTATATAGATGGTCTTTGTGAAGGGGCGGATTTAAGTTAAGACAACGGGTTCCCAAGAACTCATTCGGTTTGTAATTTTTAGCGAAAAGCTATACAGAAAATTTTGTTGGAACCCATAAATAAATTTTGGGTGAACCCATAATATGAAATTGTGCAATGCTTCATTGGTTAAGCGCGCTATTTCAAACTTGACTTAATGAGTTTGAATCCCACATCAGCTCGTTTTTATTAGAGTTAAACAAAAGCGTCAACTATAAGGCTAAAGGGTGTGGGGGGCATAGGTTGGGTCATCAATCGTCGCGTAGAACCATTAATGGATTGCTACATCACCCCCTTGACTCATCCACCATGGTTTCCATGGATTAAACCATGGCAGCCATGGGCCTTCTTTCCTTTTTCAATATTTCCTTTTTCTTTTCACAAAAATAAATTAAAATAAGAGAATAGTGGTTTGGGTCATGACCACACCCTTAAGGTAGTGGTTTTGGATCATGGATTAGAACTAGATGACATGATGTTGATGTGGAGGGTCATGGTGATCATGAGGGTCATGACCACACCCTATAGTCTTAGAGTTAACATGGCTGAGCTTTAGTTGATTACTTGTTAGTCCAACAATTTTGTTTATTGCAGGTCTGGGTCATGGCTGAGCTTTTTTGTTATGTACTTGAAAATTCATTTTAGTTTTCTTGGTGGCTATTAGATATAAATTAATTTAATTTCATTTAATCTCTGTTAACCAATTAAGAGAATATCTTAACTAATAAGCAATGGAAATTGTTCAGTTAGATGTTTTTGTCGTTGGAACCGCCAAACCGGCTCAAAATGCTCATTTGGTCAAGTTTTATGCTTTTGTCGTCGTAATTCGAACTAAAATGACCATTTTTAGATGTACAGGTTCTAACTCGAATTCGTTGTGTAAAAGTTTATTACAAATCAATTTGTTTTTTAGAGACGAAGATAGATAGTCGAATAGGAATGCCCTTTAAAGCATCATAGGAAACATGTGACTTTAGTGATAAAGCCCGACCGACCCGAAAAAACTAACGTCGGGTTGACTGAAATAAATGTAAGTCATTTAGTCGGCCAACTAACAAATCTAAATGTTTCAACAAATCAAAGTTAGGGACTAAATGCATTACAAAGTGTAAACCACAAGAACCATCTATGTACTTTTAGCAAAAGTTAGAGACCAAACATGTTTAAAAGGGCAAATCACAGAAATTATTCGTATAATTTTAAACAATGTAGGGATGAAATTTAAAGTTTTGGTCAATCAAGTGACACTTTGCTCTATAAATATTCGGTATTATCAAAAGTACTTGCAATTTTAAAAACACTTAAAAAAATGTTCGTAAATCTTGTTCCCAATAGATTATGAGGGGATATTTCAATATTTTGTATGTCATAAGTATATTGAATTTAACAATGGTACAACAGTGAGGGCGTTAAACTCAATATTTCAAAAATGGGACGTTCAAATTCCAAGGAACTTATGGAACATAAGCGGAGAACCATGCAGCGGAACAGCCCTCGGACCAGATTTCGACGTGGCTTACAACAACCCATCCATCGAATGCAACTGCACATTCGACAACAACTCCACTTGCCATATTACTAAACTGTAAGTCTTCTGTTTTCCATACCAAATGCCAGTCTTTGTCTTTCGTCATGTAACTACACTCAACACTGTTGTGAATTTATGTATAAAGGTGTGTTCAGGAAAACCATGATGTTTGCTGAGGCATTGGTGTTAAATTAAGGCTAGTGGGTATGGTGAGGGTCATCCCCAAGGGGATGGGCCGCCACATAGGATGCCACGTCACCGGGAGTGAGGATGAGGCTAAAGGGGATGAACCAAGGGGGTGGAGGATGGAGCCCCACACTATTTATAAAAACAATTAAAAAATATTAAATTGATTTGATTTTAGAGAGAGAGAGAGAGAGAGAGAGAGAGAGGAGAGAGAAAGATGCAAGAGAGAGAAGAAGCAGGGCCAGCAAGATCGTCCTCCAGGCGACGGAGACGACGCGACGGACATGAGGGGGGCGGTGTGGGGGTGCGGCGCCGGGGCAGGGCCGGCCCCCATACCGGGTAGTCTAAGAGCATCCACAATAGATGTTTTTGGGAGATGCATGTTTTTTTAGTGTTTTTGTCAGATCATCATGTCATGTTTATGAGAGAGAAAGAAAATGAGCGGTTAAAAATTAAGAATGTTGTAATAATGTGACAATATTTTTTAGTGTTTTTTTGATTTTCTTATTGGGTGGGTTTTGGTGTTATTGAAGAATGAGTGCTTTTATGATGTGATAGCTTACTACTAGACAGTGTTTTTAAAGTTACTAGTACTGGTTTGGTTATTGGATAAATAATTGGGAAAATTACCAAAATCGTCCGGTTGACAATTTTTTGTTCAAAAAATAGTCATTGAATTTTGGCCGTCTCCAAAAAAGCACGGCTTAACCCACACTTTCGCCAAAACCGCAGGCTAAGCCCGCGCTTTGTCAAAACCATGGGCTAAACCGTAGCCGGCGCGCCAAAAATGTTGGCTAAATCCTAGCCGTCTCAGCCGGTGGAGCTGATGTGGCGGCTTCTAATGGGAAGGAAACGAGGGCTGACAGCTGACTAGTTTGGTGAACTGCTAAATTTCCATGACTATTTTGGAAAATTCTTCTGTCAACATGACTATTTGTGTTATTGTTCCTAGTTTATTTTGCTGTTTTGAGTCCTTTAACTAATTATCTTAATTCTTTTTGTTATTAAATTGGTATCCTAAAACTTCTCATCTTATGCATACAGGAAGGTCACTCAACTTAACAGGCAAGGGGTTATTCCTGAAGAACTTGCTGCTCTAACTTATCTATCCGTATTGTATGCATTTTTCTTTTCCTTTTAACTTTGCAATTTGAAAATCAAATTCAAATTTTAGTCTTACAATGTTTGATAGATGGTCTCTTTTCATTCACAGTGATGGTATCGTTTCTACGTGCAATCACTAATATTTTTCACTTCTGCAGGAAAATTGATCAAAATGCATTCACTGGTACCTTGCCTCCGTTCCTCGGAAATTTTTCGGATATGGTGATCTTGTAAGTGTAGAATGTTTATTAATATATTTATTAATACTGACATATAGTTATAGCTTATGATTATATTTATCTTAACAGGTCACTTGCCCACAATCGATTTTTTGGTACAATACCAAAGGAGCTCGGAAACCTTAAAGAACTAGCAATGCTGTGAGTTCCTCTTAATGTCTTTTTTGCTTCTAGTTCCTTTATCTCCTTGTTTATACAAAAAAGTTAGTTATTTATGTTAGACTGAGATTTAAACTTAATTATGCTGTTTATGTACTTGAATTACAACTTATACTCTAGATATGTATTATGACCGATATGGTGGTGACAAGCGGGTGATAAGCAGGTACAAGTTCAAAACTGCCATGGCAGTTATTCCCGCCAAAATGGAACCGCCAAACTGTTATGTATATAAGTTTGATATCCGGCTACTATTTCCGGTATCAAGACATTCTGTTACTAAGAATTGTCCTCTCACACTTATCTTATTCGAATACCCATTGTTCCCATTTGTTTTTCTGCATATTTCCTGTACAAACATGAAGACAGATTCAAGCAAACCACAACCATCCGCTGCAACTGTGCTTGAATCCCAACAATTTACATATTTTAGTACAGTTTAAAGTTGTCTGTTTTTTTTCAGGGCTGTGAGCTCCAATAATTTTTCCGGTACTCTTCCCCCAGAACTCGGAAATCTAGTCAAGATGCAACAAATGTACGTTCGTTTAAATACATGAATGCTATATGCACACACACACACATGCATAACCTAGTATCGGACAGCTAATTAATACAATCTTAACAAAAAAAATGCAGTTACCTCGACAGTTCTGGTGTTGGTGGCGAGATTCCCTCAACGTTTGCCAACCTCATAGATATGCGCGTCATGTACTTTTTTGTCCCATGAATATGCTTTTGTTTTTAAGAATAAGTGAAAACCATATGTATTATATTTACTTATTTTTTTTGCTTTCAGGTGGGCTTCAGACAGCCCATTTTCTGGAAAGATACCTTCATTTATAAGCAACTGGACAAAATTAGAGAGGCTGTGAGTAAGAATGGTTAAAGCGCACAATTTCATTAAGTTTATAAATATAAATTACTCATTTTGCAGATGTTTGATTTTATAGGAGACTTCAAGGGAATAATTTCGAAGGTCCTATACCCGCTAGTTTTTCAAATTTAACCTCACTGACTTCTTTGTGCGTTACACGCTTCTCTCTCTCTCTCTGTGTCTTTATAAATATCTCCTCCTTTGGTTATTCATTTACGTTAAAAGGTTTATGCATGACTTTTTGTAGGCGAATAAGTGATTTGCAGAATGTGAGTTCATCTCTTGATTTTATTGGCAACTTAAAGAATCTAACTGACTTGTAAGGCACACAAATCTCTTTGACATGCAAAGATATATAACTGTTTGTATATCTTCTTATGGAGTTTTCCAACATATACTATACTAAGTTACTAACCATTTTTTCATGTTTTGACTAGAGTTATAAGAAACGCATTAGTTTCTGGTCCTATTCCGACAGACATTAATCAATTGCAAAAGCTAGAAACATTGTAAGTTTTTATGTAGAGTTCTCTTAAAGGCAGTAAACCGCTATTGTATCGGATTTCTGCTACTGTATTTTATCCGCTACAATTTCTATTTGGCAGGGATTTAAGCTTCAATAATTTAAATGGTTCACTTCCACCAACATTAATGAATATGAGTTCCCTAGTTTCTTTGTAAGTTATTACTAAATTTTCCCATACAAATCTACAATATCTGATAAACGCAACCGTTTCTCTTATAGGAAGTCGTTTATTTTTCGAATTTTGTATTTCTTTCTTATACAAAGCTGTTTATCGTTCTTCATGTGGTCAGGTTCCTAGGAAACAACAGCCTGTCAGGGTCCCTTCTTCCCGACAAAAGTACGAATCTTCAGAACATGTAAGTTGATTACAACTGTTGGAACATTTATCGGTCATTAGTATTTTTTAAAGATTTATCAGTTACATAAGAATACATTTGTGTTTTTTCATGAGTTTTGTTCTTTAAACAAGCTTTTAAAAATTTCATTCTCATGATTTAATGAATTTTATTTTACAGAGATTTGTCTTACAATCATCTGTCGGGATCTTTTCCTCGATGGGTAATTCCAACATGGTCAATGGCTAATCTGCAATTGTATGTTAATTTCTCTTCATTAACTTTGAGGAATTTAGTGGCTTGTAACTTTAAATTTGAAATGTTTGCCTGTTTCTTCAGGAATTTGGTGGCTAATAACTTTAAATTTGACAGCACAAACGTAAGGTAATCATCTAATACCCTTTCTATATTTTGTACGGTCATTGTTCCGAGAGATTTACTGCATCCATGCACTTTGTAAAAACTAGATATTTTAGAAAAATTGGATTTTAATAATCTCAACTTTGACATATTGGCCGACAGCAGCCATGACTTTTAACCTATTTCCCTCAGTGGTCCCACAACTAAGTAAAAGTTAACCTAGTTAGTTTTTGCTGACGTGGACTGTTTATGTGGCAAAAAAGTCAAAGTTTCGCTGACGTGGACTGCTTATGTGGCAAATAACTCAAAGTTTTGATGATGTGGACTGCTTACGTTGCAGAGTTTCATATCGTTATTCTTTTTATTTTGAATAACTGTATCTCCATTTGTAGTATTTTCCCAGGATTAAATTGTCTTCAGCGAGGCTTTCCTTGCAACAGGAACACAACACCTTGTAAGTTCATTGTTTCTTATCCTCCAAGAATTTTTTATTCGTCAAGTTTAGTTAACAATGATGACATGGCAATTGATGATGATCTTTGTTGCATGCTAAAGATACCAGCTTTGCAATCAAGTGTGGCGGCTCAGAAGTGAGATCCCTCAACAACGTATTATTCGATACGGAGAACAAAACAACTCTTGGACCAGCTTCCTATGATTTGTTTCAAGAAAAATGGGCAGTTAGCAATGGTGGCATTGTCATTGACCGAGACGACCCATCATTTATAGCTTCCACATCAATCCAAGTTGATAACACAAGATATCCAGAACTTTACAGAACTTCTAGAAAGTCTCCAGGATCTCTTAGATACTATGGTTTGGGGCTGGAAAACGGGCCATATACTATAACCCTTTTCTTTGCAGAGACCGTTTTTAACCGAACCCCTAACACCTGGCAGGGTCACGGGAGGCGTCTCTTTGATATTTACATCCAGGTTAGACATAAAAGAAAGAGTAAAGTACACGGATGGTCACCGTGGTTAACCAAAATTTTGGATTTAGTAAAGTACACGTATGGTCCCTGTGGTTTGTAGTCCGTAACGCATTTAATCACCAACTTTTCCCAAAAGTACATGGAAGGTCCCTGTGGTTTGCACTTTGTAACGCATTTGGTCACTATAAGTTGGGGACTAAATGCTTTACAAAGTGCAAATCACAAGGACCATCCGTGTACTTTTGGCAAAAGTTGAGTACTAAATGCTTTATAAAGTGCAAATCATAGGCACCACAAGTGTACTTTTGGAAAGCTACTGACTAAATCCAAAGATTTGGTTAACCATAGGGACCATCTGTGTACTTTACTCTAAAAGAAATTTGCCTACATGCCCTCATATGTTTTAAAACATAATTTAAATATTTTTTCCTTGTAATTTTTTAATACGAGTTAAATACGTTGTCGTTTTCTCTAGGGAAATCGTAGACAGAAGGATTTTGACATATCAAAGGAGGCAGGTGGTATTGCAAGAGCTCTTGAAAAGAAGTTTGATGTTATTGTGACACAAAGTTATCTCGAAATTCATCTGTTTTGGGCCGGGAAGGGGACCTGCTGCATACCTGAACAGGGAGATTACGGGCCTTTAATTTCTGCCATAAGAGTTTCTCCTGGTACACAACACGGAATACATACATAATTACATACTATAATACCATATATTTTGTTCTTAGTCTCGTGATTGCTATTTTTTTAACTACAGATTTCAAAGTCAAGAGCAAGTCAAACAAAACTGGAATGATCGTTGGTATTGTAGCTGCCGTGACATCCGTCATTCTTCTGCTCTTAATTTTTGGTGTGTACATGAAAAGGAAAAGGTCAAAAAATGCAGAAGAAGATGGTGAGATTTTAATTTCATAGTATTTTTTTTATCATTTTTGTATCTTGGAGGGAGTCCTTACCCTTTTTTCCTTTCATTTTTAGTAGAGATTCTTGGAATGGGGCCGAAAGTAAAAACTTATACCTATGCGGAACTGAGAACCGCAACTGCCGATTTCAGTAGTTCAAATTTGCTAGGAGAGGGTGGTTTTGGACCTGTTTACAAGGTTTGAAATTTACCAATTTGCCATTTAAAATTAATCGCACATTATTTGGTTTTATTTAATGACAAGTTATAATATATCATAGGGGATACTGAACGATGGAAGTGTGGTAGCAGTGAAGCAACTGTCAGTAGCGTCACACCATGGAAGGAGTCAGTTTATAACCGAAATTTCAACCATTTCAGCTGTCCAACATTGGAACCTCGTGAAGTTGCACGGTTCTTGTATTGAAGGATCTAAAAGACTTCTGGTTTACGAGTATCTCGAACATAAAAGTCTTGATCAAGCACTCTTTGGTATGCAACCTTGATCATATCTCAGTCATAATGTCAAAATCTTAATATGTTGGTATCTTGTAGGGAAAACCAAAGTGCACCTTGACTGGTCAACTCGCTTTAATATATGTTTGGGCACGGCAAAGGGACTGGCGTACCTTCATGAGGAATCAAGGCCTAGAATCGTGCATCGCGATGTAAAATCGAGTAATATATTGCTTGATGGAGAATTATGCCCCAAAATATCAGATTTTGGATTAGCAAAATTATACGATGATAAACGAACCCACATGAGTACCCGTGTTGCAGGAACTATGTGAGTTCTTCTAGCCTTGCTAAAGAACTATGTTATCATTTATTCAAAGTAAAATGCCATTTTTGTCTATGGGGTTTGGCCAGTTTTGCGACTTTCGTCCAAAGGTTTGTTTTTCCGCATCTAGATCCAAAAGGGTTGAAATCTTGCCATTTTCAACCGGCTCGTTAACTCCATCCATTTTTCTCCGTTAAGTCAGGGGTACTTCCGTCTTTTTTGTTAACTTAAAGGGCAATTCGGTCTTTTTCACTTTATTTAAAAAGACCAAATATCCTTGAAAATGACCAAATTGCCTTTCAAGTTAACAAAAAAGACGGAAATACCCTTGACTTAACGGAGAAAAATGTAAGGTGTTAACGAGCCGGCTGAAAATGGCAAGATTTCAACCCTTTTGGATCCAGATGCGAAAAAACAAACCTTTGGACGAAAGTCGCAAAACTAGCCAAACCTCAGCGACGAAAATGGCAATTTACTCAATTTATTATCTACTAACTAGTTATTTGTATCCTGGATCCCGTATAGCGGCTATCTTGCACCAGAGTATGCAATGCGCGGGCATTTAACATCGAAGGCTGATGTTTTTGGATTTGGAGTTGTTTGTCTGGAGATTCTTAGTGGGAGGCCCAACTATGACGAGAAAGTGGATCCTGAACAGAAGTACCTGCTACATTGGGTAAGTAGATTGGGGATGTATTTGAGCTAAGTCTGGCAAAATGGACGGGTTGGGTAACAGTTCAAAACAGGTTCGGATCAAAATGGGTCAAAATGGGTTTTGACTAGAATGAACTAGGGTTTAAACGAGTCGTTTTAGAAAATGAAGTATCGAAATGGGTTCATTGTTCACCCCACTATATTTTTTTTACGTTAGCAAGTTTCTTAAGCCCATTTTGACCCGTTTCATAACTTGAGTTGACCCTTTCAATACTCTGCTAACCAATGTCAATACTCTTTGCTTTTGTGGTATCTGTGAGAATCTGTTTTTGTAAGACTCACGGGACCCGTCAATACTCTGCTAACCAATGGAATAGGATCATGCTAGTTATTCCAACATGAATAGTAATTTCTTTAATTTCTCATATAATAATAAACAAAATTAAGGTTTTTTTTTTTTTTTCAGGCATGGAGTCTATACGAAAGCAACCGCCATTTGGACCTCATAGATCCATCTTTGTCATCATTTGATGAACAACAAGCTACTCGTATGCTAGGGGTAGCCCTTTTATGCGTTCAAGCATCGCCAACGTCAAGACCAGCAATGTCGCGTGTGATTGCCATGCTTTCAGGCGACGTTGAAGTAACTCCAGTCACAACAAAACCAAGTTACTTGACGGATTGGGATTTTAATGATATCACCAACACGTTCGATGATGACGAACCTATTTCTTCTGAAAATACAACCATGACGACTGCAACTACGACTACAACTACCAACACAACAACCTCAACTGAAAATACACCCACAATGTTGTCAGAGGTTATGAACAATGGGAATCTTAGAGAAGGAAGGTGACACACCATTGTTGATTATTGTCATACGGTCACATTTAAAAAAAAAAATCTGAATTTTTTTTTGTTCATAATTAAGGTCACATTTTACCTTTTTTATTTCTGAATTTTATTTGTTTACCAGATCGGTTTTTGTTTTTTTTTTTTTTTTTTTCTGCTCATTATTAAGGTCACATTTTTGCCTCTATAATGGTTTTATTTCATGTAAAGAAATTAAAGTAGCAGATTTTACTCAATTTATTTTTATTATGGATGCTTAAAAAGTAAAAACTATAAACCACTTTATAATTTTTCACTTGAAATTTCTGTAATGGTTTAATGGCCTCTTTATTTCTATTTGTTTTTAATGCACAATGGTGAATGGTAGATCCAAATTATTTATTGTTGCACTTAAAAAATTGTGTAGTTTATTCTTTCTGACATATTTTTTTTAATTGAGAAAAATTAAAAAATATTTTTGTGTGTGTTTGGATCTTTAACTAAACTTTTCTAGGGGCTCCCATATTTTGAACGGGTCGGGTTCGGGTCTGTATGCGAATATTCGGGTCGTGTTTGGGTTCATATGTATGGCATGATTTTCGGGTTCGGGTCGGGTTTGGGTTCGTCTAAAATTATCGGGTTCGGGACGTGTTGAACCTGCCAACCCGCGAACAGAACCCGTTTAGCACCCCTAATAAAAGATTCTGCACATGCAAAAAAATACGAAAAGTCACTCAACCCAGTTTTGCTATATTAAAGGCCTTACACTTGTATAGAATGTATAGAATATATGTACATGTAAAAAAATTATCTAAAACAATGACTCATTACCTCTTAAATTTATAAAAAAAAAAAAAAAAAAGTGACGTAGTGGTGTTCATTTTTTACAAAAAGATAAACTACATAATCTCATTTTGATGGATTAATTAAGGTCATAATTTTAAATACTTTTTATTCATAAATACATGGAATCTAGACAAGTTCAGAGACTTTAATATGACAAATTGAACTGTTAAGACTTTTTTATGTTCTTTTGACATGTAGAGCAAACTTTTATGTGCCCAAATTATATAGAGATTTTTTTCCGTTGGTTTTTGCTAATATTAACCATTTTTTTCAATCAGCTTCCATTTGCTTTTTTTTTTTTTTTCTAATTTACGAAGGGAAGGATTAAAAGTATAGTCAGCAACTTAACAATATATGTATTTGAAAAATAATATAGGCTTTGTTTTAATTCAATTTATGCGATTAATAAGAATTTCACCCTCCAAAAAGATTTATAACAATATAGTTTATTATTACATAGTCTTTTTGTTAAAACTTAGTGATCATTAACTTTTTTTTTTAATTTTCAATATTTATTGATCATTAACAAAAGATAATCAAAAAAATTAAAATTATAGAGACGACATATCGTCTCTGTAAGTTGAAACATCTTTTAGGGTTTCTAATTCATTAAACTAGAGAATATAAAAAAATACAAAAAAATATATATATATATCTTCACCCTATAGAGAGGACATGTCGTCCCTATAGGGTAACCTAACTCAAAAATCACGAAACCCCTCTAGAAACAACATGTCGTCTCTATAGGGTAATCTATAGAGACGACTTATGTCCTCTCTAAAGGTGTCGTCCCTATAAGGGTTTTTTTGTTGTAGTGTTCATTTTGATCGATCTAATATGGAAACGTTTTCACAAAAGTTGACCAAGTAGAATAGATGTAACACCCCAACCCGGTTAGGGCTGACGTGTCACAATATCAGTGAGAATTGAGACAGAAGCCATAGTTTCATTCACAAGATTAAAGTCATATATAGGTTACAAACTCAAAGGTAGTTCACGGCCTAAAGGCCAAAATACATAATATTTTAGATATGTGATAGACATCTTCAGATAGCGTCCTATGTTTATTCCTCTCTCTTCACCCCGCCCAAATTACCTGTAAACCTCTATGGAAATAAAGTTTACAGAATGAGCTGAATGCCTAGTACTTTATAATAAGCTCAAGTAGTCACGATATCATAATAACAGTAACGGGATAATAACACTAACAATAACATAGAAATGACACTAATTGCAACAGTATCGTATCACAGATGTACCCATAAGCTAAACAGGGGTGACAACCACAAACCAGTCACATGAGATGGTGCGGGTTGGCCTACCCAACATCCATCCCCGTAAATGTACCTAGGATATATCCATATGCCTCCTAGTAGCTATGAACCACACTTGTACCTAGGGATGGCCATGAACTGATCACGGGAGGAGCCAGAGAGCTTAGGGTAACAGATCTTAGTTAACTAGAAACAATTATAACAGTAACATTAACATATATCATAAGCATTGGAACATGTGATAATGAGTTTAGGAATGAATAAATCTACCGCATGAAACAGGGTCGAGTCAAGACATATTACTGACCGAAGCATAACAAATCGGAGGACTGATCGTAACATGAAACTCATATGTCATGATTAACGCTACCTTTATAATGTAGCCGGGTGTTTATATATAGGAAATACCACAAAGAATGTACTACACCCTGATACGTTATCAAAGTTCCGTTTACCAATATATTCGAGATTCATATCACTCTCCTTGAACAAACATATTGCAAAAGTTAAATATTTACAAAGAACATGAAATGACAATCGGTCAAACGAACTGTCACATCCCCCGACCCTACCATGGGCAGATACAAGTGGTATCGGTGTTTATTAAAATTATCGCAGCGTAAAACTTATCAGGACCGGGTGTTAGGAAAAATATCAAAGTTTTCAAAACACCAAATTTTCATTTCATAATTTGTGGGATAAAACCTGTATTTACATTAAGGATTTTCACATGGATAAATCCTTGTTTACAAAACACGTTTTATTCAGGTTTACATAGCCACTTATTTAAACTTGAGTGCTTCATAGCAATTTTTCTTCTCTTCACAGTAAGTCACCTGAAACGCGTTTTAAAACATTTGATCAGCGAAAAATACTGGTGAGTTCATTCAATTTGTATAAAAAAACACATTGTTATAATTACAGCATGAAGGGTTTTTACATTTGTTTATATCTTTCAATTACTCAATCAGTATTTGTCACTGTGTGGCAGTTCATGTGACTATGGTCATATCACTATTGGCCTTAATTGTCCAATGGCGAAGCTTATCAAGTAGTGTATACAAAACCCCACATACCGGCAGCAATTTCAGAATACAAAAACTTAATCACTGTAAATACAACTTGGAAAACAAATAGGGTTTTGCAAATTATTTGAGTAAAAGAGAATGACTCACATTACAGATTTAGGGTTTCAGTACTAGCCTTCTGGTTTAAGTCTCGGTTTCCTAGTTAAGCACACAATACACATGTATTAGTGTATTAACTCAATTCAACTTTAACGATAATCACGAGATCAAAGCCTACAATGAATGACAAAGTATAGCCTTATTTAGGCAGCACTTAAACATTCGTTGGCTCAGTTTTAATCGATCGAACAGGGTACCGTACTAGTGATTCGAGTTATCATGTTGATAATGGGGCAGCGTTTTGGAGTTTAGGGGATCTGGTACTAGAACAGCAATTCGAGAAAGAAAGAAATGTCAATTTGAAATCGAACTGGTGCAACTGAACTTCTCCCAGACCTAGCCTTATATAGCCCAGTCTAGCTTCTCCCGCGCGTCGCGGAAGACACATTGTCTTCGTCCGCATGTCGCCTAGAGGGTCGGCCTAGCCTAGACCTGCCACGTATCCAGCATAGGTCTGACACGTGGCGCCTCGATGTGACACATGTCCTCAACTGCCTTTTTCACTCAATCGTGCGTTTTTCTCAACTTTTGTGCCGGTGCTTATCGCGTATGCTCGGGTCTTGATACTAAATGGTTCGATTTTTAATTACGAGTCTAATTAAGGTACTTTTGTGTGGGTTAGTTCATCAACCGTCAAGTTTCGTCGTGCACACTTCTAGTTTTATTTATGGGTCTTTTCGAGGGTTGTTACACGAATCAAGGTGTCAAAAGACGTTAGGAGTTCCATGGGTATATAAGTAATCAAATGGGTTTATAAACAATTGAACCAGATAACAAAAAGATAGGGGTTAAGGATCCGTCCTTAGTCGTTGAAAACTTACCCTACACAGATAAATGATAAGCGTGTGTATTCAAATCACCCTACATTGAGTTTCATAAATATACCATAAGGTCATGCTCTGATTGTAAAAGTCTTACTCATATCACCCCATATTTCTCATTTTATAATCCCAAATCTTATATTCGTATTTATAATAACTCGTTTATTTTATATTAAGGGATTAACCGAATGTTTATATTTACAAAAACAAGGTTGTTTAATAAACACTAATTCGGGTTTCAAAGAATTAATCTAGGTTATAGACATTTGATAAAAAAATATGAAAATATCATTTAACAAGGGTCTCTAAACAAAGATCTATTTTAAAAAAATGTGATGCTTTTTGGATTTGAACTTAACCAGTAGACCAACCAATATGTTTGTTAATTATTTAACATCTATTTAAATTAATTAGTGATAGAGTTGGGTTTTCATGAGTTCGGTTGACGGTTCACTCATCTGCAGATTATGGTTCAGTGGTTCAGACGATGGTTCGATGGTTCTGACAATGGTTCATACGATGGCTCAGTCGTTCAGACGATGGATCGATGGTTTAAACAATGGTTCGATGTGGTCAGATGATGGTTCGATATATCATCACTAAACAAGTCATTAGCAGAAGCATGTCCAATCTATCCTAGGATATTCTCAACATCATCATTAGTACACTTCTCATTCCTATTTTCAACATCATCCATATCAAAGTCATTCCTAAGATCACCCACATTAGAATGATTCACAGTTACATCTTCATCTACATTCTAGCCATTCCTAAGATCATCCACATTAGAATCATTCAGAGATACATCTTCATTTACAAGTCCGAAACCATGCTCAATGTATACACCTATGACTTTTATACCTTTCATCTCTTGCACACATGGATTCAACCCACGTACGTTATCATCAGTGCCGCTGGTGTGTGTAAGGTGTGTTATATTTTTATTGATAATTTAAGCCTATTTTACACATTAGTCAAGTTTTAAATTTATAAAACACGATATTCTACTAAAACTAAACACACACATGGGTAAATGCACCTATCGTGAGCGTAGTATAGCATTGGTAAGATACCGAGGTCGTCCAAGGACACAAGAGCTTTTAATACCGGTTTATCCTCAACGTTTAATCAAACTAAAATTTTTAGAAAAGGTTTTAATAATGAAAAATAAACTAAAAATGCTGAAAAAAATAAAATAAAACAGATAAATCACTTGGATCCGACTCGCCTTTAATGTATCCTTTGATGATTTCCGCACTTTTGCACTTTTTAAGAGATTATCTTAGTTATAGTAGTAGGCCCCTTTTTTGAAGGTGACATTACCCTCAACCCAGTGGTTTGAGTCAGCAAGGATACAATCCCAAAGGGTCGGAATATTGAAAGATAATTAATTAAGTTATTAATGCGTAAAGTGGTAGGCCCCTCTTTTGAAGGTGACGTTACCCTCGGCTAAGTGGTTTGAGTCAGCATGGATACAATCCCAAGTAGCCGGTATAATATATTAATAGTAGTTTACATATGAGGGGATCAAGCCATTCGCACGCCCGCCATCCAATACCAGTGCGTATTGAAGGAGGTCCTAGTAAGCTTGACCCAGGTCCTTGCAGAATCTATACACTGAACAAGGCAAGAACCTTACCAAACCATTCCCTTAACCCCCGACTAGGTAGCTAACATATCTCTATATAGACCGTAGAGATATGAATGGTGAAAATCTTTTACTTTATATAGACAGTAAAGTAATGCCAAGACACCACGGACAAATGATAAGGAAGTTTCGCCTTCAACATAAGAAACTAGTTATTAAAGTCATTAATACAAAACCAAATAAAAAGTGCGAAATGATTAAAAATCAAAAGTAATACATTAAATGTTTGTCTTCACCAGGTGATGTAAGAGACTTAGCCAAACATGGCCTTTGATTGACAAGAACTCTTACGATCAATCTTGGATCCCGAGACTACTACACACACTCTAATGTGGATGATGGATGATGGTGGTGGATGTGGGTGTTGTAGTGGTGGTAGAGTGGTGGCAAAGTGGGAGAGAGGTGGTTTGCCAAAGGATGCCTTTGAAGTGAGCCAAGCATCCCTATTTATCGCCTAAACAGTAGCCCGGCCATGGCCCCGTGTCCGTTAGACACGCCCCCATGACCAACCATTTTCTCTTCCTTCATTAATTGCAATTGTCTGTATTAGGCTCCACACGGCCCCGTGTTCGCTAGGCACGATCCCGTGTGTAGAAGCGTATCTGTACTAACAAGATTTGCAAGATTCTGCGAATCTTAGTGTTGAGCACGCCCCGTGCTGAGCTGGGCACGCCCCCGTGGTGGGCATAGAAGCTTCTACAGCTTTGTCCCTTTCTGCAGACACCTGACCACGCGCCCGTGTCCAGTGGGCACGGGCCGTGGTCAGCCTTTTGTTCCTTGTTTTTGCTTGGGGAGATGTTGTCGAGGGGACGGGCATACCACGTTTATTCCTTTTCTTTGTATTTATGTTAGTTTTTTGCTGCATATTTGTTCCTTTTGTTCATTTAAGCTCATTTGATCTTAAAAATACAAAAGGAAGACAAAAGCACACTTTTTTCAACATTAGTACTAAAAAAGGGTTAGTTTTATGTCTCATTTGAGGTAATTTATATGTTGCATTTTACACACATCAAATACCCCCACACTTGAATCTTTGCTTGTCCTCAAGCAAAACTCTTTATTTTGTGGCTTACACACCCAAATGGAAAGGGTAGAAGAGAAGTTTTGGGCTTGTCTTGAGTGTCGGGAATCCAAGATCTTTATTGGGTTTTATTTTTATACTATTTACAATCCTATTAGTTATGATTTATTTAGAACGTTTCATAAGAGAAATTACTTATTTGGGCATAACATGCCTTTTTAAAATTCCATTTATATACAATTTCACATACCTCACGGGAGATCACTCAACACTCGGCCGAAGATGTATTTTTGTGAAACACTCGAGACCGGCATGGAACTTACTTCTACCATATGCTTGCCAAGCAATCAATCCTCCTCCTTTTTAACTATAAACCTTTGTAACTATCAAGAGGACTTGGGGAAAGGTTAGGCTTGGGCTAAAGGTAGGTGGTTTTGGGTTAGTGGTTAGTAAAAAGGGCTAAAAGCGTAAAAAGCATCGGTCGTCGTAAAACTTTTTGTTTTTTTTTTTTGTGACTTTTATTCAAACTAAGCATTTTCAAACAAAGTTTCTTTGAGGAACTTGTCTGTTTATTGCTAGACTTTCATTTTTTTTATAAAGAAACGTCACAAGAAAACCGAGCTTTTTACTAAAATAAAGGGTTTAAAAGAAAAAGGTTTTGGTGGGTAAAGGGTGTTTGTTTTGTGGGTTTAGAAATGAAAAGGTTTAGGCTCAAAGGGGTTAACTAGAGGGATTTTGGGTAGGTGATAAAGAAAATGAAAAATAATGGTGTTGAAAGAAAAATGGGTTAGTCCTAATGCCTCTATCATTTACTTACTTGGGTTTAAGTTGCTAAGGACCGGGAATGTATCGTCGTGGCAAGTTCTAGAGTCGTAAGAACTAAGCGGCTATTCACAAAAGAAACGAAAAATGAGCATTTAGTTTAAAGATGTATGCTTGTATGCTCAATAAAGGCTCAAAACTCACTTATTGTGGGAATGGGTTTATAATGTGACCAAATATATATAATCAAATTTTGACTAGATTCGTCATATCGTTTCATAATTTTCTTATGTTGGTTCTTTTTATCACGACACTATTGGTTGTAAATTTGTAAAAATATAACATTTTTAGAACTTGTTATTCTCAAATTAAACCAAGACAAGTAAAAAAATGAAAAGTTTTTTTCAAAAAAAAAAAATTTTGGGTGATTAGCGGTTCCAATAGAGTTTTGTGTAAGGCTTGTTATTAGGACTTGCAAAATTCAAGGTTTTAACATCCCTCCCACACTTAAATTACACATTGTCCTCAATGTGTCCCAAAAATAAGTTTTTAAGTTGATTGAATGTGTAAAAAGGTGTTTAAAAACAAAATTCTATGTTACTGGGCGTCTGGCCATGGGCCCGTGTTGGTCCGGGCACGACCCCGTGGTCAGATTGCTAGTATCATATTAAACAGAAGGCTGGGCACGGGGGCGTGTTCAGTGAGCACGGCCCCGTTTCCAGTTACCTGTACTGGGCATTTTCTGTAGAACCTCGGGCACGGAGGCGTGTTGGTTGAGCACGGCCCTGTGCTGAACATGCTGTAATGAAGGAAAATTGTCGGGAGGCTCTGTTTTTGTGCATGGGGTGTGAGTTATTCTTTCCCTTGGTAACCTCCACCAATTCGAGTGTGTTTTATTCCTGAAAAGTAAAACTAAACTACAAAACATAAAAGTTAATCTAAACTAAAACTAAGGATAGTTCCGCGGAATGCCTCCGTGGTGCACCACGTTTATAAGGGTCCTTGGCTAGACCCGAAGTCAGTCATATGTTACCCAAGTGGGATGTTTTGCATCCTATGTTGCACCGTCGGAGAGCATCATCCAAGCTTGAGTCTATGACATCCATGTAGTTGACCGGGTCGTCGTCTTCTACTCTTTTCCCAACCCCGAACTCCATCTCTTTGTCTCCTACCCTCAATGTTAACTTCCCACCACTCATATCTACCATTGTGTGAGCGGTGGCTAGGAATGGTCTTCCTAGAATGAGTGGTACTTCGGTGTCTTCCTCCATATCGAGTATGACAAAGTCGACCGGGAAGACAAAGTCTCCGACTTTTACCAATAGATTTTCGGTGACACCTTGTGGGTATTTGATAGACCTATCGGTGAGTTGTATGCTCATCTTTGTGGGGTTTGTTTTACCTAGTCTGACTCGGTCAAACATTGATGCGGGCATGAGATTGATGCTAGCCCCAAGATCGGCTATGGCATTGCGTATAGGTGATCCCCCAATAGAACAAGGGATGGTGAAACTTCTGGGGTTGATTTTCTTTTGTGGGAGTTTGTTGAGTAGCACGGCGGAGCATTCTTCACTTAAATTGACTAATTGCAATGTTTCAATTTTCCTTTTGTGAGTGAGAAATTCTCTCATAAATTTTGAATATTTAGGCATTTGAGTGAGGACTTCCACAAATGGAAGATTGATGTGCAATTGTTTTAGTAAGTTTACGAATTTTGTGAATTGCTCATCAGTCTTTTGGCGAAGTAACCGACCGGGGTAGGGCACCGAGGGGTTCTTGGTAGTTTTGTGATTTGGCTGAGGAGTTGTCTCTTTTTGGAGGGTTGGTGAGGTCTTGGTATGAATGGGTGTTCTTTTGTCAGATGTAGGCATTGGAGCCTCCTCGGGTCCTACGATACGGTTTCTCAATGTTATGAGATGTACTTGCGCCTTTGGGTTGGTCTCGGTATGCCGGGTAACGCGCCTTGTGGTCTCTCGGAGAAATTTTGGGCTAGTTGATTTAGTTTTTTTTCAATATTTTGAATACTAGCTTGTTGATTTCTAAAGCTCGATTCCATTTGTTGGAATCGATCCGAGTTTTTCTTTTCGGTGTCGGAGATGAGGCGGGAGATAGTATATTCGTGCCTCTCTTGTCCCCCTTGTTGTTGTTGAGAGAAAATTTTGTGACTCAATTCTTGGTTGTTGAAAGTTTGTTCATTGGTTTTGGTTTTGTTGATTACTACTATTGTCGGGTTCTCACCAGCCAAGGTTAGGGTGGTTAGGCCATCCTTGGTTGTAGGTACCCGTTGGGGGACCCGACGGCCTAGGTCTATTATCAATGTAGTTAACCATTTCCGTTTGATTATCCATTTCTTTCATACAACTCCAATTTTCATGTGGCCCACCACACCCTTCGCAAGCCATAACCGAGGTTGTTTTTGCCATTTCTAACTTTTTGATTTTCGAAGAGAGGGCCTCGATTTGGGCTTGTAAAGAAGTGCTTTCGTCTACCTTATGGGTGCTCGGGGCAATAGATTTTGTGCCTTGGGGAGTGTGCCATTGAAAATTGTTTTGAGCAATTTTCTCAATTTGATTATAAATTTCATTTGGGCGATGATTACCTAGAAGTCCCCGGAGCTAGAGTCGAGCGTTTTTCTTGTGTCTGGTAATAACCCATTATAGAAAGTGGATACTTGTTGCCATACTCCAAGACCATGATGAGGGCACTTTCTTAGCTTCTTGAACCTTTCCCAAGTTTCATATAAGGATTCATCGTCCTCTTGTGAGTATGTATTAATTTCAGTCATTAATTTAGCCGTTTTAGAAGGAGGGAAATACTTATATAGAAACTTTTGGGCTAGTTCATCCCAGGTGTTTACCGAAACACTTAGGAGGGTGTTAAGCCAAGCCTTAGCTCGGTCTTTTTGTGAAAACGGGAACATTCGGAGGCGGATGGCGTCTTTTGATGCCCCATTGATCTGAAAAGTATCACATATTTCCAAAAAGTTGGTAATATGTAAATGTGGATCTTCGTCTGCAAGCCCATGGAAAGTTGCGGAGTTTTAGAGCATTTGAATCAAATGCGACCGAAGTTCGAAGTTGTTGGCATCGACATTCAGTGCATTGATAGTGGCACCGAGATTACCTACTGTGGGTCGTAGGTAATCGATTAGGGTACGTTGACCCGCCATTGGAAGCGGGTCCCCCAAAACTTTCTCTTGGATTTTAGCTTTAAGTCTTTTTCTTAGAAAGCTTTCGGGTTCGTCTAGAGGTTCTTTTATGTCTTTATTGAAACTGGAGCTCATGCACTACATAGGAAGTTCAGGTGCTGCGCCTGGGTTCCAAGTCCTGCGATAAAAACAAAAAAATTGTTGGTCAGAAGTCTCACCACGGCCCCGTGGTCGCTGATCGCGGCCCGTGGTCGGGGTTACAGTGATTGTTTTCTGGATCCCAGTTACTGGAGGGTTCAACACGGCCCCGTGCTGCACCACCACGGCCCCGTGGTCACCCTTCTGTAACTCAGAAAACAAAAACTTCCAGTAAGGATGCTGGGCACGGCCCGTGTCCGACCAGGCACGACCCCGTGCTGAAGTCTGCAGAAGCTGAAAATCTATTAAAAATCCTAAAAAAACAGAAAAATAAGAAAAAATGATTAGGCCGTTGATTCCTAACTTTCTTAAAATTCTTGTGTCCCCGGCAACGGCGCCAAAAACTTGGTGTGTGTAAGGTGTGTTATATTTTTATTGATAATTTAAGCCCATTTTACACATTAGTCAAGTTTTAAATTTATAAAACACGATATTCTACTAACAATAAACACACACATGGGCAAATGCACCCATCGTGAGCGTAGTATAGTATTGGTAAGATACCGAGGTCATCCAAGGACACAAGAGTTTTTAATACCGGTTTATCCTCAACATTTAATCAAACTAAAATTTTTAGAAAATGTTTTAATCATGAAAAATAAACTAAAAATAGTGAAAATAAAATTAAAATAAAACAGATAGATAAGATGAATCACTTGGATCCGACTCGCCTTTAATGTATCCTTTGATTATTTCCGCACTTTTGCACTTTTTTAAGAGATTATCTTAGTTATACTAGTAGGCCCCTCTTTTGAAGGTGACGTTACCCTCAACCCAGTGGTTTGAGTCAGCAAGGATACAATCCCAAAGGGTCGGAATATTGAAAGATAATTAATTAAGTTATTAATGCGTAAAGTGGAAGTCCCCTCTTTTAAAGGTGACGTTACCCTCGGCTAAGTGGTTTGAGTTAGCAGGGATACAATCCCAATTAGCCGGTTTAATGTATTAATAGTAGTTTACATATGAGGGGATCAAGCCATTCACACCCCCGCCATCTAATACCAGTGCGTATGGAAGGAGGTCCTAGTAAGCTTGACCCAGGTCCTTGCAGAATCTATACACCGAACAAGGCAAGAACCTTACCAAACCATTCCCTTAACCCCCGACCAGGTAGCCAACATATCTCTATATAGACCGTAGAGATATGAATGATGAAAATCTTTTACATTATATAGACAGTAAAGTAATGCGAAGACACCACAGACAAATGATAAGGAAGTTTCACCTTCAATATAAGAAATTAGTTATTAAAGTCACTAATACAAAACCAAATAAAAGTGCGAAAAGATTAAAAATCAAAAGTAATATATTAAATGCTTGTTTTCACCAAGTGATGTAAGAGACTTAGCCAAACATGGCCTTTGATTGACAAGAACTCTTACGATCAATCTTGGATCCCGAGACTACTACACACACTCTAAGGTGGATGATGGATGATGGTGGTGGATGTGGGTGTTGTAGTGGTGGTGGAGTGGTGGCAAAGTGGGAGAGAGGTGGTTTGCCAAGGGATGCCTTTGAAGTGAGCCAAGCACCCCTATTTATAGCTTGAACAGTAGCCAGGCCACGGTCCCGTGTCCGCTGGACACGGCCCCATGGCGAACCATTTTCTCTTCCTTCATTAATTGCAATTGTCTGTATTAGGCTCCACACATCCCCGTGTTCGCTGGGCATGACCCCGTGTGCAGAAGCGTATCTGTACTACCAAGATTTGCAAGATTCTGCGAATCTTAGCGTTGACCACACCCCGTGTTGAGCTGGGTACGCCCTCGTGGTGGGCTTAGAAACTTCTACAGCTTTGTTCCTTTCTGCAGACACCTGGCCATGCCCCCGTGTCCAGTGGGCACGGGCCGTGGTTAGCCTTCTGTTACTTGTTTTTGCTTAGGGAGATGCTGTCGAAGGGTCGGGCATGCCACGTTTATTCCTTTTCTTTTTATTTATGTTAGTTTTTGTGCATATTTGTTCCTTTTGTTCATTTAAGCTCATTAGGTCCTGAAACTACAAAAGGAAGACAAAAGCACATTTTTTCCAACATTAGTACTAAAAATGGGTTAGTTTTATACCTAATTTGATGTAATTTATATGTTGCATTTTACACACATCACCGCCTAAGACCATTACCTAAATCACTACTGGGAACAACATAATAAAATGTACAACATAATCATCTTGTGTATACCATAACAAACTCATAACTTCGTTGAGTTCATGGATAGAACAGAATTTTGCATCCAAGAAATCAACATATACAACCTTACCCCTTTTATAATCATTTTTTATTGCAAATTACCCTTCATAGTGAATCTTGAGAGAAAATAGTTCTCGTTGCCAATCTGAAAACAACACAATTCATCAATTACAATCCATGACAATTAGGGCTGTAAATGAACCAAACGTTCGGCGAACAGTTCGTGAACCATTCGGCGGGAAGTTCGTTTGTGTTCATTCGTTTATTAAACAAACAAACATGAACAGAGGTAATGTTCGTTCGTTTATGTTCGTGAACGTTCGGTAACGTGTTCGCTTGTGTTTGATAGTTCATTAGTGTTTTTAGTTTTTATATTTATTTAAATATATCAAAATTCTGACAAATTAAATATCTAATAAGTGTCGGTGTATTGTATATTCTATTCATGAATGATTGTTTGTGTTCGTTTGTTTCCATTTGTGTTCATGAACATTAATTTGTGCTCATTTAAGTTCGTCAACACTCATTGCCTAAAATTAACAAACAAATACAAACGAACACGAACAATTCATTTCCTTAACAATCGAACACAAACATAAAATCCCGTTCGATAAGTGTTCGTGAACGGTTCGCGAACACATATATTTTTTAACAAACGAACGCGAACAAGGTCATGTTCGTGTTCGTTCGGTTCGTTTACAGCCCTAATGACAATTATTACAACATCCAGTTTGAATAAAATTGTACCAAATTGCATTGAATGAGCGACGTACCATATTTAGCTTCATAGTCGAATAATTGACTTGGATTGGGTATGTATCGATCAAACCCTAGATTGCAACGGTTTGTGGAATTGGGTCTAGAGAATACAAAGGGGATTGCATTGGGTTCACTTTTCATTTAAACATGGATTTTGGGTTTTATATAAACCTTTATTTATTAATTTAAGGGTAAATTATAGTTTTTGTCCTTTATGCTTGTATCGGATTGCAATGGATGTCCTTTAACTTTAATAATTACAGTCGCAATCCTTTATTTGTAAAACTCATTACACCCTACGTCCTTTAGCACCAACCATGTTAAAATTTTCAGTTAAATTTATTCATATAATGGCAGTTTAGTCTTTTTTTACTTAATTATTTGTTGTATTTAATAACTTATTACGAACACAAATATAAATACTCCCTCTCTCTCTCTCCACTCTCTCTCTAAAAACTTACAATTAGGTCCAAAATTCATCATAATCAGATCAATTTCTCCACTAATTAATGGTAATAGTTTCCTTTTATACCCAAGTTTGCTAGAAACAATAATATTCACACAAAGAAATTATAAATACAAATTAATATATCTAAAAATGTGAAAATGAAGATGTAAAAGAGAAGTGTTGTAATTAACATATTGAGAAAATACCAAGGGAGAAGGTTTTGGAAGAAGCCCATTTTTTATAATCGACGATTGATTTTTCAAGTTTGTCAAACCAGCCCAGATCGTCTCCGTAGTTCTTGCAACCTGCAACTCTATTGGTGTTTGCAGCCGCCATCACAACCACCATGAGCACCACCGTCGCCACCGCCCATTCTCCAATGACAACACCACTACAATCACTGTTGAAACCAACGTCATGTTCACCGGCCACAATTGCGAACCTCCGTTGATACGACTTCGAGATCCGGCCACAACTGCGAACCTCCGCCAAGATCCGTCTCTGATCCAAGGGTTTTGTCATCAATGGGTTTCTTGTTACAAAGCTGTAACGATGAGAGAGATGGTGGTGGCTGGATTAGGATAGCGGTGATACCTGGTGGTAGGTGAGGAAGATGAATTAGGGTTTATATCTCTTTCTCTCTCACTATATATATGGATTTTATTTATAATTTTTTAACAAACAGGTAAAAAGACATTTATAGCCCCATGTGCAATGCACATGACTAGATTTAACATTGAAAAGTAACCTGGTTAGTGCTAAAGGAACTACGATGTAATGAGTTTTACAAATAAAGAACCACGGCTGTAATTGTTGAAGTTAAAGGGTATCAATTGTTATCTGATACAAACATAAAGGACGAAAACCGTAATTTACCCTTACTTAATATCTTGTGTAGTGATTTACAATTATACCCCACGTTTATGGCATGTGAGGGTGCCACTGTAACTTATTAACAACAGTTTAACGTTAATACCTTGGTTTGGTTAAAAATTCAAAACTTAATATCCTAAAAGGTGATTTTAAATTATCATTACCTAGATCTGTTACTTTGTACAAACCACGGTGACTAACTATGTAATAAACTCAAAAAGAAAAACAAAAATTATTTACAT
Organism: Helianthus tuberosus; assembly: GCA_030545235.1. Lineage (NCBI taxonomy): Eukaryota > Viridiplantae > Streptophyta > Magnoliopsida > Asterales > Asteraceae > Helianthus > Helianthus tuberosus. The sequence goes on along the minus strand of CM060359.1, from coordinate 15,082,496 downwards.
AGGGTTTTCTCCCTAATTTGGGTTTCCATTTATACTATCATTTGATTATTAGGCTATTGGGTGTGGTCATGCCCCTCAATATCAGTGTCATGTCACTCACTTCTAATTCATCATCCAAAACCACTACCCTAAGGGTGTGGTCATCACCCAAACCACTATTCTCTTATTTTAATTTAATTGTATGAAAAGGAAAAGGAAAAGGAAAAGGAAATATTGAAAAGGAATAATGAATTTAATAATCCCAACTTTCACCTGTTGGCCAGCAACGGATCCATCTTCAAAAATAGCCACTGGCGGTCCCAAATTTTGACATTTTGTAAAACATTGGACCCTTGCTAACACCGATATAACGGTGATGACGTGGCATGATGACGTGTCATAATTTTTAAACTGGGCTGGTTATGTTGCTTTGAACTTGAATATGTGGCTTTCAATTAAAAAATTGAAAAACAATCTAATTAATCATTTAAAGTATCTGCACCTGTTTAATAGAGCAATGGAGAGAGTAAGGAATCACAATTTCTATTCTTCAAACCTTCAATTACAATGATTAATAAGAAGATAAATAGCGATAAAGTGAAGAAGATTGAGAAACGAGTGAAGGTAGCTGCTATCGACGGTGCACCGGCAGTGACGCCGGAGAAACTGTCTGAACAGTGCTTCTAGCCCAATCCAGAAACCGATGGTGGAGAACAAGTTAGGGGAGATAACAGATGGTGGAGAACAAGTTGGGGGAGAGAACAGATGGTAGGTAAGGTTGTGTTGTGTTGTGTTGTGTTGTGTTGTGTTGTGTTGTGTTGTGTTGTGTTGTGTTGTGTTGTGTTGTGTTGTGTTGTGTTGTGTTGTGTTGTGTTGTGTTGTGTTGTGGGTGGGGATAATTGGGGGTGAGCTGGTGAAGGGGTGTCGACACGGAGGAGAGAGGAGAAGGTGGTTGGTGGAGGAGGGGAAGAGAGGAGAGGATGGTGTCGTGGTGGTTGGTGGCAGCTATAGAGGTTGGTGGCAGCGATGGAGATCCGTCCACCTCCTCGTCGGATCTTATGGTGGTTTGTGGCAGCGTTGGGAGAGGAGGAGAGGGTGGTGGCGGGTGGAGTTGTGCTGGTGAAGAAGAAGATAAAATGTCTTTTGGGGTTTAAAAATTCAAGTTCAAAGCCACATAATCAGCCTAATTGCCACATAACCAGCCCAGTTTAAAAATTATGACACATCATCATGCCACGTCATCACTGTTATAACGGTGTTAGGGTGAGAGGGGCACTCCCCTCTTAGGGGAGTCCCCTCTCTTACACATACCCAATCAGGTTATGCCACGTCAACTCCCCTCTTAACTCCCCTCACACCCTCAATTTGATGGCGGCACTCCCCTCTTAGGGGACTTGCTTTTTTTTATTTGTTGTAATTATGCATGTTTATATATTAAACAAATATTAATAAAAATTAAATAAAATTTAATAAAAGACATTTCATTAAATTAAAAATAAAAATTACATTCAAACTAGAAAAATAAAAAAACAAACTACTCGTCGTCGGAACTCACTTCAAGGTGAGGTAGATCTAAACGTCCGAGATGCTCAACGAGATCGTGTTTTAGTCTCCAATGCGTTTCTTCGTCAATGAGCTCGCTATAAGCTGTATCATTGAAGACGGGTTCGACTGGAGGATCTTGAATGTGTACCGGTGCTATCGCCCTTCTGTCGTCTTTTATAATCATGTTATGTAAAATAATGCACGTATACACGATGGACCTTATCTTTTTCACCGTTTTGGAATGCATTGGACGATTTAGTATTCCCCACTTCGCCTTTAACACACCAAACGCCCGTTCCACATCTTTTCTTGCGGCCTCGTGTTACCTCTTGAACTTTTTTTCATTCGGGATGTGAGGATATGGAAAAGACTTCACAAACACGGACCAGCTAGGGTAGATCCCATCAGTAAGATAATACCCGCGTTTGTATAAGTGGTCATTCACTTGAAATGGACAATTTGGCGCCGTTCCGTTTCGTTGAGTAAGAAATAACGGAGATTGTTGGAGCACGTTGATGTTGTTTTGTGAACCCGCCGGGCCACAAAAAGCATGCCAAACCCACAAATCTTGAGACGCCACCGCCTCTAACATAACTGTCAGGTATTGATGATCGCCTCTTATATATTGTCCACGCAATTCTGTGGGGCACATTCTCCAGACGAAGTGTGTACAATCCAGACTACCCAACATACCAGGTAGGTGATGTCTCTCCTCATGAGCCTGATACAATAGCGCAACGTCGTGGCTCGTTGGTCTACGTAAGAATTCACCGGCATACATTGTACAGACCGTCTCGCAGAAATATTCAAGGCACTCACGAGATGTCCTTTCAGCCATATTTAAATACTCGTCGTTTTCGTCTGGTGGGTTACCGGTTGCAAGTTGTTTAATCGCAGAAGTAACCTTTTGCAACGGCGTGAAACTTTTCTTCATTCTCCCGTCCAAGCCCTCTTGAAACCACTCGTTATTCGCTTCCACGTCACTAACAATTTTTAGGAACAAAGACTTGGACATACGAAACCTCTGACGAAAAATATCGGCATTAAATTTTGGATTTTCGACAAAATAATCGGTCATGAGTGTTTCGTGGCCTCCCACACGATCTCGACGGACAATTTTTTTTACTAGACGATGCCGTGTCTAGTAGCTCCGCTTGTTGGATGAGATTTTGGAAGAAAATTAAACTACCATCGCTTGACGATGAATCTTCATCGTCGGGAAAGTCGGGTAGGGGAGAAAAAAACGGGAACTTGGAATCCATTTTTTTTTAAAGATTGGTTTGGCTTTGTGTTGTATTTGATAGATTTTTAGAGTGAGTTTGAGAATGGGTGTGGTAAAAAATTAGATTAAGCTGGTTATTTATATTGTTAAAATTGATTTTTTTTTTTAAAATGACCGTTGCCCAACGTATACATCATCGATCCTTGTGCTTCTTGTGCGGTGAACCCTCCCCGATCCTCCTCCCCGATCCCCCTCCCCGAAGCGATGGCGGCGGTGTTCCCGCTCGGGGACTTGGGTCACCGCCCCACTCCCCGCATGGTGCCCCGTTCACCCTTAGCAATGGTCCAATGTTTTACAAAATGTCAAAAGTTAGGACCGCCAGTGGCTATTTTTGAAGTTGGGTCTGTTGCCGGCCAACTGGTGAAAGTTGTGATTTTTAAATTCCATTATTCCTATTGAAAAGGAAAGGAGGCATATGATTATCATGGTTTAATCCATACCAAACATTATGGATGAGACAAGAGGGTGATGTAGCAATCCATTAATGGTCCTACATGTAAACTCGTGATTGCATATAGTTATCACAAATTCTATATACTCTTGAATGTAAAAGTCGGTGGATAACTCTATATTCTATTACTAAATTATATTCTATAGACTTTTATATTCCATGGCCAATTATATTATGAATGCTAAAAATTGAAAACTCATACTAAAAGTGCATAGGGTTGGAGTGGTTTTACCTATGTCTACTGTATGCCTAACTATTTTCACCCTATTTCGATTCCGACAATTTCCTTTTCTTTCCTTTTTGTCAGTTGTCTTTCTTGGGTCACTTTTTTTTTATCAGTTGTATTTCCTTGGCAAGGCCCAACTTTGTTATTTATTTACACAGACTAATAATAACTATAACTATAGTATAATAAATTAATAGTGTTTCGGTAACTATGTGTTTTAGGGTGATTTTTGTTATTTATTTACAAAGAGTAATAATAATTGTAGTGATAGATTTATCATACGATGGTCGACTTATTTATTTTTTCCATTTTTGTGTTTTGGTATAAATTTATACGGTAACACATTGCACCGGGTGTGCGTGGTTCAACGTTTTTACATCTACTTATCGTTCGGTTTAATGGTTTAGCAATCGGAACATATTTCCCCTTGGTTTTACGTTATATTTTTCCGGTTACTATACTAAGTATCAGTACGGTACTAATACTTTAGCTAACTTACGTTTCTACCCCTGAACTTTAATAGATTTCTCATATGGAGGTCGATTTGGTTATTTTTTTCTATGTTTTTTTATATTTCGACCTAATTATTGCGTGCGCTACAACGGGTGTGCGTTGTCCAACGTTTTACATATACTTTTCGTTTTGTTTTAATGGTTTAGCCGCCACAACGTTTTTCCCATGGCTTTACGTTATTTGTTTTAGTTACAATACCGAGTGCATGTACTGTACAACTAATCAAACTCCCGCTGCAACGCGCGGGGTTAAATTACTAGTTATATATAAAAGTATAACGACATGTGTATAATATTAAATATATAATATAAATAAATAAAATGATTGTTCGTTAGGAGTTTTCGAAGCTTTTTATTTAAAAAAAACAACAAAACCTTATTAAAATCCATATATATATGGTTACGGGTCTCAAAAGCATAAGTTGTTTAAGTCGAAACACTTTAAATTTAAATATAAAGTTGACAGCCGACAAAAATTAGTATACAATATTGTCTACTGTACAATTTGTACTAGTTAATTTTGTACTAGTTAATTTTATATAATATTACTAAGATAGAAAGATGATGTGTATACTATATTCTTTTTAAGGTTTGCACAATTTTGCACCATCAACTTTAATGCTACAGAGAAAAGCCATATGTAAAATAAAAAAGATATTTACAATATTATTATTGGAATTAATTACACAAAAGGCCTTATATAACCAAAATACGCGCTAAAAATCATCTAAAAGTTGATACATGTGATAGTACGTAAATGGTAAATCAACACTGTAAACCTACCATTCACGTTTACATAAATAAATGTAAAGGATAGATAATGTTTTATTGCCAACCGTAGCATTTTATGTACTTCGCGTGTTCTTTTATTTCATTTCTTTTATTTAGGGCTTAAAGGGTTATAAAAGGTCGAAGTAATTGATCTAAACTTGTTATAATCATATTATATTAAATATAGTTTTGAATTTTTTATGTTTTTTAAATTGTATTACAATCCAGTTGCTATGTAAAAACCAGGTTCTATCACATTATTTATTATTATTATTATTATTATTATTATTATTATTATTATTATTATTATTATTATTATTATTATTACTATTATTACTACTATTACTATTACTCATGGTTGTAAAAATCCCGAGTAGCCTCCGATTAATTGCTAGTCGAAGTTTCACTGAGTAATTTTTATCTAATCGGTCAATTAATCAGTACGCGGTCAACAGTGGTCAAATTCAGACCTAATTGACCAAAAATCGGTGGTAGTCTAGTGATTCCTGCCAAATTTAGGTCAGATTCTTGATCAAAACCTGTAAATTCCGGCAATTGATCCTATCTACTTGAAAATATGAGTTGAATAAGGTGTTAAAAATGTTTACTTAAAAATACATAAACAAAATGTGTGTATATACATATCAAACTGAAAATCACATATAAAATCTCAATCCATTAATCCCGATTAATCGCTAGTCGTTACTTCGCCAACTGACTAGTACCTAACGATTCTTACAACCTTGATATTAGCACTATTTCTTACCACTATTTGTTTGATCAGAGCGTAATATGATATTTAAACTCATTTTCATTTAAACAAGTTATATATATATATATTTTTTTTGTGGTGGCTTGAGAAGCAATCGATTCAAAGAAAAGAACACACGAGTGGTGAGAAAATGGGTCAAGTTTTGGTGGGTGTGAGTGTACTAGCTAGCCACTAAATTATGAATGTTTTGACCCAAAAGTTAAAGAAATCTTGAGACACCTTATTTGGTGTTTTTGAAGCTCTTTGTGGAAAAAATAGGAGCAACCTAGGATTCCTAAAAGGTATCAGTGTTTTGTTGTGTTTTGTTGATATCATATCCATAATTTTCTTTCACCAATTAAAAGTTAAAGTAGGGAATCAAAGCAAAAGGCTATGTGGAATATGATCATGCATGTCTCCTAAGGAAAACATCATTTGGTGAAAGTGACAATTTGTAAAAGAAAACATCAATCCTTATGCGGAATATTCTTTTATAAAACTAAAGTTTGATTCATTCAGGTTCCTCATTCCAAGGATTGCCGCGTATGAAGCACAGGGACGGTTGTTATCATCGAGTACCCGTCTCTGAGACGGTTTGGGGACGGAAACGCCATGAGGAGGCCATGGGGACGTTCCCCAAACATTTCCGGGAAAATGGGGACGACCGTTTGACGTTTTAGGGACGTTTCCAATTATATGTAGGGTTTTAACTTTTAATTAAAGGTGCATATCGACCACATAGTAAGCAGACAACGACTTCGATGGCGAATTCCGGCCAAAAATTCCGACTCCGGTGATGCTTTCTGTCGGAAACCAGGAAGAAGAAGATAAGAAGATAGCAGAAGAAGATAACGGTTGTTTCAAGCTTTAGGGTTATATAACTTTATCGATTTTGACATTTAGCACCTTGATGCGGCCCAAGTGTGGAGGAGCGGGCTATCTTGTATTTGGAGACCCAAGATCGCGTAACAAAAGGGGCTTCACTAAAATGACTCTAACTTGGGCTACGGGGGTCCGTTTTGGGCGTGCGACCAGGCGAAACGAACGTGAGAACGAGATCCATCTTGCTGCAAATTGCCTACGGCGGTTTATGTAACACCCCAAAAAAAAATGGGTTTGGTAATTTAAACCCGGTTAATATAAAGGAACGGGTAAAATACCATTAGGGGTAAAAGTAAACCCGTAAATGAATAATAACTAGGAATAATTAACCTAGTTGATTTTAATATCGTTGGTATCAAACGGAGAGTTGTAGCCCTATTTAATTAAAACGAAACAAGAGGGACCAAAGTGGGATAACTTGAAAGTGGTTTTAATAAATGAAAATAACACACACACCCACACACTTCGTGTGTGTTCTGTGCGTGATCAGGGGAAGGCTCTAGAGAGCCAAACCCTAGTTCATCATATATCACCCAATTGAAGGAGGAATCGGGGCTCAAATTCAAGAAGGAACATGAATTAACGATCACCCAAGCTAGGGGATCATAAGGTATGTCGAATTTTGATGTTTAATGAAGTTGAGAAATCTGGATAATCATCACTAGTGGTGAATTATGTATGAATCATGAAGGTTATGCCCAAATTAGTGATGTATGCACGTTTAGGAACAAACCCTAAGCGAAGACTCTGAGTAAATTGCTAGAATTTAGGTGTTTGGATGAATTACCACACTTAGTTAAGTGGGTTTATGTTTAATCCATGAAATGGTATGAACTTGATTAGGAATATGTGTAGTATGTGATGGGTATTTGTATATAGAGTGATTATGGTATGGAATTTGTATGATGTTTACTTGTGTTGATAAATGAAGGTGATAATTAGGAAGAAACACACTAAATACTTGTACATTATGCGTAGGAAGTAGTACGCACACCAAGTGTTTGATGAAATGTCTAAATGACAATAATATGTGAAATTGTATGCAATTAATGGGTAAACATGTATAGAATGTGGTATTAATGAAATTGATAGTAAACTAACATGAGGAATGTATTTTAGATATAGTTCATGTGAAGATTATGTTAGGTTGATGTTGAGAATGCTTTATGTTTGTTTGAATTGACTAATGAAAGTCATACGTGAGATATGAAATTGATATGATCGTTCATACGCACAATCATATATGCTAACAAAAATGTGAATGTAATGACATGTACGGATAGGAGTCATGTCAACGAGGACACAAGCATGGAAGGGCAACGGGCCAAGGATAAACACGGAAGCTATGCTTGAACTCGGACGCACGAGGTAAGTGAACTCCGAACTTACCCTTTTGCTTGTTAATGTATTTATGATATATGGTAATTATTGAAGGTAACGTAAGAAGGTATGAATCGTTGTTATTACTAAGTTAAGTTTTAGTGGAAATGGGTCGGAAGTGGTTAATAAAGAGATTTGATTAAGTTTGGGTAAGGAAGGGAATGTACATAATGAATTATGCATAAAGATGAGTTATGTGTATTCGAGGTCATGTTCATATGAAAAGACGCTAATGTTACTAATCGTTTTTCTATTGAGAACTAATGTGAAGTGTAGGTATGTTAACAATGGAGGTGAAGGTTGACTTCGCAATTTGATGCGAGTGATACAATGGATGGATGAAGGGGCTAGTAATAGAGGAAGCATGATATGTTGTCGCTTTATTATGCATATGTTAAGATTTTGTATTTTGTCATCGGTTGCTAATGATGTGATTGAATGTGGTGACTGCAGGCTGTATAGGTTTATGGATGTTTCATCAAGAAGTGTACGTGGATGAAGATCGAGTCAAGTCATGGATTGTACGTGGGTGTGTATGCGATCACGTAATTTGATATTAGTATGTTAGTTTTTGATTAATTATAGAAGGGATTAATATATTTAATGTGAATGAATGAAATTAATAAAAGAAATTTAAAATATGAAATTTCCGCTGCGATAAATTTGGTTAAAACGTGTTAGGGCGTTACAGTTTAGGTCATCTTCCGGGCCAAAAGCGCTTATTTCTATTAGTTATTTACGTTTTTATGTTTTTTGAAGTGTTTTAGGCATTTTGTTTTTTGGCTTGTGTTTGGCCCGTTGTCTTTTTTAGGCCCATTTCAAATTTCTGTTCCTATTTATATGTTTCTCTAGTAATTGGAAAGTTCAGACTTGAATTTTGAATTAACTCATTTTTCTCTTCAAATTATGTGCCCTTTGGGTGGAATCTTGGGGGTTGGGGAAGAACTACACGGGTATTCGTAGAATCAACGTGTTTGATCTTCATTTTTCGTAACACACGCTACATCAATAGATCCCGAAATTAGAGTCCTAAATGCAAAGGTGGAGATGTTCTCCGATAGATCGAACCCATGAATGAACAAAGTTTGGGACAAGAGAACCTAATTATCTTTACATCATTTAAATATTAAAGTTGTTGAATTTAATTTAAAATATAAACGGCTTATCATCTAGTGTATTTAAAATAAGTTTTTGAAATATTTAGACAATTGTGATAGTTAAAAAAAAATGTGTTTGATTTATTCTAAAAATACGGATATTAGTATAGTAGTAAAAACATAATAATCTATGAATGTTGTAATATCAACAAAATGCAACATAAATAAATAATTCATATGTTCTCAACTAATTAAAAGGGTTTATGAATATATATAACATATGATATGGTTGGCTAAAAAGAAAAAAAATAATAACCGGATATTTTCTTAAATAATAAACAAATCTTTTTTATATGATATAATAGTGATAATAATATTATATATTAATATAATATATTAATAATATTAGATATTAATAATGTTATTATAATTAATAAATTAATATAATTCATAACACATCTTCAACAACAAAAAAAATGCATTATGGTTATTAATTATAATATTAGATACCCATTAGAATTATTGTAGAAGTAATCATTATATAATTATACTAGGTTAGAACCCCGTGTATTACACGGGTTGAATGAATATAATTTTATACATACTAAATAAAAAAAGCATTATATTTTAAAAACCCCATTTATTACACGTGTTGAGTAAATATAATTTTATATATTAAATAATAAAAAATTATATTTTTAAGAAGCTCGTTTATTGTGCGGGTTGAATAAATGTAATTTCATATACCACACAATAAAAAAGTTATATTTAAAAAAAAACCTGTGTATTCATGGGTGGAAAAAATATAATTTTATATACTAAATAATAAAAAAAAAATTACATTTTAAAAAACTCCTTGTATTGTACAGGTTGAATAAATCTAATTTTATATAACAAATAATAAAAAATGATATATCTTTACAAACCCTGTGTATTACACGAGTTTATCTATTGTTAAAAAAATCTTTAAAATTATATCTTTAAGAACCTCGTTTGTTGTGCGGGTTGGATAAATGTAAATTTATATACCAAACAATAAAAAAGTTATATTAAAAAAAAAAAACCTTGTGTATTCACGGGTTGAAGAAATGTAGTTATATACAAAATAAAAAAAGGGTATATTTTAAATGGATTTTTTTTTTATTATTTTTAAATTAGGTTAATACTATTTTAAAATTTTGGTTTGATTAATAAGTTGTTTAATATAATTTCTCATAGTTAACAATAATAACATTAATAATAAATAATATGCATGTTTATCTACTGTTAACGGAAACAATGTTTTTAGTAATAACATTAACAATAAATAATATGCATGTTTATCTACTGTTAAGTAAAACAATGTTTTTTAGTTTAGATAAGACTTTACGATTTGAAGTTAAGTTTATGGACTTTAATTTTTTACCCTACTTACAAAATAGTTGGACTTTCTGTTACTTTGTTTTGAAAATATAAAGAACAAAAAAACCTTATAATTAAATATGACAAAAAAATGAGCGTGTAGGGGTTAGGTTGTAAATAAATGGATCAGAACATCGAGAGTTGAAAGTTATAATTTTAAAATATAAGTTATAGCATATTTATCTACTGTTAAGTAAAAGAATGTTTTTTGGTTTAGATAACACTTTACGGTTTTAAGTTAGGTTTATGCCAATAATTTAGGGTTAATAAGATTTATAATAATTTAATTGATATTTAATAATTTAAATTAAAAAATAATTATCTACAATTAAGGATGGTCTAGAATAATGACAAGTGTCCCAAAATTGGTTTCTTTTATTATATAGTATAGATTTAACTAATATTGTTATTATAGAATGTCATGTAAAATTTTTTAGAATCCGAATTATATACGATTGAAAGATTGTTACTGGTCCAAGAGGAGAATAGGTGAATGACGTAAACAGAGTAAGGTGGGGCCTCTTATGGATTAAAAGTTTAGAACCCTCAAGAATCATGTGCAATAAATATGATAAAATGTCAATTAAATAAGTGAGTCATGATCTACCCATTTTATTTTCATTCTTAAGCCAAATGTACTTGATAAGAATGGCCCACATCCCATGCATCTATCATGCAGTAAAAAGGTGTGATTTAAAGTCTTTCATCAGAGTGGTGAGAAACATAAATAGAGGGTGTTAATGTACCAATTCTTATAGCATGAGCCACAAGTACTAAAAATAAGAATAAAATCACCCATATTTTATGACTCCTTTATCATTTAAAAAAATGACCCAGATTTCTTTTAGTTTTGATGCTTCATTAATATATTCAATGAAATGGTAAGAATTATTTATATATATAGGGGGTCGCTAAAATGAAAACAACTCCCAGTTGTGAAAACCGCGAGAACCACTTTCCAATCATTAGATCTTCAAGATGGATGGGTGAGATTAAAAGTAATAAAAACTATTATAAAATTCTTTTTTTCTTATTATGTTTTTAATATTTTATTGTTAAAGGGTATATAAGTAAATTTGCTTTTTTTTCTTATTATATATATTATTTTTTATCACCTTTTTTGTCCTATTGCATTAATTATTTTTTAATTAAAAATCAGATTTTTTTATTAAATAATATTTTGAAATCAGATTTTTTGATAATTTTTTTTCAAGATTTGTTTAAAAAACGTTTTTAAAAGCCGTTTTTTACGCCCCGTTTTTTACGCCCGTTTTTTTACGCCCCGTTTTACGCCCTGTTTTTACGGCCCGTTTTACGCCCTGTTTTTACGCTCCATTTTTTCGCGCCGTTTTTGCTACCGGTTTTTTACGCGCCGTTTTTACGTTTTACGTTTAAAAGTTTTTACATAAAAGTTTACGTTTTAGGTTTTGCGTTAAAAAGTTTACGTTTTACGTTTGCGTTAAAAAGTTTACGTTTTACGTTAAAGGTTTTACGTTTTACGTTAAAGGTTTTACGTTAAAAAGTTTTACGTTAAAAAGTTTTACGTTTTACATTGTACATTTTTACAATTTACATAAAAAAGTTTTATGTATTACGTTTTTTACGAAAAAGTTTTACGTTTTACAATTTGCGTAAGTTTTATGTTTTACGTTTTACTTTAAATTTTTAAAGTTTTACGTTTTACGTAAAAATTTTAAAGTTTTACGTTTTACGTTAAAATTTTTACGTTTTAAGTTTTACATTTTACGTTTTAATTTTTACGTTTTACGTTTTACGTTTTACAATTTGCGTAAGTTTTACATTTTACATTTAACGTTAAATTTTACGGTTTTAAACTTTTTTTTTACGAGAAATTTTCTTACGGGTTTAAACTTTTTTACAAAAAGCATATTTTTTACAAAAATTCAATTTTTTTACGGTTTTAAACTTTTTTACAGAAAACAAAAAAAAAATTTAACAACAAAACAAATTTATTTTTTACAAAAAAAAAAACATTTTTTTATGCCGAACATCATTTTACGCCCGCGACCCCGATTTCGGGTTTACCAAAAACATTTTTTTTACAAAAAAATTTTACGGGTTGTAAAAAATACATTTTTTGCGAAAACAAAAAATTTTTTACGCCAAAACATCTTTTTACGCCCCGACCCCCGATTTCGGGTTTACAAAATTTGAGAATCTTAACAAACGAACACACCCAAAAATCGCGACTCAGTAGGTGTCTCAGATAAGTTGAACTTATCATCATCGTCTGAAAAAAAAACGAACAACAAAAATCAAAACAAATGTGTGGATTTTAAACAAAAAAACGGGGTTTGGCTCAAAGTTTCCAAATTGTAAAGGCTGCAAGAGTGGGGTTGCGGTTTCAAAAACCTACCATCCGCTATCCTTGTTGCGCCATCGTCATCAATTGTCGGAAAAATGGTTTCGAACTATCACTGCCAAACGACATAAAATACTCACTACCTGGTCCGCTAAAAAGTGGCAGACAACCTCACGCAAATTCTACAACTTTTCGATCGGCACCACGGGGCACCGCCGGCACCGCGCAGGCCACACGGGGCACCATCGGCACCGCTTTGCAAATCGGTCACCTGTAAAAACATACCGGAAAACTCAAAATTCAATCATTTCAACCTCAAAAACATCATCTTTTTCCACACAAACAAAAACCCTTAATCAATCACCTATAAATCACAGAAAAAACACCACAGGGGCCAGAAGAGTCCAAACCAAGAAATTTCACACAAACAAAAACCCTTAATCAATCATGACCTTATGAATCCACTAACTAAGAAATTTCAACAATCAGTTCGTTCCAAAAATTCAACCTTTGACTAAATTGGTTCAATCAAATTCCAAATCTTTTATTAAACTTCAAATCCAAATTCAACTCATTTAAATCCAGAGTTCTTTTTCAAATTTCATCAATCAGAACGATTGCCCTTTGGGCCCAGTTGAGTTTCAAATTAGCTTGCTACCTTTTAAATTTTTTTTTTCTAAAGACATGTTAATCCACAAAACAGGGACAAACACAACTAGATCAAGAAAATCATAGATCTAACAACAATAAAAACCAATAACAACAACAAAAATACTAGAAGACGGTTGTGGATCTAGCTTGTGCGGCGAAGATTTCATCCTTCAAAGAGAGGGTCTTCAGATATGCCCAACACCATCACTACCGGTGGCCGGATCTGCGGCGACCCCGCCGCCGCCGTTGACGCCTATAAGTTGGACCTCCGATGACCAATCTTGTAGCCGGTCTTTAGCCAGAGAAACGAGGGGTCGTTGGTCTTGTCTCCAGAGAAGGAGGGGGGTCACCGGAGAAACAAGGGGGCGCCAGTGTGGGTGTGGTGTTTGGGGGGTCGTTGGTGTGGGTGTGGATTGGGCAACAGAGTTTTGTTCAGCTGAAGATGGTGATCTCTTCATCAAAGATGAAGCGATGAAGAGAGATATGCTCATCTGAGAGTTTAAAAAATGAAATGAAGAGAGAGAATGAGATGGAAATGACTATAAAAAAGAGACAGAGACAGATTGACATTGAAAGTGACATATAAAGTAAATTAGCTAAATACCCTTTTGGTTGACATAATCTGATTGGTGGAGAGTGGTTCTCGCGGTTCACGCAACTGGGGTGGTTTTCATTTTAGCGGCTCCCTATATATATATAAACGGGATCAGGAGAAAACGCACAAAAGTGTGAGAACGGTGAGAACGCATCCTGGCCCAACACGTGTCACGCGACAAAGAGAAGGTTGGAGGGGCTTTTTGTCCTTTCATATTCTTCTTTTTAAACGCGTGTCACATCACCTTTCCATTTTTTGGCGTTTAACAAATACGCGATGTTTTTATTGTTTTTAGATCAGGATCATAGTAAATATTTTGGCGTTTTAACTAAGCATGGCTTTGATTGTTGTGCCAAGTAGGATGCAGGCCTATAATGTAAAAAACATCAGTAATTTTCTTGATGTTTATTTTTTTCTATCAAGTGTTGTGCCATGTAGGATGCAGGCCTATAATGTGACAGGCAATTATGGCGTTTTGAAAAGATAAATAAATTCAATTTTCTATGTAGTGGCTTTTAATATAATAAATGTTTGGCAATAATGTTACCGTCTCTTCATTTTACTGTTTTGCAATTATTGTTTCATTCAATTTCATCTGTCAATTAGTGTTGCTTTTTCCAATAATACTTTGTTTGTCGTTTTTTTGGCGTTTTATATAGCAACATCGTGCTTTGCTAGCATCCGTTCTCACAGTTTTCAACTATCAGGCGTTTTGGTGTTTGTAGTTTTTGGCGTTTTATTCTCATTTTTTATTAGTAGAGAATTAGATAATAAACAACAGATAATTAGATAACAAACAATAGAAAATGAAAAAAAATTAAAAGTTATAATCTAATTTCTCATCCAAATCTTCACTGTCATCAGCCCCTTCTACTTTAACCTTTTTGGCGTTTTGAACCTGTTTTAAATACCTTATGTAGATCCTTATTTTCCTACATAACGCCCGTCTTAAAAGATGCTTATTTTTTGTGGCATCCTCTATTGTGGTTTGATATATACTTGTTTGGTGACATGTTGAAGATCAATGCCTGCTCGAATGTATTGATCCCTTCATGCCATCAATATATCCATCAAGAAAAAAGTGACATGATGACATATCAGTGTCATCCGTCTCTTTTTCATGAATATTTGTCCATCTCGTTCAACAAAAGCTTATAGAGATACCCACCTCAGAGAAGAATCCATTCAGTGAAACTTCATTCAGAACAATACTCAATATAGAAGAAACGAGGTTCCGCACCTGTGGCTTTTTTAACTATTTATTTGGCGTTTTAAAGTGAATGGTTTCTAGGAAACATGGCGTTGTTTTTGGTTTGTGATCAGTTAATTGTGCAGAGACGTCTCTTTTATAGGATGTTTTTGGCGCGTAGTTTAGGTGAGATTTTATTTATAATAAATGATATTGATAAAGTAGCCGTCTTTTCAGTTACTGTGTGTATTTTTACTGTTTTTGTTAAGCTTTTTATGAGTTTTTAGGGTCATAGACGTTCCATCTTCCAAGTTTGGCGTTTTTTAATGGCTTTAAGTAGTTTTTGGCGTTTTTTTTTTCATTTTTAGCTTTTAATAATACTTCTCCAAATTACTTTTATTATGGTTTGGGAGTTCTTGGCGTTTTACTGCATTATGGCGTTTCACAAGCATTATGACTGTTTGGCGTTTTATTAATATAATGTATTTTTTTTATTCTAAGTTGAAAAATAGATAACAAACAACAGAAAAACAAAATTAAAAAAATAAAAATAGAAACATTTCATCTTCCAAATCTTCATTGTCATCAGTCTCTTTCTTCTTTGAAACATGTTCACTGGCGGTTTGGCTTTGTCATGCTTGTGTTTTTGTGGCCGTTTGGAAAGACAAAATGACATGAGTTTTTTTGTTTGAATATGTATCTTCAAACCACTCATCAGTGTCATTCGTCTCTTCATGCCATTATAATATTCATCAATAACATAACACAAAAAATGACATAAGTCTGACAGCAGCATCTTTTTGTTTATGATTTGTCCATCTCATGCAGCAAAATGTTAATTGAGTCATAGCACCTCAGGGAAGAATGCATTCTCCGAAACTTCGCGTAGAACAATATTGAATATACAAGTAACGATATTTGCCATTTTTGGCGTTTTACTGAGGAAAATAGTGTATCTGAAAGAAACGTTGATTTTTTGGAATCTTTGATATTTGAGTGTTTTGGCGTTTTCTAAGATGATTGGTATATAGTAAAATATGGCGTTTTGAGTAGGTGTGTTTGATGTTTTGGGGATTATGGCGTTTGTAATATGAATGGTATATAGTAGAAAATATTGCGTTTCAGGTTCGGGGGGGGGGGTGTTTTTATGTCTGAGATGTTATGTTTATATATGGATGTGTTTTTGCCCGTAATGGCGTTTTATTCATTAGTTTGGCGTTTTGGTATAGAAGTGTAAAGACACTTTTACCCTTAATGAAGGGCGTCCACTTAATAGAATTCGTGTTATTTACGAAAACGCCACCGCGCCAATCCAGTCTATAGATTGTTTTGATCGGACGATCTATAAGCGTTCTCACCGTTCTCACAATTTCCACCGTTTTCTCTAAATCCTGACCCTATATATATATATATGTATATATATATATATATATAGAGAGAGAGAGTCCATTAAGTGTAACTGCTTTACAAATCCATCTCCATGCTTAGTTGAAATCTGAGCCGTTTAAACTCACAAAAATAACCACTCCCATAACGGTTCAGGATGGTTATTTACGTTTTCTTAGCTGATGGTTACTTTCACCTTTTCGTGTCCTTGATCTCCACAACTCAACTTAATCCTCCTAGAGACTTAGGTAGTGATATCAATTCACTTGAGGAGTATTGTTATATAATGTAAATGCCACATACAAAAATTCCTATTGTCAATTGAATCATTCCTGAAGAATAAAAGAAATCTCTGCACTTTTTGTTTTTTTTTTTTTTTCTGTTACAAAACGTTCGATAACATGTAACTTACATTCCCTAATTTTTTTAGGAAAAAACAGTTTGTTACATAAGATTTTCTTGAGTTTTCTTAACTTAAGTGGGTTTTCTCTGTAATTCCCTATATATATATATATATATATATATATATATATATATATATATATATATATATATTATTTCTGAAATTTAAAAGAATAGATAAATTAGTAAATGAATAAATGTTTATCTTTTATTTTGAGATTTTGGGATACGATTACACATAATCAAAAAAATATATTTACCAAATAGAAATTAACAACATTGTGATGCATAGAGTAGTTGTATTCTTTGCATAGGGCGGTTTTAGAAAAGTTTGATATAATTACAATTTTAATCTAAAACTATTTTGGTATTTTACTTTTAACCCCAAAGCTTTCAATCTTTGTCAATTTAACTCATAACTTTTTTACTTTCAACTTTGGTACCCTATACTCTTCATATTTCGCTAAAATTCCGTTTTACGTTTTGTTCTAAATTTTGCGATTTAACACAACGAACGTTCATGTGTGGTTCAACGTTTTTACGTTTTGTTTTACGCTTTGTTCCAAATTTTGCGAGTTAACATTACGCAACGTGCATGTGAGGTTCAAAGTTTTTATGGTCGTCTATTTTTTCCCGTTTGATAGGTTCATCATGACGCACGAGTCCTAAATCAACTTAGTTATTATTTTTTATGTTTTATGTTTCGGTCTAATTTCTCCGCATTAACACGTCGCAACTTCAGTGTTGGTAATCGTTGGCGATGTTGTGGCCTTGGTGCTATTTGCCACAGTTTTAGGCCTCCACCGCAAAACGCGCGCGCGCGAGCGCGCGGGGGGGGGGGGATTAATGCTAGTTATATCCAAAACTGATAAGTCAGATGTGGTTTATTTTCATATGACATTACGATGAACTTGTGTCACACCCTGATTTTCTGGTGGGCCCAGACTTGGGGTTTATTTGTGATAAATTGATATACATATTCACAATAACACAACGGAAGTCTTTCGAGTATAAAATAATTATTACAAATTACAATTGTCCGAAAGTTCATAAAATAATTGTTGGTGCATACGTCTGTCGACTTCGTCTTGTATCGAGTCTTGTTTTGTAATAGATAGATCAGGGCACGTTATTCGAGGAAACTGTTATAATAGGTTGAGAGGTAATTTCGCACGAAATTACAAAGTGGTAATTCCGTACGAAATTACATGGTGATTTCGCACGAAATCTGATTTCGTGTGAAATCTAATTTCGCTTGAGTAGGTCCATGCGAAATCATCTAGCCTATATATACCCCTGATTTCGTTTCATTTGTAATTTTTCCGGTTTGAGAGCCGAAGTGCTGCCGAAGTGTCGTCTCGCTGTAAAACCTTGTCAAATCAATAAACAAGACATTTTAAAGTAATATTCTTGCTGAATCACCTTGATACGTCTGTTTCCGCCTTTCGTAACGAGCAAAAACTCTTCTGAACGACTCGTTTGGTCGGTAAAACGATCCTACAAGTGGTATCAGAGCTCAGGAGGAAGAGTTCATACTGATTCAGCTGCAAATTCTGATTTCAACACCTTCTTTTCAAAATTGAACTTGTTTTCACGGTCAAAATGTTTTGAATTTCACACATGGTATGCAAAGCTGTGTTTTAACAAAGCCTTGAAAGAATTGGACCTAAAATCTGCTTAAAACCTGATCAATTCGACAAAATTCAGTTCGAGATGATGACATCAGCAATATTTCGCACGAAATTGTCTCTTGATTTCGCACGAAATTACATTTGTGATTGATTTCGTTTGAAATTGCTGGTAATTTCGCATGAAATTAGTATTTCGTTTGAGGTATTTCGTACGAAATCAGGTATTTCATACCAAGAGGCTAATTTCGTTTAAAACCAGTTGATTTCGCACGAAATCAGCATTCGTTTGGTGATTTCGCACGAAAACACTATTTCGTGTGAAAGGTTTGATTTCGTTTGAATTGATTTCGTTTGAAGCTACTGTGCAGGTTATTTCGTTTGAACTGGTTATTTCGCTTGAAGAGATATTTCGTTTGAAAGTGACTGATATTGTGAAACTTGTTACCGAATCATGGAAGTGGAGTTTTATAACGCATTTGCTAAATCTTCGACTACTCCGGCTGCCATTGCTCAAAGCATGAATATGGAAAATGAGACTGGAACTTTGCAAAAACCCCGAAGCTAATGGGCATTGAGGAGTATTATGGATGGAAAGATCGTTTTGAGAATTGGGTTCAAGCAAATCATTTGAGATCATGGGAGTGTATTGAGAAGAAGTATGTTAGACCTCGTACTGAGATGGGAGTTATCAAGGCAATTTCTGAATTGTCAGACAAGGAAAGAGATATGCACAAAGCAGAGAAAATGATGATTAGTCTGCTACAGCAAGCTGTGAAAGAAGACATCTTCATATTACTTCAACACGACAATGCTTCATGTTCGATTTGGGATGCACTTCGTGTTAAGTTCGAGGGAAGTGAAAAGATGATCAGGGATAAGAAAGCGTTATTAAAGAAAGAATTTGATTTGTTTACGAGTTTACCGGGTGAGGGTACAAAGAAACTGATTGAAAGATATTGTCACTTAGTTCGTTCAATGTCTTTGTTAGATATAAACAAAGAACGAGAAGAATGGGTCGACAAACTGGCTGATGCATTACCGCAGAAAGAGTAGGGTACATTTTTGATGATTTTAAAGAATACTGGAGAATATGATGGTTTGACAATCTCTCAGTTTATTGAAAAGATTGAAGGACAAGATCTTGAGCAGCAAAAGATTGCTAGGATGAACAATCCGAGTGGTCAACAAGACATAAAAATGTATTACAAAGGAAGTGTTCAAGATGTTGAATTAAGTCCAAAGATTCAAACTGCTTTTAGTGCTGAAAATTCATCTGGAACAGTTAATCAAAGTCCAAGTAGAAGTGGATTTTCTTCATATCCAAGTGTTAGTCCAAATGTTTCAACTTCAAGTTATTAGTCTCAAGGGTCAAAGAATGGAAATGGGTTTGTGATACAATGCAACATAGCATTGAATCTTCAAAATGGTCAAAGTTTTTCTGAAGAAGTTGCTAAAGACCACATGGCGTTACTTGCTACCGTGCTGGAATCTTATGAAGGATTGGTTGCAGGAAGGATCAGAAATCCTATGCTGACGAAAGAGGATTACGATCAGATCGATGCTGAAGAGATGGAGATCATGGATATCAAATGGTGCTTAGCGAGTGTGTTAAGACGAGCTGAAAAATTCAAGATGATTACAGGAAGAAATGATTTTCTGGATGCGAATGTCTCTACTTTAGGTTTTGATAAATCTAAAGTTACTTGTTTTCGATGCAGGGAGAAAGGTCATTTCAAGAGGGAATGCAAAAATCAAGAAGCAAGTGGAGAAAAGAATCCGTTTGGAAAAGATAATTACTATCGAAAAGCCATATATCAACAAGTTGCTCATCAACCGCATCAACAAAAAGAACCACAAACTGCACATGCAAAAATGATCGAAGATGCAAATAAGAAAGCTTATTTTGGTATCATTGATCAAGATGATGAAAAAGTGGCAGAAGGCTTCAGCTGGGATAAATATATTCCATCTGATTCAAAATTTGTAGCTCTCATTGCACAAGTCATTCAAGAGCCTGATTTGCTGACAGAATGGATGAAAGTGTTTGATAGTAATGAGAAGAATCAAGATGAAGAATCTATTCTTCAGATGATAGTTCAGAAAAGACAATAATTTTTGACCAATCACAAAATGATGACAGTAGTGATGATAAGGAAGAAATGCATATTAATATTGCAAAAACTCATTTATCTCCTGAAAGTTTTCAATTTTATTTTGCAGATTGCTTGGAGAAGCTGAAGGAGAAACGAGCAGCAAAAGAACAGAAGAAGATGAATTGTGAGAGTGTTGCTCAGAAAGAAAAGACTGAACAAAATGAAGAAGTTAACATTGTTGAAAAGACGGTTGAAACTGAGATGGTGATTGAAGTTGAAAAAATGGTTGAAGTGGTGAAGATAATCGAAGTAGAAAAGATTGTTGAAGTTATCAAACCGTGTCTTAAATGCTTGGAATTTTGCAAGCAGTGCAAAGAGAAAGATGAAAAGTTGTGTGAGTTTGACAAAATGAAAGAAAAGTTACTGTTTGATCTAAATTACGTGAAAGAATCATATGATGTGTTAAACAGAACAGTAACTGGTCTTCAAAAGACAAATTCTGAAAGAGAAGATGTGTTGACAATGATGAATGCTGTGATGATATCAAAGCAGAGAGCCATCAATTTCTACATTGAAGAATGTTCAAAATGGAGGCAAGAGTTGGAAACGAAAAAGATTGAAAATGAGAGAATTAGACGTTTACTGCAAAGTTATTCTAGTTCTGATTATTTGATTGATCGAATCTATCCAATTGTTGCAGGTTTTGAAGCATTTCAAGATGAGAAGCCGAAGAAGAAGGATACCGGTAAGAAACAAAGTGTCAGTTATAACAAGTGTCCGCCTCCGATTTGGAAAGGTTATTCTCCCAGAAAACCAAATGAGGAGCAAGTCAAAAAGGCTGTCAATATAAAGTTAAAGTCCGAAATAACTGAAGATTTACCAGAAAACATTGACGTCACTTTTACATCGTTTGACACTGATCATGAGTCCGAGTTTATAAAAAAGGTGGTCGATCAGGTGTTGGATAAAGATGATAATGATTCTGAGTCAAAGTCTGAGTCTGGAAGTTCAAGTTCGTCTGTCAAAAGTTCGAGTTCGTCGGTCAACAGTTCAAAGACGTCGGTTAAAAGGGTTTATAGTAAAGAGTTTCTATTATCAAAATCTAATTTGAATGACGAATTAATCAAAGTGGCATACATTTTGAAAGATTCTGACAAATTATATTCTGGTGAAGAGTTTCCAATAAGAAGTGTTCAAATTGAAAAGATCAAAAAGGTTTTCAAATTATCAGAAATTAATATTTCTGAAATAAAAGAGTTAAATCTTTCTGAAAAACCTAAAAAATACACTTCAAGAGTTCAACAATGTTTAAACAAGAAAAAGGGTTACAGTTCTGATTCTGGTTTTCAAAAGAAACCAAATCATAACGGTAATTTCAAAAAGAAGGGTCTGGGTTTTATTCCACCAGAAAATCATAAAAATGAGAAAAATTTTAAAACAAAAAATAAATTTGTTTTAGGAACAAGTTCTGAGGAAGAATCAAAGAGTTCATTCTGGAAGCAATCGAACAGAGAGTTTCTTGCAGAAAGACAAAAGTTTGAGAAGAATGGATGTTATCAGAAAAAGGAGACAAGAACCTGTTACAGATGTCATGAAGTTGGTCACATTGCATGGAACTGTCCATTGGCAACCAACATCAAACAGGAAGTTGTTTCTAAACTGAAAGGAAAAGTTGTTGATAAAACCGAACCACCAACTGAAAAGTTCAAAGTTTTCAAAAACTCTACATATGAAGTTGGTGAATGTTCGAAAAGATTTTACAGAGAAGAGTGAATTCTGACAACCAAACATGGGTTGTTAAAAATCTGATGTGAAATCTGGCAATGAATCTGATTCCACAAAATCAGAGGAGCCACAGGTGGTTTCAAAAGAAGAAAACTCAGTTCCTCCAATGGATTATGTGAACTTTCCACCATTGAGGACTGAAAATTTTAAATCAAAAGTTGGTAAGGTTGAAATTTCGAATCAATTCTATTCTGAGAAGAAAGAATTTGATGTCGAGAAAGCGTTTAATGGAAATGTGAAAAGGATTTTTGGAAAAATGGTTGAAGGTAAAGTGAAAGGAGTAAAAGATTTTTATGACACAAAAAAAGGCAACTTTTTACCCAAGTGAAGTTGAAGAGGAAACATCCAAGTTTGGTCAGGCTTGGATGTCTGTTTTTCATAAGTAAAATCCTGACTTACCGGAGCTTCCAGGTTGGTAAGTGTGGAGCAGGTATCGGCATTTTTCTTGAATTATGTTTGTTTGAATGAATTTACAAGTGGTAAATCAGCGACATTAAGTTGTACTTGATTTCTTACAAGTGTTGATTGATGATGAAACCTAAAACTGTTAAATTTTTCAAGTGATTAAAAGAACAATGTGATGAACCCCGAACCTACAAGTGGTAAAATCAACAAAACTAATTTTCCGGAAAAACCATTTTGATTAAAACAAACTTAAGTGTTTTGAAATCATAATGGGAAAATGGTTTGTTGTAAGGGGGAGTTCTGATTGTTTACGCCAAGTGAATGGCGAATTGATGCGATTCGATATCGGTTGTCATTTTTCTTGTATAGTTTGTTTTCAATTTTCGTTAAATGATTTTGAATTTTAGGGGGAGTAAGAAATTTCAGAAAATCCAAAAAACATTAGAAAATTTGAAAAAGCCAAAAACATGATAAAATCAAAAACAAGTTTTGTTGTATAAAAGAGGAAATGGTGGTACATCAGTGGATTATCACAACATGCTAAAGATTCGGAATGTTTAATGTGATAAACGATCTCACTGCGGATCTGTCAGTAGGTTTTTATACATTCAGTAGATTGTTTTCGAGATATAAACTAAATTTTCAAACTTACTTATCTCGTGGGGAACATCTCTCGGATATATGGGTAACCCCCGAAATCTTGTTTGAAAGATCCCTCTTTCTGAGATACTAGGTCTTTATACTCAGTGATATCTGGGGTATTATCCCGGGACTTCTGATTTTGCGGAAGCAATGGCCTAGTCCCCGTATAATACTTTTCACTTGCTTGAAATATAGCATCGCCCTCAGTACAAAAAATGATGAAACATTGAAAAATGCTAATCATGTGCTGTTGAAGAAAAGATTCTCTAAAGGGAACACACCAAAAGTCGAAGCCATCATCTCTCTGATTTTGCGGAAGCAATAGCCTGAGCTCTCATGGCCCTCGCATTTAACCCTTTACAGATATCATTTAGGTATACTCACCTGTAAGACTAAATATTGGGATCTGGATACGGGAGTATATTCAAGTGGTGGGACACACGAATAAGTTTAAGTACTTAAAACATTAATCTAGTATCTCGAAACAGTTGAACTTTGTGTGAAAATTTAAGTGGGCTAGTATACTGACAATCTAAGTGAATTGTTTAGAACTTATAATGTTTAAAGGTTAACGTTGTTAGTGCTTTGTCTCATTAACTGATATGATCCTCTTACACAAACTCACAAAAATATTGTCTGTAAATATTTCTTTCCTGCATTTCATTAAAAAAATTCCAAAAAGATTTTCGGAGTGTTTTAGCATAAATTTTTGAAAAATTCAAAAAGATTTTTGACAACTGGTGTTGGAAAGCTGATTTTCAAAATTCTAAGTGCAAAACATGATGGACAATCAGTGAGGGAGAGTTGGTTTGAAACAAGAAATGTGTTTTACTTACAAGTGGTTCATCAAAGATTAACATTGTAAAATCATTCTTTGATTGATTTTGTGTTTACAAATGGTTAACAGAGAATAAATTTGTCAAATTTTAAATTTGTGAAATTTATTGTGAGATGTATGCAGGTTAGCCAGGTTCATGATCCTGAGCATATTGTAGAGCCAAGTTCAGATCCTGACGTTCACGCAAGCTGATGATGCTGATGAACTTAAGGAATCAAGAGATCTGATCAAGAAAAGATAGAGTCAGATTGACATCCTGGAAGAGAGAAAGAATAGATTGAAGATTAGATCAACATCCGAGGGGAATTATTTGTTGGTGCTGATGAAAAGAGAAGAGAGAAAATTGAGGATGCTTTACACTGTCAGATACTTTAGAAAGAGTTCAAAGACTGTTCAAGACTGAAGATGTTGAAGACTCGACACTTAAGACTCGTCAACATCCGAGGGGGAGTCTGTTGGTGCATACGCCTGTCGACTTCGCCTTGTATCGAGTCTTGTTTAGTAATAGATAGATTAGGGCACGTTATTCGAGGAAACTGTTAAAATAGGTTGAGAGGTAATTTCGCACGAAATTACAAAGTGGTAATTCCGTACGAAATTACATGGTGATTTTGCACGAAATCTGATTTCGTGTGAAATCTAATTTCGCTTGAGTAGGTCCATGCGAAATCATCCAGCCTATATATACCCCTGATTTCGTTTTATTTGTAATTTTTCCGGTTTGAGAGCCGAAGTGCTACCGAAGTGTCGTCTCGCTGTAAAACCTTGTCAAATCAATAAACAAGACATTTTAAAGTAATATTCTTGCTGAATCACCTTGATACGTCTGTTTCCGCCTTTCGTATCGAGCAAAAACTCTTCTAAACGACTCGTTTGGTCGGTAAAACGATCCTACAATAATATACAAACCAAAGTGTATAAAAGATACACAGGCGGACCAGATAACAAATTATTACAAAAGACCACTAGGCATCTTGCATGGAGTTGCAAATTCCACTTAAGCAATTACCGGGCAGCTTCCAGCCTATTTACGTTCTTTGCAACCTGCGCTTAGTCTTTTGAAGATACGTCAGTTTTCACTGGTAAATACAAATAACCGACACATTTTGAAAATATTTCAAAATCATTTTATATACCATTTGGTATATTTATTTTCATAAATAACATGGGACAAACTATATCTCTTGTTATCAGTATTACATGCTTGTAAATATATATGGGGCCCGGAAACTATGTCGAAAACATGATTAACCGACACATAGGGATGGCAAAAAAGCCCAAGCCCGACGGGTATACCCGAAACCCGCAACATAAGGGCTGGGTACACCCGAAGCCCGACAGGTATGGGCTGGGTATGGGATTAAAATATAAAAATATTCGGGTACAGGTACGGGTATGGGATTCAATGATACCCGCCCGATACCTGGCCCATTTACCCGAATAATACCTGAAAAGCATATTATTTTAAATTTAATTTTCTATCTATATAAACTTTAGTGCATACACTTATTCATATTATTTTGCTTTGCTGTTTGTCTTCAAGACCTTAACATAAAAACACAAGATTTTATGCTTAGTTATCTTTTTTCTATGCAGATTAAAAATATGTGTTAGTTTTAGAATTTTCCAAACACATTTCAAGTTGTTAGGGAGATTACTTGGGTTTTGATTAATGCTACTATTTTTCATGTTTGATGTTCAATTAAATGCAAAATTTATAAACAGACATTATGTGTTCCAAAGTAGAAGTACATTAATTAGTTAATTATGCAAATATATGTTTCAAATATTCATTTGAATATGATATGTTTGTATGTTATTGGTCATATTTTCCTTTGTAGTAGTTATTAAAGTAGTAAATTATAAAAACATTAGAGTAAAAAATGCACATGAGAGTTTCAATGATATTTTCAACAAATTAATGGGTATACCCGTTACCCGCGGGTATACCCGATACCTGATGGGTAAATACCCGACAAATACCCGACGGGTCACGGGCCGGATACGGGCCAAAGAATTACAACCGGGTACAGTCTTGGGATTACTAATACCCGGCCCAAACCCGGCCCATTGTCGTTCCTACCGACACACCACCTTAATACCCTTATTGGGTAAACCCATATTGGGTTATCAAAATATTTTATCATAGCATTAGTATATATCTGTCGGATGTATGCCTACACCCTGTGCTTAAGTCGTGGCCATTTACAATTAAATGAGCCGAGGATATTCAGGACACGGTCGCATTAACCCCCAATGTTTAAGTTATCAAGCAATATGAATTAAAACGGGTTATTTGGATTCTTGAACACATAGGTAATTGATCCCATACCCGACCAAGCGGTAATAATTTACCGTATCCCAAGCCCATATAGGGAAAATAGGTTAAGAGTATTTACTTGGCTTAAATTTTTACAATCCAAAGATATATATATATATATATATATATATATATATATATATATATATAAGCACAACCGTTCAAACAAAACAACTAACAAGGTTGCAATTTACTGGACGCCCTTAGTCTAGAATGAATGGAATAATAATCCATTAGAATGTTAACGGGTCTTATTCAAGTCATATGACTTGGACCGGTTAACTAATATAAAAACGGTATGGTTCTCTAGATAAAGCGGTGACCGGATAGAATGTGGTTTGAACCCTCACAAATACTATGACTTGTATAATATAGGGCAAACAATTATACATTCTGATTATGAAGGAATTTGACCTAATTCGGTTAACTTATATAAACTAAGTTACATAAGTCAATCGTACGCGCATAAGTGGTATCGGGTGATTGGATGAGTAAATGTCAAGTTCATTATGCCAAAACATGATTATTAAGTTACCACATCTGTAGGCATTACAATTTCTATGTTCATTATGATTTAAAACCAATTTATGCACAAAAGGGCAAAATCGGTATATTTATGGCATAATATAAGAACTTGCATAAAACCCGACAACTGATTATGATCAAATAGTATAACCTCTGAGGGTTATTCAATACATTAATATGATCATAATGAAACTTCAAATCAGTAGGTATCTTAACTAAAACAGGTCAGAATCGAAAGTCAAAGAAGAAGTCAAACTGCTTGACTTTCGATTGCGAACCGGACTATAAGCAGGAAATGACGGGTTAAACATGCTTTAACATGTTCTAATATGTTACACCAACTGATATAATGTCAAAAATATGTGTTTAGATATTTATAAGTTCATTTTATACATTTTCCGTAAAATTGCGTTTTGACTTTCATTTTAACATAACTTTGACCTGTCATTTGACCAACTTAACGTGATCTTCAGGAGGTGCCCTCATAGGGGATTATCACCTACCTTATTATGATCACGTAGCCATGTTCGATTTGAACATTGGCTTGGATATAATGGTCATAACCGAAAGTCAAAGAAAAAGTCAATTTGCTTGATTTTTGGCTAATAATTTAGCATATAAAATAAAAGAACTATGAAAGAACACTTACAAGTGTTCTAGGAGGAATAAGAACTCAGTGGGAGGCTTCCTTTTGGTCAGGAAATAGTTCCAAGAGCAGATTAGAGAGAAAGAAGTGAACGAGCAAGGAATGAAGGTGAACTATGATTGCTATTTATACTTGAACAAGTGATATAGGATCAAGCCAAGTGTTGCCATCATTTCCAGATGTTAACAAGTGTACTATGAGGTGTAATAACCAGAGGAAGGTGGCAAATTGCGAGATATGTGGCAACAATGCAGGCTGCCTTGGGCAGCAAGTGTAATCTGCCAGCATGGTCCCTTACGGACCGTAAGGGTTCACGGCTTACGGTCCGTAAGCCTTAAATGGGCCCATGGTTTTCAATTGCTTGCGGTCTGTAAGACCCAAGGTCTTGCGGTCCCTAAGGCTTTTCCAGTTAAAATGTTAATATTTTCCTTACGGTCCGTTAGGCTTTAAACCTTGCGGTCCGTAAGGGTCACTTAGAGGCCAAACCTTTGGCATGTTGACATATTTAGTCCCTCTAGATCAAATCTTCCACTATTTAACACAATTAGTCCCTCTCGTCGAAATAACATGGCATATTTGAGAGTTGATTGGACACGTGTTACCATATTATTCGATATAAAATTCCGAGGTGTTACAACTTGAAGAACAGTTCGAATATTTTAATGAACAATTTTCTAGAATTGAAATCTTGAATTTGTTTTTATATAGATTTCGAAAAAACATATGATCTCGGATATTATGAGATAAAAAACAACTTCTTAAAACGATTGTATATCATATTATACCGATAACTATGGATAACATTAAATCAATTTGCGTATGATTTTATAGGTTTATTCATCAAAACTGATACTCGATTATCAAGGTTTTTAATCAAAGTAGTTTTCTAATTTAAATTCCAGAATAAGAGAAACAAAAAATAGAATTAATTGAGCAACATCTACTCTGATATCATACCTTGATTAATTCTGTAAGAACTAATGGGAAACATGATAAAAGATTAATACTTGATATGCTAAACAATCCAGTTTCCATAGCAGAGAGGTAAATAGACGACATCCCGTTACCTTGGTCAAGTTCTCGTTTATGGTGTACAGTTTTGATGGGGTTTATGTGTTCTAAAGAACACAGTTTGTGAGACAAAAAAGAGATGGGACGAATCTGAGGTGTTATGATGCTAATGTAGTTGTTTGACTTTAATGTCTCAAGATATAAACCTATGGGGAAACCCTTGATTAGGTAATAAAAATAGTTAAATCCATCAAATAATTACTATAACACCCCGAAAACATATTTGGTAATCAAACCACGTTAATAAAAAAAGACGGGTAAAGTACCGTTAGTGGTAAAATTAACCCGGAAAATATTAGGATTTATAGAATTAAACCTAATATTTAATAAAAAGGGAAAAGAAAGCTTTTGAGAAAATAAAATTTATAGAAGCCCGAGTTAACGGGACATAAAATAAACTTAGTCATGAATTCCCCGAACCCACTAATTTAACTAGGAATGTTTAACCTAGATAATGAGTGGAAAAAATTGTTAGAAATTAAGTGGGTTGTGGCCTACTTAATAAACTAATCAAACAAGAGGGGCCAAAGTGGATAAACTTGAAAGTTTAATTATAAAAGAAATTTAAAACCTAAAACACACATTTAGTGTGTGTTGAAGGTGTTCTGTTCGAACACAGGAGAAAGCCCCAGGAACCAAAAACCCTAAACTCCAGTAAATCATCAAATTGAAAGCTCAAACGAAGCTCAACTACACAATTGAACGTGAATTATTGATCACCCAAGCTAGGGGATCATAAGGTATGTCAAATTTTGATGATTTGTGAAGTTGTGAAATTTGAGTAATGTAACACCTCGAAAAATCACGTCCAATGAAGTATTGACACGTGTAATAAACCCTAATGAAGTCAAACGTTGAATTTAAGGGACTAATTTTTCGAAAAATCAAAAACTTTGATTATGAAAGAACTGGAAGTATTATCATACCAAAAATAAGCTTCTAAATAACCTTTTACGGTTTTATATTCACAAATGAGCCACTTGTTAATCAAGTGTAGCCGTTTATGTAATTAATTGAAAGTTTGCGCAAAAAAGGGTTAAAAGCGTCAACATGTTAATTCTTACCTCTGAGTGACCTTTTAACAAACCGAGAGCCTCATGATATTTGATTATACTCTCGGGATTGCCAATCATTGGCCACCCAAGGCTTTTATGCCCAAAAGTGAAGTTACGCGCAACTTTGCAAGTATAAGGGACTAAAAGTGTCAATATGTTTAATTATAACTCTGAATAACCTTTTATCGAGCCCTAAGCATTATGATGTTTAATAATACTTTTAAGAATGCCTAATATGAATTAGATAAGGCTTCAATGCTATTAAATGATGAGTTACGCAAGTTTGCGCATTAGAAGGACCTAAAGCGTCAAACTGCTAAAGTATACCGATTCGTATGTTATCGGACCTTCTGGAATATGACCATGAGATAAACATACCATAATTATCCCTAATATAGCTTACATATAGGCTTAGAGGTGTTTGGTGCGCACAAATAAGCTTTTAAGTCATGCAGGGACTAAAAGTGTCAAAAAGCGCACAAGTTTGCGTTTACGCGCATATCTCACATTCTGAATATCCCCGGACACCCAAAAACTTATGTAAACACTAAAATATGATTATTTAGTGTTTGGCTTGATAAAATTCCATTCGTCGCGTCAATTGGTTCGTTTTTCGCGTCAGTCCGTGTTTCGTCGTAATTAACCGAACAACGTGACCGTACGACCAAACGAACCGACATCCGGCATATTTTTGTGCATGTTTCATGTTCCCCATACTTAGGCATCATTGTAGAGCCTTAAAAAATGATTTAACGGGCCTTGGATGTGTCGGAAATGGCATTTGGAGGTGCAGGGGCTAAAACTGTCAACATTTGAAAGATTCATTATGCTGGCAAAAGGCTTGCGCACCTCAAGTCTAAAAGCCTTACGGTGTGCAAGCATGGCCCAGATGCAGAAACTTGTTTTTTTTTGTCTGTTCAGCCCATGTAAACGACAACTATAGCCCTTTAACACTTCCAAAGGCCGCCTAAACTGATTTTTAGATCTTAGGGACACTTGTTACTGATCCATGATCATGTATAGCATGATTTGTCATGATCTTAAGGGATCAAAATCACTATAAAAGGCCTTCATGGTTGTAACCATTTGGTCACTCACTTCATCTGCTTTCTTGGAGCTTCCTGGAGCATAAGAGCAGATCCAAGCCATCCCTAATAGTGCATTAGGCTTTGGTAAGTATGCTTAACCTTTCTTAGTTGAGTTTTTACTTAGTTTTAGCTTAAAAGTCAAACCGTCGTAATTAACGGTTGACTTAACGATTAATCATTAATGGTCCAGTGATTAGTCGAATTGAAGGTAGTTATAAGTTGGTAATTATGAGGGCAATAAACCCTTAAAAGGGCACCCTCTGATTCCCGTTCTAACTAGATCAAATGTCGGGTCAAAGTTGTTTATAAAAAGTCAACAGGATCCTAATTTGCGATTTAAAACATAATTAACAATGTAGAAGCTTTGCAACCTGTTTTATTACTCTTATAACTTAGTAATTAATGTAAGAACATGTCTAAGCATGTTCGACCCGACAATTTTCTGTTTAGACCCGGTTCGGAACCGAAAGTCGCAAAACTTTGACTTTTGCTTTGACTTCAATTCTAACCCAATTTAGTATGGTTTGGAAATGCCTTAGACCTCCCTTAGAACCAGGATACATGATAGTATAACCCTCGGTGGTTGGATCGTTGATTGTCCGATTTGTTTACACGTTTCCGTTAAATGCTTAATGTTGACCATAAAACGAGAATTTTGGAAATATGAAAGGACAATAATCTTTGCTACTGATTTATATAATAAATAAAGTATTTTAAACTTTATAACCTGATCAGAAAACTCAGATTTCCTGTATAACCCGGAAATCGCTTAAAATAGCTTTTTACGCGTATTAAACGCATAGTTTGGGTTTAAAACCATTTTGTCACATAAGACTTATTACCAATTGATATACCCTGTTAAAATAAGTCAGTTTACTGATGTATTCAGACCCGAACCTCAGAAGTTCATTAAATCTATTTTATAACCTTTAAAATGACCAAAATACCCCTACGGGGCTTATTTTGAGTTTAAACTCGTTTTGGGCATAATGGAAGATATCCTACTGATATCACAACATATTTAAGGCATATTAACTTAGGAAACCTGTATATGACTCTTATGATTACCCGTCATGCGTTATTCGTGTTCGGTTCGGTTTATGTAACTAGTTTGCATAAATTAGCCGAAACGGGTCAAACGTTATCGTTTTTATCTCAAAATCCAGAATGTGTTTAGTTTACCCATATTATACAAGTCTCCAAACTTGTCGGGTCTAAATCACATCCTATTCCGGTCTTCGCTTAATCATGCGTTTTGAACCGTAAACCTTTCCTTAAAACTAACCGGTCTAAGTTACGACTTAAATAAGACCCGTTAGGAATTTAATAGGTTAATAAAACCTTCGTTCCAGATTGAGTGCCCCAGTAGAAGTACTTGTGCTTACTGATTAGAATATACGGCTGAGTATAAATTGCATTGCCAGCTCAGTAAATACTTTTAACTTATTTTCCCTTATACGGGCTTGGGATACGGTATATATAAAAATACCGCTTGGTCGGGTGTAGAAACCTTTTAATCGGAGATGATTAAATTGCATAATCCCGTTTTAATCAGTATTGATTGATAACAAATAACATTAGGGGTTAATGACCGTGTCCTGGATATCCTTGGCTCATTTAAAAAAAAGTGAATGGCCATAACTTAAGCACAAGGTGTAGGCATAACACCTCCTGTTGCGTATGTAAAAGATATACTCACTCGTAAGGATGTCTTCTTGTGAGTTATATTTATGGTGTGTCGATTAATCTTGACCGGCTTGTATTGTATAATCACCGGCCCTAAATGTTGGACAACCATGTAAATCGGATACAAGATCTTTATTAATAAAATTGTCCCAAGTATAAAAGATTAATTTTGCCTCGTGCATTTTAATCAAATTATAAAAGATATTTTGTGCCACGTGCATTCAAATCAATTTTCTTAAACTCTTTTCAAAATGAGTCAGTTAATTGTATTTACCAGTGTAAACTGACGTATTTTCCAAAAGGTTAAGTGACAGGTACTATGCGTAATTGGCTGGGAGCTCAGGGCGTCAATAGGGAATCTTGCAAGTTCTAGATGCCTAAAGTCTGTTGAACAGTTTTCTTTTATTGATCCGCCTGTGGATCCTTTACCTTCCGTTGTAATACTTTGACATTACTTATATTCGGAATGTAATATATTTATCTTTTGCTTCCGTTGTGCATTTATATATTGTGTTGTTTGACTATGATGATATCGACTACGTCACGATACTCCCCACCGGGCCCACCGGTAATACGTGGAAATATCGGGGTGTGACAGGTTGGTATCAGAGCCAACATTGAGTGAATTGAACACTAGCATTTTGTGTTTAATCTCAATGACACATTAGCACATTCCTTGACCTTCTGAGTCTAGACTTAACATAGGAATTTCTCAATCCTAAGCTGGAAACTTTGCTTTCAAAATTTTTTTATATATGGTATACGTCGCCAAGCGAAGAAGCTGTAATATGAATTCTCCACATCCGGAGCCTTGAAATGCTGAGCTTCGTACCGCGACCAGGGTGAAACGTGCAACCAAGGAGAAAGCATTCAGAAATAAAATGAAGAAGAAACTCCTTTTTGCTGAAGATCGTTTCCTTAATAGTCCTTCTAAGGCCATATTTATTTTTCAGTCCCTGGAAGGACAACATTATTCCTTTCAAGTCCCGCTTAGGGCAACTCTGTACTTTTATTTTCATATAGTGGATTGATTAAATTTAAGTTTTCATTCTAAACATGAAAAATGAATTAAATGAAAAATAACATTCCTTTTATAAGATCTACCATTATAATAAAATGGCAAAAATCTAAAAAGGACAAGACCTAGCCACGTGTCATTTTTTTTTTTTGACATGGCCAAGATGGTAATACCTATTCAAGATATTCAGATCCTTATTAACACCTAAGAACGTGTTAGCACTCTTGACAAATGTGATTCGAGAAAATCACAATAGTCATCCTTATATTGGATTCTTCCAATTTTCTTGTTTAGTCTAGTGATTTAGAAATCATGGCTTAAATCATCAAATAAAGATGATCATATTGTTAACACCTAAAAACGTGTTAGCACTCTTGACAAAAGTGATCTGAGAAAATCACAATAGTCATCCCTATATTGGAATTTTTCAAATTTCCTGATTTGGACTAATGATCCAGAAATCATGGCTTATATTAGGGGTGAGCAAGAAAACCAAAATAACCGAACCATAACCGAATAACCGAAATAACCGAACCGAAAAAACCGAACCGAAACAAAAACCGACGGTTCGGTTTTCGGATTTTTAATAACCGAAAATTTCGGTTCGGTTTTCGGATAAACGTTTTCAATAACCGAAAAAAGCCGAACCGAACCGATAAGTTACAATCCATATATTTTTATGTTTAAGTTTAAATTGTTTAAGTGTTTAACCCAATGCTAGTAGAAAATGTTAATTTTATTCTTGAATGTAAAGTCTTTATAATAAAAACATTATAACTGAAATGATTTATTATTACCTATAAGATATAACAAAATTTAATATAAAAATTAAATTTAATAAAACTTTGAAGAAACATAAAAATATATTAGAAGGTTAGGTTTATGTAAACAATACTAATTAAAGAGGTGAACTATAATAACTTAAATATAAACATATAAAAAGATTGTTATAAGATAAACTATACCTTTTATTTTTTGAATCTTACATAATTTTGTTCCAAAAACCGAAATAAACGAAAAACCGAACCGAACCGACGTAAAAACCGAAACCGAAAAAACCGAAACCGAACGGTTTTTAAAACCCAAAAACCGACATTTCGGTTTCGGTTTTGATTTTACCAAAAAACCGAACCGAACCGTGCACACCCCTAGCTTATATCATCCTATAAGATGATCATATTATGAAAATCCATTAGTGATGAAGTGCCTACGGGCTAAACTTGTTGTCCGATAAGACAACGACAGTGGTGGTCTTTGACCTCCTGTCTAAAAATGTTGGACCAGGTCCAAACATAATAGTCGGTATGATCCATACGATCTCGACTAATAGCATCTAAGAAGATGATCATATTTATCCCTCAGAAGGGAAATGCCCACGGGCTATATCTATTGTCCTAAAAGACAAAAGGCAGTTGTAGTCTTCGACTCTCTGTCAAGAAAAGTAACCGACTATGCTCAAACCTTAAATGCCTCGATCCCAAACGATCATGGCTTATAAATTCAAATCTGTCCTCGTGACAAGGCCGTTGTGCCACTTTAATATCCTTAATGTCTTATATACTAGGATAAATTATAATGAAAATACTAATAAAATTAACAAATTAACCCATATGGTTTATATTACCATGGTTAATAAATCATCAAAAATGATAATTTCATAATAACCTTTGAGTAAATCATTGTCAATATTTATGTAGCAATCAAGCTACATGGCTGGATCAGATGAAGTTAACAGCCACTTGAAGGTGAACAATGATACTACCAGGATTAATATAACTGGAGCGGAACTGCAGGCATTAATAGATGATGCTGTTACTCGCGCTCTTGACAGACAATATAATGAATCATATGATACCCGCTCTAAGACTCTATCTGTGGCTCGTAGTAAGCCCCCTTCTAAATCACATGAGTCAAAGGAAGACGATGTTCATAACTCGTCAAATCAGAGGAGTGTTCCGTCTGGACAGGTTGTGCTTAACGAAGGGCCACATGTTAAAACTTGTTCATATAAATATTTTGTCTCCTGCAAGCCCAGAGACTTCACAGGAGAAAAGGAGCCATCGACTGCATGACATGGCTCGATGAGATGGACACTGTTGTTGATATTAGTGGATGTGCAGAGCAAGACATTGTGAAGTTTGTTTCAGAATCTTTTAAAGGAGAAGCTCTAGCTTGGTGGAGGTCACTAATCCAAGCTACTGGGAAGATCCCGTTATATAATCTGACATGGGATAAGTTTGCTGCTCTTATCAAAGAAAATTACTGTTCTTAACATGAAGTTGAGAAAATCGAGACTGATTTCTTGACATTGGTCATGAAGAACCTAGATTGTCAGACATATCTTACAAGTTTCAATACCATGTCTCGGTTGGTTCCTTACTTGATCACACCGGAACCAAAGCAAATAGCTCGCTTTATTGGGGGTCTAGCCCCAGAAATAAAGGCAAGTGTGAAAGCATCGAGACCTACTACTTTCAGGTCAGCGGCAGATCTGTCGCTATCTCTCATACTCGATGTGGTCAGAAACAAGGCTGCCAAAGCCTCTGAAGATGGAAAGCGTGAAAGAGAGGATGAGAACTCTCATCGATCTGATAAGAAGAAGAAGGGAAGTTCTGAGCATGAGAAAGACTCCGAGTTTAGGAAAAACTCGAGTCAGTTTAATAACAGGCCCAAATGCAGTAACTGCTTGAAACGACATTCTGGAAAATGTACGATTGACCCAAGTGCTAAATTGTGTGGAATTTGCAAGACCAAGGGTCACAAAACCTTAGATTGCAAGGAATTAAAGAACGCCACATGTTACAATTGTAACGAGGAATGACACATCAAAACCAACTGCCCAAAGCTTATAAAGAAGCCTGGAGAGGCCAGGAAAACAAACGCATGAGTCTTCCGGATGAACGCCCAGGAGATGGTGCAGAATTATAATTATATAGCAGGTACCTTTCCTTACCAAGCAATTTATGCAGAAATTTATTTGATGCTAGCACATATGATTCTATAATGAACGATAACTGTTGAGAACTGTTGTCTCCGCCTGACTAGGACTCCGGTCATTTAACGCGAGATAGAAATTGGCCGATGATACTTTAGAGAATACTCCAACAAACCTTAGATCGATATCTTATATCTATTAGGAATCACTTTTTCTGATATCCTTATGGCAAGCTTTCAAGCTATCTGTAACGCCTCGTATTTTCATAATTGTATTTTAACTTTTCGAGGCGTTAATCATAATGGTAATACATTTTTTTATCACCTTGTTAATAGGTAAACACAAGATTTTTATAAGAAACCGAAAAACTATACAAAGAAAAATTATTAGAAAAAATTAATTTTCTAATAAATTTTTATACAAAAGAATTTTTATTAATTTTTAGAAATTGTTTTAACATAGGTTCCTTTTATAAAAAGTGCTTGTTTTAATCCATAGTATTAAAAAAAAAAAAAAGAACTGTTAGCGTGAATAGTACCCTGCAGGGTACTATTCACATCAGCAACTATATTTGAACGAAAATATGAGCATTTTTCTCATTTCTTGCCTAATTTTGCAGCCATTTGACCAATTTAGATCACCACCTACCCCCTTCCATCTATAAATACACCTCCCCTAAGGCCTTAGACTCTTGCACAACTCTCAAATCTCTCCTAAATCCCTCTCAAATCTCTTGCAAAGTTGAAATTCGGGCAGATTCACCCTTGCTTACAAAAGTGAGCTTAACTTGCTCAAAACTCAACCAAATCACTTGATTCTTTTTCCTACTTGTTTGTATAATCATGGGCTTTGATTCCTTGACTTCTCTTGGGAGAAATCAGACCTGGAATTGCCCCGAAAATGTCCATAAACTTTCTGTTTTGCATGAAACTTTCTTAAACTCTTGCATACTTCAAACAAACTTGTGTTCTTATGCTTCTAGTCTATTGTATGATTAGTAAAGCCAAACCAAGGTTGTTTTACACTTAATAAGAGTGTCTAAACATTCTAAAATTTCTGTTTTAATAGAGTTGTTAACTCACAAGTGATGCCAAGTCTTGAACTTGAAGATGGTGTGACTACTTAGTTAGCCTCGGCTAACTTACATACAAGTTCACACATCACTTGATGTTTTGTTTAGTATAATTGTACCTTATTTCTTAAACATACTTATGAGGTTCCTAAGTGGAAGGTTCACCTCCCGCCTCTTACATAACCTATATATATTAACATAATAATCGAGGTAACCAAGTGGAAGGTTTAACCTCCCGCCTCCTACATAACTCATATGGCATCAAGAGGTAAACAAGTGGAAGGTTTGACCTCCCGCCTCCTACGTGGCTAACTATATTATTAATATGTATATATTATTATTATGTATATAGTATAATTATGTATATATTATAAACCGAACCCTTGATAGTGATTATATAAATCTACTACCAAGTTAATAAGTTTCTCACTAAGTGTGTAGTTCCTTGTCACGATTCTAATAGGTCTTGAACCTATGAAATCACATATAATCCTTAAGGATTACCATAGTGTCAAGACAAGTGCTAATACCATAGTGAATATTTTCCTAATACATACTTTGTCATTCTGTGAATCTAAGTCCGAATCTCGACTCTAAACATACTTGAACTTTAGCCTCTACACATTCAACCGTCTAAACTCGTCTACTTCCTCACATTGGATAATCGGAAAGTATATGCAATATTGTGAGTATACTCGATCCCTTTTTGTTTTAAACACTTTTGGGATGCAACATGTATTCTATATCAAGACAATTGACACTTGAAACTTATTTGAAACATACTCTATCTATTTAAACATGAAACATGAAACTTGTGGACTGTTGATACTTTTTGGTGCTATGTGAACGTTTAATCCCTGTGTGTAGTTCCGCCCTAACAATTAGTAGTACTATGCATATGCTATAGGAGTCGTGCACCTCCCCCATTTGTGCTCGAGGGGTATTGTTAGGAGGTGTCATATTAGCCTCCCGTTGAACTTTGGGTTAGGCACTTTAACGCATTGGAAAATGGTCTAGCACTTGGACTGCGTAAACTAGCATGACTGAAACTATTTTTATTATGTTCATGTTGGATATGAGTCTTTTTATTCTATGTTATACTATGTATCAAACTTGTATACTCGCCAACTTTTTGTTGATTTTATTTTAATACATGTTGCAGGTTGATAGTCAAGATTATGAAGGAATCAAGTTAGGATGGACTAGATACACACCTTTAATCTATTTATCTTTGGATGTTATGTTGTAATTTGAACAATGTTGTTATTTCTATTTTAAATGTTGTATGACAATTTAACACTTGAAATGAAATTTGAATTTAATTAAATTTGTCACATAGTGTTATGAAGTCTCGAGCAATCTATACACACTTCGTCTCATCCCGATGTTTCCGCCATCGGTTGGGGTGTGACAGATTGGTATCAGAGCCATAACTATAGGGAATTAGGAAAAGTAGGAATGCTTTAACCTAGTCTATAGTTTTAGAGCTTTATTTTTGTGTATTGCTTGAAACTGCTTCACATGCTACTCTTATGGAACATCCTTATGTGCTAATTTTGAAACGCCTCTTATGTGTTAATACCTGAAATGCCATTCTTATGTATCAATACTTGTTTTACCATGTGTTAAATGCTTGTTTTAGGGTTCTACACCGTATATGCTATTCATGAAATGTCGTTACACGTTATTTTCTTGAGATGCTTTATGTTCTTATACTTATTATAATAATTTTTTTTAAACATATGTCATTTACTCATTATTCGTAAAATTAATTAATATTAAGCAATATATAAATTATACCTTACATACCTCAAGTGTAAAAAAAAAATATATGGTGAAATCGGTCAAAAATGGTGAAATCGGCCGTCCCCGGAATCGAACCTTGGTCTAGGCCGCACCCTTTCACGCGCCTAGCCAACTGAGCTAGGTGCCTAGTTTGTGAAATTTCCGTTTTGGTTATATATAAGCACATGTACAATAACTTCCTTACTTATTACTATAAGTCATCTACTTATCCTCCTTATGTTGTTAATAATTGCTTTATTATCTCATTAATTATGTGCTATTCTTGACATGTTTATACTTGTTTATTAACATTCAACATACGTTTTCCTCATACATTTTACTCAACTATTCTAAATCCAACAACACTCATATTGTACAAACGAGACGAGTTTACCAAAATAGGCGTGAAACCCACAATTTGGTGAACGACTCTCAACCTACCTATTCTTTTACATGAAATTACACCATTAAGTTAGGAGTGAAATCCACATCTTAATGATAATTTCAATCTCAAAATTCTAGTGGACCCTCGTCAACGTGTCGAAATTAACTTTTGACCCGACGAGTACCAACCACACTTAGGATACTAAAATCGCCAAGTTAGGGGTGAAACCCGCACCTTGTCGACTAGTTCCACTCCTTGTATTTTTATAATTCCCGCCAAAGTCTCGAGATTTCGATCGATTTGTGACATGTAGTAACTGGAAGGGTAAATACCGTTAACCGACTTGTCGGCAAGAGTATTTCACCTATTAGGCCAAAGCATGCTCCGCAAATTCGAAGGACTTTTCGACTACTTTGGTTAGTCAACGTTCCATTTCGGAACCATCCTAAATTTTAATCGAACATGCGTTATATTATTTATTTTTATAAGATGCAATATTTCAACTAAGAATTTACTTTTGGTATTTTCTCCTCACACACACAACATATTAAATTCTTTTCATACATTTATACATATGCATGGTCTTATATAATTTAAATTTAAATTTGTATTCCTTGTAATAACGAGTGGGAATATATCATCAAGGTAAGGATGATTTCTTTACCTTGACGATTAACTCCACTCCCCTTTTCTTAAAAACGACCTCACCAACGAATTATGGGTGATTCCCTTACCTAGGTGAACGTTACCAAAACGCCTCTTCTAAATATCTCATTACGCAAACTCGATCGTATTTTATACTTAAATTATTTATCATTATTCAAAATACATACGTATACGATTTCAAAATACATTTTTTTTTCAAGCGTACTTCCTATCCTACAACCTATTTTCACTTGAACTCATCTACACGAGATTCTTAAACATATCTAAAACGTATTATCACACGATTTGGTTTTATAATTAAATCTTTAGTCATTTTGTCATATATATATATATATATATAACGGTTATATAGCCGTTGCCAACGGCTATATTTCCCCCTACAAATACCCTATCAACAAATCTCATTTTACTCATAACAAAACACTCTCCCTTCTCACTCTCTTCAAGTTTTCGAGAATAATATTAAGGATGATTCATCCGGCTCTTGTGTTTGCTGGGGCCCTGATCGTGATACTGCACTATTTGATTTTTTAGCCTTCCATTGGAAGAAATGGGGTCATATTTATTCTTGGATATTTTCGTTGTTTTACCATTGTATTTCATTTGTTTGATGATAAGGGTATGATTTGTCATGTTTATTGTACTCATCTTTGGAATAAAATTTTGAGTGAACCATAGTAGGAATAAAATCATTACGTCACCCTATCAATTTAATCGGTCCAATGAAATTATTGCCTATGAACCTCATATTCGACTTAATCACTAAAACATACACTCACGTTATATCACCATACAAAAGACCTTCATCTTCATATACTTATAAGATCTCATAGATATTATACGGTCATTTTACCAAAGACGCCTGTCAACATCAACAAATCAATTGTTAAAATTTTTGTTTCTTATCACTGCGTCCTTTTTCAAACTTATCATCGCCGTTTTTCTTTCCGGCTCCTGATTTCTCGGTAATTGATTTGAACACGTGTTTCCACCTTATCGTTCAATGTAAACCTAGACTTTTGGTAGCACCTTTGCGGCTCATCATACAGCATTTCCCGATTTTACGGGATTTTCATGATCTATAAAAACCAAACCGTTCTACCTTCTCACATCACCACAACACCTTCTTAAACTACATATCACTCACACACTCGCCGAAGAAACTCACCACTTAAACCCAATATTCAAATGGCATACTTCCCAGTAGCACATGCTGAATCCTCAAGTGCAGCAGGAACTCACCCATTCCTCCGGTTTGCTGACCTACCCACTAGTGAGAAGTATCAGAAACTCAAGAATCTTGAAGTTTTTACCATTAGCGGCATTGATTGGCATCAAATAGGAATGGTTGACCCCACTGGGTCACTGGCAAGACTACTACCACACAATACACCATGGCGTCGTTTCTTCGACATCTTAGAGCCATCATATGATGAACTGGTATACGAATTCTTGTCCACTTTCTATTACCAACCTAATAAAAACCTTACCGAAGTATCCATTCATTTTCGGCTTTGTGGACAACCTCATAACATGTCATTATCAGAATTAGCAGTTCGTCTGGGTATTTATACCAATGAGGAAGTTAATCAACCCATTTTTACGAGGGCATTAACCTCCTTCTCCTATATGGGAATGAGAAAATATTGGCAACACCATACATCAAAAACATGGTGCAGCTACAATCATTCTATGAACTTCAAGGATCCTCGTTATCGGTATATGCACCACGTTTTAGCCAACACTATCACGGGGCGCCAGATTTATCAACAAAGGGTTCGTTCAACCGAAGTCTTCTATCTGTACAGTATTTTTGAGCAAGTTCCTTGCAATATTGCCCGCGAACTTGCTGCTTATTTTTCTAGTCAACAAACCGGTTCCCTGAGAAGTCTCATGGGAGGATCTTATGTCACAAGAATAGCAAAATCCTTAGGTTCCTTAAGTGACCAGGTTATCCAAGGTTTATCTCCGTCAAAGGCACCTGGGATTGTGAATTGTAACAATATTAAGCTAACCCCTACTCTTGGCCATGCACCGACTCAACTATCTCAGTCGGAGAAAGCTCCATTTATCTTAAACAGTACCCCCACACAAAATCTACAACAATCATGGTTGCAATTTCCTCCACCATCTTTTTACCGTCATGACATGCTATCACAGCTGTCAAACACCCAGGAACCCATTACTACTAACATATTCCAACCATTAGCATCAAACGTTTCACAAGGCCTCTCACCCTTAGTCTTCGAGGAGGCTCCAATGACGCAAGATGAATTGTTTGATGAAAGCATGATGCTCCAAGAACAGTTAGAACCGGATTCACTTTTGCCACAGTCTTTCCTAGCACTAATGAATGAAGTAGAACAACTACCACCAACTGATGTAGCAGGCCCAAGTATGGTGCCTCAAATGGATCTACATCCAGATCAAATGGTAGTTGAAATGGCTAGGTTAAACAATCATAACCAAGAATTACTACGACAAGTACAAGAACTAACGGAAAGAAATCAACAGTTAGAAAGCCTGTTAGCTGCTCGTATGCAATTGGATCCACTACTCCCACTACCTGATAATTTTGAGCCTGAAATTGATCCATTACATGACGTGTTTCAAATATAATTTGTTTACATCATAAATTTTCATGATTGTTTTACATGCTTAAATTTGCCACGTTTCAATTAATACTATACACGCAATCACTAGTAGTCGTACTCACACTCATGCTCGTACTCATAACAATACATTTTAGACTTATGCTCGTATTTATATTTATATTCATACGTTTCGTGCTTATACTTATATTCATACGTTTCTTGCTTATACATATATTCATACTACTCGTACGTTTTATGTCTATGTTCATACTTACGAGAATAATCATATTTATGCTCATACTTTCATTCATACTCGTGATTCATACCTTTGTACCCATACGCGAGCGTGATCCGAGTGATTCGTTTCCGTGGGTCCTATACTTAGTTAAGCATGGACTTGCTTACATACTTTATTCTTATACACATACACATTCTTAAAATTTTTATTATGTATACCCTAATTCATACATAACTAGTACAAGCTGTGCAGATCATGCGACGATCAATATAATCACGGGTGCACA
This sequence comes from Helianthus tuberosus, assembly GCA_030545235.1. Lineage (NCBI taxonomy): Eukaryota > Viridiplantae > Streptophyta > Magnoliopsida > Asterales > Asteraceae > Helianthus > Helianthus tuberosus. The sequence continues at coordinate 15,038,909 of CM060359.1, read as the reverse complement.
CGGGATTATAGTGATTGGCTCATGAGAACCATAGAGTGTACTACTAAGTATGATAAAACACAGAACGTAACATGACACCGAATACAACTTTAGACAACTCACAACGCATTATATCCGATTATTCACGACGAGACTTCATTCTAAATACACTGCGTTCATCTATCCAACACTTATGCTATTCTTATACTCATGATCGTTATTACATCAATCGTTTACCCTTATACCTCAATTATACTCTTTTGTCTCAAACTCCAATGCCTCAATTTTAAACAATCATCTTCTGTTTGCTAAAACCCTTTCAAGTCTTCCTTCTGAATAAATTTCGGGACGAAATTTCCTAAAGTAGGGGAGACTGTAACGCCTCGTATTTTCATAATTGTATTTTAACTTTTCGAGGCGTTAATCATAATGGTAATACATTTTTTTATCACCTTGTTAATAGGTAAACACAAGATTTTTATAAGAAACCGAAAAACTATACAAAGAAAAATTATTAGAAAAAATTATTTTTCTAATAAATTTTTATACAAAAGAATTTTTATTAATTTTTAGAAATTGTTTTAACATAGGTTCCTTTTATAAAAAGTGCTTGTTTTAATCCATAGTATTAAAAAAAAAAAAGAAAAAAAAAAGAACTATTAGCGTGAATAGTACCCTGCAGGGTACTATTCACATCAGCAACTATATTTGAACGAAAATATGAGCATTTTTCTCATTTCTTGCCTAATTTTGCAGCCATTTGACCAATTTAGATCACCACCTACCCCCTTCCATCTATAAATACACCTCCCCTAAGGCCTTAGACTCTTGCACAACTCTCAAATCTCTCCTAAATCCCTCTCAAATCTCTTGCAAAGTTGAAATTCGGGCAGATTCACCCTTGCTTACAAAAGTGAGCTTAACTTGCTCAAAACTCAACCAAATCACTTGATTCTTTTTCCTACTTGTTTGTATAATCATGGGCTTTGATTCCTTGACTTCTCTTGGGAGAAATCAGACCTGGAATTGCCCCGAAAATGTCCATAAACTTTCTGTTTTGCATGAAACTTTCTTAAACTCTTGCATACTTCAAACAAACTTGTGTTCTTATGCTTCTAGTCTATTGTATGATTAGTAAAGCCAAACCAAGGTTGTTTTACACTTAATAAGAGTGTCTAAACATTCTAAACTTTCTGTTTTAATAGAGTTGTTAACTCACAAGTGATGCCAAGTCTTGAACTTGAAGATGGTGTGACTACTTAGTTAGCCTCGGCTAACTTACATACAAGTCCACACATCACTTGATGTTTTGTTTAGTATAATTGTACCTTATTTCTTAAACATACTTATGAGGTTCCTAAGTGGAAGGTTCACCTCCCGCCTCTTACATAACCTATATATATTAACATAATAATCGAGGTAACCAAGTGGAAGGTTTAACCTCCCGCCTCCTACATAACTCATATGGCATCAAGAGGTAAACAAGTGGAAGGTTTGACCTCCCGCCTCCTACGTGGCTAACTATATTATTAATATGTATATATTATTATTATGTATATAGTATAATTATGTATATATTATAAACCGAACCCTTGATAGTGATTATATAAATCTACTACCAAGTTAATAAGTTTCTCACTAAGTGTGTAGTTCCTTGTCACGATTCTAATAGGTCTTGAACCTATGAAATCACATATAATCCTTAAGGATTACCATAGTGTCAAGACAAGTGCTAATACCATAGTGAATATTTTCCTAATACATACTTTGTCATTCTGTGAATCTAAGTCCGAATCTCGACTCTAAACATACTTGAACTTTAGCCTCTACACATTCAACCGTCTAAACTCGTCTACTTCCTCACATTGGATAATCGGAAAGTATATGCAATATTGTGAGTATACTCGATCCCTTTTTGTTTTAAACACTTTTGGGATGCAACATGTATTCTATATCAAGACACTTGACACTTGAAACTTATTTGAAACATACTCTATCTATTTAAACATGAAACATGAAACTTGTGGACTGTTGATACTTTTTGGTGCTATGTGAACGTTTAATCCCTGTGTGTAGTTCCGCCCTAACAATTAGTAGTACTATGCATATGCTATAGGAGTCGTGCACCTCCCCCATTTGTGCTCGAGGGGTATTGTTAGGAGGTGTCATATTAGCCTCCCGTTGAACTTTGGGTTAGGCACTTTAACGCATTGGAAAATGGTCTAGCACTTGGATTGCGTAAACTAGCATGACTGAAACTATTTTTATTATGTTCATGTTGGATATGAGTCTTTTTATTCTATGTTATACTATGTATCAAACCTGTATACTCGCCAACTTTTTGTTGATTTTATTTTAATACATGTTGCAGGTTGATAGTCAAGATTATGAAGGAATCAAGTTAGGATGGACTAGATACACACCTTTAATCTATTTATCTTTGGATGTTATGTTGTAATTTGAACAATGTTGTTATTTCTATTTTAAATGTTGTATGACAATTTAACACTTGAAATGAAATTTGAATTTAATTAAATTTGTCACATAGTGTTATGAAGTATCGAGCAATCTATACACACTTCGTCTCATCCCGATGTTTCCGCCATCGGTTGGGGTGTGACACTATCCAAATTCATCAATATAATAAAGACAGATGTGACTTTCTGATGCCCTGTCAAAAAGGTGATGGACTAGATCCAAACCTTAAATGCTATTGATGGTCTTTTGTGACCTAGGCTAAGTGATATTGGTATTTTTTTAATGACGTTCATTAAGAATGTTAGTGCCATATTGGCCTGTATAGTTTAATGAAACCATGGTTAGTATATGTTAAGGCCATCAGGGTGATGAATAGCAGTTGTTGGATTGCAACTAAGTAAATGATTCATCTGGTAATAGGAACCATTTCTTCTGTTCCTGTCAGAAATCTTCAGTCATAAAAATTCTAATGTACTCTCTCTCCAGATAAATGCAGTCAAATGTAATTGATATCTCTTTGATCCCTATTGATTTCGAATACCAAATGGTATGACAAAAGCACCATATGAGGATTGGTGTATCTTAATATGTTCCATAGATTGCTTCCATGCCTGATCAGTATGGAGGTTTAATGCATGGAACCACAAAGATATTCCAATGGTCATACGGTATTAAAGTCAACTAATGGTATTCAAAGATGATATCCAGAATGGAATTGTCTAAGTAAGTGTCTCTGATTAAGAAATCCGTGGACTCGTAACATAAATGTGTCTCTCATTCGACACCAGCAAGGATGGATGAACTGGTGCCTGAGATTTGGAAAATCTCTGTAACCTCCTTGTATCTTGATTATCTTCTCTTAAGACTACCCTGTTTACCTCTCGAGAGATAAGTAGAGTTAAGATTAACATCCCGCTTAGGGTTGGAGTGTTGTAAGAACTCCGTGTTGATCATAGAATAACCGAAACCCTGATTAAGTAAACTTTAAGATAAGAGATTCATATAGCCTAACTCGATATTCCGAGAGTTTGATAAGAAAGATGGTTCATTTTGCTTATGCAATCATTACCGCAACCCTATTTTAACAACGATTAAGAATCACCATCAACTACCCAAGATCGTTGAGTTATTCAACTAGCTATAAGGATTAGCTACTCTTTAAGATTAGTTTTAAGCAATGGTTGGGATAACCATCCCACCTTAAGATAAGCTTTTCTATAATAATTGATATGTAAATATTAAGGCTGCTCCTTTGGAGACCTTGTATAGATGGAATGTTAAACATCTATTGTTAGATAAAGAATTGGTAAGTCCAATTATCAGGATCTGAAAGTTGCCTAGGAAATAACAAATAAGATCATACAAATCCATAATCGATTGTAAGTTGCCAGTATACGGCAGGAAATCAAGGATGGATGAAAGTAACAACCCTCCTAAATTCTTGTTAAGGAATAAGGATCAACGAAAAGATATCACCCAGGAAGGGTGTGCCAAATTTGTTAAAATATCAGGCTAGTTAAGCTCTGAATATATAGAAGCATTCGAAGGAAAATCGAATGTATCAAGATCAAGTAGCTTATAAGCTAAAACCTATTTAAGGAGTTTGACGGAGCTCGCAATACATTGCACACTAGTGACTGAAGGATGTGTTTCGCCAATAAGTCAAGAAGCACTATCACATAATGATATGCAGATTTAAGATGTGATGAGCATCCTGTATCGATTAAGGATCGACAGGTTAAGAAGCTCCAAAAGGATACATGTACCTAATATAGGGGTCACTTTGGGAGCTTGGAAAGGCTCCAGACATGTTATAGAAGTTAAGTCCATTATGCGACAAAAAGTACTTCCAGCATTTTATCAAATCTCGAGGTCGAGATTTCTTTTAAGGGGGTGAGGATGTAACACCTCGAAAAATCACGTCCAATGAAGTATTGACACGTGTAATAAACCCTAATGAAGTCAAACGTTGAATTTAAGGGACTAATTTTTCGAAAAATCAAAAAATTTGATTATGAAAGAACTGGAAGTATTATCATACCAAAAATAAGCTTCTAAATAACCTTTTACGGTTTTATATTCACAAATGAGCCACTTGTTAATCAAGTGTAGCCGTTTATGTAATTAATTGAAAGTTTGCGCAAAAAAGGGTTAAAAGCGTCAACATGTTAATTCTTACCTCTGAGTGACCTTTTAACAAACCGAGAGCCTCATGATATTTGATTATACTCTCGGGATTGCCAATCATTGGCCACCCAAGGCTTTTATGCCCAAAAGTGAAGTTACGTGCAACTTTGCAAGTATAAGGGACTAAAAGTGTCAATATGTTTAATTATACCTCTGAATGACCTTTTATCGAGCCCGAAACATTATGATGTTTAATAATACTTTCAAGAATGCCTAATATGAATTAGATAAGGCTTCAATGCTATTAAATGATGAGTTACGCAAGTTTGCGCATTAGAAGGACCTAAAGCGTCAAACTGCTAAAGTATACCGATTCGTATGTTATCGGACCTTCTGGAATATGACCATGAGATAAACATACCATAATTATCCCTAATATAGCTTAGATATAGGCTTAGAGGTGTTTGGTGCGCACAAATAAGCTTTTAAGTCATGCAGGGACTAAAAGTGTCAAAAAGCGCACAAGTTTGCGTTTACGCGCATATCTCACATTCTGAATATCCCCGAACACCCAAAAAGTTATGTAAACACTAAAATATGATTATTTAGTGTTTGGCTTGATAAAATTCCATTCGTCGCGTCAATTGGTTCGTTTTTCGCGTCCGTCCGTGTTTCGTCGTAATTAACCGAACAATGTGACCGTACGACCAAACGAACCGACATCCGGCATAGTTTTGAGCATGTTTCATGTTCCCCATACTTAGGCATCATTGTAGAGCCTTAAAATGATTTAACGGGCCTTGGATGTGTCGGAAATGGCATTTGGAGGTGTAGGGGCTAAAACTGTCAACATTTGAAAGATTCATTATGCTGGCAAAAGGCTTGCACACCTCAAGCCTAAAAGCCTTACGGTGCGCAAGCATGGACCAGATGCAGAAACTCGTTTTTTTGTCTGTTCAGCCCATGTAAACGACAACTATAGCCCTTTAACACTTCCAAAGGCCGCCTAAACTGATTTTTAGACCTTAGGGACACTTGTTACTGATCCATGATCATGTATAGCATGATTTGTCATGATCTTAAGGGATCAAAATCACTATAAAAGGCCTTCATGGTTGTAACCATTAGGTCACTCACTTCATCTGCTTTCTTGGAGCTTTCGGGAGCATAAGAGCAGATCCAAGCCATCCCTAATAGTGCATTAGGCTTTGGTAAGTATGCTTAACCTTTCTTAGTTGAGTTTTTACTTAGTTTTAGCTTAAAAGTCAAACCGTCGTAATTAACGGTTGACTTAACGATTAATCATTAATGGTCCAGTGATTAGTCTAATTGAAGGTAGTTATAAGTTGGTAATTATGAGGGCAATAAACCCTTAAAAGGGCACCCTCTGATTCCCGTTCTAACTAGATCAAATGTCGGGTCAAAGTTGTTTATAAAAAGTCAACAGGATCCTAATTTGCGATTTAAAACATAATTAACAATGTAGAAGCTTTGCAACCTGTTTTATTACTCTTATAACTTAGTAATTATTGTAAGAACATGTCTAAGCATGTTCGACCCAACAATTTTCTGTTTAGACCCGGTTCGGAACCGAAAGTCGCAAAACTTTGACTTTTGCTTTGACTTCAGTTCTGACCCGATTTAGTATGGTTTGGAAATGCCTTAGAGCTCCCTTAGAACCAGGTTACATGATAGTATAACCCTCGGTGGTTGGATCGTTGATTGTCCGATTCGTTTACACGTTTCCGTTAAATGCTTAATGTTGACCATAAAATGAGAATTTTGGAAATATGAAAGGACAATAATCTTTGCTACTGATTTTATATAATAAATAAAGTATTTTGAACTCTATAACCAGATCAGAAAACTCAGATTTCCTGTATAACCCGGAAATCGCTTAAAATAGCTTTTTACGCGTATTAAACGCATAGTTTGGGTTTAAAACCATTTTGTCACATAAGACTTATTACCAATTGATATACCCTATTAAAATAAGTCAGTTTACTGATGTATTCAGACCCGAACCTGAGAAGTTCATTAAATCTATTTTATAACCTTTAAAATGACCAAAATACCCCTACGGGCTTATTTTGAGTTTAAACTCGTTTTGGGCATAATGGAAGATATCCTACTGATATCACAACATATTTAAGGCACATTAACTTAGGAAACCTGTATATGACTCTTATGATTACCCGTCATGCGTTATTCACGTTCGGTTCGGTTTATGTAACTAGTTTGCATAAATTAGCCGAAACGGGTCAAACGTTATCGTTTTTATCTCAAAATCCAGAATGTGTTTAGTTTACCCATATTATACAAGTCTCCAAACTTGTCGGGTCTAAATCACATCCTATTCCGGTCTTCGCTTAATCATGCGTTTTGAACCGTAAACCTTTCCTTAAAACTAACCGGTCTAAGTTACGACTTAAATAAGACCCGTTAGGAATTTAATAGGTTAATAAAACCTTCGTTCCAGATTGAGAGCCCCAGTAGAAGTACTTGTGCTTGCTGATTAGAATATACGGATGAGTATAAATTGCATTGCTAGCTCAGGTAAATACTTTTAACTTATTTTCCCTTATACGGGCTCGGGATACGGTATATATAAAAATACCGCTTGGTCGGGTGTAGAAACCTTTTAATCGGAGATGATTAAATTGCATAATCCCATTTTAATCTGTATTGATTGATAACAAATAACATTAGGGGTTAATGACCGTGTCCTGGATATCCTTGGCTCATTTAAAAAAAAGTGAATGGCCATAACTTAAGCACAAGGTGTAGGCATAACACCTCCTGTTGCGTATGTAAAAGATATACTCACTCGTAAGGATGTCTTCTTGTGAGTTATATTTATGGTGTGTCGATTAATCTTGACCGGCTTGTATTGTATAATCACCGGCCCTAAATGTTGGACAACCATGTAAATCGGATACAAGATCTTTATTAATAAAATTGTCCCAAGTATAAAAGATTAATTTTGCCTCGTGCATTTTAATCAAATTATAAAAGATATTTTGTGCCACGTGCATTCAAATCAATTTTCTTAAACTCTTTTCAAAATGAGTCAGTTAATTGTATTTACCAGTGTAAACTGACGTATTTTCCAAAAGGTTAAGTGACAGGTACTATGCGTAATTGGCTGGGAGCTCAGGGCGTCAATAGGGAATCTTGCAAGTTCTAGATGCCTAAAGTCTGTTGAACAGTTTTCTTTTATTGATCCGCCTGTGGATCCTTTACCTTCCGTTGTAATACTTTGACATTACTTATATTCGGAATGTAATATATTTATCTTTTGCTTCCGTTGTGCATTTATATATTGTGTTGTTTGACTATGATGATATCGACTACGTCACGATACTCCCCACCGGGCCCACCGGTAATACGTGGAAATATCTGGGTGTGACAAGTAATTATCATAATCGCGAATTATGAATGAATTCTTGAAGCTATGATTGAATTAGTGATATAGATGTGCTTAGGGACAAAACCCTAAGTGAAATTTATACATATGATGCTATGAATAGAATGATTTGATGAATTACCACAATAGGATAAGTGGGTTTTAATCTTATGATGAATTTGATTATCAAATTATGATTTTATTCATCATATCTGATAGTAATCAAGAAATACTTAAACAAATTTTGTGTTTGAGTACATGATTATACTTTCTAGGAATTGGATTAGTATGATAAAAACGAAAATGATGATAGCTTAATGTTAGAATGATGTTTGATATCATCATGTGTTAAAAATGATTAAAGTTGTGTTAATTCGGTAAAAATCCGATTACATGAACTTGATTAAATAAGTGATTAAACCGGCAGCATAAGAATGATGCTTACCGGATATTGACAAAGTAATAAAACGAGTAGTTGATCTACGTCGTGTAATTACTTTCGTCAATAGGTAGTTGACTTTTAAAAGTCAAAAGGACCAATTATATGATCGAATGATAAAATTCGACATAAGAATCGTAGGATGGAATAGTCGTAACTCGTAAATGATTATGACTAGTCTAACCATCTTACAATTTACAATGATAGTGTGACGCTTGATAAGCTAGGTGAAAACTTGGGAAGGAAGCAGGTCAAACGAAGCAAGAATGAAGGAAAAACATAATTTGGATGCTAGGTAAGTAAAGCTTACACCTTTTTATTTAATACCTATTGGTTTTATAGGTCATAAATAATATAAAGTCTTGTTTGAATTATGATGTTCCGACACGACATGTGCGGTTCGGAACAAAAGACAATAAAGATAAACCATGTTTAATGGTTAAAAAGAACTAATATGATTATTTAGTCATGCAATGACTAATAGATAGCGAGTTGTGAATGATTACCATATAAGGTAAACCAATACAAATAATAAGGGTGAAACGGTAATTCGTCACTCGTTGACGGTAACCGTTAGTTTTTGAAAAACACTTAACGGCGTAAGCTATAAAGGGGTCAAAAGAATTAAGAAATGTTTTATAAGTAAAATGACCGTACGGTGTAAACCGGAGCGAGTCGTGTAGAGGAGATGGTAATAAATACCATCTTGCAAAGATAAACGGTCATTTAGACTAAATGGGTCAAAAGGTGAAAATATCACCCTTTGACGATATCGACTAATGACTTTGTCGAGTGTATGATTATAGGAATATATATCGAATGGATAACTACATCGCTATTATTTAACGGTTATTAAGCAAAGCATTAAATGGGTCAATATGTTATATCCGAGCCAGGTATGTGTGATAGGTTAACTACTCATTTAGAACGTAAGGTTCAATGAGAGTTAAGTGAAGTCGAAAATGGATATTCGGTTATCTTATAGGTAAACCGAATAATTTAAGTTATAATCATGGTGTTTTAGAAACATAATGGTTTGTAAACAAGATTATAGTTAAAAGGTCGGATTTTGGGTCAAACAAGTATTTAAAAGTCCTTCGTCTTAAAAGAAGGACTAAAATTGACTAAAACGCCCTTGTAAGCAAAATCGAGCCAACGACCCTTAAAGGTTGTTTGGAAATGAGTTATATGATGAAATAAATACTTTGAGTAAGTATAAAAAGCGAAAGATGTAAAATATTGGTCAACTGACTCTATAAGAGTCTTTGTCGTAAAATAAAGATCCGAATGGTTAAACTCGGAATATATAAATCACTACATTAAATCCGCCACAAATATAGTTGTGGTGGAAGGTCAATTGATAAATAATGTGGAAATAAAATGCTAGAAGTAAATGAGCATGAATTATGCGGAAAAAAAATGCTTAATTACCCTTAATGGGTCAAAATAAGCATTTAAGTAAAAACGGGTTTAGGAAGGTACATAAACCCATGATTTGAACCTAATATGATAGAATATATCGAAAATATAAGGATCATGAGAATTTGGAGTGAATTGCAAGAATTGTCCTTTATCTTTATGCCCCTTTACAGGCGGTGTCCTTTATGTTTAAAATTGACGAGTTTTGTCCTTTACGTTTAAAAATCAAGCACGTTTTACCCTTTGGGCCTAACCTAGTTTGTTTTCTCAGTTAAATGTGACCACGTACAGATCACATGAGGGTAGTTATGTCATTTAAAATACCCCTGAGCATTTCCCCCCAATTTAAAGAACCCCAAACCCTAATTCTTCACATTTCCCCCAAATCGATTATCATCAAGAACTACGGCTTCAAACAAACATGAAAGGATCTTTGTCTGCTGATGCATGGATAAGTTTTCGTCAGTTGAATAGTCATAAAGAGATTGAAACTTTCCAAACACATTCCTAGCAACAAAAAGTAGTTCTGAACACCAATATCGTGAAACCGCTGATGAAAATTGATGAGCATGAATTATGTGCAGATACCCTTTTCTAAAGATAAAAGGGCGAGTCTGTTTCACCCACTGGGCTTGAGCATCCAATACTACATATCTACCAGGCTTATCTTTATCATATTTCCTCACCCCAAAATAATTGAGAATAAAATCCTCATATATATTACTGGCTTTACAACCTTGACCACATGTATGGCTCCAATTGATTAGTTCACATATTATGTCCTTCCAATAGTTCCAAAAGTATATCAAGCATTCAACACAAACCATGTTTTTCATTAACCTGTCGACTATATGATTGAGTGTCCCATCCTCAACCTGCGTTTCAACACTAGCATAGACCTGCCAATGTGAGGATAGATGAACATCCAGAATTCTTCTAGAAATCAAATTAGGGTTTGAGGTTCTTTAAATTGAGGGGAAATGCTCAGGGTATTTTAAATGACACAACTACCCTCATGTGACCTTCACGTGGTCACATTTAACTGAGAAAACAAATTGGGTTAGGCCCAAAGGGTAAAACGTGCTTGATTTTTAAACATAAAGGACAAAACTCGTCAACTTTAAACATAAAGGACACCGCCTGTAGAGGGGCATAAAGATAAAGGACAATTCTTGCAATTCACTCTTGGGATCAAACAAATATGTTTGTTTGATAAATGTATAAACGGGTCAAAATTTTGTAAAAAGGTAATAAGACGAAGGCTTAAAAGTCATAAAATTTATTAATCTGGATGTTGGATTTTAACTCCATGGGATGGAGATTCGAATTACGATCACGTAGGAAGAAACGGATCGTAAAACGGATAAATATTGAAAGAGTTATGCGCTTTCGGAGAAATTTAGAGTTGCTGAATATATGCAGCTTTTAGCTGCAACATTCTGGAAAAAGGAGGGGGTCGCGACACGCGAGGACAAAGGCAAGAAGCCGTCGCGCGACGCGACGGTGTCCATTTATGGCGAAAATTATTTATTTAATTTGTTTTGCACTACGAACTCGTTTAAACTCGTTTTAAACATTATATGACTGAAACGTTTCATGTTTTTATGAAATGTAGGTATGCTAGAGGTACCAGGTGACGATCAAGCTCGACGAAGAACCGAACACGCTCAAGAATTCAAGCTTCCGCGAAATAATTCGTCGTCACATTTTTAAACGGCGAATTTACATACAAAATGTTAGAATGTTTTAGTTATTAAAATGTTTTAACAAACTCACATTTTAAGTGTATGTTTAACCGTAAGTACACTATTATAGTCGGAATTTATATGATAATCGTATAAAATGGACTAAAGGTCTTACAATTACCAACTAATCTAATAAATAAAAATAATATTTTGATTAAATATAAGATAAATGTTCACCATAGCCATACATAAATATGTAAAAATATATATATTTATTCTTACAACATTTTCCTATTTTGTAATGGTCGAATATGCTAAGTTTATTCTGATACATATTTTTGGGAGAAGTGCGGTTTGAATTGGGCCTTGGTATGCCCCTTAAGTAACAAGACCTTAACATTGCATAAGGGGAATTATGATTTCCAATAACCAACTCGGTCCATAGACCATTCCAACTGATTAATAGTTTAGATGATTGTTGGATACATTTCTAAGTTGGAGGTTTTCAAAACCTTAAGGTTTTGGTTTTACTGCGTAAATTACTGTTTAAAAAGTGGGGTTTGGATCATTTGGTGACGTGGAATGAAATTTTTACCATTTTAGTAAAGAAGTCAATGGTCAATGTAACCATTTTTATTGAATAAGTCAAAATTATCAAGTTTTGATACATTATATAGTTTCTATTATTTAATACGTTTAATACACGAGTTATAACCTAATTGTTTATAGCAATATCTCTTTTATCAATTTATTATTTAACACATTTAATACACGCATTTATAACCTAGTTGTTGTTCGCAATACTTACCCCATGTAAAATCGTTACTTCGACCTAGCTAGTAACGATTATCATTGTTTGTAATGGTCGAATACGATAAGAAGTTTATTATCATTGATTATTGTAATTCTCACACGCTATATATATATATATATATATATTTCACATTGTGTTTTCCTTTTAGACCATGCGTAGTGGTTTGATTAATAATGCCCCCACCCTTGAGCGTTTTCTGCCATGTGGCAGTCTAGTCAGCATGGGGGCATTATTGGGCATTTTTACAAAAGTGACGTAGTTGAATAATGCCCATTAACGCTCCATCCAATCATTACACAATTATTTATTTTTTTAAATTAAAAACTTAAAATACTTTATTAAATTAAAAAAAATTACAATACTAGAAATAAAAAATAAAAATAAAAACCGACTAAACTTAAAAAAAACCGGAAATAAAAAAAGAAATAAACTTAAAAAAATAAAATACATTAATTTTCATCTTCGCTTTCTACATCCTCGCCAACTTCGTCTTCCTCGTCCTCCGTTTCTTCATCACCCTCAGGTGGGATATACCGAACCGACCATGCGTGTTGTACCAAATCAACCGTTAACGCGGAATCGTACGGTCCGCAACGCAATTCTCGTGCATTATTCACTCTTTCTTCCATTGACGTCTGCGGATGCTCCTCCTGAACGGCTTCCGGTACATAATTCTGGCATATCGCCTTTCCTTCGTCTTCCAAAATCATGTTGTGCATGATTATACAAGAATACATAGCATCTCTTTTTTTTTGCTTGGTCCATGCATGACAAGGATTTCTCAAATAGTGCCATCGTTGTTTAAGAACCCCAAAGCATCTCTCAATGTCTTTTCGTGAAGACTCTTGAACCTTTTTAAAGTGTGCTCTTTTTCATCGACATGATCACTAAACGTCTTCACGACAATCGAATACCTAGGATAAATTCCGTCGCACAAATAATATCCATGAGGGTAGTAGTTTCCGTTACGTAATAAGACGCTTTTGGAGCTCTGCTAGAAATCCAGTCCTCTAACAACGGAGATTGTTCAAAAAACATTTATATCATTGCATGACCCGACCACGCCAAAGTAAGCTGACCAAACCCAAAGGTCTTGTGAGGCAACCGCTTGAAGAATAACAATAGGTCCCTTTTGGTCACCCCGTGTGTGTTGACCTCGCCATGCGGTCGGGCAGTTATCCCAACGTCAATGCATGCAATCCAAGCTCCAGATCATACCAGGCAAACCATGCTCAGCCGAATGTACCTCGTAAATCTTTTGAAGGTCGTCCCATGCGGGCGTTCTCAGATGACGCGCACCGTACAAATCTATAATACCGTTATAAAAGTAAACGTATACAAACATAAGCTTAAAAAAATACTTGTAATGTTTATAGTGAAGTATTGGAATGTACCGCGACAAAAATGCTCCAAGGTGTCTCGCGTTGTTTTCTCGGCCAGTTTTAAATACTTGTCGTTGATGTCGGTCTTTTTTCCGTAAGCAAGGACTCGTAGCGCCGACGTACACTTTTGAATACCGGTGGATCCAAGTGTCCCTTTCGCACCCGCTTTTTGTTTAAAATATTCGTAGTTGCTTTCCAAGTCGTCGACGATGCGTAGAAACAAACGCTTACTCATTCGGAAACGACGCCTAAAAACTTCTGAGTTCGAAAATGTTGGCGCCTCATCGAAATAATCTTTCATCAACCGATCGTTTGCCGCACGTCGGTCTCGTTCAATATAATCTCTTGTTTTAATTTCATGTTCGGGCCGGCAACAATGCTTCACATATCTCACCACTAGTTAACAAGCACTCGTAACCGGCTCTTGCTCGACCTCCTCATCGGTGGATTCACCGTCATCCGCTAAAAACTCTCTATAGTAATAATTTGCGACGGACGAGGAACTAGGTGAACCCATTTTTTTATAAAAATGGTTGAATATTTTAGATTGTAGAGGTTTATGTTTGTAAAATGGTAGTATTGTATGAGTTTTGGTTTGTAAAATTGTAGAAGTGTGTGTGTATATATATATATATATATAGGTGAGAGGTAAAAAAAGAAAAAATATTCTTCTAGCCGTTTATGACCGTTGCAAACGGTCTTATTGGTCAATTCCTCGTTCCTCCAGCATGTTTCAAAACACGCCAAAACAAAATCCTGGCTCAAACACGCCCGAAAACGCCGAGAAGGGTGGGGATGGAGCGAAATTGGGCGTTATTGGGGGCAAATTTTAAAAAAAGGACGCCCACTACGGGTGGTCTTTAACAAAATTCTTGATTAAAGTCATAGTTAACCATTGGGCGTATTTTTCTTTTAGCAAAATTCTTTATTAAAGGCACAATTAACCATTGGGCATGAAATCCTAAATAATTAGCAAAATTCTTTATTGAAGGCACAATTAACCATTGGGCATGAAATCCTAAAGAAAGATTGCTTTCCATGTGAACTAAACTAGTAAACTATTATAGGATATCAGTAAAAGATAATAAAAACTAATGGGGTGGTGGTTCATTGTCAAAGGCAAAACCTGTAGGAACCGTTCACGTAATTTAAATAAAAATAAACAAATTTTATTCAAAGATTACAATACAGAAATAAGAAAGCTGAAATACAGTACTATTACAACTGAAATAAGTAAAACACAAGAAATGAAGATGACGAAGAAAGACTGAGGCACGTGTTCAACAAGCTTCCCTTAAAACAAATTCCGAGTCTCCCAGGAGTACTCGTTTTGTTTCCCAGGGTACAAAAGCCGAAGCAGCGTACTGCCGGAGATGGCCTACAACCCGAAGGCTACCTTGAAGAATGCTTGAGAAGATCAGAAAATGTATTGGAGAAAGTTGCAAGTGTTGTTGTGTTGCTGGTGTCCGTAGTGTCTCTTCTGCAGTGACCAAGAGCTGTATTTATACAGCTCCAGATTCAAAACCGTCAAAAAGGAATTAAAGAAGAGGTTTAAATTGCATTAAACATCTTCAATGCAATTTAATACGTCCTTTAATTCTCAGTCAAAGACCGTTAACTCTTCAGTTTCGAAGTTGAACTGTAACTTCACTGTCATTAAAGAAGCTTCTGCGCGCGCGCGCAAGACACACTAGTGCGCGCGTGTCCTTGCGCGCGCAGGTCTGCATGCTCATGCGCGTTGCATCCATCTGGCTCATGCGCGTTGCGTCCGTTTTAGCTCACTCTGGTGCGCCGCGCACGTCACATCAGGGCCCATGCACCATGCGCAACCGCGCGCCTTCGTGTCACTTCACCACTTGTTCCTTGCACCCTATGTGATCCACCACGGGCACATGGTAAAAATACAAAGGCGGCTCGCGGCGATCGGAAGTGCAAATTTCGCCATCAAAGCGCCACATTGCGCCTCATCGCCCACGCCATACGCGCGCTCGTGTGCGACAGCGAGTGCGAGTTAGTGTGTGCTTCCATGAAATAATAAGGGTGGAGAGTTCCCACTTAAATACCCATTTAAGTTCCATCTCTCCTCCGATGTGGGACAAGGTGCTACTTTCCCTTTTGTTTCAGCATTCAATGTTTCAAACACCCAACTTTGAGCATCGATATCTCATTCATCTTAGCTCCGTTTTGGACGTGGTTTAGTTCGTTGCAAAGCTCTTCCAACATAGAACACAAACCCACAAATAAATATATAAAACCCGCTCATTCTTTTTTATTTATTTCTAGTCCAAAATAGGAAAAAATCATTTTCCTATATTTGTGAAAAATGCTATTTTCACCTATTTTTCCAACAATCCCCCACATGAAAAATGCTATTTTCATCAACTTTCCAACAATCCCCCACATGTATGGAAATCGATCTTTTCCTTACACTTTTCAATGATAAACTTCGACGGTTGAGTATTGCAAGATAGGTAGGTTATTGCCTTTGAACCTTCTTTTGTGAAGCATACTTAGCCTACTAGCGGTTTATAGACGCGATATCCTTGAACATACCCCCATTTGTGTAAACGACAATACACTTCACACAATACTCTCCCTGGTCTGGCCAACCCCTCATTGTCGTGTCCTATTATGGTCCTGGAACACTAGCCTGGTTCTGCGAGAGCTCTAGGATTTGCGCACACCACAAATCCATTCGAAGCGACCCCAATTCTCTCTAACATAGGTGATTCCTCTGAATCATTAAAAGCATCATGGTTAATTTGGATATACTCAAAATCCTTAACCTTAACATGCATAACCTCACTTTATGTCACTGATTGGAATGGACTAGGAAGTATATATATCTCCCTTTTATTTAGTTTGGGGTACTCCCCCACAGTGACTCCGTTTTGGTAATATCATTAAGTTGTCCTATTGAACTTAGATCTTGGGATCTCTAGTCAACTAAGTTAGGTTTCCCTCATATTCCCATTTATCACGGGCTTTAGTCCCATTCCTCTTGAGGACGCTTCTACTAACTCTCTGCTTAAGCCTTTTGTAAACGGGTCTGCAATGTTATCCTTTGATCTCACATAATCAATTGTGATAACACCCGTTGAGAGTAGTTGTCGTACCGTGTTATGTATACGTCGCATATGTCTTGACCTGCCATTGTACATCAAGCTTTGAGCTCTACCAATCGCTGATTGGCTATCACAATGTACACATATGGCTGGCAAAGGCTTTGGCCATCTTGGAATATATTCCACGAATTGACGTAGCCATTTCGCCTCCTCTCCTGACTTATCCAAGGCGATAAATTCGGATTCCATTGTGGATCTTGCTTTGACCGTTTGCTTAGAAGACTTCCAAGCAATAGCAGCTCCTCCAAGTGTAAACACGTAACCACTTGTTGATTTGGAATCTTTATTATCCGATATCCAGTTTGCATCAGTGTATCCTTCAATCACTGCTTGTTGTCGGGTATAATGCAGTCCATAATCTCTTGTGTATCTTATGTATCGAAACACCATCGTGATAGCTTTCCAATGATCCACGCACGGATTGCTGGTGTATCTACTTAGCCTACTCACCGCCTAAGCCAAGTCGGGTCTAGTACATGTCATTAGATACATTAGACTGCCAATAATTCTTGAATACTCTAACTGAGCAACTCCATCTCCTTTATTTTTCTTGAGATGTTGGGAGGTATCAACTGGAGTTCGAGCTACACTCGTATCTCCCGAGTTGAACTTTTCATGAATTTTATCCACATAGTGAGATTGACTTAACGCAAGACCATCTTGGGTTCTTATGATCATTACTCCAAGAATCACATCCGCTAAACCCATGTCTTTCATGTCAAATCTCGCTTTCAACATGCTTTTAGTAGCTTTGATAGTTTTATCATTACTCCCAATGATAAGCATATCATCTACATAAAGGCATAAAATCACATAACCTTCATTTGTGTCTTTGAAATAAACACATTTGTCGCACTCATTTATTTTGAAACCATTATCAATCATGACATGATCAAACTTTCGGTGCCATTGTTTTGGTGCTTGCTTCAAGCCATACAAAGACTTGACGAATTTACATACTTTACCCTCTTGACCTGGGGCAGAGAAACCTTCAGGTTGCTCCATGTAAATCTTTTCTTCTAAATCGCCATTTAGAAATGTGGTTTTAACGTCCATTTGGTGAACTTCCAAATTTCTTAAAGCCGCTATAGCAAGAACCAATCTAATCGAGGTTATGCGTGTCACAACCGAGTAGGTATCAAAGTAATCTAGACCTTCCTTTTGTCTAAATCCTTTAATCACCAACCTAGCCTTGTATTTATCAATACTTACATCAGTTTTCATCTTCCTTTTGAATATCCATTGATATCCAAGTGGTTTGCAACTAGGTGGAATATCTACTAACTCCCAAGTATGATTTTGCAATATAGAATCAATTTCATTCCTTATTGCTTCTTTCCATTGAGGTCCTTCTGAAGAGGAAACCGCTTCGCGATATGTATTGGGCTCGCCCTCAACCATATAGCTAACGAAGTCTGGACCGAAGGATTTTTCAACCCTTGGCCTTTTACTTCGCCTACGATCACTTTCTTCAACCTCAGGTCGTTCATGTGTCTTATCATGAACTACCTCATCAATTGGTGTAGATGAACTTTCACCTACTTCAAAATTAGGTGTTGATGACATTGCATGTGTTTGTCTTCTCAAAGGAAACACATTTTCAAAGTAAGACACAACGTTAGGATTCACCTCCATGATAGTGTTTACGTGTACATTAGAATTCTTGGACTCATGTACAAGAAAGCGATGTGCACTACTTTGATGCGCATACCCAATAAATATGCAATCAACAGTTTTGGGTCCTATCCTAAGAGCCTTAGGAGGTGGTATAATCACCTTTGCTAGGCACCCCCACACTTTCAAGTATTTGTATGAAGGTTTCTTCATTTTCCATAACTCATATGGAGTTTCGTCTCTCTTTTTTAGTGGTATCTTGTTCAAAAGATAATTAGCCGAGAGAATGGCTTCCCCCCACATTTCCTGGCTCACCCCAGAACTTGTCAACATGGCGTTCATCATTTCTTTCAATGTACGGTTTTTTCGTTCCGCCACGCCATTTGATTGTGGAGAATAAGGAGGTGTACACTCATGTACAATGCCACTTTTTGCGCATAAATCGGCAAAAGGTGCAACATATTCGCCTCCTCGGTCGCTTCGCAAAGCTCTTATCTTCTTTTGAAGTTGATTCTCAACTTCATTTTTATACAAGATAAATTTACTTATTGCTTCATCTTTACTTTTTAGTAAATATACATAGCAATATTTAGTACTATCGTCAATAAACGTGATGAAGTACTTATTTCCACCTCTTGTGGGTACCGCTTTTAAATCACAAATATCGGTGTGAATTAAATCAAGGGGTTCGGTTATTCGTTCAACCGATTTTGATGATGATCTTGTAAGTTTGGATTCAACGCATGTTTCACATTTATAATGTGAATCAATATGGAATGTTGGTATACAATTTAAATTGATTAAACGGAGAATTGAATTAAAATTAACGTGACCTAATCTACCATGCCATTTATTCGATTTAGAAAACTCAAGCATATAAGTAGAAGTAGTAGCAGTTTTATTAATGTTCTTTTTGACAACCATTACATTCAATTTGAACATACCATTTTGGGCATAGCCCTTGCCAACATACATTCCTCATTTAGTAAGTACAAATTGATGGCTCTCAAAAACTAAACGAAATCCAAACTTATTAAGCTACCATCCCGAGACTAGGCTCTTGCGCAAGTCTGGGACATATAACACGTTGCTTAAAGTGAGCTCCTTCCCTGAAGTCCACTTAAAAATCACTGTTCCTTCACCCTTGATGTCCGTGGTGGCTGCATTTCCCATGTACAGCTTCTTAAATCCCGTAAGCTCTTTGAAGGTGGTAAAGAGGCTCCTGTCTGGGCACACATGACGGGTCGCGCCCGTATCAACCCACCATCCTTTTGGAGTGTTGGTCACAGCATTAACCTCATCCAACATTTCGGTTTTGTTGGAAATCATTGCCACCAAAGGCATTCCATCTTCATCCACCATGTGCGCGCGCTCACGCTTTGGTTTCTTGCATTGGTTAGCCCGATGCCCCGGCTCGTCACAGTTGTAACAAGTTCATTGGAACGTTTGAGGTTTCTTTTTCACAACCCATTTCTTTGGTCCAAGTTTGCTAGCCTTTGCTTTCTCCTTGTCCTTTTTCACCTTACCCTTCGCGCCCTTAGAGGATTGCCCATGCTTAACCAAATTTGCGCTAGCAGAAGTTTGCGCATGGCTGCCTTTTATGGCAATTCTATTATCCTCTTCAATCCGAAGACGAATAATAAGGTCCTCTATAGTCATCTCCTTTTGTTTGTGTTTAAGATAATTCTTAAAATCCACCCAACCAGGAGGTAACTTCTCAATCATCGCTGCCACTTGGAATGTCTCGCTAAGTGTCATGCCTTCCGTAAGGATGTCATGTAGTATAATTTGCAATTCTTGGACTTGATTCATAACTGTTTTAGAATCAACCATTTTGAAATCCAAGAAACGGGCTACCACAAATTTCTTTATGCCAGCATCCTCTGTTTTGTACTTCTTGTCCATGGCATCCCACAAATCTTTGAAAGTCTTGACATTATAGTACACATTATACAATGCATCCAAAAGCCCGTTTAACACATAGCCTTGACAAATGAAATCCAAGTGCTTCCAAGCCTCTATCGCGCTCAGAGCCTGAGCGTTGGTCTCCCCTTCCGCAGGTTGGGGAGCGGTTTCAGTTAAGAACCTCGCAAGGTTCATGGTGGTCAGATAGAAGAACATCTTCTGCAGCCACCTTTTGAAGTGTAGACCTGAGAACTTCTCGGGTCGTTAAGCGTGATTAGCCACTGTGGACGCTCCCACAGTGGTGGTGTTCAGGGGGATTCCCGTCACAACGTTCGTATTGTTGTTAACGTTGACATTTTCGTTTGACATGCTGAAAAATTAAAATTTAAAGTTTTAGTCAAAAGGTCTGTTTTACGCAAAAAACATAAGTAAACTAATAAATTTTAATTTTACCACAATTTACTGTTCGGCTTTTAAGTCCAACTTTGAAGACCAAAATCAGAAAATTTATAATTTTTAGAACTTACTGATTGGCTTCTAAGTCCAACTTTGAAGACCAAATCAGAAAGTTTTTAGCAAATTTATAGGACAATTCTGAAGGTAACCAGAATGTTTTCAACCAAAGTCGCTCCTTTGAAGATGAAAAAAAAAATCTGTTTTTAAAACACAATCTGAGTGAAACAAAACTGGTTTGAATCACAAAACAGAAAGGTTTTGATTACACGAACGGTGTTTTAAAATTTGTTTTAAGATTGAAGGAACCGTTCGCGTAATTTAAATAAAAATAAACAAATTTTATTCAAAGATTACAATACAGAAATAAGAAAGCTGAAATACAGTACTATTACAACTGAAATAAGCAAAATACAAGAAATGAAGATGAAGAAGAAAGACTGAGGCACGTGTTCAACACGCTTCCGAGTCTCCCAGGAGTACTCGTTTTGGTTCCCAAGGAACAACAGCCGAAGCAGCGTACTGCCGGAGATGGCCTACAACCCGAAGGCTACCTTGAAGAATGCTTGAGAAGATCAGAAAGTGTATTGGAGAAAGTTGCAAGTGCTGTTGTGTTGTTGGTGTCCGTAGTGTCTCTTATGCAGTGACCAAGAGCTGTATTTATACAGCTCCAGATTCGAAACCGTCAAAAAGGAGTTTAAGGAGAGGTTTAAATTGCATTAAACGTCTTCAATGCAATTTAATACGTCATTTAATTCTCAGTCAAAGACCGTTAACTCGTCAGTTTCGAAGTTGAACTGTAACTGCACTGTCATTCAATGCTGGAAACTTCTGCGCGCGCGCGCGCAAGACACACACTGGTGCGCGCGCAAGTCTGCATGCTCATGCGCTGCGTCCATCTGGCTCACTGCCATGCGCGCGTGCGCCACATTGACTCAGGTGCATGCGCTCGTGTGCGACGTCACCTGTGAGCCTATACGAGCACGCCACACAGTCGCGCCGTTTTGGCTTACTCTGGTGCGCCGCGCACGTCACATCAGAGCCCATGCACCATGCGCAACCGCGCGCCTTCGTGCCACTTGTACTCGCGCGCGGACTGCCACGTCACGCGCCTCGAACCTGCACGCCACTTCACCACTTGGTCCTTGCAGCCTCTGTGATCCACCACGCGCACGTGGTCAAAAATACAAAGGCGGCTTTCAAGCGGCGATGCGAAGTGCAAAGTGCGCCATCAAAGCGCCACATTGCGCCTC
The DNA here is from genome assembly GCA_030545235.1 of Helianthus tuberosus. Lineage (NCBI taxonomy): Eukaryota > Viridiplantae > Streptophyta > Magnoliopsida > Asterales > Asteraceae > Helianthus > Helianthus tuberosus. The sequence continues at coordinate 15,016,830 of CM060359.1, read as the reverse complement.
ATCGACCAAGCCACGCGCGCGCGCGCGTGTGCGAGTTAGGGTGCTCCGCACCCTTCGCGAGTAGACTTAGTGTGTGCTTCCATGAAACAATAAGGGAGGAGATTTCCCACTTAAATGCCCATTTAAGTTCCATCTCTCCTCCGATGTGGGACAAGGTGCTACTTTCCCTTTTGTTTTAGCATTCAATGTTTCAAACACCCAACTTTGAGCATCGATATCTCATTCATCTTAGCTCCGTTTTGGACGTGGTTTAGTTCGTTGCAAAGCTCTTCCAACATAGAAAACAAACCCACAAATAAATATATAAAACCCGCTCATTTTATTATATTTATTTCTAGTCCAAAATAGGAAAAAATCATTTTCCTATATTTGTGAAAAATGCTATTTTCACCTATTTTTCCAACAATCCCCCACATGAAAAATGCTATTTTCATCAAATTTCCAACAATCCCCCACATGTATGGAAATCGATCTTTTCCTTACACTTTCAGCGATAAACTTCGACAGTTGAGTATTGCAAGATAGGTAGGTTGTTGCCTTTAAACGTTCTTTTGTGAAGCATACTTAGCCTACTAGCGGTTTATAGACGCGATGTCCTTGAACATACCCCCATTTGTGTAAACGACAATACACTTCACACAATACTCTCCCTGGTCTGGCCAACCCCTCATTGTCGTGTCCTATTATGGTCCTGGAACACTAGCCTGGTTCTGCGAGAGCTCTAGGATTTGCGCACCCCACAAATCCATTCGAAGCGACCCCACTTCTCTCTAACATAGGTGATTCCTCTGAATTATTAAAAGCATCATGGTTAATTTGGATATACTTAAAATCCTTAACCTTAACATGCTTAACCTCACTTCATGTCACTGATTGGAATGGACTAGGAAGTATATATAACTCCCTTTTATTTAGTTTGGGGTACTCCCCCACAGTGACTCCGTTTTGGTAATATGATTAAGTTGTCCTATTGAACTTAGATCTTGGGATCTCCAGTCAACTAAGTTAGGTTTCCCTCATATTCCCATTTATCACGGGCTTTAGTCCCATTCCTCTTGACGACGCTTCTACTAACTCTTTGCTTAAGCCTTTTGTAAACGGGTCTGCAATGTTATCCTTTGATCTCACATAATCAATTGTGATAACACCCGTTGAGAGTAGTTGTCATACCGTGTTATGTCTACGTCACATATGCCATGACCTGCCATTGTACATCAAGCTTTGAGCTCTACCAATCGCTTAATGGTTATCACAATGTACACATATGGCTGGCAAAGGCTTAGGCCATCTTGGAATATATTCAACGAATTAACGTAGCCATTCCGCCTCCTCTCCTGACTTATCCAAGGCGATAAATTCGGATTCCATTGTGGATCTTTCTATGACCGTTTGCTTAGAATACTTCCAAGCAATAACAGCTCCTCCAAGTGTAAACACGTAACCACTTGTTGATTTGGATTCTTTATTATCCGATATCCAGTTTGCATCAGTGTATCCTTCGATCACTGCTGGTTGTCGGGTATAATGAAGTTCATAATCTCTTGTGTATCTTATGTATCGAAGCACCCTCGTGATAGCTTTCCAATGATCCGCGCACGGATTGCTGGTGTATCTACTTAGCCTACTCACCGCGTAAGCCAAGTCGGGTCTAGTACATGTCATTAGATACATTAGACTGCCAATAATTCTTGAATACTCTAACTAAGCAACTCCATCTCCTTTATTTTTCTTGAGATGTTGGGAGGTATCAACTGGAGTTCGAGCTACACTCGTATCTCCCGAGTTGAATTTTTCAAGAATTTTATCCACATAGTGAGATTGACTTAACGCAAGACCATCTTGGGTTCTTATTATCTTTACTCCAAGAATCACATTCGCTAAACCCATGTCTTTCATGTCAAATCTCGCTTTCAACAAGCTTTTAGTAGCTTTGATAATTTTATCATTACTCCCAATGATAAGCATACCGTCTACATAAAGGCATAAAATCACATAACCTTCATTTGGGTCTTTGAAATAAACACATTTGTCGCACTCATTTATTTTGAAACCATTGTCAATCATGACATGATCAAACTTTTGGTGCCATTGTTTTGGTGCTTGCTTCAAGCCATACAAAGACTTGACTTGTTTACATAATTTACCCTCTTGACCTGGGGCAGAGAAACCTTCAGGTTGCTCCATGTAAATCTCTTCTTCTAAATCGCCATTTAGAAATGCGGTTTTAACCTTCAAGTGCAAAGTGCGCCATCAAAGCGACACATTACGCCTCATCGCCCACGCCACGCGCGCGTGTGCGAGTGCGAGTTAGGGTGCTCCGCACCCTTCGCTAGTAGACTTAGTGTGTGCTTCCATAAAACAATAAGGGTGGAGAGTTCCCACTTAAATACCCATTTAAGTTCCATCTCTCCTCCGATTTGGGACAATGTGCTACTTTCCCTTTTGTTTTAGCATTCAATGTTTCAAACACCCAACTTTGTGCATCGATATCTCATTCATCTGAGCTCCGTTTTGGATGTGGTTTAGTTCGTTGCAAAGCTCTTCCAACATAGAAAACAAACCCACAAATAAATATATAAAACCCGCTCATTTTATTATATTTATTTCTAGTCCAAAATAGGAAAAAATCATTTTCCTATATTTGTGAAAAATGTTATTTTCACCTATTTTTCCAACAAAACCTTTAAACACCTTGAGAGGGGGTGATCTTGAGTTCAAGTCCCACAGAAAGCAGATAATAAAAGAAATTTGTTGTTAAAAAAAGTAAAAGATAATAAAAATAAATAACAGATATTCAGTCACAGTTTTACAAAATTACAATACTGTTTTTAGTTATCTCAAATATTCCATGTTTTGTATAATTTGGAAAGTTTTCTCTCTTCAATATTTATTACATTTTTATTAATTGTTATCCATTAATAGTCATTGGTGCCTATCTAAAAATTAATAGTCATTGGTTTTATTTATTTATCTATACTATTATAAAAATGAGAAGTGACGTACAATATAGTAATTTTACCATTTTTACAAGTTGTGAAGCATTATGTACAAGGATGTGTAAGCCATTTCATCCAAAATTTTAAGACACCAAATGGGTAATTGGGGGATTTCACTAGGGCTGGCATATCGGGTCGACCCGATCTGTTAAGACACGAACACGATAAGACACGAACACGAAACCTGTAAACACGAACACGACACGAAATCTTATCGTGTCAGATTTTCCAAACACGAACACGAACCTGTTAACAAACAGGTTACACGAAATGACCTGTTAAGACACGAAAATGTTGCCAACATATCATATGACCGGTTTAAGCCACAAACACGACCTGTTAAGACCCGAACACGACCTGTTAAGACACGAACATAACCTATCATTCCATATTTGAAATTAGCAATTAAGGAACCCGTTTAATGAAAATTTAGTCGCCAAAGGTTCACAAAAGTCATAAAAATGCATAAACACATAATGTCTTAACAAACTTAAAACGAAATCCATAAAAGTCTAATCATAACATCCAAATAGTTTCAAAATTCAAGTTCCCATATGCCTTTCTTTCTCAAGATCTTCAATTCTGAACATTCAAACCTACACAAATAATTACAGTCGTATTAGGCATGGACAATTTGACATAAACTCATTCTAGAAATATTTGAAGTGAGTACCTTGAGATGTTCTCGGATTTTTAACAAGCAACACTACTTGAAGCATTTGGAGCGGATACCTTAGGATTGTTCACGGAATTTGAAGCATCTGATTCATGGCTAATGTCAAGCGACATTATATCTTCTATGAGCTCATCTACACTAACTTGGTTCGAACCTACAAAGTACAAACAAATATACATAATAATATTAATAGAATACCATGCAAAAAAACATAAAAAAAATCAAGAGAAAAGACATTACAATAATCTCCAAATAACCAATCTTTTGTGCATATGAGAGCCTCAACGGTATCTTTGCTAAGTGAACTTCGATGTTCATTAAGGACTCTTCCACAACGTATAAATATATAAATAAATTACCTTAAGCCTTGCGCTCATTCCATAGGCATGTGTAGAATCATCCATTGTGTCCTCAACCTCTTTACTTGCATTTGAAGCACGTGTTGGGTCGTCTCTTCTATCATCACCGGCCATATTTAACATGTTGACATATTCATTAAATGTAGAATTCAAAAACTGATCAACATTCAAAAACTTAACCAAAAACTATAAAAGTTGAACCAACAACATACCGGTGTTTTGCCATTCTTTTTCCCCACTTTATTTTGTGAATCGCTCATGACTTCAGTATATAAATAGTAACTGTTGAATCAATGTCAAAACTCAAAACTCAACTTCAGTATATAAACTTAACCAGTTAACCTGTGCCTAACATTCCATTCCAAAGAGTAGTATGTTTGACTTTCAAAGTCAAAACTCAACTTTTACCCTCTTTCTAAGGCGATTTCAAACACATATACTGTGATATATTCTAAGCCCCATTTTCTTGAAGCTTGTACTCTTTGTTCTAAGCCTTTGGGTCACAACAGTGACATATTCATGTACAGGTATAAAATCAAAGTTTATTTTTTTCACTAATGAAACTATTGATGATATAAAAAAAAACTATCACAACCTTCAAAGTTACAATATGAAGTGAACCCAAATAAATAAACATATAAAACACTCACAACACCAACAATCATATAAAACATATATACATCGGAAACATAGGTGTTCTGAACGATGGCGTTCGATTGCAGAAAACATAAATATGAACAATCAAAGTAAAATCAAACAAACCTGTTGAAGAATTGCAGAACAAAATAGGTGTTCTGAACGATGGTTGTGGTGTTCGACGGCTGCTGGAGGAACGATGATGCTGAACGATGGTTGTGGTGTTCGACGGCTGATGATGCTGAACGATGGTTGTGGTGTTCGACGGCTGCTGGAGGAATGATGCTGCTGAACGATGATGCTGAACGATGGTTGTGGTGTTCGACGGCTGCTGGAGGAACCTGGATACTGGAGAGTTTCTTTTAGGAATTTAGGGTTCACTAGTTTGGACTTTGGAGCGTGAATTGTTAAAAGTAATTTCAAAATTAGGACACCCACCCCGCGTATTGAAAATTGAAATATACCTGATATATTTTTTTTATTTAAAATTCTTAACATGTCATTAACGGGTCTTAACAGGTTAACGGGTTTTAACCTGTTAAGACACGAAATTTAAACAGGTCTTATCGTGTCGACCTGTTTAGACACGAAACCCGTTAAGGCCAAACACGAAACCTGTTAACTTCGTGTAGGTTCGTGTCGTGTTATCGTGTTCGTGTCAGAATTGCCAGCCCTAGATTTCACACTCCTATATCAGCCATTGAATTTATCTGTTTCTAATCGATTCAATTCCTTCAACCATGCTTCAATTCATGCTCAATTAATACATATAGAAAGAATCAGGTATAGATCGCCAGAAAGAGAATGGGGGGAATGAGAACAGGCAAGGAGAAGAAGGGACTTTGATGGTGGTGGTTCAAACAATCGGTCTAAATCTCAACAGAGGTTCAACAGGTCTAAATCTCTCAATAATCTAACACAATCATTTCTATTTATCATTTCATTATTGCTGATTGTCTATTCTTAATCGGAGTTTGTGAAAATTTTGTTTTCAGATCTTCAGCAGCATTGCAGATCTAGGGTTTTACTAGGGTTTCGGTTCCGATGACGACACCATCTCATTTACCCGTAACCGCCGCTCAGGCACGTATCCCTCATCATAAACTCCTATCTATTACACTCTCATTCAACGATGTTTTTGTTCGATTGGTTCTACGGCATCCTTGCGCCACTCGGTTTATGGCAGAAGGAAGCCAAGATCTTGTTCCTTGGCCTCGATAACGCCGGTAAAACGACGTTGCTTCATATGTTGAAAGATGAGGTTTGTTTTTGTTTGATTTGTGTTTGATGTTGTTGATTGAGTTGTTTTTGGTTTGATTTTGACCTAGTTGTGTGTGATTTGATGTCAATTTGTGTTGTTTTGGTTTGATTTTGACTTAGATGTGTTTGATTTGATTGATTTGTTTAGAGATTAGTTCAACATCAACCGACGCAACATCCGATGTCGGAAGAATTGAGTATAGGGAAGATTAAGTTCAAAGCGTTTGATTTAGGAGGTCATCAGACTGCTCGTAGAGTCTGGAATGATTATTACGCCAAGGTATGACTTGCTTTCATCTTGCTGTTGTTTGATTGCAACATCGTTTAAATGTATGCTTGATTTTTTTGATATATCTACAGCTATGTTTGTGTGTGTATGTTGTGTTGTAATTTCAAATTGTCAGATCTTGAGATGCAAAATGCAGTTTATTTTTGCTTTGAAAGATGTTTACTTAGAATGAATTTCTTACTTTTGTAGTATATCTAATATAATTGCTTTTATCTGATGATTTTGTGGTGCTTTTGTTTTGTGCTACTTGAAGGTTTATGAATGTGTGTATCGTATGGTGTTGTTGGTAGGATCCATATATGCAACTCATCCCGAGGTACGATCTCTATAAATTCCCAGATTCAATTTCTTTCATGTAACAAGATAACAATTTCATTGTTACACTTGCGGATTTCATGGTTTTAGGGGTGTTTGTTTCTGAATTTCATCCCAGGTGTAACTATTCTTCAATCTTATGTGCATACCTCTTGGATTGTCAAGCAGGAGCATACAGAAGCTGCCGGATCTATACTTTGTAAGGTGAGACTTCGTTTTTTGTATAATCTTTTGTACAGAATAATGTAGTTTATTAAAGTTAAAAGTATTTAAATCAAAAAAATCAATAATGAAAGCTGCGTTTTTAATCGTGTCGGCTTTTTTATCTTCATATCCAGGTGTGTAATATTGGTATTTCGTGATTTGTTGTTTATAAACTTATGCTTATGGGGCTAAATTGGGTCATACTGTGTATTGTTTCATCGTCTTTGAAATTTTGTGTACAACGTGCTCGATGAAATGTCTGTGTGAAAGGTCTCCTGAGTATCAGCTGTGGCAGCCAGAGCCAGTGCAGGAGATGGTGCCGGAGTGGCGGCAGAAGAACCAAATTCTTTAACGTTAAACACAGATGATGTTAACACCACTCTGCCCACTACAAGCTGGTAACTAATACTACCACAAGTCAACTTCTTACGGTTGACTTTGACATCTTTTACTCAATAATCTATTGTTTAAATTTATAAATTAAATGGTTGTTTCTTTATGATGATGACAGACCATGAGTTTTGGGTCATCAAGCAGAATGCAAGAGCCAGAATATTGAGTTGTGGGGATTAATTCCTATGAAGTACTGTTGCCTGGGCATTCCACTGAAGAAGTAGTTCTCAATCACATATTAAAGATCAATGATGACCCATCTGTTCATGGAATATACTTGTTCAACTACCTACCTTTGCCTTCTGTAAGCTTCTGAATTATATCCTGTTATAGTATGTTTTCTTGTGAATTTCTGTATATCTTTTTTAAAGTTTGACAAGGAAGAGCATCTGATTGGGCTCCCTATACCACAGTGCTGGGCGGTAAGTCAAATTTTTTATGATAACTATATGCCACAGAAGCCTATTACATTATCATTACTTTTATCATTATTAATTTTTTTGTTAATATTCTATATGTAGGTTTCAAAATTGCACATGCTGGTTGATGCAGTCATAAGTAGTTAGACTGTGGGGTATGGGGCTTGGGTTGGGGCGTGGCCCTTGGGGCTTGGGTTTGAAGCCGGGCGTGGGGCGGGCTAGCGGTCCGATGTGGCGGCCTCCTATTCGCTTTGTTGGCCATGTCATAGCGGGGTCTTTGAGTTTGAATTTTAAGCCACGCCCCAACCCAAGCCCCGCCATACCCCACGGACACGTCACTCACCGGTGGGGGGGGGGGGCTCCAACTCCACGTGTCAACTCATGCCCCCAACCCAAGCCCCACCATACCCCACGGTCTTATGACAAGTTTTTCTTTAATGATATTGCATGGGAATTATATGACTTCTTTTGGGGTGATTTTGCTGATTGGTAATATTTGCATTTCTATACTTATATTTTTTAGGGGTGTTCATAGACCATTGAAACCATTCATTTCCACATTTTTTTATATTAATTATATGCTTCTGTATAAGTACATTGAAGCAAGTAATGCACATCTTTACCAATCAGAAGATATATAAATTGCCTCTATATCCTAGGCTGTTATTTTATATGTTTATGAAAATATATTAAAGATGTTCCATCCATTTATGCATGTTACGACACAAACACACGGAATTTGTGTGAGGCATATCAACTCTTAATACGATATGAATACTCGCTTGTTGAGAAGAACAAGACCCATTTAACTTGATTGTTTTTTTTCGTGAATTCGACAGGCCGACCCGGAGCTGACCCGGTTAGCTAAACATGTTAATAGGTTTGATCTCTTAGTGACCCAAACTTGTTTAGACTAAACCAATAGCCGCAAATTTCGTGTTAGTTTCATGTCGTATTTTCGTGTCAATATTTTCCCTAATCTTTTTTTTTTTTTGTGTGACAGAGAGAAATGGATGTATTGGCTCTTCTATCCAGACTCGGTTTGCAAAGCATCCATTTTACAGATTCGCCCAGGTTTACTCTCATTAACCCATCATCAAATTCTCCCTCATATTAAATCTATATAAGCTCGTGTGTGCGGGCGTGCCTGTATGTGTTTCTTTTTCATGTACAGTGTTATGCAATTTAATTTCGTTTTTTAATGCTGGGTCATTAGATGCAAATCAAAGTGTTCATCTTGTTGCTAGGGAAGGTCTAGAGGCATATCTTCCTCTTGCAGATATGGTAGACATTTCTGGAGAAGTTCAACGGTTATCCAAACGCCTTTCAAGATGCAAAACGAATACAACACACTTGTGGCACGTTTGAGTTCTCCCAATGTAATTATTTCACTATTCCATACCATTAACAATCTCCTTCGCATATTTCACCCTCACGAATCTTGCTTTTGGTTTACAGTTTGTTCAGAAAGCTCCTGAGGACGTTGTTCGTGCAAGAAGGCATCAAAAGCAGAAGAAAAATTAAATCTTACAAAAACTCGTCCGTCTTTTCTTCAATCGACTATTTTGGTCTTAGAGTAGATGTAATTCTCTACTGTAATTGTGTTCGTTGATTAAATTGTCTTCGGTCTATTGGCACCTTAGGATTAATCGTGTCGACTCCGCCGCAACGCGCGGGTTCCCCACTAGTTTTATTTAATATGTGATAGTCAGTGGGTTGTGGCTACCGTGTAAATACGTTGATCCATACTTGAGTCTCGGTTTCGACTTGTTTTATATCTATATAACAATATTATTATATTTTATAAAATATGTTTATTGTATCTATATCTATATTAACTTCAAAACATTAAGGGGTTGTTTGGTAGCCTCTGAATAGTTATTAAGAGACTATCTCTTAATGGAACTATTAAGAATTTTACCAATGAGAAGGTAGAAGAATGTGACAAGTGATGATTTACCATTTAGAGGTTACCTCTTAACCATTCAGACTTGAGGTTACCTCTTATTCATTCAGAGGTTTTAAACCATTAAGAGGTAGCATCTGAATGGTCATTAAGAGACTATCAAACAGCCCCTAAGTGACAATTTAAAAAAAAAAGAAGCTTAGTTGACTGATTTAAGTTATATATGATCCTAAAAAAAGAAATTTGAAACTTCTGCTGTTATGGAAACAGTATAAATAGAATCATGACTTAATGACTTTAAAGATATGCCTTAACCATGGAATATATACTTACTTGGTATAAATAAATCAGGAAAAAAAGCATTATTTTTACAAATATGAATTTGTCTATTGGATTTCCGTTGGACCGGATGATATGGGGCAACGCCTCAAGCCATCTCACCTAAGTGGCGCCCCTTACACCACCCAGCCTCTGCCAAAGGGTGACGCCATCCTTGGCCTCCGCCAAAGTCACAGCGGGTGTGAGAGGAAGAAAGCTTTGGGGCCCACCTGCATATACCAACCAGATTTGGTTTTTATTTGATTTTTTTTTTCTTTTTTTTCATATAGTTAAAAGGGTTGATGGATAGCATTATTTCATACCGTACAAGTTAACAATAAAGCTCCCCGTTTATGTCTTGTCTATGTGACATTCAACAAAAAGTATTAAAGTTATAAAACTGATATCGAAATCTTTTTAAAATATGAAAATTTTTAATAAGTTGTTGAATCTCTTAACACAGGTGGGAACATAAAAACCTTCTTTGGATTCCATTGTTCATGTTGGCCTCAACACAGACAAACAGATAGCATCAATCTGACACCATGATCTCACCTCAACTTAACCCATATTGAAAACTACAACATTCCAAATTAGGTCCATTGTCCCCACCCTTTGTTAATTTAGTCTTTATGCAAATTGACTCCTTTACCCTCCTCTCTCTCATTTACTTGCTCCTCATCAGTACTTTGCAGTTCATTAAAGAAAATAATAATTAACATGTTTGTGTGTGTGTGGGGTGGGGGTGGGGGGGGGGGGGGTTTCACAAGAGATAGAGAGAGCTTTTAATGTCTTTTCCAACTCTGTATTTCAGAAGTGGAAAATATTAAAACACCTTTTGTACAAGTCTTTTGCATTGCATTGATTAAAGCCTCAAAAGTTCTGTGAAGGGGCCATTGCTTATATCACTCTTGAGGTGCATGGTGGTCCTCGTATAAAGTAACTACATGTATATTACATGTATATATATGCAAACACATGCATCAAGATGATTAAATTTATATGCATATAATTTTTTTTTACCCAAAAAAAAAAAAATTATGTGCATATATAGGTTTATGATATCTCCCACTATAAATAATGTTTCATATCAAAAAGGTTCCCTTACATATGCATTTTTCATTGGACCATGCATGTTTGTTTGAGGAGTCATGTATATGCCACAAATAAAAGAATATGCGTAGATATAGTTTGAACAGAAATTGATCCGTATTATCTCACACAAGATATTTAAGTTTTTATAAAAAGATACATCATACACTAAGATTATCTAATTTCACAAATTGTACGTATTGATGGAGCTACCCATTTGGTAGAGACATATGCCGCTTACATGGAGGTTCAGGTTCAAAGTTCAAACCTAGGTAAGGGAATAGTTTAGAATTTTGGTGTAAAGCAGAGTAGGGGTAACATTTGCCGTTAAAAAAAAATCTATTTTCACAAACTTAATCTCTACTAAGTCGGTTTTATTATGATATATGCAGTAGGGATGAGCTCGGTACCGACCGGTACCGGAACCGAAAGTACCGGTACCGAAAATCCTCAAAAGTGGGCAGTGTTGTAAAAGTCGCTAGGCGGTCTCTAGTCGGCCGACTGGGGAGTTGGGAGTAATCGGAGTACTCGGAGAGTACTCGGGGAGTACACGAACATGGTAACTATAAAGAAAATTAATTGTTATATATTATACATATGTTAAAATAAGCATAATTCATGTCAACTGGGTATAATTTAAAATGAAACATGTTTAAAGTTCAAATATTCTGAATACAAGTTCGAGTAGTCCGAGTACAAGGCCGAGTAGTCCGAGTACAAGGCCGAGTAGGCCGATTTTGACTAATTAAAAGTCAACAAACCACGTTTACCGCCTAGACCGACTAGGCCGACTCTTTCCGACTAGGCGCCAACTAGGCCGACTAGGCGCCGAGTTTGACCGAGTTTGACCGAGGCCGACTAATTGAGTCCGCCTAGGAGGAAGTCGCCTCGGAGGGGTTCCGAGTACTCGTCGAGTACTCGGCCTTGGAATCCGACTTTTACAACACTGAAAGTGGGTACCGGTACCGAATATACCCGGTACGGTTCGGTACCGGTACCCATACCGGTTCGGTACCGGTACACCGGTATTTGAGGGTAAAAACCGGTACCGAAAATGTCAAAAGTCGGTACCGAATCGGTACAGAAAAGGTACCCGGTTCGGTAAATTCAGTACCGGTACCATTTTGCTCATCCCTAATATGCAGTGATACGAGCTAGCTAAGAGAAACACAAGATTATGTAAAAGAGAAAATGTTTTGTGTTGATTTGAGAACACTTTACATGATAGCTTACAAGATATATTGAGGTCCATCAAGATGGGTCCATGGCGCTGTCTAAGGAGACATACATCCTTATATTAGGGGTGTTCATCTCGAATATCGAATTTTCGAATTATTCGAATCGAATTGTTCGAATAATTTTTATTTTTCCTTGAATTCGTATTCGATTCGAATTCGATTAAAACCTATCGAATTCGATTCGAATTCGTATTCGAATAAAAAACCCAATTCGTATTCGATTCGTATTCGATTAAGGTTTCGAATTCGAATCGAATTCGAATAAATTCGATTTAATTCAGATTCTTTAAAACATGTAAAAACTATCAAAATGAAACATAAATTTTAAAACAGCCATAAAGCACGATATCACATTAAAAGGTTTCAAATAAAGTACCACAAGTCTAAAATTCAAAACGAGAACTCGGGAATAATCACTCCACATTACAAGTTAATATTTTTATGGTTAGAAATCTATTGAAAGATACTTAGGTTTTACTTATGGGTCATGTAGTGGGTTTGGTAATGGGTAATTTTAATACTTGGAAAAAAATTTAAAAAAAAATTATAGTATAGCTTAATAAAAGTTATATATGTATTATATATAAAAATAATAAATAAAAATGTATAATTTTTATTCGAATTTCGAATCGAATTTGAAATTATAAATTCGTATTCGATTTACTTGACTCGAATTGATTCGAATTCTTATAATCGAAACGAATTCTTGATAATCGAATCGAATTTAAACGAATTTCGAATTTTTCGAATTCGAAACGAATCCTGAACACCCCTACCTTATATTGTTAATATATGTTTTTTGAGCGATGAACAAAAAATCTAAAGGACTTGAATCCGCACCATTGGGATGCATATAAACACCTGGTGTCATTAGACCAATTGAGGCCATCGGCAATTCGACATACATCCTAATAAACATAAAGAGGTGTGTATATACAAAGATACACATATGAACACACATCAAATTAGTAACATACATGGGTTAAATCATATTTATCATTTAGGATATTTTAAAGGGAATAGTGTTAACAAAAAAAGGAAAACACAAAACATATATTTGAGGGGAAATATGTCCTTTAAAACAATTCATCTTGTGGGATCTCTCATGAACAAAATCTAAACATGAAAAAAAAAAAAAAGAAACAAACATATTCATTCAAAGTCCAATATTGGTAAATATAGTCCAACCAATCAACCATACATTGCACTCATGCTCAAACTTCAAAAAGTTAGCAATACAATTAATTAGCTAGCATAACTTCATCATAATCATACCCTACCACACAAACGCAAAAACATAAAAAAGTTGAATGCCTCTTCTAAAAAAAGCCACACACTAACACTTCTATCTCCCTCCCTCTCTTTCTTCATCATCAAACATATTCAAAATAACATAAAGAAAGATAGAAAGAAAAGCAAACTGCCAATCAATAACTTTGGCCAATTCTAAAAAAACAAATACTAAATTAACTTACTAGAAGATATTAATGATCATCTTACAGGCGTATGAACATGATTATAAATAGATGCCAAGTGAGAAGCAAAGAACACCTCTATATCAGGAGGATCAAAGAAAGATATCGGTGATCTTCTCAATGTACAACTCGAAACAAGCCTCGGTTTCTTCTTCGGAGCCGGTGGGCATGTTAGAATCTCCGGAATCTGGTACTTTTGTGCTTTAGGAGTTGTACATCGAATACTACTAATCTCATCCATCTTATTCAAGTTCAACACTGTATCATGATCAGAACATAACAAAGAATTAGTCTCTTGAACCATCTTTTTCTTCTTCTTTAAGGTTCTTCTTGGTTTTCTTGCATTTTTTCTTGATGGAGCCATTGTAAGAAACTAAGAAAGAATCTTGAGTTATGATGCTTATGAAACAAGAGTTCTATAGAGAGAGAGAGGAGAGAGAAACTGAAATCTTTTCTAAAATTGGTTAAAAAGGAGAAGCAGGAAAATCACCATTTATAAAAACCCTAGAAAATTCTTTGACTGAAAAAGTGGATAGATGATGTAAGTGGTTTGTAAAGCCTACAAGAAGTACTTGTAGAAAAACAGGAGTAGAATATCTTGAAGAAAAAGAACAAAGATTCGGTTCTAAATCTGTTCCAATTACAAAACTAGAAGTTAGGAAACCCTAGTACGAGAAAGAAGGATACGAGGAAGAAGAGCTACGCGTAATATGAATATCAAATTGTTGAGAGATAAGGGAGGGTCGAGGTGTGCGGTAGTGGGTATTTATTGATAGAGACCTGGGTCGTGCGGCCTGCCCGCTGCCCGGAATTCGCGGTCTCTCTATATGTATATCTCTATATCTATCTCTTTCTCTCTCTCTAATTTTCTTTTTGGGTCGTTACTTTTGATGTCATATGTAGAATTTCATTGATTTGATAATAATAAACATTTTGTTATTATAATTGCAAGATGATCCTTCAAATAAAATAGTTTTATGTCCGCCTTCCGGCGCTTTTAGCAAATATTTTTCAAATAATTAAAAAAGAGTGAGGGTTAATACATCCTGAAAATTAGGTGTACATCCCCCAGAAGGAGCGTATAGAGCTATGAGTGAGTATAAGATATGAAAGCATTAAATGCGTCAAAAAATTAAATTTATACGCCTCTCATTGCCTTATGAGCGACGTATAAGATGGTGGTAGTTGAAGCATTAAACCCTATACGCCTCTCACTGGCCTATGAACGACGTACAGGTATGACGTGCGAGGAATTTAAGGTATAAATACTGACATGTAGCGAGTTCAGACTGAAAAGTCTGAAAAGGTGACACGTATACGCGCTCATTGACCTATACGCGACTTATCGTCCGAGAAAATGTTATTAATCCAAGCATACGGAAACTATTTCATTCTAATGTTGAAAACTCACAAAATAATGATGAAAATTCACAAATAAAAACGTTCGATCAAACCGTGAAGCATAAAGTTGTCGTCTTGGGACATTGGTTATGTTTTTAGCGAAGATTCGAACCAGTCATACGTCTCCGAAAGCGTTTGGTTATCCGGCGTTGATCGAGGTGAGGATGAGGTTGTGTTCGTGCTTCGTTGTGATGACGGGGATGTGCGCCCCGTGTTGCCTGATTTGAACCAGGTGTTCGTAGATGAGGCAGAACCATCTTACGTGGCTCAAAGTTATCCGCAACACGAATATGGGACTTACCATTCGTATACGAAAAACCAACACAAGTTAGAGTACGAGGAAGGTGGTAAGGACTTTGAGGAAAATGACAACTAAGTCAAGGAAGGCGTAATGCACTTCGAGAAATGTGATCACGACGAGGAAAAAGGTGTTGCCGACGGCGAAGGTGCTAATGATGAAGGTGCTAACGAGGAAGGTGTTAACGACGAAGGACAATGAGAGGCGTATAGATATACGAATTCTGACACCTTTTCAGGTTATACGTTGCGTATAGGGTAATGAGGGTCGTATATACTTACTTTTTCTGAAAAGTTGGTAGAATGTGTATTTCTATACGCCTCTCATTGGCCTATGAGCGGCGTATAGAAGTTTTATCGCCTTTTATAGCTACAAACAAGTTCTAATCCGGAAGTACATACGAAAAGGGGTTGTGGACCACATTAGAGGAACTCTAGACCACATGATGACGACTCGGAAGTGCACATACACGCACGGATTCTTTGTCTCTCGTATAGTTCTCGCTCTCGTATCTCTTTGTACGGTCGGAATATTCAAGGTTAGTTTGTATTCCATATTTTGATGATTAATCTTCAATTTTTTTATGTTTTTTTTTGTTTTGTTTTTTGTCCGTTTGTGGTGGTGGTGTTGGGGTTGTGGTTGTTGTTTTCGGTGGTGTTGGGGCTGTGGTTGTTGTTTGCGGTGGTGGGTTATGGTGGTAAGGTGGTGGTTGTCGTGGTGGTGGGTGGTGGTTGTGGTGTTGGTGGGTCGGCTGGGTGGTGGTGGTGGTGGGTTAGTAGTTGTCACACCCCAACCGATGGCGGAATCATCGGGGCATGGCACTGAGCGAAACAGATTGTTCAAGAGAATCCACAACAACTATAATATTACCAAATCCTTTACGTTAATATCTCATACTACTAACAGATAAGATGAAATAGTTATTACAGATAATTGTCTCAAAAAGAACATAACTGTTCCGACAACTCATAAATTATTTCGTGGGTTTCTAGACCACCAAATCTTGATTTCAACACAGTAAGCATAGAGTAGCATCCTAAACACCTGTTACATACATTAAAATAAAGTCAATACACATAGTGTAAAGGTGAGCATACAAGTTTAATAGTATAATAGTAGCGAAAGCGATATACGCATAACCAACATGTAACACGTAGCAATGTGAAGCATGTACGCTATCGATAATGAAATATGCACAGACATGACTGCTGTAACATCCCGAAAATATAAGTTCATAAAATCTACAATTTATTTGTAAATAAATTAGTAAAATAAACTAACTAGGGGTGACACTAACCTAGTTAGATAATGACTAGTGAGTAGTTAAAGGACAAAAAAGGGACTAAAGGAAATTAGAGGGACCAAAAGTGATTAAACTAAAATTTAGTTTAATAAAACATGAAAAATAGAAATCTCAAATACACATACGTGTGTGAGATCGACCAGACAAGAGCAGGGGGCGACCAAGTTCATCAAAACCCTAGTTCAGCATAAAATCTCTAAATTGAAGGATCAAACTCAGTCCAAATCAAAATCCGAACATAGATTAGTGATCCTCATCACAAGGGGGTTACAAGGTATGTGAAATTTGGTGTTAATTCTCCGTTTGAAATTCTCATGAAATTGGGAAATCTGAAATTAAATGATGCATGTTTGTGATTTGGTTAGCTTAGTGATGAGATGGTGTCTAGAAGTAAAACCTAGACAACTACATGTGAAATCATGTCCAAATTCAGGAAATTCCATGAACACATTGAAGGTGGGTTATGGGTTTTACAAGATAATGATGAACACTAGGGTTTAGAATGATTATTCTAGTGTAATTTGATCATAGAAAGTGATTTCAGAAAAAGTATGATGTTTAGGGATAAACCCTAGATGATTTCTTGTCAAAATCTTGCATGATACTTGTAGGGTTCATAATCACCATTGTAGGTGATTAATAAGTTGTAGAAACTTGGTAAACACTAAGATCATGATTCTTGTTCTAGTGTAATCTGAGTTTTATGAGGTTTCTGAAATTTGGAAGTTAAAACATGTGTAAATGTGACTAATTGAAGTTGATTTAGATGATTATTACAAGTCACGAACTTGGTTTTGATTATGTAAAAATCTGACCCGCTAGGTGTTTGTTAAAATGCCTAAGTGGGGATTAAAATGTTAAAAATCAGATGAAAACGCAGATTTGATTATTATAGAGAATTATGCGTTAATGATTATGAAAAGAGTTCTAAGTTGCAAAGAATCCGGATCGTCAAGCGGATAAGACGGAGCGGATACGCGTTTGAAGGGTGTGCTCTAAAGGTACGCGACTTGTCGTCTCGTTACATTTACGTAGATAAGCCTAGTCGTAAATATGTCTAATGTTGTTATAGCGAAAATAGTTGAAATAGGTATGATGTCGAAATAGTGAAATTGAAACTCTTTGGTAAGTCTAAGAAGTGATGGAATTCACTCGACAAACCAAACGGGTCAAAAGAAATAGTTGGAATAGGTATGATGTCGAAATAGTGAAATTGAAACTCTTTGGTAAGTCTAAGAAGTGATGGAATTCACTCGACAAACCAAACGGGTCAAAAGAAATAGTTGGAATAGGTATGATGTCGAAATAGTGAAATTGAAACTCTTTGGTAAGTCTAAGAAGTGATGGAATTCACTCGACAAACCAAACGGGTCAAAAGAAATAGTTGGAATAGGTATGATGTCGAAATAGTGAAATTGAAACTCTTTGGTAAGTCTAAGAAGTGATGGAATTCACTCGACAAACCAAACGGGTCAAAAGAAATAGTTGGAATAGGTATGATGTCGAAATAGTGAAATTGAAACTCTTTGGTAAGTCTAAGAAGTGATGGAATTCACTCAACAAACCAAACGGGTCAAAAGAAATAGTTGGAATATGTATGATGTCGAAATAGTGAAATTGAAACTCTTTGGTAAGTCTAAGAAGTGATGGAATTCACTCGACAAACCAAGCGGGTCAAAATAAATAGTTGGTTAAATATGTTTATTGATAATACCGCTTAATTAGTCATAATGGGATGTAAGTAAAGTGATGTAATTCACTAGATGAAGAATGTGTTAAAATAATGGTCGAAATGGTAATGTTTGGAGTGACTCGAACGTCACTCGTTAAATTGAGTTATAAAAGTAGAAACCGAGGATTAGAAGGGATACGCTAAGGTCGACAAGCCCGGGAATGGGTAATTATGATTAGAAAGCAATGTCGACAAATTATGAAGGTATGTAACTTGATTCGTTACATTTGGGTAAATTTTGATATTTAGCTTATATGTAGTTGGATTGTGTATTAAAAGTTGAGTTGGATTAAAGCGATGATATTCGCTATGTCGAATAATAGGCCAAGAATCTGGTTAGACCTCGTTGGTAGTCATCAAAATGGAGAATTCCTTAGATGAGCCAAACGGTTCGAATAACCAAATAAGGCATGGTAATACATTGTAGTATGGTTACTCGGTCTCTTGTTATTATTGACAAATGACATATTAGAATACGAGGGTTAAACATGTTGATTTGTAGGATTGAAATCCGAGAACTTGATTCAAGTAAACAAACAAATCAAACCAAAAATAACATTCCAGCGTCTACCGTAAATTACGGTATATACCGTAATTTACGGTAGAGACCAAAAGGTTACGGTGGGTTTCCCCTGTGTTACGGTGGAACCAGAATTTCCCAGAAGCTACCGTAACTTACGGTATCTACCGTAAGTTACGGTAGAGCTTTAGAACTTATGATAAATTTTGTATTTCATTGTTAATTCGAATCCGTTTTAGACGTAGTTTCGAATATGTATTATTTCTAAGTATTCTAATACTAATGTTTAATGTAAACATTTCAGTTTTTAGCTATCCAAGGATTACGGATGACGGTCAAGCTAGCTTTTGAAGAACCGAACACAAATTTTTGAAACTTCCGCGTAAATTAACTCTGCGTAAACAATGTTATGATGTAAACCGTTTGTTAAATAACTTATGGATGTTTTAATTAGTCGGTAGATAACTAATGTTTGTTAACTTAGAACTTGGTTGTTGAAACTAAGGTATTAATTTAGACATCTTTTGTAATAAATATTATGAATTATTATTAAATTCAAGTAAATCTGGACGGGTGTTACAACTGCGAGTTGTATAATGCGCAACACATATCACCAATGTGACACGTGAAGAAATACCCTTAACAACCCCTGTCCACGATAGGTGCTGAGTCCAAACTATAGTACTATTGTTGCTAAGGTGTCAGGCAACAATCATTGTGTAAACATAACATACAAGCATTCATCGAATAACACGTATAACATGCGAGAGCGGTTAGCGTATAAAATTGTTTGCGTTGTGTGTCGATGTGATTTGATATAAGTAACGTATGTAACACCCAAAAGTGCGTTAAGCAAAAAGGGATCGAGTGTACTCACTGATCGTGTTTAAAGAATAAACATAGTCTTGGATTGAAGGGAGCGTTGGAGAGTTAGCCTGATCATAGAACGATAGTATAAGCGATGAACAGTGCATGAAACGGTGCGTTGAGTGGAACGAGTGACGAACGGCAGTTCGGTCGGATGACCATCCGGACGGATGACCATTCGGTCGGAGGGTCGTCCGTTTGGGATGGATGTGTTTGTGTATTGCTTGAACTTTGAAGTTTTCGTTGTAGCATTTTAAAAATTGTGAAACATCTCTATATGACCAGTCATCCGGTCGGATGGTCATCCGGACGGATGGCCGTTCGATCCGGACGGATGGCCGTTCGATCGGATGGTCATCCGGACGGATGGTCGTCCGATCGGATGACTATTCGTTTGGAAGCTGATATTATTTGAAGTTTTTCAAAATCGTTTAAGTGTTGAAAACCATAAGTCACCCGGTCGAATAGTCGTTCGATCGGATGGTCGTCCGATCGGACGGCTATTCGTTTGAGCGACTATTTCGCTGGAAAACTCGTTAAGTTAAAAGTTTTGCGGTTTGATGGAGACGACATGATGACGTGTTAAACAACCGAAACCACACCTTGTTAGCTCATCCGATCAGACGGGAATCACCCCATTCGATCAGACTTAACTGTTCAGGACAAAGCTTCATGTTCAACCCGTGAATCGGTTATCTCCTCGATAGTAATCCGTTCTCAGACCAGCATTTCACTAGGGAATGAGTAGAAGGCCTGAACGAGCTCAGATTCTATCGGTTTTAAGTGAAAAGTTGAGGATGTTGAAGAAAAGTGGAAATCAGTTGGTAAATGTTTAGATTTAGGTGAAATCAGTGTTTAAACATTGTAGAAATCCATTAGATCCGAACTATTCTTGATGAGATGAGTTCACCTTTCATTGTTCATAAGAACATCATGATGACGTCACCTTAGAACAGCCCGAATCAGAGGATTTCATGGTGGAAATGCAAGATTCGATGGTGAAAATGATGAGAAAGTGTGTGCTGATTGTAAAAGTACAAGATTTGAGATGAAAATTTACAAGAATTGCGAGTAATCGAGAGAAAAATAGCTTAGGAGTACTTGGGTCAGAGGGAGCTGTCACATCACGTGAACAGTGATGTGTCTGCTGAGTAATTATAGTGTGAGGCGGTGCAGGTGAGATGGGTCGGAGGGCCTTTCGATCGGATGGCCATCCGATCGGATGGTCATCCGGTCGGATGTCCATTCGATCGAATGGTCCTTCGATCGGAGGGCCTTTGCGAGTTGGTTTTCCAACTTTTGTTTCGTGCGTTGAGCGTTGCGTTGCGTTTAATCGAGTTGCGAGTAAGCGATGCGATAGTTTTAAACAATAGTTACACAAATAACATACCTAACACATAACAACATACAAGTACTTAACCTGGCGTGTAACGTTTGCGATTAGATTGCGTTGCGATAGAGTTGCGATTGCGTTTGTGAATAACACCATTAACATAATTAAACATGCATAAGTAACACATAATAACACACACACATAAAACAATACCAATAATAGCGATTCGAGTTGCGATGCGATAGCTATGAGATATCGTTAAGTTGATTAGCGTTTAGTTGCGTTTATCGCATTGTTACTTCACATATTACAAATCATACAACAAAATAGTGTAACTAAAGTATCGATTATCGGGGCTCGAGAGTACAATCAATAATCAAGCAAGAAATGTCAGATCTGATTAGCAATCTTTTCTTCCTTTGACTTTGACTTGTACTTTGACTTAAAAAGTCGGGTTGTTACAGTAGTGGTGGTGGTGGTGGGGGTTGGCTGGGGTGGTGGTAGTGGTAGTGGTGGTGGATCGGCTGTGGTGGTTGTGGTGGGTCGGATGTGGTGGTGGTGGTGGTGGGTCGGCTATGTGGTGGGTTGGCTGTGGAGGTGGATGAGGTGGTTGAGGGTGGTGGTGGGCTATGGTGGTGCAGTGGTGGGTGGTGGTGCTTGGATTTGTTTTTTTATTTTTTACAAAATATTTTGGAATGCCGAGTCTAACGCTATAATAGTATGTTTTATTAACAGGATATTGAAAGTCGGTGTTTTGATGGTGGTAGTAGCGTAATCCTTATGGAGAAGTACATTGCGTTCATATTTCAGATTCAAACGCTTACCTCATTCGTATTTCAGATTCATGCACTAGGGCGTCGATCTAGGATGATGTGTGATCGGGGTGGACTACATTGTGCTAAGCTCCTAGTGATGCCAGCCAATGTTGTTTGCCCTGTTGCATGTACTTCCAAGAGAGTCGTTCATTAGTGTTCTCATGAGGTATTCACAGCTTCCCCATACTAAAACATCCATGATATTTAAATAAAGTTTCATTTGGTACATCCTAATCATTGGGCAATCATTGGCTGACATCCAATGATTGGCATTAATTAGGTGGGCCTGAGCCAGCCGTATAGGGTTACGAGGGGCGTCCGGTGGGCCCATTTTCAGGTGTATAGGGGAATGAGCGTAGTATAGGGTTTGGGGATGTGTAAATACTTTTGGGGGATATGTGGATACTTTCACCCTTAAAAACATTATTATAGTTTTGCTAAAAAAAAAACTAAAATAAATACAAGACTATAATTCTGAGCTAGGTGCAAACCTGTAATGTGTCAGGAGCAATAAGCGAGTGCTAGGCAACTGTCTGACATGAATTAAAATTACATTGATTCAACCAACTAAAACAAAACACTATCATAGATTTGCTAAAAAAAACTAAAACTGTGGCAAGACTGTAATTTTGAACGGGGGGATCGTAATTTTGACTGGGTTAAAATCATTATTTTTCAAAAAGTTACAACGATGGCAAAACATTAATTTTGAGTTGGGGGCAAAATCGTAGTTTTGACTGGGAGTAAAATCATTATTTGTCAAAAGCTACAACGATGGTAAGACTGTAATTTTGAGCTCTGGACAAAATCGTAATTTTAAGCTGAGGTAAAATCATAATTTTTTAACTGTCGTAAAAACTTAATTCTTTAGAAGCTACAATCGATTTAGTCATCAACTCTATGTCCTATAAATTACCATATTCAGTGAGAAAGTTACTAATAGAAACTCAAATTTTATATTACACTTCTCAACCCTCCTAAATTTTCCATAAGTTTGGTCATGTCACAGCTTTTTGTTAGGAGACTACAAATATGCTTTTATCTCATGCCGGAAACATAACCCTTCAATTTCATGTTGAACTCCCAAAAGCACGAGAACATAATTTTTGGTGTTACAAACCTCAATAAAATGTAGCAATTGTTACCCGCTAATTGTATATATATTATATTATATATATAATATATTTAAAGGTCATGCGAGAGAATAGTACCAGACAGATTGTATATATATTTAAAGGTCATGGGAGGAAATAGTGTCATACAACGTTTAAAGGTCTTGGGAGGGAATAGTGTTAGGCAGCTGACTTACGCTCCTTCTTTGGCCCGAACAATTTACGATTTTGCCCCGAGTTCATAAATTACGATTTCGCCCGTCAGTTCAAATTACGATTTTGCCCGTCAGTTCAGAATTACGATTTTGGCACAGTTCAAAATTACAGTCTTGCCATTAGTACCTTATTAGATGGTTGGTGATATATGGTGTGGTTCGTTGGATAATGTCGAGTACTGATATCTTTTGTCGTACAACCATGACGACATCTATGTTGTGTTAGACTACATTTATGCTTGTCATGATCACGTTTGAAAGTTTGGGATTTTCCAATGATTCGGACCAACAATGGTTTGGATGAGGGGTTGACATAGTTGATTAATCATAACTTATGACTTTAGAATTCCGGTTAGTTACCTTAAAAGCCAAGACCCTCATTTGACTAGACAAGGATTACCCATCAAGGCTTTAAACACTTAACTAGATTAATGATCTCATTGTCATTATTATCTTTTATAGTCTTTTATTGATGTTTACTTATTAAAAAAAGCAAATTATATATTAACAATCATAATTGAGAAGAAAAATAAAGATTTCATAAGACGATCTCTAACCCAGCCTTTTGTGCGCATACTTGGTAGGCTCGCAGCGGATGTGGAACAGAGGAGGGGTAGCACCCGTGAGAAAGTGTGTCTCGATTGAAAAGGTTTAGGCCATGGGGTATGGGGCTTGGGTTTGGGCGTGGGTTGGGGGAAAACGCCCAAGCCACCATCCCGGGTGGGCTTGGGTTTGGGCGTGGCCCTTGGGGCTTGGGTTTCAAGCCGGGCGTGGGGCAGGGGAAGTGAGCTGACATGGCGGGCTGTGTATGGCCAAAAGAAAAGAACCGTTGGGCTAGCCGTTGGCCAACGGCTATATTAAAAAAAAAAAAAAAAATTCTTCCATTTTTTCACTATAAAACTCACATTTTTCTTCCATTTTTTACCACATTCAACCACATCTTTACTATAAAACTCACATTCTCCTTCTACAAAACGAAAAAATGCATCCTTACAACCGTCCTTTTGACCCGAGCAACCCGTATGGATTCCAAGAAAATAATCCTAGCCCGCCACCCACTCGTCCAATAGCTCGTCCATTTTTCATACACTCTTCTATGCCCGACATGGCGGGTTATGCATCGTATATCGGGAATCGTGTGTTTACTAACTTCCCAAACAACGACGATTCGATTCCTACCCCGTTTTCACAATTGCCCATCGACCTTTCACCAACCTCCATCGACCTATCACAATACGAATCCGTTCCCGAAACTCAACCACCCAATCATGGTCCTTCCGCATCGAAACCCATCAAAAAAAGAAGTCATAAGAAAAAACCGAGGAGGATAAAGTAGTTGAAACCGCCAGACGAAAACAACAAAAATGGGACGTTGCTGAAGAAGTTGCATTGGCGAGGGCTTGGTGTGAACAAACTCAACATTCAACTTTAGGTATTCTTAACCTTTGTTTTTATTAATGGTTTTTTTTTATATAAGTTTGTAATAATTAATTTTTTTTTATTAAAATAGGAAATTCGCAACATCGAACCGCCCTGTGGGAATCGGTTAGTAGACTATTCCATGAAGAAATGGGTAGGGAGAGTTATCGTGAAAACGATAGCTTATCCTCAAAGTGGAGCGAGATAAGCACCCAACTTACAAAATTTAGTGGTTTTTTAAATAAAGCAAAGCAAAACCCTAAAAGTGGTGAAACCGAAGCCGACATTTTGACAAATGCAGTGGTCGCATTCAAATCAAGTGTGAAGACCGACTTCCGTTTCATGCATTGTTGGGAGATTTGTAAGTTCCATCCAAAGTGGGCGACTATCCCCATTGGTAGCGAAACTAACTCGTCTTCCAAAAGGTCAAGGGCATCGTCCCAAGCCCAATCTGATGCACGAGATCAAGAGTTGGAGGACCTTTTGGATGATTCGCCAAGCCCAAACCGGCCTGAGTATGGAAGAAATGCCTCAAGAAGGCGTGCTCAAAAATCTAGATCTAAAACGGCATCGCCTTCAGCTGGGAGTTCTGGCTCGCGTAGGGGAATATACAGCGAGCAGTTGGATGACATTTCATGCAAGATGGATACATTCAACGTATTCCAACAACAAAGGGCCGAAATACGAAGGAACAAAGAAAAACGAGATGATATGAAATTTCTAACCCAGTCCATTGATCACCTACTGGGTGACGAGTTACAACTAGTCTTGGCGATGAGAGAAGAGATAAAAAACAAATATAAAAGTTAGGAAATTTTAATGTTTTTGTAATTTTCTTTATTTAAAAATATTAAAAAAATTAAATTTGTTGTTTTAAATATTGAAATAGCCCGCTGGGTCAGCCCAGCTCCAGCCCACCAAACCTACGCCCCAAACCCCCACCCCGCCATACCGTGTTGAATGTGGGTTTGCCCATGTCTGCCACCCCATTCCATGTGTCAACCAATGCCCAACCCACGCCCCAACCCAAGCCCCACCATAC
Organism: Helianthus tuberosus; assembly: GCA_030545235.1. Taxonomy (NCBI): domain Eukaryota; kingdom Viridiplantae; phylum Streptophyta; class Magnoliopsida; order Asterales; family Asteraceae; genus Helianthus; species Helianthus tuberosus. Next base: position 14,991,197 of record CM060359.1, on the reverse strand, counting down.
CCCACGGTCTTATGAGAAGGGGAGAGAGAGAATAAATGAAGAAGGGGTCAGATAGACACCAATGTTAAAGAGTCAAGCACCCTCACCTTCATGTTCTAAGGCATGTGTAGTCATAACTTCTCATAAGGCCCTTTAGGTTAGGGGTGTTCATCGAATCGAATATCGAATTTTCGAATTATTCGAATTGAATTGTTCGAATAATTTTTATTTTTCCTTGAATTCGTATTCGATTCGAATTCGATTAAAACCTACCGAATTCGATTCGAATTCGTATTCGAATAAAAAACTCAATTCGTATTCGATTCGTATTCGACTAAAAATTCGAATTCGAATCGAATTCGAATAAATTCGATTTAATTCGGATTCTTTAAAAACATGTAAAAAACTTTCAAAATGAAACATAAATTTTAAAGCAGCCATAAATCACGATATCACATTAAAAAGTTCCAAATAAAGTACCACAAGTCTAAAATTCAAAACGAGAAGTCGGGAATAACCACTCCACATTACAAGTTAATATTTTTACACTTAGAAATCTATTGATATATTTGTTAATTAGATTTTAGTTATGGGCCATGTAGTGGGTTTGGTAATGGGTAATTTTAATACTTGAAAAAAAAAATGAAAATAATTTATAGTATAGCCTATAAAAGTTATATATGTATTATATATAAAAATAATAAATAAAAATGTATACTTTTTATTCGAATTTCGAATCGAATTTGAAATTATAAATTCGTATTCGATTCGTATTCGATTTACTTGACTCGAATTGAATCGAATTCGAATTCTTATAATCGAAACGAATTCTTATTAATCGAATCGAATTTAAACGAATTTCGAATTTTTCGAATTCGAAACGAATTCTGCACACCCCTACTTTAGGTGTGTGTGTGGGGGGGGGGGGGGGGAGTTCGGAGAGGGTTATATAACATATGTGTGTAGTGGATGGAGCCCCATAACACCTACCAATCATTACTCAATTATTATTTTTTAATTTCTAAATTTATAAAATTAAAAAACAAATAACAATTCATTAACTTAAAAAAACATAATAATAAAATTAAAAAAAAACAATATAATAAAATTAAAAAAACACTCTTAAACTCAATAATCGCCTTTCTTTGTAGAGCCATTTCCAACGTTTTTCCGGTTAGGTGGCCGTGCGGCTTCTATTAAAACTCAAAGTCTCTCTCAAATTGTCTATCCTTTATAAGCTCGACCACTTCCCGGTTCTCTTGCATACATTGAACCCCGAGGTCGCGTTTGTCTTGAAGGCGTTGTTTCATCTCGGAAAACGCTTGACTCAAGTCAGATCCCCTCGACGATGATTCTGGTCGCCTTGATTTTGCCCCGCTTCTTCTACCGGGTGGTCATGGTAGGTCCGCCTCTCGCTCATCCGCCCCTTCCTCCTCCGGAAATAATGGATTAACATCGTTTAAGTCGACGTTTCGAGCGTCGGACGTTGGAGTTTCAGGTTCAACCGACTCGGAGGTTTTTGACTTCTTTGTCGGCCTTCTATTTCCCAACCTAATGGAAGAAGTTCCTATCGTCGTAGGGACATTATCCCATTTAGAGCTATTACGAAGAACCTTCCAAACCTTTAAGCATGGGAAATTCTAACGTGCCGCTTGATATTCTATTAAAGCCTACTGCATTATATCCTCGTCGCTCTCGTCGCCTTTTCAACCGTTTCTTTGACGTTGATAAATCGATTGAAAATTGGTCCATTTGTTGTTAATATCGGTCCACTTGCCCAATATTGAATCTGGTTGTCGGTAATTATCCCCTACCCATGAGACCGAAAAATAGTTCTCGGATTCGTCTCCAAAACACAGTTTTATTTTGGTTATTTGCTAAAAAAAGATAAAAAAAAATAAATACAATTTTTAACAAACAAATTATATGTATAAATTAAAAACTAAAAAGACTATAAAAATCTTACAAATTTCGGGATCCTCTGATACGTCAACCCAAGCTCGGGCTGACGCGTACTCCTCTCATCATCCCATGGTGGCACGGTTTTTCTCGTTCGGGTCTTGGTTATTTCTTTCTTTTTATGTGACACCCGTTTGTTGCGTTTAGTTTTGTTTGGTTGTGTCGCCGGCTCCTCCTCATCCGGTTGTGTCTCCGTTTGTGTCTCCGGGTCGAAGTCAGGCTCGTTTTATGACAAGCCGAAACCTTGTGATGAGCCGTAACCTCCCATGTTGAAGTTTGGATTCCAACTAACCTCCCATGTTGAAGTTTGGATTCCAACCGTATTAATTTGGGTCCCACGTGAGGGGTTGGTTCCAGAAGTTCATGAACCCGGTTTGGTTATGATTATACTCGACAAACCCGGTTCCATAGGCGGTCGGTCGGGTGGGAACCAAAGCAACAAGTTGGTTAGGAGCGTTTGTTTGGTTCGGGTCGCCGCTAGATCGAGAAGGAACGAAACCACGGTTGTTGGGGTAGTGGTAGAGAGTGTGGTATAAAAGTCTTGAGTTTTTGTTATATATGGAGTGAAGAGAATGATAGTACAAGAGTGGTTTAAAAATAATGGGAATGAAAGGTATATATATTATATTTTAATTGTTAAAAAAAATAATAAAGAATATTACCGTTCGACGGTAATAATTACACATCGCAACCATTTTCACCCGTTAAGCACATCGTGAGAATCTGAATGTGCGTCGTATAACGCCTCGGAGGACGATGTGGGGTGACGCTATGGGACACCATTTGTGGCTTTAGCGTGATATACTTCACGACTATGGAAGGTCTATGAAGAAAAACTAAAATTTCAAAAGTAACTATGTCTAAATGAGACACATATTATTTTGTTGTATAAATGTTAAAAGACTAATGTCCATACACCAATAACATCCATGGTTATTAACATCGGATCCTATCTCTGTATATAAGATTAATATTTTAAAATTAAACCGAAACTGAACTATTTTTAAACAATGTTTTAGTCTTTTTAATAAGTTGTATAACAATGTTCTAGTCTTTTTAATAAGTTGTATTTATGTGAAATTTTCGTTAAATATCTAAATTCAAACGTGTGACACATCTTCAATAGTTCATAGGTCACACAAATATTTTAGAAAACCAAAAGCTATTTAAGATCGCATCTATAAAACGCAGAAGTGGAAATTAATTCATTTGCATAATCACATCACCAAGCTAGCCATCTTACCATCTTACCGTATGATTGATCACATTGTCTTGCAAAGTTTAAACTCATTTGTGAAATCAAATTACCAAACGATCTTTACAATTCTACCAACAATCCTACCCCATCTGCCAATATTGCCATCTTATATAGACATGATGAGATTCTAACTAGTAAGACAGACAAGATCGTACTTTTTTTCTTTGAATGGCAAAATTCGATCACTGACGGATCACTGGAGTATTCTCGTGTCACTAACGGAATCACCTGATCATATCCGTATCCACTAGGCTATAATGTCTATACACCAGTTCAACAGAAAAACCAATAAATCTGGCAAAAACCCTCTTGTAAGAATCGAACCCAGGACCTCATGATCCCTAAGCAGTGGCAGACCCATGATTTTTTTTTCTAATGGGGTCCATTTTTTCGGTGTTCAAATTTTCAGGTTGGTCCTCATTCGAGTCTTGTCAGAGCAAGGTTTGAATTTGATTTAAAAAATCTGAAAAAACAGACTATACAAGGATTGAACTTATTGGTAAAGAGGGGATTTTCCACTATACCAGTTTTCCTTTTCTTTCTATGTTTTCCACCTAATTGTATTTATGAGATTCTTATAAAATTTAATATACCGAATCTACTAATTTTTTAAAAAACATTTGGGTCCGGAAACCCCGACCCGCTCTATGTGGGTCCGCCCCTATCCCTAAGCCTTGTCCCACCCAAAGATGTCACTAGACTATAATGCCATAGGAAACAACATCGTACTTTTAATAACCTTAGGGTGTAGGGAGTGGTTAGACACTTTGAATAGGTAAACTCCTAAATAACCCAATCACATAGCGCTATGTCAATTGTTTACCTAATGCTAAAAATCGTTGGGGGTGGTTTACCTAATGGGGTTTAGGTAAACTATTTTAAAAATAAATGTGTGAATAGTTGAGAAGTCATGGACCCCACCACACACCTCTCTCTCTCTCTCCCCTTCCCTCCCTTCACCAAGTCGGTGAACCTTCACCGATTTCTCCCCCGAAATCGGTAATGTTGAACGGTAAACAAATGTGACGGTGGTCACCAATCGGTGCCAACCACCTTTACCGACTCGACACCGTATACCCTTACCATCAACAACTTCTAACGTAGAATGATAATAATTCTAACAACCTTAAACTATAACAACTACCTAAATAACCTTAACATCAACAACTTCTATTGTAGAATGTCAGAATGAATGATAATAACCTTAAACTATAACTACCTAATTTTTACAGAATGATAATAACTCTAACAACCTTAAACTATAACAACTACCTAAATAATCTTAACATCAACAACTTCTATTGTAGAATGATAATAACCTTAAACTATGACAACTACCTAATTTTTACATGATCTGTCTTTAATTATAAGTATTACACGGTTATTTTGTTTATTATTAATAAAACATAAAGAATAAAGTATAAATGAGTTATATTTTATTTGTCATTAAGAACACTTTAGTTTCTTTTTGTATATCTTACCTAATACATAGTTACCTAACACACAGGAAAATCTTCAGTTTATTATTTAATTAATTTAATTAATGTTGTATCTTTATATAATATAAAAAATCTTATGTAGGTTAACAAAATCTTTATCTTAACTTGAGATATTTCAAAAGACTATTACTATAATGAATACAATCTTCACAATACAGAATCTTCCTATACTAATAAACAAAAATCTTTTTGTACACGTGTCAATCTCTGGTGCCTCCCCCCTTTTAAGAATAGTATTACATATTAATTTTTATACACAAAATATAATATAATACTAATTAATATAGTTAGGGATAAACATATAAATTCAAATTTAATTAATAATTATCTATAACAGATATAATCTTCCTATACTAATAAACAAAAATCTTTTTGTACACGTGTCAATCTCTGGTGCCTCCTCCCTTTTAATAATAGTATTACATATTAATTTTTATACACAAAATATAATATAATACTAATTAATATAGTTAGGGATAAACATATAAATTCAAATTTAATTAATAATTATCTATAACAGATATAAATGTATCAAAGAATATAAAAAGTATAATATTATTTAATACATTTACGCAACTAAAGACATTATCATCATGCTAAATAAAGACATTATATAATATTATAAAAATTTTAATTTGAATATTTAAATGTTAACTACTAATTAAAAAAGTTGTTGTAGACGCTCAAATTTATAGTTTAAAAAACTTTAGTCCTACTTTTTTAAACGTATACTTTATTTTTAGTATGATTTTTTAATATGTAATATTTCTATATAATGATGATATTCGTATCTTGTCTCATGATCCATATATCTAAAAGTAGTATTTATATCAAAGTATTTATTATATCATTAATATACATAGTAGAATTTAATTACAATTCATTTACCATAACCTCATAACTTATAATTATTTTTAAAAATACTTACAATTTTGTGATCATTATTTTTTTATTTTTTTAGTGTTACTTCTTTTGAAGACATAATAAAATGGATTGTAGTATCTCAAAAGAGAAGTGAAAACTTAGAAAATTATTTTGAATAGAGAAAATATAACTGTTCTTTTGTTTTACTATTTTATCTAAATAAGTCATTTCATTAATAAGGATTATATACAATTTTATAATTTATATTTTTTCGTCATTTAACCCGTGTAATACAAGGGGTTGTAATCTAGTAAAAGGATATAAATAAACGAAGTGGGTTTTTTTAAATATTTTCATTAATTAACCCAAAAAAGAAGAATACACAAAGCTCATCCAACATCATCATATATTTCAAAGACAAGACGCGTCATTGCAGTTCACAAGTGAAGTGCATTTGTTCTGAAATTAATAGGAAGGAGACAAATATAGTAAAAATAAATATAAAGAAAATACTAAAATACATATATTGTGTTTAATTTGAAGTGTTTTAACAAAATACAAAGTATAAAACTAATCAGGTTTGAGTTAGTCAGTGGTGAATCTAGAAAATCCGTATAGGCGTAACGTTTCAAAAAAGGGGGAAACGAAATCGAAAAAATATCAAATTTTTCCAAAATTTACACTACCATCAGAGCGTCACCGGAGCATCAATTTACACTACTGTCGAAGCGTCAAGAGATAACGGAGGTTACCCCTTGTAACACTATACACTACTAGAAAACTAGGCAATTGCGACCAAATTTTGCGACTAACATAAGACGGTCGCAAAATTAGCTACCTATTTGTGACTAAAACCAAAACAATCGCAAAATTAATGACCAATCCAGATTCAATCGCAAAACGGTCGCAAATTTTGTGACCGTATTTTTGTGGTCGGAAAACAGTCGCAAATACGAGAAAAATAAAAAATAGCAAAAGTTACGACCGTTTAAAGCAATCGCAAATAAAAAAACAAAAGTTGCGACCGTATAAAACGGTCACAAATAAGAGAAATATATAAAAAAAACAAAAGTTGCGACCGCTTTAAACGGTTGCAGATAAAAGAAAAAATAGAAAAAGCAAAAAATTATTCATCAATGTATAGGGTAAAAACTGCAAATAGTCATAAGTTTTGGGTTAAAACTGACAGTAGCCATATCCATAAGTTTAGAAGCTTCAATCAGAACAGAACTGATAATCGTTCAGCATCCTCATCTGCGACTTCCCGGATTCAATCAAAACAAATATGCGACTCCGGCGATCATCGTTCATCATCCTCATCATTCATCAAAACAGATCTGCCACTCACGGTACATCTGGTATCATGGCACATAGTACAGCACAATTATCTGTTATGATTTCTAACTGTTTGTTGCGATTCGTTGATTGAAACTATCAGATCCGATTCATACTCCTTCAGAACAGGCAAGGTAAGACTCGTCTCGCGAAGTATTACATTCCTCTAGAAGAATCGGAGAAGCACAAGGTCGAATATGAGGTAAACGCGAATGTAATATTTTTAGGTTTTTTATCTGTGTTGTTCTAATTGGAAGTTTGTTTGATGATTTGTGTGCTTTAGGTTCATCGATTGGTGGTGAATAGAGATCCGAAGTTTACTAATTTCGTTGAGGTATATTGTTCTTCATTTGAGTTTTTGAAATGTTGATCAAGTGAATTTTGAAAGTTTCAGTTAAGAACGGTGAAAGTAGAATATTGTTTTTGAAGTTGAATCATAATACATGTCAAAGTTGCTTATGACAAATGCTGGTTTAAACATACAGGATTTATGACAGTAAGTTACAAAAAAAATCTATCTGAAAGGGTTAGTCTAAGCAGATGTTGATACTTTTTATTGTAGTGATCATTGTGTCCATGTTTTCTGTTAGTTTTCTTTGGATTTATAGGCTGATAGAATGAATGAGAATTGGTTTAATTAGGAGCACTAGTGCTGGGTTGACAGTTACTGCCGTAAAAGATGGAGGTGAGACTTCAATACAACATATAAATTGCTTAAAATTGATCAAACATTAAGTTGAACTAGTTCTTTTGAGCTGATTTGAGTGAATTTACTCTTTATAATAAATAAATAAATAAATAAATAATATAATTAGTTTCATAAATTGTGATTATGCTGGTAATTAATATTTCACTTTGCATTGGTTTTTATTAGATCGAAAGGTTGAACGTGATTACCCACGATATAGTGAAAGAAAAAGAAATGTTGAACGATATTATTGCGGGATTGGTGGTGGAAAAAGAGAAAGATAAGGCGGAGAAAGAGGCTATGAATGAAAGAATGGAAAACATTGAAGCGATGCTAAAAGCTAGGTTTCAAATCGCATAATCATTGACTTAGGTTTCAAAACGTATAAACACTTTGTTTTGAATATGTATTTTGTTATGATAACTTTGGTATTTGATGTTTTAAGTGGAATGTTTTATATAATTGTGAAAATTTGATAATATGTAAATTTTAAAATTGATATTATATGCAGGTTAAAATAGAAAATGGCTATTATTAATAAAAATTGCGACCGCAAAAACGGTCGCAATTTTTCAAAAGGCAAGCAATCGGAAAACGGTCGCAATTTGTAAAAGGCATGCGGTCGGAAAACAATCGCAGTATGTAAAAGGCATGCGGTCGGAATACGGTCGCATCAAGATCGTCGCAACCAAAGTCCCACAAAACCAAGAGCAGTCGCAATATTGTGGCCATTATTAAAGTCGCAAAACCCGGGTCGCAAAAGATAGCAGCAGTCGCAAGTTAGTCGGAGTAGAGCAATTGCGACGGGTGGTTTTCCGATCGCAGTTCCAGTCGGAAAACGGTCGCAACAAGGCAATTGCGTCTGGTTTGCGACCAAAATTGCGGTTGGAAAAACCTAGTTTTCTAGTAGTGATAGGTCCATGGCTAGTATAACTTCTTATTAAACTTATCCACTATAACACGGCCTATTTAAAAATTAAATAGGTGCTCTCTTAATCCAATTAATTATAAGGTTTTATAAAAGTTACTACTATTTAAATTTTAGTGACTATTTTTATAGTATCGATACTTAAAGAGTTAAAAGTTTTAACTACAACTTTTACTGTCTCATCTTACATCTTTCAAACCCTTAATTTCTACTTAAAGAGTTAAAGTTTTAACTACATTTTTGATTGTTTCCTCTTACATCTTTCAAACCCTTAGTTCCTAACAATGTTATTCATCACTTCTAATAGTCGTTCTCACTTCCTTGCTATTCAATAATTCACATTTGATTGCTAACATGACATCATTTTAAGTGTGTTGGGTAGAAGTCTTTGATTGTGTGTTGGGTAGAAGTCTTTGATCGAAGAAATATATAGGTTGTATTCAGGTTCACACATTCGCTCAATTCACCTGAAATTCTTTAACACATAAATCTACCAACCCAATATGATTGAGTTACAATACTTCTTGCCCTCACTATGCTTTAAATGCTTGATTATCTTAAAAATATAAGCTAAAATTAGCAATTACCTGTCTTAACTCTAATTAATTAAGCCTGTCTGCCATAAATTTAAGATCACATGGACAGACAACTTGAAATTATTGGATACCACTGCCCTTTTTTTGGGCACAAAATCCCATCACTTATATAATATATTTTAAAATAAACAAATTTTTAATTTTAAAGAAGTAAACTAGAATTAAAAAATGAAAAACTGTGGCTAGATTTAAAACTGATTTTAAGTAAAAGAAATCATATTCCTAAATTTAAAATGTGGATAAGTTTGAAATCTTATATTGCATTTTAAATTTAAAAGACTGGACACAAAGATACTTACAATTTAAAAGACTGGACACAAAGATACTTACAATAATGATTATGTGTGACAACGGACTAACGACAAATGTTTAATTATGCATTATATTCAATGACGATCGAAGTTGTTTCTATATAATGATACGAAAAATATCAACATGGAGTATTAAGATCTGTGATTATTTCATAGTATAACAAATGTCACTAAATTGCATCCAAAATTTCAGTTAATCAAGATTATAGCAACACATTTTTGTTATATATTTTATAACAACCAACTTGTAACATCTATTTTTAACATGTATATATAGCAACACGTAATGAAGAAGTTTTGACGTGTTGGAACGCAGGCTTTTGGCATTCGTCGGTAGGAACCATCGTTTGGCATCTGAGTAACGGACTTCTGGTTAAAGGGTAGAGGTGACTATGGAGGTAGAGCAAGTTGAACACATTTGTGTTCCATGAATCTTGCAAAAGACTTATGTTTTCGTTAATTACATGTATCCTAAGATTTTTCTCGGAGTAATATATTTTGTCATAATAGAGCATTGATGGGAAAAACGCGCAACCAGTCACAAATGGTAAACTAAAAACGAAGAAGTTAATTAGGTTGATGTTCGAAAGTCTCCTGAACTACTATTTCTCCTTATATAAAGCTCCAGTTGAGGCCATGGAGGTTTTGGAAGAAGTATGAAAAAGTTTTTATGGGGAGGTTCGAATGACGTTAAAAAGACGCATTGGGTGGCGTGGGATAGAGTGGCCTTGCCTAAGCATATGGGGGTCTTGGAATTTCTAAACTCAAAACCACTAACCAATTGCTTCTGCCAAATGGTTTTGGAGGTTCAAAACTGAAAATTACAGCAACACCCCAAAAATGTGTTTGGTAATTAAACCACGTTAATATAAAAGAACATGTAAAATACCGTTAGTGATAAAAGCTAACCCGGTGAGCATAAGGATTTAATTAAATAAGCCTAATGCAAACTAAAAGATAAATGAATGTTGTTTCTTTATAATAAAGTTTATAAAAGGTCCGAGGCTATCGGTACAAGATCTTAGTCGGGTTGTAACACCCCGACCTTGATATAGTGAATTATTATGTTCATTTAATAAGTGATATGATGCATACAACTATAAATATTTAGCTTAGTTAGTATACTTGTTGATTTAAAAAGATAAAACTTTGTGACTTGAAAAGTTGGGCTAATAAAAGGAAAATAAAACACAACACACACAGCAAGTGTGTGTGCGTGTGTGTGTTTCGATCATCAGGAGGAGCAAACAAGGGCAAACCTTTGTTCATTTAAGATCACCAAATTGAAGGAGAAATTGGGCCTCAAATTCGTGCATGAAAATGAATTCTCAATCACCTAGACTAGGGGATCATAAGTTATGTTTAAAAACCTAGATTGGTGAAGGTCATAACTTGAGACAAGTAGAATACTTGCAATTAGATTGTTGGATTATGATCCAAAGATGAAATTGAGTGTATATGTATGCTTAATTTCGTTAGACATAATGAAATTATGAAATATTTGATGTAAGATTTCTTTTAAGTGATTAACAAGTAGATTATGAAGTGGGTTTGATATTATGATTAAGTTGATTATATACTTATGTTTATAATCACCATGAGTGGTAGTAATAGGAAGATACTTGAACAATTTATGAGTTTGAGTACATGTTCATACTTGCCATGAAATGGGTTTTGTATGATATGATGAAATTGATGTTATATTCCTGATAATAGATGCTTGAAATCATCATGTGTATATAAAGATTAAAGTCTTTGGCTAAGTTTTATGTTTGGGTAAATTTCATACATATGATGCCATGGGTTGTTTCGTGGTGATAAAACAATCCCAAGTTCTTGTATAATGATTGATAGATTAGCATACAATGATTGAAAACTATGTTAATTTGATGTTACAATTACATGAACTTGGTTGAGAAATGTAGTTAAAATGGTGGCCTAAAAATAACGTCTACCAGGTATTCGATAAAATGCCTATGTGAGTTTGTTGAACTTATTTGTGCATTTGCATATGTTAATAGGCAGTTGACTTTTAAAAGTCAAACTGACCTATAATAGGATCAGATGTTAATTTTGATATAAAGTCCGTAAGGTGGGATAGTCGTGATAAATGATGACTAATCTAACCATCTTGCGAATGATAAATGGTAGTTTGACGCTTGACAACCTAGGTGGAAGCTTGGGAAGAAGCAGGTCAAACGGATCAAATACACGGGAAAAGCATAATCGGATGCTAGGTAAGTAAAGCTTACATCTTTTAAATAGAACATCTACTTATGCATTTGATTAAGAACAAGGTGACCTAGTATTTGAAATGAGTCTCCGAAATAAGATGTTCCGACGCGAATCAATATGGGTCGGAACAAGTAAAAATGGTAGGAAACCATATTTGACGGTGAAAAGGGTAAAATGATAATTTGGTCACGTGTTGATGAATAAACAATGAGTTTTGAAAGGTTACCTTATGGTGTAATCCATAATAGGTAAAAAGGGTAAAATGGTAATTTGGTCACATATTGATGAATAAATGATGAGTTTTGAAAAGACACCCTATAGCATAAGCCATAATGGGTCAAACGAATAAAGAAACGATTTTTGAGAAATATAACCACATGGTGTAAACCGTAATGGGCCAAATGGGTGAGATGGTACATAAATACCTTCTCACAATATATAATGTTTGGTCGTCCTAACACAAAAAGGATAAGTCAAGAGGTGGGTAAAATGGTCATTTAGGCCAAACGGGTCAAATGGTGATGTTATCACCATTTGACAATAATGACTAATGATTTCTTGTTGAGTTTCGTGCTCATAGGGAAGAATAGCGTAAGGGATTGCATTGCTATTAATTAGCAACTAATAATGCAAGGTATTAAAAACGGGTCAATACGTTGACACGAGCCAGGTATCTGTAATGGGTCAAACTCTCAATGAGGACTTAGGGCCCGAGGAGAGTTAATTGAGTCATGGGTGAACATTGGATTACCTAAAGTGAGGTATATCTAGTGATTTGAATTTGAGATATTACGTTCTTAGGAACACAATGAATTTAAAATGGAAGACGGGTTAAAAGTGCACACTTGGTCAAAACAAGCCATTAAATGTCCCTCGTAGTTAAAAGGACTAAAATTGACTAAAACGTTCCCAAATGATCAACCGGGCAAACTACCCTTAAGGGGGTAGATTAAAAATGAATTTTATGTTTGGGTAGACTCTTTCGGTGGTATAAACGTGAAAGGTATAAGCGTTTTTGGCTTAATGCCTCCTAATGGGCCATTTTCGTAAATTGTCGAATTGGATGGCAGAACCGGTATATAATGATTTTATTATAATAATCCACCACAAATATAGTTGTGGTGGAAGATAAATGAAAATTTTAGTGGGGGAGTAGGAAGTATGGAAAGAATAAGCGAGAATTAAGCTTAGTGCTCAAATCTTGAAACGGGTCAATTAATTATATGCGCGAATCGGGTAACGAATGCGTAATTCATACAAGTTAAGAATCCGGGTTAAGGATTTTGAGTAAATTACATAGATAAACGTTTTACGTTCAATTAGAAACAAGTTTCAAGCAAAACGGATGAGTAACTAAGAAGTTACGGAGTTTTACGTAAAAAGGACAAAATTGGAAAAGCTGCAGAAATGTTGAGCCGTAACCTACGGTTGCCAGCCGTAGGCTACGACAGGAAGCTGCTAAACTGTTTTGTGATGTTGGCCGTAAGCTACGGCAGCTCAGTCGTGGCTTACGGTTGGCTAGATGGCAAGAATTGTTGTTCGTTGTTTTTGGCAATTGGGTCCATTTATATACGTATAAACTCCATATTACTAACGTAATTGATGATTTATCAAATCTAGGTAATGATTTTGAAGTGACGGATGGCGATCAAGCATAGTGAAGAACCGAACACAGTCAAAGATCAAGTTTCCGCATTTTGTTTAGTCGTTTTCGAAACTAAACAACGATAACATGTTGAAATGTTCTAATACTAATGAAGTTTAATGAGGCTCCAAATTACGAAGGAACATGTATTTGCATCATTATTAATATAATTGCAAATTTCTTTATTAAATCTATGTTTATTAAGTATGAGTCTTACAATTACAAGCTATGGAAAAGGATGATCACAACGATACATGGTCAAGGTAACGCTTGGGTCATTGTTCCTTTTAAATCCGGATTCACAGGAGAGTGGAAAACCATTGAGGTTACGGTTTACAAGTTGGAGCTTGCCGGTACAACCATTTGATACATGATTAAAGGTAAGATGGGTGATGGAGCCGACATAAACATTTGGACAGATAATGGGCTGGATTAGAAACTTCCCAATATGCGTTCCCTAACCTGTTTAGGCTTGAGGCTGATAAGATATGCAGGGTCAAGGACAAGGTCAGATGGAGAGATAACATATAAGACCCATTCTTAAATAATTAAAGTTTCATAAAATTTTGCACGTATATATAGGAAAAGTGTAAATACACTACGGCTTAATATACATCACGTACGACAACGTGCGTGATTATGTGTATAACGTGCGTGATTAATGTTTCATCATGCGTAATTAATGTTTTCCAACATGCGTGATTAGGGTTTTTTAGTTTATAACGTGCATGATTTTCAAATGAGCGTGCGTAATTATCTGTCGTACGTGATGTACGTTAAGGCGTATTGTACGTTAATTTACCTATATATATATATATATATAATATAGATGCACGTCATTACAAAATCTGAGTTTCACAAAACTTATAGTGTATCAAGCATTTATCATGCTAACATAGTTAGTTTCGATAATGAAAAGGACAAAAAGCGGAAGCATGATGTTTAGTTGTGTTCGGTTCTTCTTTAAAGTTGATCTTCATCTTCATCTGTTTATTCCTAGTAATCGCCTAGATATCAAAGATCTTCTCAAACATTTGTTACATAATACTTAAAACATAGCTTGATAACCCAAGAATGCCAAAACAAGAAAATAATTTTTTTGTGAGAAGGTCATCGTAAGCTACTGCAAGTGTACCGTAGCTTACGGCATACATCAAAACAACTGGGCAGTTTAACTCTGTCGTACCCTACGATAGTCAGCTTTAGGTTACGGCTCGGCGCTGCTGTTTCTTCTTTCCCAATTTTGCCCCTTTATAGTAACAAGTCCGTAACTTTTTGGTTTCTTATCCGTTTTACACGAAACTCATTTCTAATTGATTGTAAAACCTTTGCCCACATATTTAACTTGTAAACCCATAACCCGGATTCATAACAATATGTTTTACGCCATCGAGTCACATTTTGCATTGTTTGATTATTTGACTCGTTATCAAATTTCAGCACATGAGCTTATGAAATTCAGCTCTTTTCGCAAATAAATCCTTTTTACAACTTTGCCCCATTACCCGGAGTATTAACCTTGCGTTTCACGCTTCCGTTACCCGGCTTGGTTTACGCTTGTTCTACTTGTTCAACCTTTTAATGGTCAAACTCTATTAGTCCGAATTCTTTTCAAGAATTCACAATAATCCGATTGTGACCCATTACTCGGGTTCACCATTTATAACCTGCGTTCCTGTTACCTGGTTTACGCTTTCGATTCGTTTGGTTATTCGTGCGATCCATCACTTATGAACAAACCAAACATACCATTATTCGTTATTTTGACCCGTTTGGTTGTTCGTGTGAAATCCATCACTTATGAACTAACCAAACATATCATTATTCGCTATTTTGACCCGTTTGGTTGTCCGTGTGGAATCCATCACTTATGAACTAACCATATTTTGACCCGTTGTAACACCCCGAAAATATAAAACTTTATATTAGAATTATAAAGTATAAATAAACAAGAATTTACTAACTAGGAATTTTTAACCTAGTTAATTACAAGTCTAGAAGTAACTTATAATAGGGTTAAAAACAACCAAACTTTAAGTTAAACAAAAGAGGAGGGGCTTATGTTGTAAAACCTGAAACTTAAGTTGATTAATAAAAAAAATATATAACCAAACACACAAGAAGTGTGTCTGGTCGTACATGGAACGCAGGGGGCGACCAGAACTCCTCACCAAACCCTAGCTCCACAAAATTGATCAATTGAAGGCTAATTTCAGTCCCAAATCCGAACATAGATTAGTGATCCTCATTACAAGGGGGTTATAAGGTATGTAAAATTTGGTGTTAATTCTCTGTTTGAAATTCTCATGAAATTGGGAAATCCGAAATTTGATATTTGCATGTTTGCTATTTGGATAGGATAGAGATGATATAGTGTCTAGGAGTAAAACCTAGACAACAATATGTGAAATCATGCCTAAATTCTGAAAATTTCATGAACACATTGAAGGTGATTCATGGGTTTTGTGAGAATTTAGTAAACACTAGGATGATAGTGGTTGTTCTAGTAATATTTGACATATGTGAAGTAATTTCAGAATTTTAGAGGTTAAAATTCATGAAAGGTAGTTGATTGATGAAAATTTAGGGTTATATGACAAGTTATGAACTTGATAATATATAGTGTAAATTTCTGCCCTTAAGGTGTTCGCATAAATGCCTCAAAGAAGGCTTAAATCTGAAAATTTGAGTTAAATCGCATGATTGGGATGTTTAGGCAAAATATGCGAACTATGAATAGAAAAGAGTTTTAAACATGTCATGGTTGAACTCTATAGGAAAGGATACCGGAGCTCCAAGCGGACAAGCCGGTGGCGACTTGCGGTTGAAGGGCGTGCACTAAAGGTATGTAACTTGATTCGTTACATTGGGTAAACTATGATAATTGCATAAGTATAATGAATTGTGGAATAATGGTTGTCTTAGTTTAAAGCGATAATGTTCGCTATGTTGATTAATAAGACCAGGATTGGTTACAACTTGTTGGTAGTCATCATAATGGAGGATTCCGTAGATGAGCCAAATGGGTCGAATAATCGATTAATGCGTGACGAATGTTTCGTGATATAGTAAAGTTGGTCTTTTGTTATTGTTGATAAATGACATATTAGAATACAAGAATTTAACATGTTGGTTTGTAAGAATGAGAAATCCGAGAGTTTGGTTTGGGCTTTATAATCAAATCAGGCTAAACATAAACTTACAGGGACTACCGTAAGTTACGGTATCCACCGTAACTTACGGTAGAAATCAAAAGCCTTACGGTGGATCTCTACTGATTTACGGTAGACCAGAATTATCAAGTGTCTACCGTAACTTACGGTAGATACCGTAAGTTACGGTAGAGCCTGGAAAGTTTTGTAAATTTTTGCATATTATAGCTAATCAAATCCGTTTAGATCGTAGTTTCGATTATGTAATATTTCTAAGAACTCCAATATTAATGTTTAATGTAAACATTTCAGTTTCTAGGTATTGAAAGATTACGGATGGCGGTCAAGCAAGTTTTTGAAGAACCGAACACGAACTTTTGAAGCTTCCGCTTAAATTAACTCTGTTTAGACAATGTTATGATGTAAACAATTTGCTAAACAACTTATGAATGTTTGAATTAGTCGGTACTTGACTAATGTTTGTTACCTTAGAACTTTACTTTTGGAACTAATGTTTTAAATTGGACATCTTTTATATAAAATCCTATGAATTATTATTAAATTCAAGTAGTAATTAAGACGGGTGTTACACCCGTTTGGTTGTTTGTGTGAAATCCATCACTTATGAATTAACCAAACATGTCGTTATTCGTATTTATCCATTCGGTTCATTCGTGTGAAAACCATCACTTATGAATGAACCAAATTTCACAAGTAATACTTCATTGTTCAATATATATATCAATACAAAACTATTAATGAAATCCTACAAGGCATAAAGCCACGTACCTTATAGTATTTCCTTCAACCGTGCGTTTGCTCCGGCTTAGCTACCCTATGCTTCACCCAAATTGCTTATAGATTTCAACCCAATTTATCGATTAGAACTCATAGCACATTCTATGACATGTAAACTTGTCAATTATCATTCACAAGTTTCTTATTGTAATTCTTCTACCCTTTTTGACAAATAAATATAAATATTCTTTTAGGCATATTGTCAAACACCTTGTGGGCATGAACTTATATACTACTTAAATGGGTTCTACTAATCAACATTAAGCCATGTATTTACATCTTATGAATTCAACATGATCAAAATGCTCAATTAGTACCTAGGATTCAATGGAGTTTCTATCAAACATGTAAGTTTACTACCATAATACATGTATTTCATAATTTCATCAAAACTCACCTACATAATCATGATTAATTGCCCAAACACTTAAATTATAGTATTAGCTTCACAATTTTCTTCAAGGGTTTGTTTTCTAAACATGAATACACTTCAAGTTTCATTCTAACATCCACAATTCATACTTGAATTGCAATTGCTAGTGTTTATCAAAAACCTTTACTTCAGTATTATCAAATTTTCATCATACCTTATGATTCTCTAGCTTAGATGATCAGTTTTTTCGGTTCATGCACTAACTTTAGACCCGATTTCCCTTTTGATTTGAAGAAATTGATGATTTTAGGTTGTGAGGAGCTTTCCCCTTTTCTTTCTCTGGTTCTGGTCGACCAAAAAACACACACACTCACGAGTCTGTGTTTTTGGTGTTGTTTACATCTTTAACATATTAGTTTCAAAATTGACAACTATGGTCCCCCAAGGTTAGTTCTTGCCCATATTACATTACAACTTGGTGTTTTTAAATAATCTAGTTCTTGTTACTAACTAGGTTATTTTTCTTTAGCTATTATGTAATAATACATGCATATGTGTATATATATATATATATATATATATATACATATTTATAAAATTTGATATTTTTGGGGTGTTACATAATATAATATAGTGGAATTGGAGTTGGATTAGGAATCCATCTTCGAACATTGAGATGATGGAATGGGAAAGATGATTTGGTCTTATTTCCACGGCTGGGTGGCACAATAGAAAGAACAAGTGCATCTGGGAGGAAGACGGAGAGGGGATGTTCTCTATCATGTCTGTTAAAAAGCTAATGCTTTTCAATATGGACATGAGCATTATGTTTGGGATGGAATGGTGCAACTGGGTGCCGACGAAATGTAATAATTTTTCTTTGGAGAGCCAAGATGGATAGATTTTCTACCTGTGAGGCGCTGAGGAAGATGAATATTTGGGCTGAGTCAGATAAATGTATATTGTGTGACTCGACTCTGTGTGTGGAGTCTGTTGATCATATATTTATACAGTGTGTCTCTAGGTGATTTGGCAAAGGGGAGCTCTTGGTGTAAAACTTCCCCAATATTCGCCTTCATTGTTCGTGATTTGATGAATATGCACAGCATTATGGGTTTGGACGGTGGTCAAAAATACACCTTCCATGGGATTGTGGCTGTCACTTGTTGGAGGATATGGAACGTGAGAAACAACAAGCTATTTTTAGGGATAGAAGCGAAGATTCAAGACATTATAGAAAATGTTAAATCTATCGGTTTCCTTTGGTTTAAATGTAGAACTAAGTTCAAGTCGATAGATTAGCGTATGTAACTTTGTTATTATGTAGTTTGTTTTCTATGACCCATCGTTTTAGTTTGGGTTGGAGTTGGAGTTGTCGTTTGGCAATGAAGTTAACCTTAAAAAAAATAGAGATATATAATTACCTAAGCTTACTTTAAAGATAACTTTTATGATTTTTTATATTAAGGTCTCTAAAATTAGTAGGTGCAAATGTGTAAATTAAAAATGTAAATTTATAAGTTTATACTATCTACCCATTTTATGATGTATTAATATATATAACCTCACGTTTTAATGGGTGAGGATCAAATAGGAAGTTTATTTTGGCTAGAAAGGATAGGAGGCAATAGGATTAGGAAATGTGGCAAAATTTAAAATAAAGAGGAATGGTATTTTAGTCAATCTTATCCTTTTCTTCTTCCTTCTTCTTCCTAGTAACATCAAACCCACCATTTTTAAAACCCACAATCTTCAACCATTTCTTCATTTTCTATCTCAATAATCACTACATTATAGTGCGATTTTCGTCACCAATCAATGATTCAAACACCCGATCAACGTATTCTTCAGCTTTTTTTGAAGAAACCCCAGTTTAATTTCATTCAAAATCTCGTTTTTTCCCGTGATTTTGAATATAATCACTCAAAACATTCGATTCGATCGTTGATAAGTGTTTCTATCATTCAAATTTCGTCAATCGTTGAAGAAATCGGCTTCGATCCATGTAAGAAATTCTTTAATTTCATTTTTACGATCTGGGTTTTTGATTTAGTCCTTGCGTTTTACGATCTAAGCGGGGGTCCGGGGGCAGCGCCCCTGGTAGCAGGGTCCAAGGGGCAGAGCCCCTGGCTGGGGTCGAGCTTTAATAAAAATGCATCAGAAAATTTAATTTTCTGTAAATCGCCTCTGGAAAACTGCATTCGTAGACAGCCTTTTGATCTCCTACTTCCTTGTTCAGACAATTCACAGACAAAACTATTGTCCTGGTTCAATGCGTTTTAGAGAAAGAACACTTTCTTTGGTGTATTTAGGCCATTGCGTTTTAGAACTAAGACATTTTTATGTGTTTTCTGGCCATTGCATTTTAGAAAAACACATTTTTGATTTGCTACTCTCTGGTTCAGACACTTCACAGACAGTTCACAGACAGTTTTATGTGTTCATTGCGTTTTAGAAATAAGAGAGTTTTATGTGTTTTCTGGCCATTGCGTTTTAGAAAAAACACATTTTTTAGTGTTTTTAGTCATTGCGTTTTAGGTAAAACACATTTTTGAAGTGTTTTTAGTCATTGCGTTTTAGGTAAAACACATTTTTAGGTGTTTTCAGTCCATTGCGTTTTAAATAGAACACTTTCTTTTGTTTTTTAGGCCATTGCCTTTTAGAAATGAGACATTTTGAAGTGTTTTCTGGCCATTGCATTTTATAAATAAGACATTTCTTTGTGTTTTTGGTGCATTGCGTTTTAGGTAAAACACATTTTTATGTGTTTTCAGTCCATTGCGTTTTAGAAAACAGTCATTTTAAGTGTTTTCTAGCCATTGCGTTTTAGAAATAAGACATTTGTTTGTGTTTTTGGTGCATTGTGTTTTAGGTAAAACACATTTTTATGTGTTTTCAGTCCATTGTGTTTTTAGGCTATTACGTTTTAGAAATAAGACATTTTCTTTGTGTTTTCTGGCCATTGCGTTTTACAAATAAGACATTTATTTGTGTTTTTTGTGCATTGCGTTTTACAAAAATGTCATTTTAGGTTTTTTTTCCATTGCGTTTTACGCAATTGGGTTTTTTCTATTGCGTTTTACGCAACTGGGTTTTCGAATTTTTTTTTTGAAAATATAGCAATAGTATACTCGTTTTAAAGATAAAAAACGATCGATTTTTTGGTGCAATTTTTATAAAAAAATAATGTCGTATGAAAGAGTTATTAACGTTTAAAAAATGGGGGGGGGGGATTGGAAGAGAGAGAAACTATTGTCTTGAATTGACTAGAATGGCCCTAAACAAACCCACGCGCCTCTTTTTTTCCTTCATTTTCACTCATTTAATCTTAGCCCTTGATTAAATAAATGGATGATCAAGATTACTTCCTAGGCTTCCTACCCAAATAAACTTCCTATTATATTCTAACCCCGTTTTAATAACCTAAATAAAAATAACCTCTGTTTTTTTAAAGAGGCTGCAGTAATGTATATATATGATACTAGTAGGGTGCCCGCGCGATGCGGCGGGGGCGACACTTTGGATTGCGGCACTCGTTTCTGGTGGTTTTCTTATTCGTATAATATTTATGATAACATTATTGTGGTGGATATATGTCATTAGTGTTACACATATGTAAAGTTTTGTTTTTTTTTTTTTTGAGTTAATTGCCATTTTAGTCCCTGTGGTTTGGACCATTTTGCCAGTTTAGTCCAAAGGTTTCATTTTTAACATCTGGATCCAAAAAGGTTTCATCGTTGCCATTTTGGTCCAACTGACTTAACTCCATCCATATGTGTTAAGTCTGCCAAGGGCATTTTAGTAATTTCATTTTTCTTTTAATTAACCCTTTTTTCTTTATTGTTTATTCCTGTATAAAAACATGTCTTCCCTTAATTGCTTATTCCTGTATAAAAACATGTCTTCACCATGTAGCTACTCTGCTTTTAAGGTTCCTGCACTTCAAATGTCTGTTCCACATTTTACCTACCAATCTTAAAGGAAAACTCATGCCAAAAAGGATGAAACATACCACAAATCACTATGCATCTAAGTCTTGTATCACACCTGATTTTACCAATATACACAAACCAAACTCACACTTTATTTATTCCCTTGTTTGTGGTATGTGCATCTCAACAAGGTTTAAAAGTATGGAATCGTGCCTCGAGACGTTTTCCCTTCACCTCCCTAGACGTACACCTCGAGGCGAACCAAAGCGTAAGCCCGGACTTATCCGAAACACCTTACAGTCATCTTCATCATCATCATCAGTCATCTTCATTATCAGCAGCATACCTGCTCTTATCCGAAACACCTTACACCACCATCTTCATCGGACACCATCCGTTCATCATCATACTCATCATCATCTCGCTGCGCCGGTCATCACCACCAGAAACACTGTTCTTCCAAATCACCGTTCTTCGCCGAAAACCACGTAAATGCAACCTGTAAGTTTTCGTATGCACCTTTCTGTTCGGTTTCTATCGGGGATCAAAAGCCCCATCACAATTTCTTTGTGTGATACCCTTACCGTGCGAAATTTTGAGTTAAAAAGTTAGGGTTTTGTTTATTCCAATCGATTAAGTCAAACCGCCTTCTATCCCATATCATCAATCACTTAAATTCATCACTCGGTCCAATCGATTAAATCAAAGATGTGTGTAGATATGGAATGTGAAGGTGCAGATCGGAGGGGTGTGTGTGCTTTTGATGGCTGAAGGTGCAGGTCGCTTATCACCCCAAAATGGGTGATGGAGCTCGGTGGTGGTGGCTGGTATGGGGTGTGGCGGCAGGGGTGGTGCTCGCTAATGGTGGTTGTTATTGCAGAGAAGAAGGCGGCAGTGTGGTGCTCGCTGATGATGAAGATGAATGATGATGAAGATTAGCAGAGGGGAAGACATGTTTTTTATATAGGAATAAGCAATTAAGAAAAAAGGGTTAATAAAAAAAAAGTGAAATGACAAAAATACCCTTGGCAGACTTAACAGATATGGATGGAGTTAAGTCAGTTGGACCAAAATGGCAACGATGAAACCTTTTTGGATCCAGATGTTAAAAATGAAACCTTTGGACTAAACTGGCAAAATGGCCCAAACCACAGGGACTAAAATGGCAATTAACTCTTTTTTTTTTATAAAAAGTAATATAATCAAAAGACAAAAAATATTGTTTTTTATAAATATTAATAATCAAAAGACAAAAAAATAAAAGATAAGTTGTTATAATTGTAAAGTATGTTTATTTTATTGGTTAAATTATAAATTATTATTTTATTCTTTAAAGTTCATAACTTTTTTAAATATCCACATAGTACTCATCCAATAAACTTTAAGTTTAAAATTTTCGTTTTTATAAACATAAAAAATAGTATTTGACTCGTAAGTACGTTTAGAGCTTTAACTTAAATTGTTAAATTTCGGTTTTTTACAGATATAAATAATTTATATTTTTATAAAATTACAAGAACTGTTTTTATAAAAAAAAAATAGGATGTTAAGAGTTATCATAATAAGTTCAGATTTTTAGTTTCTAACTAATCTTATCTATATGAGTCTACTTTTAAATTATAGTTCCTAAAAATATGCAACACAATCTATTATGTATCTAGTAAAGTTGGTAAAGAATTCTTTTGAACTGACTAATATTATCTAGAACAATATAGTTGAACTTATAATTCCTAAAAAATTGCAACACAATTTAGTATTTATCTAGTAAAGATTATAAAATTTTGGAGTATTTTATTTATATTACTTGTTACAAAAAATTGCAACACAATTTAGTATTTATCTAGTAAAGAATTCAGAGCTGGATCCATTTTTTTAACTTTGTTTAGCAATAGATATAAGAGTGTCTTGCTATGTATTTATAGTAGTAACTATAGAAATGCATTAGGGTTTAATTTTAGATTTGACACCCCTTTATTTAGGAAGTTTGTTGTAGTTAGTTTTATATTTTTATAAGATATATCTAAGTACAGATATTAGGCAATTTTAATAAAATAAAATGTGACACATAATAAAATGGAGCCCATCTTTGTAGATTAGACGCATTAGATCACAAGTATTAATTACTTGTACATTAAAGC
The DNA here is from genome assembly GCA_030545235.1 of Helianthus tuberosus. NCBI lineage: Eukaryota > Viridiplantae > Streptophyta > Magnoliopsida > Asterales > Asteraceae > Helianthus > Helianthus tuberosus. The sequence continues at coordinate 14,967,507 of CM060359.1, read as the reverse complement.
ATTATCGACTTGTACCTTTTAATCCGTACGTCGATATTGAACACGACAACTATCGAAACGTTGACAAAAATGTGTAGGTCGTCATGTTATCTTTGGATTTTTTTTTAAACAGTATAGTTTATAAGATATGTCAAGAATACGTAAAAAAATTATAAGTTTGTTATGGATGGGTGAATTATAACTAATTATCTATAATTTTGTTAAAACCTTAGAGATTTAGGAGTAATAAGTTTAGGGGCTAAAAAATAAATAGTTTTTAAAAGACTAAACTACCCTCATTTTAAGGGTCTTTCTATAAATCAAGTGGGGAAAAGTTCTTATTTTTTGGGTGTCTATGCATTATAATATAGTATATAGTATAGATATACCATAGCCGTATAGGACATGTTAAAAGGCCTAGGATACCCCAATCTTTTAAGGACAGATTTTTAAATACACACGTGCACATGTAGTTGAATTTTTGGGGATTTGTTTGGTGTTTTTTCATGGATTCCAACTTTTGTTTCCCCGAAACATTGTTTTGTGTGCACACCTTGGATTTTGAATCAAAGTAGTAAGACTGGAAGGTATGGTGTGGGGAGGGGAGGATAGGCCGCCACGTCACCGCCACGTAAACGGGTGTGAGGATGGGTCTAAAGGGGATAGACCTAGGGGTGGGGGATGAACCCCTTTATATATATGTATGTGTGTAAGTATAGGTGTGTGTGAGTTGGTGAGGCCCGGCTTGGGCGGCGAGCAGCGGACGGCGGCAACGGGGCTGGGGCGGCGACGGAGCAAGGGGGTGGAACTTTTGGGGCGGTGACGGGAGGACGGGCATGAGGATGGCCCCCATACCCTCCAGTCTAAGCTTCTCACGCTTTAAGTTGTGAGACCCAGTCTTAATCTACACTTACTATTAAAGATCGTGATATGTTTAAAATAATCTCAATACGTGTTTCACAACGATTAAAAACCATAAAAATCTGATGTTGAGTTACATTCGGTATAGCTCGTCACGGTACCGTTACAACATCGACACTCGTGTAGCTTACGGTAACAAAAGTTACTCTAAATCTATTTTCCACTAAAATAAAGTTGTGTTTTACATTAACTGAAATCCTAAAAACGAATACGACACCAATTCCGATAATACCTATACCGGTACCATGTTTGGTTAAATATTAAAAAAAATACATTGGTTTCATTGCACAAAAGCAGTCTAATGTAACCAAAAAATAAAGTCATGTTTTACATCGAGCGAAAACATAAAAACAAACACTGATACATGTTTTGATAATATCAATACCGGTATGATGTTTGGTCGGTATGGGTTCCAAGTCATTTCTAATACATGCTTAAACTGAGATAGGACAGTTTAAAGAAACCATTAGATCTACACTGAACCATGAACTGAGTTGATGGTCCATATTATGATTGTGTTTAACAACCGTAATCGATTCTTGAATTATGAGCTATATATAATCAGTAATATATTCATAAAATTTATATAGTAGAGGCCAAAAAAAGTCGATAAAAGTAACTATATTAGAAAATGTAAACATACAACTTCAGTAAATATAAAAACACAAAAAAAAATATAACAAATGTTTTCTATGTGATTTAATCGTTTTCTATGTGATTTCATCTTTTACAAAACGATTAACTACACCTAACACCTCCAAATGATTCTTTTTTGATGCTACAAATTACACAATCATTAAGACCATGCGTAATCGTTCAAAATAGGGCGTTTAACCCCCACAGCGCCCAAAACACGCCCGGAAACCGCCCCCGGGGCGTCTTTTTCTTATTTTTTTGTGTTTGGCGTTGTCAACGCTGCCCGGCGATTTGTTCGAGATTTGACCGTTTGACAACGGTAACAACATTTGTTTCGGTTTTTTTTATTAATTCCGGGTTTTATTTTTATCTTTTTTAGAATGTACTTTTTTTATTTAATGAAATTTAATTAGTTTTAATTAAAAATTTTAATAATTGTGTAATGATTGATGGGGCATTATTGGACGTTATCACCATTACGCCCCTTTGTGAATAACGCTCCTTTGGTGACTAGGATTACACGTGGCGTAAAACGCCCTAGGATGGGGCATTATTCACCCCAACGACTACGCATGGTCTAATGGTAGCATTTAGGAGAAGTCAATTCGTTCTCTTTTCAACATAATCTTGCTTACGAAAAGGGGAGGGAATAGGCTGATTTTAATTTAGTGTACTCTGAACACTACCAACATCATATGTGTAGCAAATCTATTTAGTTTAGTCTAACTATCAAAACCTAGTTTTAAAAATACATCACTTCACCTTTATCCCCAACATAATATGCAAATAAGTAGCCAATGAGCTGGTGGTGAAGTGGTAGAGAGAGACTTGGGTTTCTAATTAAGAGACCCATGTTCGATTCCTGCTCCCCCCCCCCCCCCTCCCATTAGTTTCGGCTGCACCGGATGATGATGGAAGACTATGCGAGTAGGTGGCGATTGCTGGTTCGATCCTTGAACTGAACGAAGTTTACCTCACCGCACTGTCGTGCCTTCGGGAGACTGTTCACAGGTTTCAGCCCTCGGTGAGGGTTTTCACCAGTTCAGGGACGAGTATATCCCGATGTGCTGAATTTCTACAGTAACCCATTTAAAGGATTCCTTGACATTTCAAAAATAATATATGCAAATAAGTAACAACACAAGCAAAATGTTTTATCCACTTTTACACTCTACTCGAACCAAGTACTATACTTATCAAACCAAGTAGGGCTTAAATGTCGTTCTTTTGTACCTATCTTTTCTTTTTTTTCTGGGAAGTCATGACCATGTGGTTAGCAATGTCTATTAACCCAATATTTTCTCCGTAGCTCATCTCTTTGATCATAACGATAATCCAAAATTCATTTCAGGCTGTTGGGAACCAAAGGAAGATTATCTTAAATAACTAAATTAGGCTTGGAAGATGATGTGTTTTGTCGTCACATGAGGTGCACATGATCAGACTTAACTGAAATTTTTAACCATGTTAGAGCCAAAGGACGTAGGGTGTAATGAGTTTTACAAATAAATGAATGTAACTGTAATTATTGAAGTTAAAGGTAATCCATTGCAATCCGATACAAACATAAAGGACGGAAAGGGCAATTTACCATATATCATATATAATCTCAAAACCCTTCTACAAAAACATGTGTCTATCAACCAAAGAAACAAATCTCAAGTTTGAATGCAAATAAATACTGAAAAGGATTCAACCATTCTATCATAAGGCAAATGACAATATTACACATTCAAATGGATCAAGCAATAGGTAATATGTATAAGACACGATTAAACATGTTTACTTTTATTAAAATTAAACATACGACTGTGTTATAGAAATTGGATATATAAGGCAAATGACAATATTACACATTCAAATGGATCAAGCAATAGGTAATATGTATAAGACACGATTAAACATGTTTACTTTTATTAAAATTAAACATACGACTGTGTTATAGAAATTGGATATAAAGTAGTTAAGCAAGACGTATTCATATTTAGAACTCGTGTTGTTCGTGTCGTCAGAAACCTATTAAACCCGCTAAGACACGATTTGCCAGCCGTAGTTCAAACATCTTAAATACAACCCTGAAATCTGATATCAAACTTACAAATTAATCCAAATTCAAAAAACATGAGATATCACACCAAATACATGCACTTTAACAACCCAACCCCAAGAACCAAGATATTGAACTTGAACATCACTAATTTCTCATTCACTGAATTTAGTTGGGCCATTTGAATTGGGTCTATTTTTATATTAAAAACAAATTAGTATACTATAAAAAGGCTATGTCGGTGGTGTGGTACTTTTTTTAATTTTTTTTTTTTTTGTCTTTTCCAACATTTGAATTTTCTATTTTTTCTTAATTTACGTTTTCGGCCCTTATGCTTTGTGTGTTGTTTCTTAAATACCAACTTCTTTTGCAATTTACAGTTTTCATCAACTTTTTAACTTTACGTTTTTACCCCTTGCATTGATTTTTTTTGGTTCAATGTTGTTTTACGTATTTTTTCTCATCTCTTGTAATGTACGTTTTCGGCCCTTATGCTTTGTTTGTTGTTTCTTAAATACCAAGTTCTTTTGTAATTTACAGTTTTCGTCAACGTTTAAAGTTTACGCTTTTACCCCTTGCACAATTTTTTCTTTCTTTTTTGTGGTTTTGTTTTTTTACTTATACCCTTTAATTTTCAGCATTGACTCTTACAACCTCCTAACTTTCTAAATACTTTTAATAAAGTTTTACGTCTTTTTTTTTTTTTTTTTTTTGTGGCTATAAACTTAAGTTGATTAGCATTCACACTGACAACCTTTTTACTTTGTAAATACTCTTCTAATCGAGTTTCCCACTTGATGTAAGATATGTGTCGACATACTTTTGTATCGGATCAAAAATCGGGTTGCCCCGTCGCGAAGCGCGGGTGTAACACCCTAGTTGAATTTAAGAAGTTGAGTGGGCTTGAAGTAAGTCTGTCCCTGGCTATAAATAGAGATTTTTAATTAAGGTTACGTCTTTAGTTGTATACATATGATTTGGTAAAAAAAAAAAATAGTTAAATGTCAATTTCGTCCCTGTAGTTTATCAAATTATGACAGTTCAGACCAAATTTCAAATTTGTACCATTTCCTTCCCTGATATTCTTGAAACATGTCAGTTTGGTCCAAAAATACATGTGTTAATTGTCAATTCTGTCCCTATGGTCAGGGGCGGACCTACATATGCCCGTGGGTGGGCGGCCGCACCCCTTGAAAAAAAAAAATTTAGTGTTATTTTTCGCGAAAAATCCCGACCGCACCCCTTGAAAATTTTCGACCGCACCCCTTGGAAAATTCTGACCGCACCCCTTAGAAAAAAATGTTAGAATTTATATAAAAAAATTTTGTAAACAAGTTAGCCCACAATAAAACTTGTATTCCTATAACCCAACATCAAGCCCAATTGAATAAGTTTATGGTAAAACCCAACCCAAATAACTAAATCAATTAACAAAACATAACCCAATTACCCAAATAAAGCCAATCGCCCTTTCATCTCTCCCGCCCTCCCCTTGCTGCAACGACCAAGAAACAGAAGATCAACCATTCAACCTGCAACAGGCTTCGATCGATCAGCCATTCTTCAACCTGCAGACTAACCGACCAGAGGTACGAATCCTTGATTTTATTCTTCAAGAGTTTTGAATTTTGATAAGGTTTTTGACTTTTTGATAGGGTTGTCTTGTTGATAAGGTTGCTGTATTGTACAATTAAGGCAGTCGGCAATTTTGCCATTTATTGGGTTCAACAACTTGTTTACTTTAAATATTAAAAAAGTTAGTGGATTGTAAGATTGTTGATTAAATATTAAGGAATTGAAATTACTAGTGGATTGTTAGAATTTATATAAAAGATTGTTGATTTCATTAAATACTAAGGAATTGAAATTAAGGAATATTGTTTATTTTGTATGTGATAGGGACAATGAGTAAAGATGTTATGGTGCGATTTCTCAACAAGAGGAAAGCGGATGAAATCGGATCATCTTCCGATTTTGTTGATGTGAATGATCTTCCCTCGGATCCTCATGATCGCAAGGCGATAGCATCATACAACGTGAATCAACGAGAAGATATTAGAAGGGCATACCTACTAAGAGGACCATGTCAACCAACGGGTATTCAATATCCAACATCAACATTTCAAGGTAAAGAGTCGAGAAAATTCAAACAAGAATGGTATGACCGAAAGGAATACAAGGGATGGTTAGAGTATAGTATAAAATCGGATCGTGTGTTTTGCTTATGTTGTTACTTGTTTAGGTCCGAATTTGGTGATCATAGAGACACATTTGTTTTGAACGGGTATAACAATTGGAAAAAAGTACATGAGGTACTTACAAAACATGTTGGGTTAGTTAATAGCGCCCACAACAAATGTTTCCAAAAGTGTGCCGATTTACTTAACGAAAAGCAAGCGGTAAACACACAATGGGACAAAAGGACCCCTAAGGAGAAACGTGATTACAAACTTAGATTAAGTGCTTCTACTTTGCTTGGAAAAAGGTTGTTGAATGGCGGTTTGGCGTTTCGTGGTCATGATGAGTCAAAAGATTCATTAAATAAAGGAAATTTCTTAGAGCTTTTAGAGCTAATGGGTGAAATGAATGAAGAGCTTGGTAAGGTTATCTTAGAGAATGCACCAGCGAATAACCAAATGACTAGTCCTAAAATTCAAGCGGACATTAAACATTGTTATGCTCAAGAGGTACTTAAACAAATTTTTGAAGATCTTGGTGATGGTGTTTTTTCTTTATTAGTTGATGAATCATGTGATGTTTCAAAAAAAGAACAAATGGCGGTTGTTATTCGTTATGTTGATAAAGTTGGGATTGTTAAGGAGCGTTTTATTGGGCTTGTTCATGTCAAAGAGACAAGCGCATTAACACTTAAATCGGCTATTGATGAGCATATTCTAAACATCACACACACATTGTCCCAATGTCTACAAAGAAAAGAACAAGATTTGATGAATGCGGTTAAATTGGTTTCTTCCACAAAAAACCAACTTGAAAAGTTTAGGTTGGAAGGATTTAATGAGTTCTTGGAGAAGGTTAACTCTTTTTGTGACATGTATGAACTTGAGGTGAAAAATTTAGATGATGAATATATTAACCCAAGATGGCCAAGAAGAAAAACGAACATCTCAAATCGGCACTATTACGAGTATGATACTTGTATATGTTATATAGAGAAAGACTTGCTTAAGAAAGTACCTCTAGATGATGTTTTGGATAGATTTCAAAAAATGAAAACCCGTAGGGCGACTTTTTAAATATGTTTGTAACAATGTTTGACGTGTTTTTGATGATTATATAAATTTAAGTTTGATGTTCTTTTTTTACATGACCCGACCCGATCCGAACCGGTTTTTTTATGTATATATCTAGACGCCTAAGATTTTAAAAAAAAATTCCGCACCCCCATGAAAAAAATCCTGGGTCCGCCACTGCCTATGGTTTGTCCAATTATTCAATTCTTGAACGGAATTAGCATGTTCCAAGAATGTCAGGGACGGTAATGGTACAAATTTGAAATTTGGCCTAGACTGCCATAATTAAACAAACTACAGGGACGAAAATTGTATTCTACTCTAAAAAGAAAAATTTAGTTTGGAAATCAAAAAATGTCATAAAGGAAGACAACATAAATACATATCAAATCATCTTATTATGAAATTGTTATGAATGCGTTATGTTATTTTAAGATAAGTGTCACATTTCTAACCCTCATCTTATAAGTATATTTGTATTAATGTTAAGATCTTATATATAGTTTCCGTATTTAATTAATAAAGTTTTTTCGCATTCTTCCATTCTCTCTATAATCATATAGTATTTAGATTTTGCTAGACAACACGTTACCCACACGAAGATCCGACGATTATATTCATAGTGATCAAAGTTCTTATAGATGATTATCCTTGCATCAAAGTTTGTTCAATCAAATATCTTACAAGTTTTTATTTTAAAATCATGATACTTACATGATCATATGTTCATAACTAAAAAAAATCGATTATGAGTATACATTTATGTTAACATTTATAGCCAATTAAATGCTACAAAAATTTGTAACTAATTATCGGCAACTTGCTTAACTTTAGAATTAAAAATAATAGTAATTGAGACATTTTTTTTTTTGAATGGATAAACTTGCATACCATTGGGATTGAACCCATGACCTCCTACTATTCTACACCTTATCTAACTCACCAACACCATTGAGCTATTCCCAATGGATAATTGAGACATATAACATACTATAGTTGTTCTTCATCAAGTTTCTTTTTCATTCAACCTAAAGCTTCATTAGTTACACACACCTTCCTACATAGACATATTGAGGGGTAACGACCTAAATTGTCTGAATATGTAACAATATACAGACCGGGTTCGGAAAGACAAGAGGTTCGGATGTGCTGAAGGACCAATCTACTCCGTGGGGACCATAAGTAACAACTTAACCCATTACAAATGTGGTATAGGGAAGGGACCACATGCCACGCTACCATATTTTTTTAACGTTAAATTTGGAGCAATGACGGGCCACTTGAGTATTATCGTGCCATCAGCAGAACCACCTGATCATATCCATTTCCACAAGGCAATAATGCTTGTACACAAATTCAGGAGAAAACCCAATAAATCTGAGAAAAACCCTTTTGTGGGAATCGAACCCAGAACCTAATGGTCCATAACCCTTATCACATCCCCAAGATGTCACTAGGCTATAATGTTATGGGCATTCACGTTACCACATCCGACTTGTTATATCTTATAATATATATATATATATATATATATATATATATATATATATATATATATATAGAAACGGGACCAGGAGAGAACGGTGAAAAGTGTGAGAATGGTGAGAACGGATCATGGCCCAACACGTGGCAGGGAGCGCTAATTGTTATGCCGGGGTACGATTGTCATTGTCCACTTCCCGCTAAACAATGACGTTATGATTCCTTTGCCCAAAAATAATTAAATATAAATGACGTTTTCATCTTTATGCTAGTTTTTCATGGCGTTTTTTAAAAAAAAATATATATTTTTACGAATGACGTTTATGTTTTAATGGCGTTTTCATCTTTATGCTTGTTTTTCATGGCGTTTTTTTAAAAAGTATTTTTTACGAATGGCGTTTATGTTTTAATGGCGTTTTATTAATTTCCTATAGATTTGGCGTTTTTGTGTTTTCTATTTGTCTTAATTTAGTTTTTTTAACCCTTTTTTTAATGTATTTTATGTTTTAAATGGTTACTATTTGTTAATTATTCTAATCATGGCGTTTTCTTTGATTTGCACAAATTCTATAGAAGATCACACAACCAAACATGTAGATGTAATAATGTAAAGAGTAAAACACAATAGTCAACATTAAAATCCATGGCGTTTAGCTAATCTACATATTCTTCCATTCTTTGTGCTATTCTCTCGTCTGCTTTGTCAAACATTTCACGTATTTTTTCTCCCCCTAAAGCCATGAAATTATTTAGACAACTTGTCAGTAGTTTTCTGTTTTCATTTTCGCTATGAAGCAGGATTTTTTCCAATGTATTTTACCCTTAGTTCATTTAGCTGTCTTTGTTGGAGTTGATTTGGGGCATCTTCTGTTGCCAAACCACTTCTCCAACGAGCTATATCCCCCATGTATGTTTTCATATGCCTCATTGCGAAAATCTCACAGTCGATGACGTTAGACTTTGTCCTCCAATCCATCTTTTGTCTGACAACCTTCGCCTTGCTCATGATCTTATGCTTTGGGTGATTTTTAATACGCAAGTAGTTTGCAAAAGCTCCGTGCTGCAGTTTGACATTTTTTTGCATATATTAGTTTGACGTTTTGTCAACATAGTTCCTATATTCAAAGTTTTTAAGATACTTACCAATATTTCCACCCATCCTTCATATTTTTTTTATGCTGACATTATCCCCTACACCGCTGTTGTCCAATACATCAACTCTATTGTGTTTCATGTTGAAACAGACAACATAGAAATGTCTTTCCCAGATTATTGGCACGAAGACCAGTTCATAATCCTTGATGGTTTTATGTTTCTTGTCTCCTTTGAAACGTGTGTTTTTTAGAACAGTTTCCATGTTTCTGTTGAATTCTTTGTTTCGTGCATCTTCTTTTGTCGTTTCGTAGTATGCCGGAGTATTCAGTAATATTGAGTACCACATAATTAAACAACAAAACAATGTCCTATTATAATTTTATCAATTATATATAGCAAAAGAGTTACCAGCAGTAATTCTGTGCAGAATAACCTGGAGGGTGATTCTTGAGCCTTGTATCTTTCTTCATAGTTCACGATATGTGCCCAACATAAAAGAATTGAGACGTGTGTTTGAAATCCTGGTTTCATGCTCTCACAGATCACCCTCATGAGAAACTTTTCTCCCATCTTGAACAGCTCACTTCTAAAAAAAACACCATTTGGCGTTTTAGTTATACAAACCCATTCTATTATAATACATGGCGTTTTGATTGTTTTTGCATGCATATTCTCAAGTAAGCGTTATGAATGGAAAGTTTGGCGTTTTATTTTGAGAGAAGTGTACATACTCATAATCGCCGATTCTAATGAAGATGTATGTGGAAAGGTTATTTTCAGGGTTTGTCCTTTTTTCATGTATTACCACTTGCCTCCTTAGATAAGGTGATAAACATGCCCTGCTCAATTTTTTATCTCTCTTCTCCTCTTCAGCCACATTCTTTTTTTTTATATTTTTATCTTCTTCATCATCTTTATCAGCTTTTTCATCACCAGGCAGCTCTTCAGGGTTTAAAATTGTATTTTCTTGTATCAGCTTTGTGATGTCTGGAGTGTTGTCCTCATCACCTTTCTCATGCACATCTGATATGTTTGACGTTTTTGGTGGTGCCGTGGTGATGTGTTGATGGCGTTTTCATCCTGGGGTTTATTAGGTGTCTCTTCCTTTTCAAAACTTTTCAAGAGGTTTTTCCCAGATGTAGTTGGTGGTTGTTCATATGGTGTTTTATCAAACACTGCCCCTTGTTGGTCAACACTTTTGTTCACCATCTCCTCTTCAGTTTTTTCTTTTTCAGTGTTGAATGCCTGACTGTCTTGTGTTTCTGTCGTGGCGATGTTTGGTGTCTTATCAAATACAGACATTTTTGGGGTCTCTTCAGCAGGTTGCAGATGTTTTTTTATTGCTTTAATTACCTATGCAGTTAAAGCGGTCCAAAATCGAATAGCGGTCAAGGTCCGCTATATGATATATAGGTTATAGCGGTGGTATAGCGGTAATTTTTATACCATGCATAATTTATGTATTTTTATATATATATAAATATTTCTTTGAAAAATATTAATAGTAATATCAAAATTCATGGTAATATCATTCCATTATCAAAAACCTGTCGCAAATCAAATACTAATAGTAACTTTGAAGTATTTAATTTAAGAATTAACACAATTGAACACCGTTACTGCTATAACTGTTATAGGCCACCGCTATAGTAGCTCTATAGCGGTATTTAGCGCCGCTAATAGCGGAACCGCTATAGGCCACCGCTATTTGGACCGCTACACACCCTGAGGCCCGCTAACCGCTATAGCACCGCTATTGACTGCTTAGTTAATTACTTCATCCACCATCCTTGAATTATCAAGACCTTCTTTAATATCAATCATTTGTTTTAGATCTTGTCCTGGTAGCTCCAAAATCTCAGCAATATTCCTCTTAATTATTTTTTCCCCATTGTTTCTTGAAATGTGATATTCAAGTGTCTTGAAATCACAACTCCACCTCTCAATATCGTTTTCGTTTACATCTTCATCTGATGATATAGTATCCTCTTCATCATCATATATGGGGGCTGTTGTAGCAGTCGAGGGTTCGGCGTTTTGTTCTATTGCCACATCCTTTGTATCCTCTTCTCCTTCTCCTTCCCCTTCTCTTTCTTCTTTTCCTTCTCTTTCTCCATCCCCTTCACCATTTCCTTCCCACTCCCCTTCCTCTTCTTATCCTTCCCCTTTTCCTTTTCCTTCTCCTTCTTCTTTTCCTTTTCCTTCATTTTCAACTTCAATGGCGTTTTCATGAACTATTTCCACTTCCATGGCGTTCTCATCAACTGTTTCCACTTCAATGGCGTTTTCAATTCCAGCCATCTCCTTCTCCATTTCTTCTTCATTTTCACATCCTTCTTCTCCTTGTTCTTCATTTTCAAATTCTTTGGCTTTTTCATGAACTGTTTGCTCTTCAATGGTGTTTTCTTTTTCAGCCATCTCCTTTTCCCCTTCTTCTTCATTTTCATCTCCTAGTACCACCTCATTTTCAACCTCAGTTTCTTGTGTATCTTCTTCTGTTTCAGCTGGCATTTCTTTGGCGTTTTCATCAACAAATTTTGAGATGTTCTCCAACAATGTCATACATTGTGAGTATTTAATGTGCACCAGGAGGCTGTTTGGGTATTCAGTCTTTGACTGTTTTAACAATGCGCTCATTTTATTGTAACAGTCTTCTAATTCTTTGTATGCTCCATCCAATTTATCAGCCATTTCCTATTATATTAAATAAAAGGATTTTGTTTATTATGGTGTTTTTTGGTTTTTTTTAAATTTATTATTTGAACAACATACCTCTTTAGGTTCTTTGTTTTGTTCTTCTTCATCATGAAAAATGTTGTCATACTGTGTTACTGCTCTGATAAGAGAATGGTTTCCTGATGCAGAAACTTCAAACATCGTTTCCCGGCTTTCTCTATCCTCATTCGCCATCCTTTGAAGTGAAGCCTCTTCATCATCATTGAAGGGCATGGCGTTTTGCACCTCATAGTTATAATGGCAATCATGATCAAAACCATCATCATCATCATGCTCATCGACCTTGTGCACACCATCTTCATCTTCATTCTCAACATCATCCCCATCATCTTCATCATGAACAACAGCTTGCGTTTTTCTTGTTTTTTGGGGCTTGCTTCCTTTACCTTTTTTGACTGTTTTCCTTTTTACTTCATTGCCCACAAGGTGTTTTGCCATTGCACTCTCATAAAAGTCAAGAGTTTCTGTTGTAACCCACTCAATTAGGTATCCTTCTTTTCGGTCCCATTTTTTCCTATTGCAAGCATCGTTCACCAAGGCAAGCTGTAACAAAATAGATTTTTCAAATGACATATATTTTTTTGGCGTTTTAATCACACACAAATGAATAGTGAAATTTTATTCTTACTGCAAGTATGATCAGTGGCCCTGTGTAATGCTTTTTGGGAGCCCATGCGGTTTTGGCGTGTTGTAAGCATTGGATGATATAACTACACCAGTTCATTTGGTTTATTTGAACGTTTGGTGTAACATTGTGCAAGAATTGTTTATTGACGACTGCATTGTCAGTTGCATGCCCCATTATAGTGAAGAATGCTACAAAGAAATTTAGGCAGAAGTCTCTCCCAAAGCCATGCATCATAGGCAAAACGTTATCAAAGTATATCTTCACACTTGGTCTGTTAACCCAGCCCAACCCTCGGAACTGTGCTTTCCACTCAGCCACCACGTGGTCTTTAGCTGTTGGTCTTTTTTTCATGTTCACGGTCACCCTTCCATTTGGTATACCCGTTAAATAGTTTACCAATTCTTCATTTATATGTATGGTATGGTTGCCAACGTTTAGGGTGTTTGTCTTTTCATTATAATTTTCAACCAACCAGTATGTAAGCATTGTCGGTACGATGTCTATTTTCAACTTTAGTGTAGCACCAAACCCCATTTGGTGTACTGTCTTTCTTTGATTTTCGTTTAGATTCATAAACCAACTAGTCAAGTTTGTAGGTTTTACTCTTGACAAGATCCTAGCCCCACTGAACTCATGATATGGTTCTTCCTCAACCTCAACATTCTGACTTAATGCCTTCCTCTTGTTGGCGTTTTGGGCCTTTCCAGTATGGACATTTATTCTCAATCTTAACCTCTCTTCGCCTATAAAAAATGATTTCATGGCGTTTTATTTTATGGCGTTTTAATAGTATAATTTAACATAACTATGATACATTTATGGCGTTTTATAAATCAATAAGAGATTATAGATGTTGAATAACTCAATAACAGTTAAATGGCGTTTATAACAGAAACCATACATTTTTTGGCGTTTAGTAACAAAGCTATGACAGGATTCATGTGTTGTGGCCTTTAGTAACAAACGATACATATTTTGGTGTTTTGGCAACAAAGTATGAAAGTGTATTTTTACATCACGAAAAGTAACATTTGTGTACCATGTCCTCTTGTTGTCTTCTTTCGTTGCTCGTTCGTTTTTTGGCGTTTTGGAGCAGATGACCCTTCCCCTTCCCCCCTTGTAGAAACTGTAAATTTTTGTTAAAATTAGAACGCCAAAAGCAACATAAACTAGCACAATGTAAATCGAAGTTAACTCACTATGTTTTTTTCCTCTGGATCTGGTTTGATCATTTGATGCCATAGTTTTTGTTGTTTCGCGTTTTCTAGGGTTTTCGCGTTTTACGTTGGTTTTGGAGAGGTTTTTCTAGGAAGTATATATGTTTCGGTCACGCTTTGATGTGTTTTGTATATGAACATTTACCTTTTTGCCCTTATGGAAGCGCGCCACACTAATAAAAGTGATGTTATTTACGAAAATGTCACCGCGTCATGTAGTCCATAGATTGTTTTGATCTCACGGTTCCTAATCGTTCTCACCGTTCTCACACTTTTAGTCGTTCTCTCTAAATCCTGACCCTATATAGATATATATATATATATATATATATATATATTCTCTAAATTCTAGGATTACACGTGACGTAAAACGCCCTAGGGTGGGGCATTATTCACCCCAACGACTACGCATAGTCTAATGGTAGCATTTAGGAGAAGTCAATTCGTTCTCTTTTCAACATAATCTTGCTTACGAAAAGGGGAGGGAATAGGCTGATTTTAATTTAGTGTACTGTGAACACTACCAACATCGTATGTGTAGCAAATCTATTTAGTTTAGTCTAACTATCAAAACCTAGTTTTAAAAATACATCACTCCACCTTTATCCCCAACATAATATGCAAATAAGTAGCCAATGAGCTGGTGGTGGAGTGGTAACGGTAAGAGAGAGACTTGGGTTTCTATTTAAGAGACCCATGTTCGATTCCTGCTCCCCCCCCCTCCCATCAGTTTCGGCTGCACCGGATGATGATGGGAGACTATGTGCGAGTAGGTGGCGATTGCTAGTTCGATCCTTGAACTGAACGAAGTTTACCTCACTGCACTGTCGTGCCTTTATGAGAGTGTTCACAGGTTTCAGCCCTAGGTGAGAGTTTTCCCCAGTTCAGAGACGAGTATATATCGATGTGATGAATTTCTATAGTAGCCCATTTAAAGAATTAATTGACATTTCAAAAATAATATATGCAAATAAGTAACAACACAAGCAAAATGTTTTATCCACTTTTACACTCTACTCTAACCAAGTACTAAACTTATCAAACCAAGTAGGGCTTAAATGTCGCTCTTTTGTCCCTATCTTTTCTTTTTCTGGGAAGTCATGACCATATGGTTAGCAATGTCTATTAACCCAATATTTTCTCTGTAGCTCATCTCTTTGATCATAGTGATAATCCAAAATTCATTTCTGATTGTCGGGAACCAATGGAAGGTTATCTTAAATAACTAAATTAGGTTTGGAAGATGATGTGTTTTGTCGTCACATGAGGTGCACATGATCAGACTTAACTAAAAATTTTAACTAGGTTAGGGCCAAAGAACGTAGGGTGTAATCAGTTTTACAAATAAAGGAATGTAACTGTAATTATTGAAGTTAAAGGTCATCCATTGCAATCCGATACAAACATAAAGAACGGATTAACTAGGTTAGGGCCAAAGAACGTAGGGTGTAATCAGTTTTACAAATAAAGGAATGTAACTGTAATTATTGAAGTTAAAGGTCATCCATTGCAATCCGATACAAACATAAAGAACGGAAAGGGCAATTTACCATATATCATATATATATAATCTCAAAACCCTTCAACAAAAATATGTGTCTATCAACCAAAGAAACAAATCTCAAGTTTGAATGCAAATAAATACTGAAAAGGATTCAACCATTCTATCATAAGGCAAATGACAATATTACACATTCAAATGGATCGAGCAATAGGTAATATGTATAACACACGATTAAACATGTTTACTTTTATTAAAATTAAACATACGACTGTGTTATAGAAATTGGATATAAAGTAGTTAAGCAAGACGTATTCATATTTAGAACTCGTTTTGTTCGTGTCGTCAGAAACCTATTAAACCCGCTAAGACACGATTTGCCAGCCGTAGTTCAAACATCTTAAATACAACCCTGAAATCTGATATCAAACTTACAAATTAATCCAAATTCAAAAAACATGAGATATCACACCAAATACATGCACTTTAACAACCCAAGAACCAAGATATTGAACTTGAACATCACTAATTTCTCATTCACTGAATTTAGTTGGGCCATTTGAATTGGGTCTATTTTTATATTAAAAACACATTGAATTTAAGAAGTTGAGTGGGCTTGAAGTAAGTCCACCCTTGGGCTTGAACTAAGTCTGTCCCTGGCTATAAATAGAGATTTTTAATTAAGGTTACGTCTTTAGTTGTATACATATGATTTGGTAAAATAAAAAAAAAATAGTTAAATGTCAATTTCGTCCCTGTAGTTTATCAAATTATGACAGTTCAGACCAAATTTCAAATTTGTACCATTTCCTTCCCTGATATTCTTGAAACATGTCGGTTCGTTCCAAAAAACATGTGTTAATTGTCAATTCTGTCCCTATGGTTTGTCCAATTATTCAATTCTTGAACGGAATTAGCATGTTCCAAGAATGTCAGGGACGGTAATGGTACAAATTTGAAATTTGGCCTAGACTACCATAATTAAACAAACTACAGGGACGAAAATTGTATTCTACTCTAAAAAGAAAAATTTAGCTTGGAAATAAAAAAATGTCATAAAGGAAGACAACATAAATACATATCAAATCATCTTATTATGAAATTGTTATGAATGCGTTATGTTATTTTAAGATAAGTGTCACATTTCTAACCCTCATCTTATAAGTATATTTAATTAATAAAGTTTTTTCGCATTCTTCCATTCTCTCTATAATCATATAGTATTTAGATTTTGCTAGACAACACGATACCCACACGAAGATCCGACGATTATATTCATAGTGATCAAAGCTCTCACAGATGATTATCCTTGCATCAAAGTTTGTTCAATCAAATATCTTACAAGTTTTTATTTCAAAATCATGATACTTACATGATCATATGTTCATAACTATAAAAAATCGATTATGAGTATATTTATGTTAACATTTATAGCCAATTAAATGCTACAAAAATTTGTAACTAATTATCGGCAACTTGCTTAACTTTAAAATTAAAAATAATAATAAGGCTATGGGGTGACACATTAGCACCACGTTCGATCCACGTCAGCCAGGGGGTTTTATCACGCCCTTCCTTAACTTGCAGGGTGTGGGATAACGCCCCTTATTAAACAAAATAAAAAAAGATATATTTTATTGGATGAAATGCATGTGGGCCCCACCTGAACACAACTTCTTTCTCGTTAATTACCATGGTGGCGGACAACCCATGGCGCCCTGGTTTAAATTGCAGGGTGTGGGTGGTGGGGCGGGGCGGGGGGGGGGGGTGGGTATCGGAGGTGAGGTGGCACGGTGGCGCCCTCCATACCCTCCGGCCTAATTGAGACATATAACGTACTATAGTTGTTCTTCATCAAGTTTCTTTTTCATTCAACCTAAAGCTTCATTACTTACACACACCTTCCTACATAGACATATTGAGGGGTAACGACCTAAATGGTCTGAATATGTAACAATATACGGACCGGGTTCGGAAAGACGAGGTTCAGATGTGCTGAAGTACCAATCTACTCTAACAAACGTGGGGACCATAAGTAACAACTTAACCCATTACAAATGTGGTATAGGGAAGGGACCACATGCCACGTTACCATATTTTTTAAAGTTAAATTTGGAGCATTGATGGGCCAGGAGAGTATTATCGTGCCATAAGCGGAACCACTTGATCATATCCATTTCTACGAGGTAATAATGTCTATACATCAATTCAGGAGTAAACCTAATAAATCTGGGAAAAACCTCTTTGTGGGAATCGAACCCAGAACCTAATGGTCCATAACCTTTATCCCACCCCAAGATGTCACTAGGCTATAATGCCATGGGCATTCACGTTACCACATCTGACTTGCTATATCTTACTATATATATATATATATGGTGAGCTCAAAAGCTAGGTTGAGATCATTTTTACTCACGAATCACTCTGATTGATTTGATACTCTTAACTGATGTTGCTGTTGTTATTGGAGCAGATAGACTTGGCGAGTTGGCATTATCCATGTTTGACTCGAGCGTGTTTTGGATGTGTACATTCAATACACGGTATATTCGTAATGACATGACAAGCGTTAGAAGTGGGGGAAGTGAGTGTGATAGCTATAGCAGGAAAAGACAATGGACTGACATATGAAGTGTTGGCGAGGGCGGTTCCACTTATTGATGATGGCGAAGAGTAGGTGGAATTCGATTTGTAGTTTTTGAAGAAAAGCGTGGAAGTTCTTAGGTATTTATAAAAAAACAATAAGAGAAAGACGGGAGGCTCAATGGTATGCAAACACGACTCGTTTTCACTCTAAAGGTTTCAATATAGAGAATTCATAATGCCGGAAGGATTGACAATCATGCAACACTATTTGACGATTCAACATCGATGTCCTAACTGTCATTTCAGTCAACTCCAATACTGGCGTATTATCTATATCCATTTCAATCTGGACAAAATGTAGATTTACGGAATCAAGTAATGAATAACTTTCTTCGAGAAAATATTTCTAGCCAAATGACCCTGTAAGCGAGACCGTCGACTCATGTATATAAGGGTGGATCTTTTGGCATCATATATGCTATGATGCCTCCTCCATGATGTGCATTCATTTTTATTTAATTTTTGTTACAATTTCGGTCATAAAATAAGGGTGAGATTTATACCAGTCACACAACTAGCAACTGAGATTAAACAGGGCGCTAACTCCACGAAAGAAATTAAATCAGCGACAAAAACCACGACGAATTCCAATCAATTGACTTTTTGTTGTAAAACTTTACAACCGACTTTTCCGATCATAAAATGTCAACATTATTATTTGTTTCTATAGTAAAGTATGCGAACATATGTGTTCACATGTGAAATTTTCTCTACCTAGTGTTTCACCAATTATATATCTTTTCATCTATTCCTGTCACAAACACTCTTAAACAGAAAAATAAGGTAAGTAACTCGTATCTTTTTCTTCTATTAAAATTACACCCATCGTTTACACACCTAAATTAGTTCGAACTGATTTTGTTTATGGTTAAATGAATTTGACTAACCAATATAGGTAAAAAGCAAAAACAACAACATAAACATAGTCGTGTTAGACATGGTTACCTTCCCAAAAAAGCAAAATCAAAGGAGAAAGTTAGTTGAACGAAAGAGAACTTAGGTAACCTTCCCCACAAGTAACATTCTCCAATAGCAATTTTGGAACTTATAACTTAAAACTTAGAGTTAAATGCCATTTTAGTTCCTGTGGTTTGGGCAATTTTGCCAGTTTAGTCTAAAGGTTTCATTTTTCCTCTGTGAGTCTAAAAAGATTTCACCGTTACCATTTTAGTCCAATCGGTTAACTTCATCTATTTTTTTTTGTTAACGAGAAGGGAATTCGGTCATTTTATACAGCCAAATTGCCCTTCTAATTAACATAATTACATATAAAATGACCGAATTGCCCTTCTTGTTAACAGAAAAAATAGATTAAGTTAACCCAGTAAACTAAAATGACAATGGTGAAACCTTTTTAAACTCACATGCGAAAAATGAAACATTTGGATTAAACTGTAAAATGATGTTGTAGCCCAATGGAGGTGGGAAGGTTTATCACCTTATGGGTTTTTGCCTGGGAGTGCTTAGGTGCGAATCCCACTTCGACTGAGCTTTGGCCATGTATAGCCCTAACCGAGATGCTGATAAAAAAAAAAAACTCTATAACTTAAAACACTACACATGCTTGATACACAAGAGACCCTACACTTGTCCACATTACAAACTGACCATACACGTTTATTGTCAAGACACAAAATTCCCACTTTTGATTTGAAGATTCAAACACCCAAAAATAAACCCTAAATGGTTGGAGGATTTCAGACCTCATGTTTATTTCTGGTCATAGCTTCTACTGCCCACAAATTCTCTTCAAAAACTACTTGTTTTCCTTCACAATCTTTGTACCCACCCATTTCTTCACCCAAATCATTAAATCTTGGTTTTTAGTCATAAATTTCCAAACTTTACACACACCCACAAAAAAATCTCAAAACTTTTCATCTGGGTATCTCTTAAATCTTCATAAAGATTCTTCTTTCATTAGATTTGGGCAAAAAGTTTGAATTTTTACCGTCAAGAAGCTTGTTTTGGGGCTGAAATTGTGAAGAATGGTGGGGGGTATATCTGTGGTGGGTTCATCAGTTATGGATTCACATACTTCACCATGTTTGTGTGTGGATTCACTGAGTTCAAAAGGTCATGTGAATTATACTCAAAATGGGCATAAATCTGTTGGTAAAAAGCAGTTGTTTGTTCCTGGTTCTTTGGAGTTAAGAAGCTCTTTTGTTCACTCAAATTACTCTGTGAGAATACCTTGTTATAAGGTGCAGAGGAAGTCTAAAGGTCTTGTGGTTGTTAATGAACTTGGGGGTCAGTATGATGACACTTTTCGTGATGTTCAAGCAGTAAGCACTTGCTAAATCTTTACTAAATTATAAAGATTTGTTTATTTATGTGCCATGATTATCCATACAGTTTTATAGGTTATTCAGTTTAATAATTGAATGGCATTTTATAGATCTTTCATTTTTTGTTATAAACACTTAAATTATGCTGTAATTGACTAATTGTTATGGTTTAAGTATTGTTGACTTTGTTCAAGTTTGGAGGCTTTATTAGGGATACAAATTTCTAAATCAAGAAAAGTTTGATCTTTAGAGCTGACCAGTTTATGTTTTAGAACTTCACCCGGAAAGGGGAAGACCATGCCTCTCCAGTCAAAATTGAAGCTACATTAGTTCTGTAATTCAGATTTGTAGAATATATTTATAAATTTCAAGACAAGATGCATTAACCCTTTGTAAAAGTCTTGCAAAGTTTACTATTTGTGTTTTAAAAGTGATTATTGTGACTCGCCGTGATTAGCTTTTAATGTTAGATAAGTATAGTATGCTTTTGGTTAGATAAATAATTAGCCTAAGATCCCCCCCCCCCCCCCCCCCCCCCCACACACACACACACACACACACACACACTGACACACACCATTTTTCGCTTCGTAGTGTTATTTTTAATGAAAATTTACGGTTTCTTTTTGTAATGTAAAACATTGGATTTTTAAGAGTCCGCCCCCCTGATTTGGATTTTGGCTTTGGCTCCACCAATGTACTTCGATACACTTTTATTCCAACTTTAATGAAACTATCACATTTGGTCATTTTATTTACTATTTTATTAGCTCCAACAGCTATAATTTGCCTTTTAGTTCTTCAGCATTTGATTATGTGATTATTACATTTACAGCTTCAATTACGAAAACCCATTCAAAGCCGCCCATACACTATGTTCTACAACCCGCTCTATTATTCGATATGACAGAATCACTTTTAAGGCATGTCTCCAAACACCCCGTTGTTTTTCTGTAAGAAATCTATAAGTTTGTTTCAAGAAGCATAAGTGGTAACAAACAAGCAAAAGTGTTCTGTCTTTTTCTTACTTGTTGCTTACACGGGCATAGTTAAAGACGTGGGCCAATAAGAGTATTTATGTGATATTACATAATGCTAGGCGTCGTATATGTTTCCCCCGACTCAACTTGTTGACACCTATAAGATATATGACCGAAAAACTGTTGTGTTCGCAGCAACTCTTTAATCTATTCACTTACAAAGCCGTGAGGACTGTTATGAACCAACTTTATGAGATGAACCCAACCGAATACCGTTGGTTTTATGAGTAAGTCTACTTTTATCTTTCTTCCATATCTCATGTTGTTTGCGGTTTTGTAAAACTGAATTTCTGCTCTCTCGTTAACAGTTTCGTGGTGACAAACAAACCGAACGATGGAAAGCGCTTTCTTCGTGTCCTCCAAAAGGTATATGGTCAAAAAGAAATCTTATTAGATGCACAAGGGTTTAAGCATTTGATAGGGGTGGGGTTCTAGAGTGAAGACTAGTGTATTGGCGAACTAAGTGAACAAATCCTGACCATTGATTTACACACGTGTATGGCTAGGATTTCATCATCAAATTGTAAAATACACTAGTGTATTTCATCATCAAATCTTTGCCATTGATTTATACACGTGTATGGCCAGGATTAGTTCGCTCAGTTCGCAAATACACTAGTGTTCACTCTTGAACCCCACCCTTGATGGTATACTATCTATGCAGTTAAATCGGTGATATATCGGTTATCGGTCACATGTAATATATCGGTACCGATATTATTGGCGATATTGACCGATATTTGACCAACGTTTGGCCGATATTTGATCGATATATCACTGATTTTCTTGATATCAGTACCTTTCTTCTTAGTTCTACCATTCGTCTTTCTTCTTATTGTTGCTATTAGTGTTTTAAGTCTTAATTGTTAGTCTTAAATGTTAGTGTTTTAAGTCTTAGTCAGTTGGTTTCTACTTGCTACAATTGTCAGTGTTTTGCAAGTTGTAAAAGATTAATTTGTTAATGCTAGGAGAGTATACTGAATTACTGATATATAAATTCTGCATCATATAAAATTACTGATATCCCACCGAGATAACCTATATCTCAAATATCGGTCCTTGACCGATATCCGATTTTTTTACTGCGTTAACTGCATAGCATATTATACTAACTTTCAGTTTGTTTTGACCCGTTATCAATAAAATATATACTGAATTGACCCCTTTAATACTAAGGGGAAAGTTTTTATACAAATAATCTTAACATACTAAACATACAAATTGAAGGAAAACTCAAAAAGACAAGGTGGCATTTTTGTAATTATCTATAACTATCAAAGTTACTCTACAAATGTATCTAAAAAACCTAACCCCCCACCCAAGCTAAAATGCTAAAAACTAAACCCCCAAAAAAACCTAAAAAAAAAATAAAAAAAACACACAAAATAATTTTTTGTTTAATATTTTTTATAAAAAAATAGCTACTTTTAGTAGAAAAAAAATTTTTGTAACAAAATGTAGCGATTTTTTATAAAAAATATTAAAAAAAAATGTGTTTTTTAGGTATTTTTGGTTGAGTTCACATTTGTATAGTAACTTTGATAGTTGGTGGTAATTACAAAAATGCCACCTTGTCTTTTTTACTTTTCCTTCAATTTGTATGTTTAGTATGTTAAGTTTATTTGTATTTGATCTTTTGCCTTAATACTAATTGGTTTAAACTGCCAGCTTAAGGAAAACCGTCTTGTTTTAATTGGTTTAACCGATATATCAGCGATATTAACTGCATAGCTTTCAATCCATTTGACCCCTTAAATATTAATTGGTTAAAATTGTTACGTCAAGGCAAACCGTCTTGTTTTATTGGCTGATATTAACTGCATAGCTTTCAATCCATTTGACCCCTTAAATATTAATTGGTTAAAATTGTTACGTCAAGGCAAACCGTCTTGTTTTATTGGTGTAAATTGTTACCGCAGGAGAAACATGAGCTTGCAGAAAGAGTAATGGTGACCCGTCTTCACCTCTATGGAAAGTGGATTAAGGTATCAAATTATTAATGATTTAGTGTTGTCTTTTAATTTCTTTTTATTTCTAAAAAATCATAATTGTGGGTGTTTTTGTACATTAGAAAGTGGATCATGCCACAATGTATAAAGATCTATCGGACCAGAATTTGGCGTTGATGCGTGAGCGTCTCATGGAGACGGTGATATGGCCTTCTGATGACGCCAATTGGGAGAACTATGATTGAGGAGTTGAAGGTTTATTATTGTTGTTTCGATCTTGTTAGGTAGAATGAAGAAGAATTATAGGGAAATCTCCTTATATGTATATGACATTGTGCATATATAGAATTGTTTTTAGATTGGTTTGATGCTTCATATGTTATTAGTTTCCCATTTGAAAGTTTGATATTTATGCGCCATAGTTAAAAAAGAATGATAATTATGAGATCGTGTGCGTTGTTTAATTAACGCATAACATATTAGATGTGCATATAGCTGCAAACGAACCGAACGTTCAGCGAACAGTTCATGAACTGTTTGGCTGGAAGTTTGTTTGTGTTCATTCATTTATTTAAATGAACGAACATGAACAGAGGCAACGTTCTTTTATTCCTGTTCATGAACGTTCGGTATTGTGTTTGTTTATGTTTGATAGTTCATTAATGTTTTTACTTTTCATATTTTATTTAAACACTTCAAAATTTTGACAAATAAAATATTTCATAAGTATTAGTGTATTATATATTTTGTTGATGAACGCTTGGTTATGTTCGTTTGTTTTCATTTGTGTTTATAAAAGTCTGTGTTGGGTTGTGTCAATGAACGTATGGACGTTCATTACCTAAAATTAACAAATGAGCACGCATACATTCATTTCTTTAACGAACGCACACGAATAGAAAATGTCGTTCGTTAAGTGTCATGACCAGTTCGTGAATATATCCTTAACAAACAAACACAAACAAGGTCTTGTTCATGTTCGTTCAGTTCGTTTGGTGACATTCAAATTTAAGGTTTTTTTTACATAGAAAAATTTTGTAGAGATGAAATTTAGTAATGATACTATTTTTATAATTATGTTAAAGCTTGCTAACAAGTGAATTACAAAAGAGTTTTAGTAGCATTAAACACATGTATCCTTAATTATAAACATAAATTTAACAAGTGAATTACATAAACACATGTGTACACATTATATAAATTTAACAAAAGAGTTTTAGCAGCTTCTTACCCTTCTTATTTTTAAATACTTTGTATTATAACTCAACCCCACATTATATAAATATATGTATCCTTAATTATAAACAAAAAATTAACAAGTGAGTTACAAATGACTTTTAAGTAGCACCAAATCTCTCACCAGTAGTCCTTACAAGAGCAAGATCCATCTACAAAATGGTGATAACGACTAGCATCCCTAACAATTATGGTCCTCTTTGTAAGCTTTGAAACATATTTACTAAACTCATGACAATCACCACAAATTCTTAAGTTCTTGGTAATCAAGATCGGCGAGCCACCGTTAACACTAATTAATCCAAATGCGATAGCTAGTTTCTCGCTATGACTCGAAAGCCTCGCCAATTTTCTCTCATCATCTTCATCGTGAAGTACCCAACTCAAATCGGGAACATACCCCATTTCGGTAATAGAAGTCAACAAAAAAGTCAACCTTTTGTAAATCGTTTCGGATTGTGGGTGTGTTTTATCTCCCGCCGCAAAGAAATGAACTTTACTTTTGATGACAATCCAACTTCTACCGGCTGGTTTCTTTAAACCCTTGTTTTTGACAATTAATCGCAAGTTTTTCACCTCGGACCAAAGACCGTTAGCTGCGTAAATATTCGATAATAACACGTAATTCCCGGCATTTGTTGGTTCTAACTCGATAAGATGTTCAAAAGCACTTTTAGCCATGTGGGTATCCGAATAGATTCGACACGCACCAATCAAAGCGCGCCAAATGGACGCGTCTGGCGCCATAGGCATAGTGTCGATAACATTTTTCGCTTCGTTCAATAACCCAGCACGCGCAAGAATATCAACCAAACACGCATAGTGTACAAGTTCAGGGGTTACGCCAAAATCTTGAACCATTGACTGAAAAAGGATTAAACCTTTACGTATCATACCCGAATGGCTACAAGCCGATAAAGCGGAAACAAATGTCACCTGAGTCGGTTTAACCCCTTCGTTGACCATTTTCGAGAAAGTCAACATCGCATCATCCCCACATCCGTGCATTCCATAACCAGCAATCATCGCGTTCCACGAAACGATATCTTTTTCGCGTAAATGATTAAATATTTTTTCCGCATATTCCAAACTTCCACATCTTGCATACATCGTTATGAACGCATTCGCAAGAGATAGTTCACGTTCCAGCGATGAAAACCGTCTTAATGTGTAAGCATGTAAGCATCGACCTTGAGGGAGATTAGAAAGATGCGTATACAATGAGAGAACGTTTATTATCGTGACAAGTGTCGGTTTCACGTTCGAGATCATGCGCTGGAAAAGAATTAACGCTTTGCGTTCTTGATTGTTTTTAATATAAGTTGACAATAACGAGTTCCCCGAAACTGAATCTTTATCGCGTTAGTTCTCAAACAAACCCATACCAGTTTCTTCATCTTCACAATTGATGTACATTTCGGTCAACGCAGTGTTCAAAGACGCATCAATCTGGACCCCAGATTTCATCACATAACCATGTATTGATCTTCCAACGTTCAAAAACTCTCCGCTATCAAAAGCCGCAAGAATTAAAGTTAACGTTTGAGAATTCGGTTTAACTTTCTCTAGCATTTGAATGAAAACTTCATACGCTTCAACCTTTAAATTATTATGGATCAAACCAGAGATGAAAACATTGTAAGATATTACATCCAAAACCTTCATCTGTGTGAAAATCCTTGTGGCATCTTCAACGCGATTCAACAACGCGTACATATTTACCAAACTATTTGTAACATGCGCGTTTTTTTCCTTACCGATCTTAAACGCATACGCGTGTAAGCTTTTACCGTTTACTAAACCGTTTGAAAGATGAGCACATAACGGCAGTAAGATGACCAAAGTTCTTTCGTTCATCCGAATTTCATCTAACTGCATATCGGTTAATAAACGTATTGATTCATCGATAAGCCCGCTTTCTATAGAGCAAGATAAGATAGAGTTCCATAACACAACATCTTTCGTTGGGATCGAGTTAAATAGCTCGTATGAAGATCTTAAATCTGCAAATTTGTTGTACATATTCATCAATGCGGTAGTTATACGGATATTGCTATAACCGAATTTGATAACTAGTTGATGAACTTGCATTCCGAGTTCAAGATTTCCGTACTCAGCACACGCCTGTATCGCAACTAACATTGTGACAGAATCGCATTTAAATCCTTCTGTAAACATTGAAATAAAAAGCTGTATAGATTTCAAGTAATCCCCGTGGTTAACGTAGCCGCTTATCAGAGTGTTCCAACTTACAGTGTTTCTTGCATCCAGTTTTTCGAAAACAAGAGCTGCAATTGACGGGTCGAATTTTAAATAAAACCCGATTAACGAACTATCCACATGAGGACTTGAATTAAACAAACCATGCCTCAAGCAATACCCATGTATTGCCTTCCCAAGCCTCAACTCCAAAAGCTCCCCACACGCCCTAAGCAGCTCAACAACCGTAACCGAATTCGCTTTCAAATTCCCATTTTGCATCCCCGAAAACAAACCCAGAGCTTGTCGATACTCCGAGCAACCAACATACCCAGAAATCACAGCATTCCATGAAACAACATCTCTCTCAGACATTTCATCAAACACCTTACGTGCGTTAACCAACATCCCGCATTTCGCGTAAAAATCCACAAGCGCTGTTTGAACACGGATATCCGAAACCAAACCCGTGTTCAAAACAGCATTGTGCAGCTTCTTGCCTCTCTCAATGGCCTGTAACCGGCCACATGCCTTGAGAACCAGAGGCAAAGTGGTGTTATCGGGTAAAAAACCCAAAGATTCCATCCGGGTATATGTATCGAGTATGGCGTGATCATCTTTTAGCTTAGCGTGGTGCTTGATTAGTGAGTTAAAGTGGGTTGATTCGTGGGTTTCTGTTGGTATAAGATGAGGAGGTTTTTGGAGGTTTGGGGATAGAGATAAAGGGATCTCCATGTTTGAAAGGTAGTTGACATTTGGCGGGTGAATTTAACAGGGGAAAAGATCAAATAGAAAATTTATTTTGGCTAGAGAGTGTAGAAAGCAATAGGATTAGGACATGTGGCAACATTTAAAATAAAGATAAAGGGTATTTTAGTCAATACAACCCTTTCTTCTTCCTTTTCAAAACCCAGTAACTTCAAAACCCACCATTTTCAAAACCCACCATCTTCAACCATTTCTTCACTTTCTATCTCAATAATCACTACATTATAGTGCGATTTTCATCACCAATCAATGATTCAAACACCCGATCAACGTGTTCTTCAGCTTTTTTTGAAGAAAACCCAGTTTAATTTCATACAAAATCTCGTTTTTCCGGTGATTTTGAAGATAATCACTCGATCCGTTCGATTCGAGCGCTGATAAGTGTTTCAATCATTCAAAAATCGTCAATTGTTGAAGAAATCACTTCGATACATGTAAGAAATTCTTTAATTTCATTTTTACGATATGGGTTTTTGATTTAGTCATTGCGTTTTACGATCTTGGCGGGGGTCCGGGGGCAGCGCCCCTGGCAACGGGGTCCCAAGGGCGGCAGCCCCTGGCGGGGTCCAAGGGGCAGAGCCCCTGGCTGGGGTTGAATAAAAATGCATCATAAAAATTAATTTTCTGTAAATTGGCTCTGGAAACTGCATTGGTCCAGACAGTTCACAGCACAGACAAAACTATTGTCATGGTTCAATGCGTTTTAGAAATAACATTTTCTTTGGTGTTTTTAGGCAATTGCGTTTTAGAACTAAAACATTTTTATGTGTTTTCTGGCAATTGCGTTTTAGAAAAACACATTCTTGAAGTGTTTTTGGTGCATTGCGTTTTAGGTAAAACACTTTTTAGGTGTTTTCAGTCCATTGCGTTTTACAGAGAACACTTTCTTTTGTTTTTTAGGCAATTGCGTTTTAGAATGAGTCATTTTTAAGTGTTTTTTGGCCATTGCGTTTTACAAATAAGACATTTCTTTGTGTTTTTTATGCATTGCGTTTTATGTAAAACACTTTTTTATGTGTTTTCAGTCCATTGCGTTTTAGAAAACAGACATTTTAAGTGTTTTCTGGCCATTGCGTTTTACAAATAAGTCATTTATTTGTGTTTTTTGTGCATTGTGTTTTAGAAAAATGTCATTTTTTTTAGTTTTTTTTTCATTGCGTTTTACGTAACTGGGGGTTTTTCTATTGCGTTTTACGCAACTGGGTTTAAATTTTTTTTTTAAATATAGCAATAGTATACTCGTTTTAAAGATAAAAAAACGCTCGTTTTTTTGGTGCAATTTTTATAAAAAAATAATGTCGTATGAAAGAGTTATTAACGTTTAAAAAATGGGGGGGAATTGGAGGAGAGAGAAACTATTGGCTTGGATTGACTAGAATGCCCCTAAACAAACTCACGCGCCTCATTTCTTCCCTTCAATTTCCCTGATTTAATCTTAGCTCTTGATTAACTAAATGAATGGTCAAGATCACTTCCTAGCCTTCCTAGCCAAATAAACTTCCTATTGTATCTCCACCCTACTTAATAGAGCTAAAATAACTTTTTTTTTACGACAAGGTGTCACAATTTTTTGGGTCCGAGACACCCCCCCCCTTTCATTGGGGAGGCCCGTCGCCTCTTTTCGGCCAGACGTGAGTGTCTTAACCGTGCCCCAGCTGATATCAGAAAGTGACCGGCGTCCTGGGAAAAAACCCCACAAGTACCTCGCCCTGGATTAAGGCTTAACGAGTTGAGAGCCGCCATAGAGGAGAATAAACCGCCTCAAGTAGGGAGCGAACTCGGGTACCATGGGTAAAAACCCGGGTGCATCAACCACTTAGACTGGAATCATTTGCAGAGCTAAAATAACTAACATCAACAACGAAAAAAATATCTATCTATTTGGGGATAGAGATAGAGGTTTGTGTGCTTAATTTAGGCACTAATTTTTTTAGAGTTAAATGCCATTTTAGTTCCTGTGGTTGTGTGGGTTCAAAAGACTTTCACCGTTGCCATTTTAGTCCACTGGCCTAACTTTATCCATTTTTTCAGTTAACGAGAAGGGCAATTCGGTCACTTTGTTTATTTTGGTGTTTAAAAACCAATTTGATCCAAATCCGTTTCTTTTATTCTGGTACAAGGTGTGATCGGGGATATGATATTCGCCATGAAAGTGATGGGATGGGAAAGGATACCTTCACTGAAAACAATCATGTGGATTATAAGAAAGCTGAAAGGTTTGTACTCGCAAAAGTTGTTGTTCATTCCTTCTTTGTTCAGATTTGTTACAATTTTCATGTACTCGGCTTTTGGTTAATTTTAGTGCTTTAAATTACTTATCTTATGAAATTTTATGTTTACAGACAAAAACAAAGGATATTTAGGTATATGAGGATCCAGCAAGAGTTTATATTGTAACCTTTCTTATTAAAAAAAAAACTTCTAAACCAGCCTGACCTGAAACCCGATTCGACCCGTACCAAAATAAGCCTTCTTTTAATCGACCCGTTTTCACCCAATTCGTTTTGACCTGGCATGCCACCCGCCCCGCCCCTCCCAATTTGCCACTTCAAATCATTATATCATAATTAAAAAGAGGTCTTGCATTATATTTGCTTTTATTTTGTACATGTTTATTTTGGTGTAACCATTTTCTAACTCTGACATACTAATATCCATATAATGAAGTTGTGCTATCTTGCTATTTATTAGACCAGAATGATTATGGGGCTATGTTATTATTGTACTCTCATCTTGAGTCCGTTTCTAGAATTTTTGGGGCCTAAAGTGAATTAAAAATTCGTGGCCCTTTTTAATTTTTTTAGGTTCGTAATTTCGGTTTGTATCTGATATGAAATATATTCGGAAGAAATTTATAAAACACTTAACCATTATATAAACTAAGATGATTTCCCTAATCAAATAATGTTGGGATCTAATACATAAATCAAATCTAAGTTGGTCAAAAGAGTTTAACGTAACAAATAGCAACTTACATTATGTGTGAAAGGAATTAAAACATGCTACTTATTTTAAGTATACTATTGTTATTAGTTAGAAACGATTTTTTTTTTTAAATAAAATTTTACATTGTCACACCCCGACCACGTAAAACAACAAAACGTGGCGGAAACGTCGGGGAGTGTTGTAACATAATCATTGTTTCATAACACATGGAAATTGAAATATTGTTTTATTGATTAAAAGAGTTACAATGTCTTGACAATCAAAGAAACATAACATAAATAACTAGTCTTGCATCTTTTATTGTCGCTAAGGCCCAAGTCCGCCTAAGTGTATCTTGATAAATCCTAAGCATCATACCCTGAAACACATGTGAAAATAGGTACGTCAGCATAAAAATGTCTGTGAGATACATAGGTTTTGTGAAAATAGAATTCATGACTTATGTTTAAGAAAATGTTTAGTCATGAACCTTGTAATTTGCTTTGTCTTGTAAATCATTTGAAAAGTGATAAATAAACCAAATGATAAATATGTATAAAAGAATAATACATGGTTAAGTAAATAACCAAGTAAAATGAGTTTATATCAGATAAGTTGTTTGTAAAACATTGTATTGTGAAAAGTATGTTATTTGTATAAAATGTTATATGTCTAAATTGAAATAATTCAAATAACGCTACGATATGTAATACCATACAGGCACTTATATATAGGAAGTACCAGCGGCGTATCCACCATGCATGTATCATATTAGACACGCCTCGTTACTTAAATCACTTACTCAAACCAAACCACCGAAGTAAAATGTTTATGTATAATCAAATGTCAAAATGTTTGTGTGAAAACCATGTCTAATGTCTATGTCTAATGTAAATCATGAATTGTGTATATCAATGTCAAAATGTTTATGTCTAATGTAAATCATGAATTGTGTATATCAATGTCAAAATGTTTATGTCTACTGTAAATCATGAATTGTGTATATCAATGTCAAAATGTTTATGTCTAATGTAAATCATGTAATGTGTATATCAATGTCAAAATGTTTATGTCTAATGTAAATCATGTAATGTGTATCCAAAATATCATGTATGGTAAGTGAAATATATCAACTAAACCATATGTAAAATGCACAAAAACAAGGTATTGAAGTAAAACATGGTTTAAATCAAAGTTATGTTTTGTGAAACAAATGCATGTTATACTGATATAAACATCTATGCGGTATTGTGAAAATGCATACATCCAAGCCTTGTGACTGTGGCGATAAACCCCTAAACGAATTTAAAGGTCTATCTGTGTTATGTTTATCGAATTCGGTCATTCCTTCCATCCAAACATACCTAGGATGTCAGGAACGGGAGTTGTCAATTCCTATGGTACCACTACCTACTAACGAGCGGCATGATCGGTGTTAATGAATGTATATTGTCCCATTTGAACAAACCAAATGTCATACAAAAATGTAAGCATGTGATGAATATCAAATGTACTAAGTATGCAATAAATGAACATACATAGCATATGATGTGATGTAATGTAAAACAATGTACTAAGTATGCACACAATGGACATACATAGCATAAAATGTAATGTAAAACAATGTACTAAGTATGCACACAATGGACATACATAGCATAAAATGTAATGTAAAACAATGTACTATGTATGCACACAATGGACATACATAGCATAAAATGTAATGTAAAACGATGTACTAAGTATGCACACAATGGACATACATAGCATAAAATGTAATGTAAAACGATGTACTAAGTATGCACACAATGGACATACATAGCAAAAACACAATGAAATCATGTACTATAAGTGTACTATTGAACATAACAAGCATATGATATGAGAACATGAAAAGCACGAAAGTAACAAGTAGGCACATGTGTTTCACCCCAAAACGTTTAGAAAACAGTAAAAGAGGGGTCTATGTACTCACTTGAGATTGCTCAATAGTCCTAGGATAACCACCAAGCAATGCTAGAAGATCACGGAATCAAACGGTACCTAATATAGGTAACTACATTAATAAACCGGACCTAAATCGGAGGATCGGATAGAATGAGGGTTTGTAAACCAAATGAGTGTAGGAACTCATGTAATATGGTTTAACAAAACCTACATACTAAAAATGAAATCTAACCTAAGTGCTTACGACCCATTACGACCCGTTTAGGTAGCTTATGCTACTTTAACGCGTCGTTCGCGTAAAACGCGTTCGGACCGCCTAACTAGTCCTATGACAAGTAGAATATGCCTTAACATGACTAATATTGTTACCAAATCAGTTTAGATACCAAAAGTTATGTTACATATGCTTAAAATGAATTTTGGCGTTCAAAGGGCAATTTGGTAATTTACCTAAGGCATATAAATTACCTATCATACAACTACTTAAACGAAGCGACCATAAGGTATAACCTCGGAAGGTTATTCCCTATATACTATGGTTACCTAATGCGTTTGGTCAGATCCTAATGATCGACCAAACGGGTCGGGTTCGAAAGTATAAGCGATTGATTAGATCGCTTACCTTTACGACCCTAGACAAGCACAAAACTAAAAGTGACGAGCTAAACATGTCAAAACATGTTTAACAAGTTTAGAAAAAAAAGGTTTGGTATCAAAACAAACGGTTTTGATACCTAAGAGTAGTTTGGTTACAAAATACGCAAGAATGCGCATTTTGTCCGAAACTACGACTCGTCACTGAGCCTAGATAACGTGGTAATCAGTAGGTATAGTCACTAGGGACTATAACCATCGTGATTACGCTCACGTTATGAAGTTCAAACGAACTTCGCATTGACCATAAACTGGTCAACGCAGAAAGTCAAACAAAGTTTGACTTTTAACGCTAAAAGTATAAAAAGAACGAAGGAACACTTACAAAGGGTCCCCGAAAGCTAATCTTGATCCAAGTAGCTCAGGTATGAAGCAATGGCTTCAACTTAGAGCTTTTAGATCAGATTTTGTGGGTTTTGCAAATGAATGGGGTTGGGTATTTATAGTAAATGGACAACCGTTAGGATCGTTTCTCGTAATCCGGGCTTTAATCTCACCCCTACACTTGTTGAAATTCCCATGGAACACCAAAATGGCCCCTCATTAACATGAAGAGGCAAGTGCAATTGGGTTTGGAGGGTGTGACAGCTGGAAACAGGCTGTTTAGAAGTTTCTGAGCAACTGGGAGGTCCTTACGGACCGTAAGGGTGATGGCTTACGGTCCGTAAGCCATCATCTTTGCTGAAATGACAGATTTGGTCCCTGCAGCTCCAAACTTGGTTTTCGATGCATTTTTGACACGTTTAAGCCCCGTTAACCTCATTTCAAAGCTCTAAAATGAAGTTAAAGTATAGGGAACTTAAAATGTGCTAAAAAATATCTCGGATGTCGGTTCGTTTGGCCGTACGGTTGCGTTGTTCGGTTAATTACGACGGAAGTCGTAACGAACGCAAAAACGGTCCAAAATGCGCGACGAATGGAATTTTGACAAGCCAAACACTAAAGCATAATATTATAATGCTTACATAAATTTTTGGATGTCCGGATATATTCAGAACGTAAGTTATGCGCGAAAATGCAAACTTGTGCACTTTTTGACGCTTTTAGTCCCTGAATGACCCAAAAGTTTATTTTAGCACATCGAACCCCTCAAAGCCTATTTCTAAGCTATGTAAATGATATTTAGGGTGTGTTTAACTTATGTTCATGTTCCGGAATGTCTGTTACAGTTCAAATCGGCATACTTTCGCAGTTTGTCGAATTTAGTCCCTGTAAGCGATTAAACTTGATTTTGTCATACCAAAGCCTTCAAAACTTATTTCTAAGTTATGTAAAGGTTATTTAAGGTATGTGAAGCCTATTTCACTATTCCGGAGTGTTCGTTGCATTAAACTGGTTATATTTACGCATCAGTGCGCGTATAACCTTCCAGAAAGCGATTTAGAGCCCGAAATCGAACAAGAATTGATATGTGCAAATGATACACATATTTGTACAAATCCCAAGTATGAAATACAATATTTCATTGGTTTGGTATTTGTTTGATGGTCGCAGTGACCCAGGTGTCACATACATGGACATATCATTTTAAAAATTGTGTGGACAAAATATTTTAGCTTATTAAATTAAGAGATCGGATTAAAAATATGCATTTACAACCCTTTATTAAAAGAGTGAGTAAAGTAGCCCTCTACAAAAATCAAATCTTATTCTTACCACCAGACTACACTTGTATTAATGTTAACAAATATTACCGTAAATATAATATTCTTTTTCTTATAAATATAGATTTTTTTTAAATTTTGGAGGCCCTATTTTCGCAGGCCCTAAGTTGTCGCCTAGCCCAATGACACTAACGGGCCTGCCCTGATCTTGATCACTTCTTCTTCACAAATTAAGGATAGCAATAGCATTGCTACAACTCTTTCCGTATATTGTTTGTTCTCTGGATAATTAAATTTTGATGTGGTTAATTAACGTTAGTTTGCCATGGCATACTGCTCCAAATGATTTATATTTCTTATGTTTGTTCTCTTCTCTCATATTTATATACTAAAGACCTTAAAAGATGAATTGTTTGTAATGTTTTTGACATATATTTCGGCTTCTTCTTAGAATATTGATGAATTGCATAATTTTGTTGTTTACGCTTTATCCCCTCTATGTTGTGTATTGTATCAGTATCATCAAGGGAATTAAATTCTTGGGGAATGTTGCAAAGCATGATGACATCACATGAAGAGGTTAGTGACAATTAAATTCATTGTAATTTAATTTATATAATGGAACGTTTCTTTCGGTTAACACTATTAAATAATATAATTTATTTTAACTTGTGTAATACATGGGTGCTTAAACTGGTAATAATTTAAATCAAAAGGAATTTTTTCCCAATATTATCTTGGTGTGTTAAATAATAAATAGTATCTCCTCCTAGGGGTGCAAAAGAGCCGAGCCTAAACTCGACTAGACTCGAGTTTGAGCCTATTTAACTTATGAAAGCGCGAGCTTAGCTCGTAGGTAGTTTTTCAAGCTCTAACTCGGCTCGAGCGCGGCTCATTTATTATTTGTTAGTTAATTTTTATTATTATTTTGTTAATTTTTCATAATTTAATAAATAGTAATTATTATTATTATTATTATTATTAGTGGTTACATATGTAGTTAATATATTAATTAAAACTTATATAAACAGTGGCTTCGTAAGGCTCGCGAGCTAATTCGAGCTCAAAAAACGAAGGTCGAGCTTGGCTCATTAACTAAACGAGTTTGTTTTAGGCTCAAGATCGAGCTTGTTTAAGATCCGTTCGTTTAGAGCTGAGCTCAAGTAGAGGTTGAGAGTTCGAATTATGTTATGTATGTGGAGTAGAAATAGGATTAGATTAGACAGGTATGTGGTTCTAAAAAGGTAATAATTAAAAGGGGAATTGACATGTAATAATCCCGACTAGACGTCATTGGCCATTGCCAGTCTCACCTTTGAATATTCCCCATGTTAGTACTACTTTTCACCTATTTTTCCTCCACCGGTGTTCGGTTAAGTTTTTTTTGAATTACAAATTGACGTATTAGGGCTTTAGATCAGAGCGAAGATACAAGTCTATTGATATAAAACGGGCTTTAGATCAAAACGAGGATACAAATTGACGTATTAGGGCTCATAGATGTCACTAACAATAAAATTTTTTGCCTTTACAATGACCAGATAAAGTATATTAAATAACAAACATTACAATAATTTGCTAGAAATATCAGTGTCCCTAAAGTCCTAAACCATGATCAAAGTTGCAAAAGCTACAATATATTTGGAAAACCTTTACTTCGCAAAATCGCTAGTGCATAAAACTAACTTAGGAAGACATGAAAATACTCACAACATTTTCACAAAATAAATCAAAAGACATCTAAAATCTGTGTCACACATATACAAGCAAATAAAAGTCACAATAACATAAATAATTGCAATTAAAAAAACATTCAAGTTTTGCACATTTTATTTTTCTTGTTCGATTTAATATTGTGAATGAGTTTAACTAAGAGAAACTTTAGCAATATGTTATTACAAAAGAAATTTACTTTTCCACCGCAAATTTCATCTTTGTTGTGAACAAAGAGATGTTGGGTTCATAAAGAATGTCCGGCCTTAAATAGGATCGACACAATTTGAATGCAATGGTTGTAAATCATAGTATAGCTTCACAATTAAACGTGCTTAGATGAGAATGATGTAAGAATAAGTAGCCTATTAGAAAATATAATAAGAAAAACAAACTCATGAGCTTTTTATGATGAACCGAATAATATATCGATGTTAGTGGATATTAGGGCATTATAGGCATTATTGCCTAGTGATATCTTCAGGGTGAGATAAGACTTAGGGACAATTAGGTTTTGGGTTCGATTCTCACAAAGGGGTTTTCTCAGATTTATTAGGTTTCCTCCTGAATTGGTGTATAGACATTATTGCCTAATGAAGATGGATATGATCAGGTGGTTCCGCTGGTTGCACGATAATACTCCAGTGGTCCGCCAGTGATCCAAATTTGTGGTAAAAAAAAGATGTTAGTGGATTATTGTTAAGAAAAATTTAGTTAAACAACCCAACGTTAACCCAATAGGAAAACAACATATGTACCATGTTTTTGTTTATCAGCGAACATGGACAAAACATTGAATTAACATAAGAAAACTACCCTTAGGTGAGTAGTTGGAAAAAATGATGAGTTCTACATCTACTACAAATTCGTTATCAATGAATATAAAATCAAACCTTCAATGATGGTTCTATCTTATTGAATTCAACAAAGGTCCCCATTTACTTTTTGTTGTGGGTATTTTGCTAAACTTGATTTTTTACACACCATAACAGAAAAAAGTATACCATTTACTTTTTATACATTAAACAATCATAATATTTTAAAATACATAGTTGACATTTTTAGTCACTATAATTGATGCAATAACAACATTAATGATTATGCTCTAGATGGTATTTTCACTATTTGTTAAGAGTGGAGGAGGTTGAGAGCCTGCGACCATGCGAGTTTGAGTGGGTCTTCGCCGCAAGTCTTGCAAGTTGGTTTCCGAGTTTGTACATATTATTATCGTTAACCACTTTTTGTTCACACATAAAACATAATCCCGTTTTCTTTTTCCTTAACTAAAGCAAACGAAACATTGCTGACATAATAATATTATTATCACTCTAATGATATGATTTCTCTAATTATGTTTTATAATTACAATTTCTACAAAACTCTACAAAAATAGTATTGATACGTTAATCTGTCTCGACTATGTTATGACTTGTTTATATTTAGATGTTAAATAATAGGTCATGATCCGTTCTATTAAAGTGGAAATGCTTATTATATATATATATATATATATATATATATATATATATATATATATATATATATATATATCTATATAGGGTAGGGTTCCAGCGTGAACAACCTCCCAAGAGTGAACTGCGTGAACAGATATGGACCCTTGATTTCCTTTTTAGTTGTTAAGGGTATGATTGTAATTATATAAAAAAATTAGATTTAAATCATTATTTTAATAATTGAATTAAGTTACATCTTTCCTAATTTAAATTTATTATCCACATTATGTTTATTTATTAATATGATAATTATCAAAACAAACAACAAATCACCATATTTCAATTTTAATTTTTATTTCAGATTTCATCACCAGAATTCAAATTTTGATTTTTAAGATCCACGTAACCTTCATATTTCTACAGTATACACATGTTTACTTGTATATAAATAGAACAGTACACATGTATACTCAGCATCGTACATATGTGTACAATAATTCACAGGTGTACATCAACATTCAACACAAAAAAAATTCTGAGATATCACAAAAACAGACGATATACACATGTGTACATCGCATTAAAAAGAGGGCAAAATCAGAATACACATGTGTACATCGCATTTAAGCAAATAATTATTTTAATAATTGAATTAAGTTACATCTTTCCTAATTTTTGATTTGATTTATGAGAGATTTATGCAATCAATTTAAGAGGATAATTGATTACTTGATTTGTGAGAGATTTATGCAATCAATTTAAGATTAAAATTACACATATACCCTTTTTGTATTTAATTAAATGAAAAAAATTAACCAAATAATTACCATCATGCCACTCACTTTAATCTCAAGATCATAAAAATCAAGGGCCCAGATCAGTTCACGCAGTTCACTCTTGGGATTTTGTTCACGTTTGAACCTAATCTATATATATATATATATATATATATATTATTTTGTTTATTTAAAAAGTTGATTAGTTATGGAAAAAGGCATCGATCACCTTTAGTTGAATTAGAAATGAAATTAAGTGGAGGGTGTGGAGTTGAATCATTTGGGCGTAAGAATTTAGAATCCTCGATAACTAACTCAAGTTTAGATAGTGATAAGGTAACTGCTTATTTACGTAAATATTTAGTAAACTTTTCATATGCTTTTGTTTTTAAGTATATTGTGACATATATTCCCATACGTTGTTATAATTATGATATTTGACACACACAGAGTACAGACTTCAAATAAGAAGAAATTTTTTGTAAAAACAAAAAACAAGAAATTTCAACCAATAAGAATATTTTATTTTACTTAATTTAATTTTTGCATTTAGTATTAGTATTAGTGTAAGGGTATATTGGTAAACTTAGATGGATCATTAATTGGTAGTCTTTCTTTTTAATAGCTAACTACATTAAATTTGTAACTTATTTAAAAAAAACATATGTAAAAAAAAAAAGAAAAATTATATAATTTAAAGTGTAGCATAAATTACGATGTGTGTAGAATGAATTACGAGCAGTGTAGGATAAATTTAAATATGTGTAGGACAAATTTCAAAACGTGTATGATAAATTTTGATGTGTGTAATAAAAAATTTAAGTGTGTATGATGATAGTGTTTATGACTAATTAATTAGTCAAAGATAATAATAAATGAGTTGAGAGAAAAACTACTTAATATTTTACATTTGTACCATTTATTCTTTTTCTTCTTAATTTAATTTTCTTCTCAAATGAACTCCCCCCCCCCCCCCCACACACACACATATATATATAGAGTATGGTTCAAGAGTGAACACTAGATTGAGAGTGAACTGTGTGAACCAATCTGAACCATTAATTGTTTAGATCTTGGAAATTTTAATAATGGTAGTTTTATAATTATCTATGTGTGAAAAATAAATGAAAAGGGTATAAAGTTAACTACTTCTCTCTCCAATTAAATAC
This sequence comes from Helianthus tuberosus, assembly GCA_030545235.1. Taxonomy (NCBI): domain Eukaryota; kingdom Viridiplantae; phylum Streptophyta; class Magnoliopsida; order Asterales; family Asteraceae; genus Helianthus; species Helianthus tuberosus. The sequence continues at coordinate 14,927,646 of CM060359.1, read as the reverse complement.
TTAATTCATTCTCTCTCATTTTTTCTCGAGTTAAATGTCATTTTAGTCCCTGTGGTTTGGGTCATGTTATCAGTTTAGTCCAAAGGTTACATTTTTTACCTGTGGGTCCACAAAGGTTTCATCGTTGCCATTTTAGTCAACTGAGTTAACTTCATCCATTTTTTCTCTCAACAAAAAGGGCAATTCGGTCATTTTATATGGCCGAATAATCCTTCATGTTAACAGAATTACATATAAAATGACCGAACTGGCCTTCTCGTTAACAGAAAAAATGGATGAAGTTAACCTAGTGGACTAAAATGGCAACGGTGAAACCTTTTTGGACCCACATGTAAAAAATGAAACCTTTGTACTAAACTGGCAAAATGGCCCAAACCACAGGGACTAAAATGGCATTTAACTCTTTTTTATCTAACCAATTAACTAATTTTTTAATTCTAAAAAGTATAACAATTATAAAATATTGTTTCATTTAGAAAAGAATATGATTAAAAATACTGTAGAAGTGAATATACATATATGTACTATACGTATTCACAAATTTAAAATGTGTGTACATATATATACATTAACAAATATTGTTCCATCCGATCATCTTCTTTAATTTATTTAATCTAAAAAAGTAATCAAGGGTCAAGATTGGTTCACTCAGTTCACTCTCAAGATGTTGTTCACTCTTGAACATAATCCTATATATATAGAATTATGGTAAAATGAAAACCATACGAGTTGTGAGAACTCAAAGAAGTCGGCCTTACGAAAAGATTTTCAAATTTTTTTTTACCAAAAATCCTAAAAAATTCAACTTTTCAAAACATAAAAAATAAAAAAAATTGTTTTTTACCTTAAATGCTGTAAAAAACTAATGACATGCTATGTCATGGAGTTTTTACAGCTGCTGTAAGCGGCCGAAAAACACACTTCGCATTTTTTTTTATTTTTTACAGCCGGCTTTGTAAGCAGCCGAAAAACACACTTCGAATTCTTTTTATTTTTATTTTTTATAGCCGGCTTTGTAACATCTTAAACTATGGGTGTAAAAAAAATGGGGTCGAAACTCGTACGGAAAGACCGAGTTCTCTAAGTTCTCACAACTCGTAGGGGTTTTCACTTAATCCTAATCCTCTCTCTCTCTCTCTCTATATATATATATATATATATATATATATAATTTTATAAAAATTAATTTATTTGTAATTTATCATGTCTGAATATTCGCAACTTCCTAGTTAACCAACTTAACAATGCCTAGTGACTTCTACAATATTTAATAGAATCATAGCTCAAAATGACCCTCTCATTATTCTTTCAAAGAAATACTACTCTCAAATTAAACCCTTCATCTTTAATTTAGCCTCAAAATCCCACAAAAAGAATCATAATTTTAACATCATCAACGAATAACCAGGAAATTTGGATCATTTACATTTTCATGGTGATATCGGTTGCTTTTTCTCAAAAATCACTCGGTTAATACTGAAGGATAGCCACGTAGGCTTTGTCTTAATGGTCAAGAGAAATTAACTCTTATGAAGAAACCAAAATTCAATCTTTGTGAGGTGTAATTTACCAAGATCGAATCCTTGTGAGGTGCAATTTAATATAGGATTTAAAAAAAAAAAATGCTGAAGGATAATTTCCAGTCACTTATATCCATTTTCCAGTAGTGTTAGGATTTTAACAAAACAATTAAATTTTTTTGAAAGGATATATGTATGATTTAAAAAATGAATCAACAAACCCTCTGAATATTAAAGGATAATATTTTATTTAAGAATATTCTAAATTCGTAACTACAAGTAAACCTTTTTGATAAGAAGCATAATAATTATATTCTCTCTCTTTCTTTTTTAGGGTTGAGTTATAATACAAAAGATTTAAAAATAAGAAGGGTAAGAAGGCATCAGAGAGTGACAAGTGTCCTATGAGTAATTAAATGGAAAGTGTAATTTTGTCTACAAGAGGAAAGAGAATATGCACATGCAAGTCACATGCTATTTCCCCCATAACTTTTAAACGTCCGTAACTTTTTTATACATCATTTGTTTTAAAAAAAAATTATACCATAAAATCGAGCGTTTTTTTATCTTTAATATGAGTACCATATTGTTATATTTTTCAAAAAAATTTCAAAAACCCAGTTGCATATTACACAATGGACGTGATGTAAAACACAATGTAAATTAGATTAAAAGCACAATCAATGACAACAGATAAAGACACAATGGACAACATACTAAAACACAATGAACATAACGTATAACACAATGACGATAACATATAACACAATAAGAATCAGACTAAATAAAAACACAATTGATGACAACAGATAAAAGACACAATTAATGACAACAAATAAAAGACACAATGGAGAGCAGATGAAGACACAATGAAAAACAAACTAAAAACACAATACTTAACAAACTAAAACACAATGAACAAGATAATAAAAAAATTGAACAAATTATTAAACCACAATGGACAACATATTAAAACACAATGAATAACATATTACACAATGGACATGATGTAAAACACAATGTAAATTAGATTAAAAACACAATCAATGACAACAGATAAAGACACAATGGACAACATACTAAAACACAATGAACATAACGTATAACACAATAAGAATCAGACTAAATAAAAACACAATTGATGACAACAGATAAAAGACACAATTAATGACAGCAAATAAAAGACACAATGGAGAGCAGATGAAGACACAATGAAAAACAAACTAAAAACACAATACATAACAAACTAAATCACAATGAACAAGATAATAAAAAAATTGAACAAATTATTAAACCACAATGGACAACTTATTAAAACACAATGAATAACATATTACACAATGGACATGATGTAAAACACAATGTAAATTAGAATAAAAACACAATCAATGACAACAGATAAAGACACAATGGACAACATACTAAAACACAATAACCATAACGTATAACACAATGGCGATAACATATAACACAATAAGAATCAGACTAAATAAAAACACAATTGATGACAATAGATAAAAGACACAATTAATGACAGCAGATAAAAGACACAATGGGGAGCAGATAAAGACACAATGAAAAACAAACTAAAAACACAATACATAACAAACTAAAACACAATGAACAAGATAATAAAAAAATTGAACAAATTATTAAAACATAATGGACAATATATTAAAACACAATGAATAACATATTAAACACAATGACCTGAACTAATAACACAATTTATAGAAAACCCAGTATAACAAAATCTTCATTGTGTCATATATTGTGTTATAGGTTTTTATAAAAACGCAATGGATAGAACTCAAATTAACATTGTGTTATAGGTTTTGATAATAACACAATGTATAGAAACTCTACTGACCAAAACCCAGTTAAAAGACACAATGACCTGAACCTTTAACACAATGCCAAAAAACCAGTAAAAATGAAAATTTTTATTTTATTTTTATATGATAATATGGTACTCATATTAAAGATAAAAAAACGCTCGTTATTATGGTGAAATTTTTTTTGAAAAAAAATGTCGTATGAAAAAGTTATGGACGTTTTAAATCGATGGGGGAATTGGCATGTGTCTTGCATGTGGAGAGAGAAAATCCATAAATATAGGATTCCTTTTATGCCCTTCTATTATCTTCTTTTCCCTCCAACCAATCTCAACCCTTCAAATCTAAGATCAATGGACTAGAATCCTTCTTACACTTCTTATTTATTTTATCCTTTGTATTTGATCCTAACCCTTCTTTTTTATTGTCTTCTATTATTATTATCTTCACTTATCTTTCTTTTTTATTGTCTTCTATTATTATTATCTTCACTTAAACTTTATGAGATTTTGGTAACCTTTTTCAATCTTAAACTCTTAATCATTACATAATAATAAGGAAAATTTGTTAATTAAACATATTTACTATTTAGGACTAAACATATTTAGTAATAAGTATATAAATTCGAATAAATAGTTTATATGTAGAAATAAAATAATAAAAAGGTTTTATGAGTGAAATGGAAGTCAATAAAGTTTTGAAAGAATTGAATGATGAACTAGTGAAAAATTATCCTTGGTACTTGAAATTCATGATTAGAAGGTAACGTCAATGGCGTCCAATTACTTTAGACAAATGACACAACAACTAATTAACCAAACTCCATACACTCTGGCTAATGCTCAAGAACACGACCACCTCGACTTACTTTCCACTAATAATAAGATTTTCACCAAATTAACAACAATGTTTTGTCTCTTAATAAATAATAATCCTCGTATCAGTAACCAACTAATTCACATTACAATCACATTGCAACTCTGAGATGCATCCATCAATTGTATTAGACGTCGCTAGACGCTCACAAGTTGGTCGACCGGGAAGTTGCGAGTACTTGATCTCTCTAGGTACAGAGTACTTGGAGAGTACTGATCATATATGTTACATTGTAAAGAAATTAGTTTTCGAGAAATTATATATATGTCAACTATCATAAGTTTCCTAATATTAAAAAAATATGTGAATCAATATAAATAAAAAATTACATGGTCAAATAGTATTTCACAAATTGATATTTATTCCATGAAAATAATATTCAATCTTTAATATAGATATAGGAATTATATTTTAACTTTTGAGTAAAACTCGACCCAAGTTGACTAACTAGATCCGATTCTGGTTGAGGTTGACAGTTTTTTATTGATTCCCAGTAATTAGGCGGAGTTGAAGAAAATCGTCTTGTCAGCTTACCTTGTAGCGATTACTTAGAGACTACTCAGCTTCCTAGACCTTGCTTTACAACATTGTTATACAACTAGAATTAGTCGGGGGGGGGGGGGTGGTTTCGGCACAAACAATGAAAGTTTTTAAACACAACATATTTAAAGTCTAATTATCATTATAGTAGCTAAAATAAAACATAACACATTTAAAGTAATATTGCTATTACAAACCTTCTAAAAAGATGTACAACATCATTTTTTCTTAAAATTATACGGTTAAGCCTAACGCGCTTAACCTATGCTAATGTATCTTCGTGACACAACCGGTTATCCCGTGTGCGTTAATCCGACTCTCCAAATGGTATGGCCGATCATTCTCATTTTGGAACCCATTTTTCCTTCGCCATTCGCTATACTTTTTTGATCCCAACCTTCTTTCTTTAAAAAAACGTAACTCAATGAAGTAAGATTGAATGATTAAGCCATTAGTTGTAAATTCCAATAAATCGGAATATTAAGAAATGAAATGAAATTTTACTGAAAATAATCTTCCTATGCCCACACCTCATTTTAACACCGTATGAGTTATAAAAATCTACTTCGGAAAGGCTCAAAGTAAACATAATAACGATATCATCATGGCTGCAGGTAAGGTTGCAAGCAATGAACTGCCATCCTTGAACCTTGCCACACCAATATGACATCTTCACCAAGTTTTCAATTAGATACATTGACTCATCATAACCTACAAGGTAAACTAACGTATGACAAATCCCGTACAACCTGGTTACTATGCTTAACATAGCCTAATATTGTCTCATGGCAACACTGGTTAATTTGCAACATACTTGTGATTATGTGGTTTGTACCTCACACATGTGAGTAAGATCTACTTCTTACAGGCTTAGAGTATAAAAAAGATACCATCATGGCCTTATGGAAGGTTGCAAGTAATGAACTACCATTCTTCAACCCTAAAACACCAACATGGATCAGCGAGTTGTACATTAGGCAACAACCAACATCAAAACAACTGTCACACCCCGATATTTTCACGTATTACCGGTGGGCCCGGTGGGGAGTATCGTGACGTAGTTGATATCATCATAGTCAAATAACATAATTTAAATGCACAACGGAAGCAAAAGATGAATATATTACAAACCGATATAAAGTAATATCAAAGTATTACAACAGAATGTAAAGGAATCCACAGGCGGATCAAAAGATAAAAAGATCATTGTTCAACAGACTTTAACATCTAAAGCGTGCAAGACTTGATTAATGATGCCAGGAGTAGCCAGTCTATTTCGTCTAGTACCTGCACTTAGCCTTTTTGGAAAATACGTCAGTTTACACTGGTAAATACAATGAACTGACTCATTTTGAAAAGAGTTTAAGAAAATCAGTTTGAATGCACATGGCACAAAATATCTTTTATAACTTGGGACAATTATTTAAAATAATCTTGTATACAGTTTTACTTATTTGTCGTCCGTCAGGGCCGGTTAGAAGAGCCGGACAAGATTAACTGACATGCCACAGGTATAATGCCCACAAGGTTGATTCCTTTAAGTGGATTACCAGTTTTTACATAATGCAACTATCAGGTGTATGCCTACACCCCGTGCTTAGGTCGTGGCCATTTCTTTGAATGATGCCAAGGATATCCGGGACATGGTCATTAACCCCCCAAAGGCCATACACCAAATAATACAGATTAAAACGGGTTATGTAAATACATTAATCACAATCCGATTTAAATGACTACACACCCGACCAAGCGGTATTATTATAAAACCGTATCCCAAGCCCGTATAGGGAAAATAAGTTAAGAGTATTTACCTGAGCAAAGTATAAATCACAAACAGCAAGTGCACGTAGCTTTTACCGGGCTCCTAATCTGGAACGAATGTTTTTAATAACCTATTAGATTCCCAACGGGTCTTTAATTAAGCCTAAACTTAGACCGGTTAGTTTTAAAAGAAGATACGGTTCAAAACGCAAGATTAAGCGAAGACCGGATTAGAATGTGGTTTAGACCCGACAAGCTTGGATACTTGTTTAATATGGGCAAACTAAACACATTCTGGATTTTGAAAAAAAATAATAAGGTTTGACCCGTTTCGGCTAATTTATGCAAACTAGTTACATAGACCGATCCGAACGCGAAAAGTGCGTAACGGGTAACCAATTGAGTCATGAACAGGTTTCCTAAGTTAATATGCCTTAAATATGTTGTGATATCAGTAGGATACTTCCATTATGCCGAAAATGAATTTAAACTCAAACTATGCCCCGTAGGGGTATTTTGGTCATTTTAAATCTCATAAAAGAGATTAATTATAAATCTGAGTTTCAGGTCTGATATAATCAGTAAAAATATTCATTTTTATAAATCATAACAGTAGGGATTACATATGTGTGAAATTTATCTTTTATAACCAAACTATGCACCGTAGGGGCATTTTGGTAATTTCACATAAGCCTAAAAGGTAAAAATTAACATTCTGAGTTCAAAAATTTTGTTTACTGTTAAATTATAAAAATTTATTAAAAATATCAGTAGGCATCAAACCTTATATGTTAAAAATAGTTTTAACTTATACTATGTGTTAAAAACGCCTAAAAAGGCGATTTTTAAGCGATTTTCGGGTTTTATAAGAAAAGCTGATATTTTTATTATTCCGGAAATCTTAAAATACTTTATTTATTATATAAAATCAGTAGCAAAAGGTTTGGTGTCAAAATGTTTTGTAAAACTCATTTCATAGGCCAAAAGGGCAAAACCGACAATTACCGAATAAAGCTTAGAACCCTATGTTATGCTCAGCCTAAAAATAAATAAAAATCTTAAAAAATCCCAAAATATTATTTTATATTAGTAGGTAAAAATTTTGATATAAAAATTTGGGTTTAAATAGGCTATATGCTAATTACGCCGTTTAATTAATAAAAAGCTTTCTAATTACGCTATTGAGCATAACTCCTAATCTAGACCTCAAACTGATGTGAAAATTTAGGAACATGTTTATATTTCAGTAATAAAGGTTTCTATTCTTTTACATTTTCAAAATATCATTTTAAGGTCAAAAGGGCATAACGGTCAACAATTAAGCATATAACGGAAACATGCAAATGAATTGGATAACTAATGAACCAAGTTGTATAATCACAGAGGGTTATACTAACATGAAACCTGGTCCTAATAAAGCTCTAAGGCATTTCTAAACTATGCTCTAATGGGTCAGAACTGAAAGTCAAAGCAAAAGTCCACTTATGCGACTTTCGGTTCCGAACCGAGCTTAAACTAAAAATTGTCGGGTTGAACATGCTTAGACATGTTCTTACATTAATTACCAACTTATAAGAGTGATAAAACAGGTTGCACGGCTTCTACATTGCTAATTATGCATTTATTTGAAAATTAGCTTCCTGTTGACTTTTTATGATTAAGTTTGACCCGACAATTGACCTAGTTAGAGTGGGAATCAGAGAGTACCCTTTTAAGGGTTTATTACCCATATAATTACCAACTTATAGGTACTTTCAATTTAAGATTTGACTGGACAAATTGTGATTAATCACGAAGTCAAACTTTAATTACGACGGTTTGACTTTAGGCTATTAAACTAATCAAAACTGAATTAAGAGAGGTTAAGGACACTTACTGAAGTCCTATGCACGGCTAATGATCTCTAGGAAATGGCCTTGAGCTCCAGGAATCTCCAGAATTTGAGTTTGAATGAATTTCCAAGTGTATGCAAAATGTTGCAACTAAGAACTTCTTATATAGGACTTTAGATTGAACAAGATCATGCCAAACAAGTCTATGGGGTGATTCCTGATCATCCCAAGTGTCCCTAGGCCATTATAAACCATCAAACAATCCCCTAGAATCGAAAACCAGACTTTAAAGTCGGTTTAACCCGCTGAACAGACAGCTGTTAACAATTTTCTGCCCAGATCATGCCTAGGTGGCACGCGTAGGTCTCCTTAAGGGGTCTACGCGCTACACCACGCCCTTGTGCAACCGGAAAACAACTTTCAGCATTTGCAGTTTCAGTCCCTGGTCCATATTGTGTTTATTTAACTTTTGTTTATTGCATTTTGGACCCCCATAGTTAACTTTTAAGGACCATGGGTCACAAACTAACTTCGTTAAGCTCCCGGTTGGTTACGAGGTCACCCGAATGTCTTAAATTTGCAACGTTGACGCTTTTAACCCCTCATTTACGAATGTTATCATAACTTTCTCATACTTTATCAAAACCTTGTGAAATTTTTATCACTTATTCTAGTGAGTATAATTAATCGTTACAAAGCTTCGGGTTTGCTAAAAGGTCACTCAGAGGTATAAATTAAACATGTTGACACATTTAACCCCTGTAGTTTGTAATCTCTCACTTTCTCCCACAATTGGCTTCGTATGATCCATAATTCATTCGTTTAAGGGTATAAACATTGTGTAGGGTTATTGAAAGGTATATTTATCCTTTGTTGACACTTTGAATCCTTTTACACACGTAGATTCTTCGTTTGTCAACTTTAGTCCCTCAAAGTTAATCTTTTACACGTTTAAAGCTCATGACACGTGTCGATATATTGTTGGACATGAATTTTCGAGGTGTTACATCCCCACCCCCTTAAAAGAAATCTCGACCTCGAGATTTACTAAAATAAATGAGGGTACCTTTCTTTCATTGTAGACTCTACCTCCCACGTATACTCGGGACCTCTACGGGCATCCCATTTAACCTTTACAATTGGCACATGCTTCCTTCGAAGCTTCTTCACCTGTCGATCCTCGATTGACAAAGGTTTTTCCACAAATTTCAAGCTCTCATCTATGTGCACATCCGTATGTGGTATGATTAGCGATTCATCAGCTAGACATTTCTTTAGATTCCAGATGTGGAATACATTGTGAATACCACTGAGCTCTTCAGGTAAGTTTAACTTATAAGCCACTGTTCCTACACATTCGATGATCTCGAATGGTCCTATGTACCTTGGGCTTAACTTACCTTTCTTACCAAATCTCATTACTCCTTTCCAGGGTGATACTTTAAGTAGTACCTTGTCGCCTACCTCGAATTTCAGAGGTTTACGCCTTAAGTCTGCGTAGCTCTTCTGCCTATCTCTGGCAGCTTTGAGACGATCTCGTATCTGTACAATCTTATCTGTCATCTCCAGGACTATATTCGGTCCTGTTAGTTGGACATCTCCAACTTCTGCTCAGCAAACGGGCGTTTTGCACTTTCTTCCATATAAAGCTTCAAATGGTGCAGCTTGGATACTGGAGTGATAACTATTATTGTATGAAAATTCGATCAATGGAAGATGATAATCCCAACTTCCACCCAGATCAATAACACAAGCCCTTAACATATCTTCCAGTGTTTGAATTGTTCGCTCGCTTTGACCATCCGTTTGAGGATGGTATGCCATGCTTAAATTCAATCGAGTGCCTAGGGATTGTTGAAAGCTTTTCCAGAAATGAGACGTATACCTCGTATCCCTATCAGAAATGATAGATACTGGCACTCCATGAAGAGATACAATCTCGTCCACGTATAGCTGAGCTAACTTATCTGAGCTGTGTGTTTCCTTAATAGGTAGGAAGTGGGCTGACTTAGTCAGTCTATCCACTATCACCCAAATGGTATCATTTCCTCGTTTAGTGTTTGGCAACTTGGTGATAAAATCCATTGTCACCATTTCCCATTTCCAGGTGGGGAGTTCAGGCTGTTGTAGCAAACCTGACGGCTTTTGATGTTCAGCTTTGACTTGCGCGCATGTCAAACATTTGGCTACATAGGTAGCTATAGACTTCTTCAAGCCTATCCACCAATAATTTGCCTTTAGATCCTGGTACATCTTGTCAGCTCCAGGATGAACGAAGTATTTAGAACTGTGGGCTTCCTGGAGGATAACATCCCGAAGTCCTCCATAAATTGGGACCCATATTCGTCCATTTAATCTCAGAATTCCATCCTTGCCATAGGATAACTGCTCTGCAGTGACTCCTAGTTTTTCATTTGGATAGTTAGCTTCTAAGACAACTTCCTTCTGCGCGGCTAACAATCTTTCATTTAAGTTGTTCTTTAATTCAATGCTCTTGGCATTGATTCTTATGGGTTTAACCCTTTCCTTCCTACTTAAGGCATCGGCAACCACATTTGCCTTGCCTGGATGGTATCGGATCTCACAATTATAATCATTCAGCGTCTCCATCCATCGGCGCTGTCTCATATTTAGATCCTTTTGATTAAATAGATACTGGAGGCTCTTATGGTCAGAGTAGATCACACACTTGGTACCATATAAATAATGCCTCCATAGTTTTAGAGCAAACACCACTGCACCCAACTCCAAGTCGTGGGTGGTGTAATTCTTCTCATGTACTTTTAATTGTCGAGAAGCATAGGCAATGACCTTGCCTTTCTGCATGAGCACACATCCCATACTAGTGTGGGATGCGTCACAGTATACTACAAATTCTTCTATTCCATCAGGCAATGTTAACACTGGTGCATTGCTCAGCTTTTGCTTAAGGATGTCAAAGGATTCCTGCTGCTTAGGACCCCAGTCAAATTTAATATTCTTACGTGTTAATGAAGTTAGGGGTGCATCAATCCTTGAGAAATTTTCAATAAAACGCCTATAGTATCCTGCTAGACCTAGAAAGCTACGAATTTCAGTGGGTGTCTTCGGCTCTTGCCAATTCATGACAGCTTCAACCTTAGCGGGATCCACCTGGATACCACGCTCACTAACCACGTGTCCAAGAAACTGGACTTCACATAGCCAAAATTCACACTTTGAAAATTTGGCATAGAGTTTCTCTTGTTGAAGCAGTGAGAGAATACAACGAAGGTGCTTCTCATGGTCAGCTTGATTCTTTGAGTAAATGAGAATGTCATCGATGAAGACGATGACAAATTTATCTAAGTAGGGCTTGCAGACGCGGTTCATGAGATCCATGAACGCGGCTGGTGCATTAGTGAGCCCAAAAGGCATTACTAAGAACTCGTAATGACCATAACGAGTCCTAAATGCAGTCTTGTGCACATCTTTATCTTTAATCTTCAGTTGATGGTAGCCTGACCTTAAGTCGATCTTGGAGAAGTAGCTTGCCCCTTGCAATTGATCGAACAGATCGTCGATCCTGGGCAATGGATATCTATTCTTGATAGTGACTTTGTTAAGCTCGCGATAATCGATGCATAGACGCATCGATCCATCATTTTTCTTTACAAATAGGATTGGTGCTCCCCAAGGAGACGAACTAGGTCTAATAAAACCTTTGGCTAATAAATCATCCAGTTGTGTCCTCAACTCCTTCATTTCTGTTGGTGCCAACCTGTAAGGCGCTCTAGCGACAGGCGCTGCTCCAGGGATGATGTCAATTCTGAATTCTACTTGCCTATCTGGTGGTAAACCAGGTAGTTCTTCAGGGAAAACTTCTGGGTACTCAGAAATGACAGGGATGTCTTCAACCTTGGGCTTCTGCTCATCAGTAGTTACCTATGCCATATAAATGACACAACCCTTCTTCAAGCATCTGGATGCCTTGAGCATAGACACTTGCTCAGGCAGTCCATACTGGGTATCTCCCTGAATGGTAAGTGGCTCACCAGACGGAGTCTTGATCACCACTTGCTTCTTGTTGCAAACGATCTGGGCTTGGTTATGGGATAACCAGTCCATGCCTATAACTATGTCAAAACCGGCTAACTTCAAAGGAAGCAAGGATAACGGAAAAAAGTGGTTCCTAATGGATATAACACATCCATCTAACACGGCTGTCTCTACGGTACCATCAGCTAACTCTACCTCATATTTCACGCTTAGGGTTTTAATAGGTAAATTCAGCAACTTACAAAACTTATTATCTATAAATGACTTATCAGTACCTGAATCAAATAAAACCCTTGCATAAACATCATTTATAAGGAAGGTACCTGTTATCACATTATCGTCCTGAACGGCTTCTCGTGCATCCATTCGGAAGACCCTTGCGTTGGTCTTCTTGACCTCTTCAGGCTTTTTGGCATACTTAGGGCAATTGGTCTTGATGTGCCCTTTTCATTGTAGTTGTAGCACGTAGCATCCTTTATCTTCTTGCACTCTATCGTCTTGTGCTCCTTGGATTTGCATAACCCACATGCAGACGGTTTTGACTGGGACTTGGATTCAAACCTGCATTTTCCAAAGTGACGTTTCTGGCAAGTATCGCACTTTGGCTTTTCATCTGCTTGTTGACTACCCTTTCCAGGCCCAAACTTCTTCTTATGGTCTGTGGTTCCCTTAAACTTCTTCTCAGACCGTCGTGAGTTATCGTCCTCACGTTTTCTCTTACCCTCTTCTGAATTCTTAAGCGATCTTAGCCTGAACGCATCCAAGGTAAGGGATAAAGATAGGTCAGCTGCTGACCTAAAAGTAACAGGTCGAGATGCCTTGACACTGGCCTTGATCTCTGGGGCTAAACCCCCAATGAATCGAGCTATTCGCTTGGGTTCTGGTGTTTCCAGATATGGAACCAGTCGAGACAGGGTATTGAAACAGGTGAGGTAAGCTTGACAATCTAAATTTTTCATTACCAATGATAAGAAGTCTGACTCAATCCTCTCAACCTCGTGTTGAGGGCAATAATTCTCTTTAATAAGAGCAACAAACTGATCCCATGTCAGATTGTACAGTGGGACCTTTCCAGCAGCTTGAATGAGAGACTTCCACCATGCTAGTGCTTCTCACTTGAATGACTAGGATACATACTTCACTACATCCCTTTCAGCACAACCGCTGATATCAACCACGGTGTCCATTTCATCCAACCATGTCATACAATCAATTGCTCCCTTCTCCCCTGTGAAATCCCAGGGTTTGCAGGAGATGAAATATTTATAAGTACAGGATTTGGTACGTGGTTCCCGATCAAATACTATCCTCTTAGATGGAACACTGTGTTGATTCGAGGAGTGTTGAACATCCTCCTTCTTTGGTTCATCTTTCTTAGAGGGTGGCTTGCTATGAGCCTCTGAATGAGTCTTAGGGACAGATTTAGAGTGGGGTACTGATGAGGTCCTACTATGCGTCCCACTAGATTCCCTGAATTGCCTATCCACTGCTTTAGATACTGCAGTATCAATAAGTGTTCGGAGCTCTTCCCATGTTATATTAATCCTGGCATTCTCATGGTTTTCCAGGGAATGACTGTTTACTTCTTCTGACCTAGCCATGTAGCTTTAATTGCTACATAAAAAAATGACAAAGGTTTATTTAGAAGCTTATAACAGTACTATCGTCCTTGACGATTTTATTAACCATGGTATTGATAAGCATATTGGTTAATTTGTTAAATATATTTATTCAGGATCTTTATCATAATAATCCTTTGTTTTAATTAATTTATAATAATAGCACAAAAGGCCAAATCACAGGAACAAATTTAAATTATAAGCCAAGATTTTATAGAATCGAGGCATTAAGGCTTGAATCAAAGTTCATTACCTTTTCTTGATAGGGAGTCGTAGACCACCTCTGTCTTTAGTCTCAAAGGACATTAATTATGGCCCGTAGACACTTCATCACTAATGGATGGTTATATAAATAAAAAGGGATTTCGAATAACCCAATCTAAGGATGGCTTATGTGATTTTATCGAATCACATTTTGCCAAGAATGTTAACATGTTTTCAGATGTTAACAAGGATTTGAATTTTGAATAGGTTTTACCATCTTGGCCATGTCTGGAATGACATATAGGCTAGGTTTTACCTTTAAGATTCTTTTTAATATTTAATGCAGAACAATCCTAAATAGAGATGTTAATAAGGATCTGAATCTAATTGAGGAATTACCATCTTGGCCCTGTCTTAAAATGACACATGGGCTAGGTCTTGTCCTTTTTAGATTTTGCCATTTTATTATAATGGTAGATCTTTTAAAGGAATGTTATATTTCATTTATTTCATATTTTATGTTTATGCATATAATTAAAATGAAAATTTAAATTTAATCATTCCACTACAAAAATTAAAAGTATAGGTTTCCCTAAACGGGACTTGAAAAGAAACAACTCGCCCATGCAGGGGCTAGACAGAAATAACAAAGGAAACAAATAAAGGACAAAATAAAACTAATTAGGATTAGTCTTAAGTTCTTTGTCTAGACTCGAGAATCGAGGAATGTGCAAACTGTGTCATTGAGATTAAATACAAAAGGCTAGTGTTTAATTCACTCAATGTTGGCTCTGATACCAACCTGTCACACCCCGATATTTCCACGTATTACCGGTGGGCACGGTGGGGAGCATCGTGACGTAGTTGATATCATCATAGTCAAACAACACAATTTAAATGCACTGCGGAAGCAAAAGATGAATATATTACAAACCGATATAAAGTAATATCAAAGTATTACAACAGAATGTAAAGGAATCCACAGGCGGATCAAAAGATAAAAAGATCATTGTTCAACAGACTTTAACATCTAAAGTTTGCAAGACTTGATTAATGCTGCCAGGAGTAGCCAGCCTATTTCGTCTAGTACCTACTTAGCCTTTTTGGAAAATACGTTAGTTTACACTGGTAAATACAATGAACTGACTCATTTTGAAAAGAGTTTAAGAAAATCAGTTTGAATGCACATGGCACAAAATATCTTTTATAACTTGGGACAATTATTTAAAATAATCTTGTATACAGTTTTACTTATTTGTCGTCCGTCAGGGCCGGTTAGAAGAGCCGGACAAGATTAACTGACATGCCACAGGTATAATGCCCACAAGGTTGATTCCTTTAAGTGGATTACCAGTTTTTACATAATGCAACTATCAGGTGTATGCCTACACCCCGTGCTTAGGTCGTGGCCATTTCTTTGAATGATGCCAAGGATATCCGGGACATGGTCATTAACCCCCCAAAGGCCATACACCAAATAATACAGATTAAAACGGGTTATGTAAATACATTAATCACAATCCGATTTAAATGACTACACACCCGACCAAGCGGTATTATTATAATACCGTATCCCAAGCCCGTATAGGGAAAATAAGTTAAGAGTATTTACCTGAGCAAAGTATAAATCACAAACAGCAAGTGCACGTAGCTTTTACCAGGCTCCTAATCTGGAACGAAGGTTTTTAATAACCTATTAGATTCCTAACGGGTCTTTAATTAAGCCTAAACTTAGACCGATTAGTTTTAAAAGAAGATACGGTTCAAAACGCAAGATTAAGCGAAGACCGGATTAGAATGTGGTTTAGACCTGACAAGCTTGGATACTTGTTTAATATGGGAAAACTAAACACATTCTGGATTTTGAAAAAAAATGATAAGGTTTGACCCGTTTCGGCTAATTTATGCAAACTAGTTACATAGACCAATCCGAACGCGAAAAGTGCGTAACGGGTAACCAATTGAGTCATGAACAGGTTTCCTAAGTTAATATGCCTTAAATATGTTGTGATATCAGTAGGATACTTCCATTATGCCAAAAATGAATTTAAACTCAAACTATGCCCCGTAGGGGTATTTTGGTCATTTTAAAGCTCATAAAAGAGATTAATTATAAATCTTAGTTTCAGATCTGATATAATCAGTAAAAATATTAATTTTTATAAATCATAACAATAGGGTATTACATATGTGTGAAATTTATCTTTTATAACCAAACTATGCACCGTAGGGGCATTTTGGTAATTTCACATAAGCCTAAAAGGTAAAAATTAACATTCTGAGTTCAAAACTTCTGTTTACTGTTAAAGTATAAAAATTTATTAAAAATATCAGTAGGCATCAAACCTTATATGTTAAAAAAAGTTTTAACTTATACTATTTGTTAAAAACGCCTAAAAAGGCGATTTTTAAGCGATTTTCGGGTTTTATAAGAAAAGCTGATATTTTTATTATTCCAGAAAGCTTAAAATACTTTATTTATTATATAAAATCAGTAGCAAAAGGTTTGGTGTCAAAATGTTTTGTAAAACTCATTTCATAGGCCAAAGGGGAAAAACCGACAATTACCGAATAAAGCTTAGAACCCTATGTTATGCTCAGCCTAAAAATAAATAAAAATATTCAAAAATCCCAAAATATTATTTTATATTAGTAGGTAAAAAGTTTGATATAAAAATTTGGGTTTAAATAGGCTATATGCTAATTACGCCGTTTAATTAATAAAAAGCTTTCTAATTACGCTATTGAGCATAACTCCTAATCTAGACCTCAATCTGATGTGAAAATTTAGGAACATGTTTATATTTCAGTAATAAAGGTTTCTATTCTTTTACATTTTCAAAATATCATTTTAAGGTCAAAAGGGCATAACGGTCAACAATTAAGCATATAACGGAAACATGCAAATGAATTGGATAACTAATGAACCAAGTTGTATAATCACAGAGGGTTATACTAACATGAAACCTGGTCCTAATAAAGCTCTAAGGCATTTCTAAACTATGCTCTAATGGGTCAGAACTGAAAGTCAAAGCAAAAGTCCACTTATGCGACTTTCGGTTCCGAACCGAGCTTAAACTGAAAATTGTCGGGTTGAACATGCTTAGACATGTTCTTACATTAATTACCAAGTTATAAGAGTGATAAAACAGGTTGCATGGCTTCTACATTGCTAATTATGCATTTATTTGAAAATTAGCTTCCTGTTGACTTTTTATGATTAAGTTTGACCCGACAATTGACCTAGTTAGAGTGGAAATCAGAGAGTACCCTTTTAAGGGTTTATTACCCACATAATTACCAACTTATAGGTACTTTCAATTTAAGATTTGACTGGACAAATTGTGATTAATCACGAAGTCAAACTTTAATTACGACGGTTTGACTTTAGGCTATTAAACTAATTAAAACTGAATTAAGAGAGGTTAAGGACACTTATTGAAGTCCTATGCATGACTAATGATCTCTAGGAAGTGGCCTTGAGCTCCAGGAATCTCCAGAATTTGAGTTTGAATGAATTTCCAAGTGTATGCAAAATGTTGCAACCAAGAACTTCTTATGTAGGACTTTAGATTAGATTGAACAAGATCATGCCAAACAAGTCTATGGGGTGATTCCTGATCATCCCAAGTGTCCCTAGGCCATTATAAACCATCAAACAATCCCCTAGAATCGAAAACCAGACTTTAAAGTCGGTTTAACCCGCTGAACAGACATCTGTTAACAATTTTCTGCCCAGATCATGCCTAGGTGGCACGCGTAGGTCTCCTTAAGGGGTCTACGCGCTACACCACGCCCCTGTGCAACCGGAAAACAACTTTCAGCATTTGCAGTTTCAGTCCCTGGTCCATATTGTGTTTATTTAACTTTTGTTTATTGCATTTTGGACCCCCATAGTTAACTTTTAAGGACCTTGGGTCACAAACTAACTTCGTTAAGCTCCCGGTTGGTTACGAGGTCACCCAAATGTTTTAAATTTGCAACGTTGACGCTTTTAACCCCTCATATACGAATGTTATCATAACTTTCTCATACTTTATCGAAACCTTGTGAAATTTTTATCACTTATTCTAGTGAGTATAATTAATCGTTACAAAGCTTCGGGTTTGCTAAAAGGTCACTCAGAGGTATAAATTAAACATGTTGACACATTTAACCCCTGTAGTTTGTAATCTCTCACTTTCTCCCACAATTGGCTTCGTATGATCCATAATTCATTCGTTTAAGGGTATAAACATCGTGTAGGGTTATTGAAAGGTATATTTATCCTTTGTTGACACTTTGAATCCTTTTACACACGTAGATTCTTCGTTTGTCAACTTTAGTCCCTTAAAGTTAATCTTTTACACGTTTAAAGCTCATGACACGTGTCGATATATTGTTGGACATGAATTTTCGAGGTGTTACAACAACCATAAAAAAGGTTTGCACACCCAAATGGCCATAATGAACATCAAAACTTGTTTTCGTTAATGGGTATTTAAGGGTTGTACTTTATGGGTTTTGACTTCACTCTAAAGCTTTTAGTTTGTTTCTCTAAACAAATAACAAAGTAAGAAAAACAATAATGTTAATCCGAACAACCCAATCCAAAGAGTTAAACCATGAAACAAACAAACATAGAATCATAAAGGTATAATTTATAGCATAAAAAAATCTGAAATACTTCGCTGCGATGAAATCTCAGAATCAAATCGTCCAACTAAAGACATTATAAACCAATGTAAGAAAGAAAGTTAGCAACATAAGTAAGCGTACTGAAACGCGTACACACAATCAAGAAGACGCAAAAGTCGTTCGGAATTGACATTTATTGAAGACGAAGACTAAAATCATCGTAGTTAAAACCAGGAGCCAGAATGGAAAGCAAGAATGCATGTCTGTTGATCACGAAGACCAAAAGCGCAAGAAAAGCAACGTGGAAGGATATGTGCCTTCAAGTTAACAAAGTACCACAAACAAATCGCAACAAACATCCACAAGTTGCACGCTAACGCACTAATATGTGAGGTACAACCCATAACAACACAACATTCACATGCTAGTATAACGATACCAATATGAGGCTCAGATATGTAAACAATTTACAAAGTCATTGATTGACATGCATGTTGACGTTAGGGTCATGTACCAAGCCAAGCCCAAGTCTGATGCCCCACCAAGATAGTTGTTATCTCAAGCGGATAAATACGCCATGACTGCATAGTTGACGAAGACAATGTGAAAGGAAAATAAATGAAAACCATGGTCAACAACCCAACAGAATTTTCATTTTTTCCAAACCTACGTATACACGTCTGAATTTATCATCATGGCCCTGTGGATAAGAAAATGATTGGTTTTTTGGCTGTGTCTACCAAACATATAACAACCCTCCTGAAAATATTTCACAACCCTTAAACATGTCCCATACGCCCTAAAATACACCTCATATACGAAAACGACCCCGAAATACCTTTATTTTACAAAAATTAAATAAAAAAAATTTCTAATGTCGCTCGCAGGGGGCGACAGCAACACCTGAGTTTGTCGCGGGCCGCGATCAGGTGGCCACCAGGCGAGTCCCTGAGCTGCCATGTGGCGGGCTCGTGCCAAGGCTAGTGGTCGATGCAGCAAGGCTAGGGCCTACCATAGACTAGCTCGTGGGGCGCGAAGGCCTTGCCTTCTGTTCTCGCAGGGCGCGAGGAAGTGTCGATCAGGCCCTGTAAATGGAGGCCATCGGCTTCAGTTGAGAATCGTTCAAATTTTGATTTCTCTCTCTCAATTTCTCTAATAGTATAAGTAATTCTCGGGCATAATACCCACAAAATAGCGAAACTCTGCCTCGATGTAAGTATTATAACCCCCGGTTACATATTAGTTACGCTGCCCGATTGATCTAGTGCTCCGTAACGCATGTCAAGGCTCTGCCTGACTTAGTCGTTGGAGTTCTGTCTCGGGGAAGGTATATCTAATGTAAATTTGGGTTATTATACTAACACGTGTGCATTGTTTAAATTAATAGATTATAACCAGGAAGTCACAAGGAAATACCTAAACTAGCAATGTGAGTAATCCTTCTTTTCATAAATTGTTTTTACAAAACCTCATAGTGTTTTACATTATAATTAACAGTGATTGAGTATTTGTAATTCTACAATTATCGTCGGTATGTTGGGGTTTTGTATACAAAATTTGTTACTACACTGTGAGTAGTAGCATGACCACAAGTCAGGATTGACATTACCGTGGGTGGTAATTAAAGTAGATATAAACAAATGTAATTGCTGGATTGCCCTCAGTGCTGTAAAATGATAAAACGTGTTTTGATTAAACTGGGATTCACTCACCAGTATTTTCCACTGACAAAAATGTTTTAAATGTGTTTCAGGTAACAAAATGTGAAAGCCAAATAGAAGCCAGCTGGAGAGCACTGAAGGATTGGAAAAGTGGCTATAAAAGTTACCTAAATAAAGAAGAAGTTTTATTTTAAGGTTTATCCCTATAAACATGTTGTAATGAAAACTTGGGCTTTTCCCATGTATTTATTATTATAAAAATGAGGTGTTTTACTCTGATAAACTATTTCCTAAATACGGTCCTGATGTAAATTCCGCTGCCAAAATTAAATAAACACCGATACCACCGAATCTGCGAGCTCGCGGCCACCCGCCTCCCGGGGCAAGGGGTCGGGGGTTGCGACAGGAGGTGGTATCAGAGCTACAGCCACTGATTTCAGCCACAGAAGTGTTCTGCTGACATCAAAATTGTCAATTCTGTTAGGAAATAATCTATGTGACTATGTACATACATGTATATTATTGTTTTGTGTTATTTGAAAATCTCTTAGTTTATAGTATGAGTGATCAAGGACCCTCTGACGCCTATCGTCACCTCTCTAATTCTCCTAGAGATGAACGAACTTCCTCCCAGCCTACTCCTTCGGGGTACTCAGCTGACACCGAAGAGGGGATATTCATCTTTAAGGCGCAATCCGTAGAACCATTTCCTACCAAAAAGAGGGGCCGATGGTTCAGTCGGGGAGCACATGAGCGTAGGAAACGAATGAGGAAATTATAGCAACAAAGGGCTTTAGCAGCAGCAAATAGGGAGATGAACGCCCAGACCCAAGACATAATCAATAGGCGATTGGCCAACCTTCACAAACTAGCTACCACTGTCGCAGACCCAAACTTAGACCAGATACTGGCACCACAACCACTACCACTATTCCTAACTCAACCTATGGAAATAGAACCCAACCGAGAAGAACCGATCCCCATACCAGCTTTTAACCCTGATGAAATACCTAGAGTCCCAGCACCCATTCCCTTAGCATATGATCCGTGGAATGACGACCATAGGGATTATCGAGAACTCTACCCAAAAGAGGAAACCATACCAAACCGATTAGCACCATACCACATTCTGGACCCTCTAGATCCATATTGGGATGTTGACCAGTATGTTCGGGAAATACTAGAAAACCCATACCCGTATGGAGACCCTTTACCACCACACCCTGACCCAATACCCGCACCACCACCACCCATGAGTACCGAAAACGTGCAGGAACTCCGCACATTTGGTGAGGAGTTAGTAGATGAAGGAGAGAGAATAAGGAAAATAGGGGAAAAGCTCGTTTGGAAGTACGACGAGCGAAATATGCAATACTGGATGAAACCCTGGAAATAATATATATATATATATATATATATATATATATACGAGTAGTTTGGAAAAAAAACCCAACTAAAATAGATAATCTAATACCTACTGATGCATAACTAGTAGTATGTTTTAAATTCCAGTTACAGCTTGTAATAGATGCATACATATATAAAATAGAGTAAATGTCGTAATGCTCGACGGTTTTGACCAATGTGCTTGTTTGTGTAATTGTTAGCATTAGATCTTATTCTGTGATATTAATACCTGATAATTGTTTGTAAATCCAGATGGACAACGAAGAAAATCAGGAAAACCAGAATAATGATAACCAAATAAATAACAGTGCCATTCAACACACATTAACCCAATGAATTAGAGATGCTATGCCATATATTATCCAGACTATTAAAGAAGCGTAAAATAATAAAAGTAATAGTGGAAGTAAACGACCACCTACTGAAGCCATTCACAGCGTAAACAATGGACCGTTACTTCAATTGCCTATTCCAAAAAGAAGAAGAACCATGTCATATGGTTGTTCTTACAAAGAATTCTGGTCTTGCAAACCAATAGAATTATCCGGCAATGAAGGAGCCATTGCAGCTCTACGCTGGATAGAAAAGACAGAGGCCGTCTTAAAAATAAGCAAGTGCGCAGAGGAAGATAAAATCATGTTTGCTTCCAATCTTTTTAAGAATTCGTCCTTAGAATGGTGGAATACTATTCTCTAGTCTAGGGGAAGTGACAGAGTCTATAATATGGAATGGACTAAGTTTAAGAACATGGTCGAAAGGAAATTCTGTCCTCCCAATGAGAAAGAACAAATTGCTAATAAGTTCTTAAACCTTAGAATGACTGGAGTAGACTGTAAGGGTTACACTACCATATTCTTCGAATATGATAGAATAGTGCCAACCCTAGCTTCACCAGAACCAATATTAATCTCCCGTTACATCTGGGGATTAATCAGTGAGATTAGACATGTAGTCAAGGCAGCTAGACCACAAACCACAGAAGAAGCTGTAGAACTAGCAAATACATTGACTGATGAATTGGTACGTACGCAAGAAGAAAGCCAGAGGAAGAACCTAGTCCAGAAACTTACCTAGGAATTTCGCTACGGTAATTCCAACCGTGGGAAAAATATAGATTCTACTTCTGCACCTTACTGCAAGTCTTGTAAGAAGAAGCATTCGGGAAGATGTTCCACATACTGCAACTTCTGCAAAATACCGGGACACGAGGAAGAAGACTGCATGAAGAAACCCAGTAATGGAGTGTGCTTCAATTATGGAGAAAAAAGGGCATATTAAACCGAACTGTTCGAAACTAGCTCCAGCCATGAACAACAAGACTACTAAGAATGCTAGAGCTTTTGTTCTAACTGCAGAAGAAGCCAAGATGATTTCGGATGTGATTGCCGGTACATTTTTAGTTAATGATGTTTTTGTTAAAGTAGTATTTGATTCTGGTGCAAACCAAAGTTTTATTAATACTTCATTTTGCAAAATTTTTAATCAGCCATTAACTAAACTTCAACAAGAATGTCTGGTAGAAACGGCAAATGGAGAATCTATTAAGATCACTGAAATCTTGCAGGGAGCAAGAATAGAAATTCTAAACCATAATTTTATTACTAACCTTTACCCAATGAACCTAGCCGGATTTGATGTTGTATTAGGAATGGATTGGTTAATAAACAATAAAGCCAATATTTTATGTGATTAAAAGTCAATACAAGTAAATTCACCAAAAGGTGAAAAGATCACGATTAAAGGAGATAAGCCAACTAGATCTACAAAATTCATCTCTGTGATGAAAACAACAAGTTATGCAAGAAAAGGATCATTAGTGTATATGATTTCCATAATCATTAACACTAAAGGAAAAGAATTAAAAGATATTCCCATAGTATCTCAATTCTCAGATGTTTTTCCTGAAGAGCTACCCGGACTACCGCCAGATAGGGAAGTCGAATTCAGAATTCACCTACTACCAGGGACAGCACCGATTGCCAAGGCACCTTAATTTTTGGCGCCAGCAGAGATGCAAGAATTAAAGAAACAGTTGGACGAACTTCTGGAGAAATGTTTCATACAACCAAGTTCGTCACCATGGGGAGCACCAATCTTGTTTGTCAAGAAGAAAGACGGATCAATGCGTATGTGCATTGATTACCGAGAATTGAACAAGGTCACGATTAAAAATCGGTACCCATTACCGAGAATCGATGATGTGTTTGATCAATTGCAAGGAGCTCGATTCTTTTCTATGATCGATTTACGCTCAGGATATCATCAACTGAAAGTACAGGAATAAGACATTCCTAAAACTGCATTCAGAACAAGGTATGGTCATTATGAATTTAGTGTCATGCCATTTGGTTTAACCAATTCCCCAGCCGCATTTATGGACATGATGAACACAATATGTAAACCATATCTGGATAAATTCATAATTGTCTTTATAGATGATATTTTCATTTACTCTAAGAGTAAAGAGGAACATGCAACGCATCTGCATACACTTCTTACATTATTGAGAAAGGAAAAGCTTTATGCTAAATTCCCAAAATGTGAATTTTGGTTACAAGAAGTACAATTTCTTGGACATTTAGTTAATCATGAAGGAATTCATGTAGATCCCACAAAGATCGAGACGATTACTAAATGGAAAGTTCCTGAATCACCAACAGAGGTGAGGAGTTTTCTTGGACTGGCAGGTTATTATAGACGATTTATTTGGGATTTCTCTAGAATAGCCATTCCTTTAACAAAACTGACATGTAAAGCAATTAAGTTTGAATAGGGACCAAAACAAGAAGAAGCCTTTAGAATCCTTAAGCAAAGATTAATCAACGCACCCATACTAGCGTTACCAGAAGGAACTGAAGACTTTGTAGTCTATTGTGACGCTTCTAAGTTAGGTTATGGATGTGTGTTGATGCAACGTCAAAAGGTTATAGCCTATGCCTCTAGATAACTTAAGAATCATGAAGAGAATTATACAACCCATGATCTAGAATTAGGAGCCATAATTTTTGCCCTTAAAATTTGGAGACATTATCTTTACGGTAGTAAGTTTACCATTTTCACCGATCATAAGAGTTTAAGATATGTTTTCGGCCAAAAAGAGTTAAATATGAGACAGAGACGTTGGATGGAAATCCTTAGTGATTATGATTGTAGTATCCAGTATCATGCAGGAAAGGCTAATGTAGTAGCTGATGCTTTAAGTCGAAAGTATCATGATAAGCCAAGAAAAGTACATTTTCTCAAATTAAATCTGCAGATAGATTTAAATGAGCAAATTAGAGCAATACAAGAATCAGGAATCAAGGATGATACTGAGAAATTAAAGGGAATGATTAAGGAATTAGAACGAGGAACATATGGAATTTGGAGATTCCGTAATAAAGGAATTTGGATACCTAAACAAGGAAACCTACGCCAACGAATTTTAGAAGAAGCCCATAAATCTAAGTATACGATACATCCTGGTAGTGATAAGATGTATCAAGACTTAAGAAAGAATTTCTGGTGGTTAAGAATAAAAAAGGATATAGCAACTTATGTCGCCAAGTGTCTAACTTGTTCACAGGTCAAAGCTGAACACCAGAAACCCTCAGGTTTGTTGCAACAATTGGAAATGCCTGTATGGAAATGGGAATTGATAACAATGGACTTTGTTACCAAATTACCCAAGACACGAAAAGGTAATGATACAATCTGGGTGATTGTAGATAGATTAACTAAATCTGCTCATTTCTTACCAATGAAGGAAACTTTCAGTATGGAACAACTAGCCAAGTTGTATGTGAATAGATAGAAACAACTCCATCAGCTATTTTTTCTCGCAAAAAAATGAAGGTCAATTTCTAAATGTTTAGTTCGTTCATGAAAAACTGGATTTAATGCAATAGAAATAGCCGACTGACTATCACAAAACATCTTAACATGCAACTCATAACTGACTTTCAACTCTTTCAAAATGTTCAAAATCCACATTATTTCACATGTGGCAAAGCACATAGCTCTGTACTCTGCCTCTGCAGTGGATCTTGAAACAACACTTTGTTTTTTTTTTTTTACTTTTCTAGGAAATCAAAGAGTTTCCTAGAAATATTCCAACCCCGTTACTGACTTTCTTGTAGCCAAACACTTCGCTCAGTCAGAATCTACATTAAGTCAAAATTACTTCCCTTTTTAAGCATAATCCCTTTACCTGGTGACAACTTTAAGTACTTAAGCAACCTTAAAGTAATTTGTAAATGACTAATATTAGGAGCATGCATAAACTGACTTAAAAACTGAACTGCATAGCTAATATCAGGTCTTGTTATTGACAAATAGATCAGTTTTCCAACTAACTTTTGAAAACTTGTAACATCTTTGACTAACTCTAACTTTTGATCTAACTTACTAACTAGAACATGACTTTGTTCAATAAGGGTATTAACAGGTTTTACTCCTAAATATCCAAACTCATCAAGCAACTCAAGACAATACTTTGTTTGAATTAAACACAAACCAACATCAGAATACAAAACCTCAATTCCCAGGGAATATTTTAAAATCCCCAAATCTTTAATCTGAAAATTCACATTAAGACTTTTTTTTTTCACATTTAACACTTTAGACTCGGAGTTCCCAGTAACTATGATATCATTTACATATACCAAAAGAACAATAAACACAAAACTTTTAGACAAAGTATACATAGAATGATCACACACACTCTGAACAAAACCCATATTAACTAAGACCTAGGTTAGCTTCTCATTCCATTTCCTGGGGGCTTGTTTAAGTCCATACAATGACTTAACAAGCTTATAAACTTTGGTTTCATTTTTAGGAAAATACCCAGGAGGTAAAGACATGTAAACATCTTTTGAAATTGAGCCGTATAAAAAAGCATTGTTAATGTCAAGCTGAAAAATAAGCCAATTATTATGAATAACTAAACATAAAACACAACGTATAGTAACTATCTTCACAACAGGTGAAAAAGTTTCACCAAAATCCACCCCTTCTCTTTGGCTACAACCTTTAGCCATAAGTCTAGCTTTAAACCTCTCAACCTCACCATTGGACTTATACTTTACTTTATAAATCCACCTACATCGTATTGGTTTCCTATCCTTAGGTAAATCAACATGAATCCAAGTTTCATTCCTATATAACGCTTCCATCTCCTTATTTATATCTTCAATCCACCCAGGATCTTTAACAGCTTCTGAATATGAAGTTGGTTCAACAGTTTTATTCAAACTTGAAACAAAACACATATTTTTAACAGACAAATTCGAATAATTAATAGACTTCTCAATACCAAATTTAACTTTACCTTCTACCATGTAATATCATATCTCCTAGGAAACACAACACCCCTAAATGACTTCCTAATATTTTGACAGGACCCTCAGATGGGTTGGTCTCAACATTTGACCCACTAGTGTCATCTGCCCTACCATTGTTAACCTGTTCACTACTACTCCTGCTCACTAGGTGCATGTTGACCACAGTCAACACTTGGAGCACCACAGTAAAAAATGATACATAATTGTTTACATGATCATTACGTTCATATTCACATACTTAATTCCCGTGCAAACAATCGAAAATAAGCGATTTTGATACTTACTATACGTTAAAACACAATGATTTTACATCCACAATACACAACTTATAGCTTCATACGTATTACCACTTAATTATATGTTAATTATACATAATATACATGAAAACACCTACTTGATCAAACATAAGGGACCTAAAGCGCCAAAAACTGAAACTGTCCTGGAGACTAGACGCCGCGCATCGCAGAAAGGTTCTTGTTCGGCTCCGCGACACGCGGGTGATGCCGATCCGCACAAGCTTCTTGACAGCATGCTTATTGGTCCGATTTTCACCCTAAATTCTACACTATAAATACATGCCTTCCACACCATCCTAAGACTTTACACTCTTCCATTTCACTCTCAAATTCTCACAATTCTTCTAAACTTTCAAGTGTTGGCAGATTGTATACCTTGCTCAAAACAGTGAACTTGGAGCACTTTTTCTCTACTTTTCTTGTGTTTTCTTGTACCAATCTCCTTGGATTACCTTCAAGGATGTTATCCAAGATTCACCAAGGTGTGATCACAAGATACATCACTTACATAAGGCTTTAAAGTCAGATTTGTTTTCTGATTTATGCAAACTTATTGTAACTTCATTTTATTCAACTTTTATTCATCATTTCTTCTTCCACAAAGCTTAGAACACCTCTAGGAATGTTTCCACAGGTTTACCATGGTAAACTAAGGTGGAACAACACCATTTTGAGGTCCAAACTTTTTGTTTTGGAAGAAACTTGGTTAACTTTTACAAAACATAACTTTTCCTACTTGAATCTTGTACCTAGCAACCTCCTAAACCCATCAATGGTTGTGGAACTTGTTAGAGTTGATTCTTACAAGTTTAGAGCTACAAACAACCTCCAGACTTTCTGATTTGCAAGGGTTCAAAACAACCCACAAGTATTGAAGTCACATAAGTTCACCATCGTTCATATGGTGGGACTTATGTTAGATGTAAGGGTGAACCTTGGATGCTTTGGCATTCCTAACTTGATTCCACACCTCACTTGATGTTTTTGATTGATAATCTAAGTAGCTTCCTAGTATCAAAGTAGCATAACCCCGTCTAGCATCCGACACTTAGTTAACTCTTTCCATGTCATGGTGGTTCACCCGGGTTAAGATTACTTGGCTACTTGACTTGTATTAGTTAGTTTCTTTTATTTCTTGTTATTCATGACCCTGCGAATCATCCTTGTGATGATTTTGTGTAGTGGTGAATCATACATAGAGGTTAAACCCTCCATGCTTGACTTACATGATAATATATGACATTCTATGATGGACTTAGCTTTAGGATACTAATATTACTAACTATATATATATATATATATATATATATAAACTTGGCCAAGTTTGTGATAATAATCGGTTAATGACTATTCATCATGAACTAGGGCTAACTTATCTACGATTCTAAGTCACTTGTTATTGATTCTAATGGACAAACTAGGACCCATGAAATCACATATAACTTAGTGTCAAAAAAAAAGTACTTAGAACTAGACAATACTTTGTGAATACATACTTTTGTACTTTAAATTCTATACTCCAATTCTAACCACTCCACGAACCTCATGTAAGTATGTAACCTTACCATTCATTCTCCTATTCTTATTAACTCATCAATACACGGATAATCGGAAAGCTTTACAAATATTGTGAGTACACTCGACGCCCTTTTTACCATTTTTACACTTTTGGGTGCAACATGTTTACATATACAAAAACACACTCAACATATGTACTTTTATGCAATCACACATACAAACAATCCAATACATGCTTACTATTATGTTATGCTTGATTCGTATTTTTTGGGTTTGTTCGTTTTGTGATAAACTTGTCATTAACTTCGTATGAGCCTACCCTTAACATGTATAGCGCTATATGAGTAACGCACCGCCTGTGAACGTTGGGTTATGTTAAGGCATTCATTCATACTTGCGTTAAACTTTGGTTTGACTTGTTTATTCACATGCCGGTTTATACGTTAATCTTGATAACTACGTTTGCCATGTGGATTGTTCATTTTTATACTTATATGCTAGTACACCAAACTTGTATACTCGCTAATACTTTTGTGTTGAACTACGCTTTAAAACATGTTGCAGGTTTATGATGATGATGATGCATGGAACTTAGTAGGATGCCTAGAAACGCATTTTTAAACTTTAAATACTTGTTGTACTGTAATTCATTTGTTTCAACTTGTTGTATTTGATTTCAAACAATGTAATTGATTCCTTTAGCAATGAAATGAAATTTGTTATTTAAATACTTGTCACAATTTAGTGTTATGAAATCTCGAGCAATCTCGTTTGTCTCACTCTGATGTTTTCGCGATCGGTTGGGGTGTGACAGTTTAAGAGATGTATGTGTTTCCTTTCCACCACCCGTTCTGTTGTGGTGTATAGGAACGTGATGTTTGATGAAAAATACCTTTAGATTTACAAAACACATTAACTTGATTGTTAACAAATTCAGTTCCATTATCACTCCTAAACACTTTTATCCTTTTCTTAAACTGTGTTAAAACAAGTTCATAAAAATTACTCAGGTTTTCAAAAACTTCAGTTTTATTTGTTAAAAAATAACACAAAAGAGTTCTGGAATAATCATCCACAACTATTAAAAAATATTTATATCCTTAATAACTGGTGACTTTATAAGGCCCCCATAAATCTAGGTGAACTAAGTCACCTACAAATTTGGATTTGTGTTCACTAACTGGAAATAGAAGTCTAACCTGCTTAGACCTTTGGCAAATTTCACAAGGACCATGATTAACATTTTTAACATCAAGACTCTCTTTTAAGACAACTAACACCTGATCAGATGGATGACCTTGATTTGGAATCCTGACTACCAATCATCGGGACTTTCCTTGATTTGGAATCCTGTAACACACAATTATTTTCATTAAAAATCACAAAAATCTGATTATCTTTAGCTAACCTATGACCAGACAGTAAATTCACATTATATCCAGGAACATAAAAGACGTCTTGTAAAACCACACCATTTATCAGTTTTATATTACCAATTTTCATAACCTTAACACTTGTTCCATTAGGTTGAACAACTTTAAGATCAAATTATGAAACATCAACAACATTAAACATTTCTTTATCACTATTAACCATATGTTGAGTAGCCCTAGAATCTACTACCCAAATAACACTACTATTAAACATAACAGAACTAGAACAACTAATAAAGTTATTGACACAAATAGACTCACCTCCCATATTTGAACACTGTGGATCGGTTCCATTCTTTTCACCAACTAAACTCAACAACTTTGTTATCTGCTCAGATGTAAAAGGCAAACCAGAAGTTCCCACAGTAGTAGATGACCTAACAGTAGTGTTATTAGACTTATTATTATTAAAATTATTCCTAAAAGACTGATTATTATTATTATTGTTAGTTCTTCTTTTAAACATATGACTTCAAAACATCTATCAACAGTGTGCCCCAACATATTATGATATGTGCACTTCAAATTTGGGTTGGGTCCTCTAGACACTCTTCTTTTAGGATCAAAACTGTTTTGATTAGACTTAAAAACAAAAGACACACTCTGTCCTTTTGAACTAGTACTAGACAACCTATGTGACTCTTCTCTAGAAACAATAGAGAATGCCACTTTAACATAAGGAAATGGTTCTCTTGTTAACATATTTGTTCTTACAGGTTGATAAACATCATCAAGCCCCATAAGAAACTGAATTAATTTTATTATTATTGAAAAATCATTGTAATCCTTGGCAGCTTGACAAGAACATGAAGGCATATGCAAGATAGCATCAAACTGCTTCCACATTGTTGTCAATCTTTAGCAACAGAACTACCATTTTGTGAAATATTGTTAATTTTTTTATACAAATCATATACAACAGAACCATCTACCTTATAAAAAGACTCTTTGAGATCAGTCCAGACCTCAGAGGCCAACTAAGAAAACACTTAAACAGTTCCTCAGAAATAGAATTTAACAACCAAGTAAACACAATTGGGTTACACCTATCCCATTGGGCAGACAACACATCATCATCATCATCATCATCATCATCATCATCATCATCAGGCTTTTCACATTTACCATCTATAAAACCATATTTATTTTTAGCTTCTCGTGCAAGCTTCATTGCACTTGCCCAGACAGTATAATTCTCCGTGCCTTTAAGTTTTATACTAATGATGGTCAAGGAACTTGAATCACTAGGTTGTAAGTAAAAAGGGGATCCTATATCTAACTTACTAATGAGAGTATCAGAAGGACCAGCATGATCACCCATGATAACAGTACAACAGATAACAGAACAACAAGATAAAGATCAGAAAACAAAATAGATCACCAACAAATAGACAACAGATAAACCCTAAGGCGAAGCTGTATAAGGGACCCGATTCTAGGATCGTCACTCAATGGTGCCTAGACAAGCCTTTACACAGGAGCCAACAACTAAACAAACAGAACAAATACACAATATAGACAAGATCAAGACTCAACAAATAATAAAAACACATAACATACATAAGAAGTAGCAACCAAAAAATAAACCGGTCCTCACTACCTCGGTATCAACTAGACCAATGAACAAATAAAACCAGGAGATAAGAGAAGAACAATCTTACAGAAGCGTTTAACTCCCTCCAAGTAGATATGAGTTTGTAACCTTCTAGGGTTACGAAACACAGATCAGGAAAACAAATGACAACCTGGTCATGTTGCCCTAAAACTTTCTAGGAGTTCCAGAGACCAACACAGGAAGTAATAACAACCAGAAGATGAGAAATCTTCCAAAAGAACACCAAACCCTAACTTAGGGTTTCAGCTACACCAGATCTACATCGGCACGTTTCCCAAGATCCAGATCCAAGCTCTTTTTCAAGAGAAGAAGAACACAATCTACAATAAAAGCTAAACACTCACATCGGAACAACCAATATTAGTAAACAAGAGCCACTAGTGCTCTGATACCATGTAAAATGGTATGAAAATCAACACAAACAACAAAGAAGTGACAAAACGGTGATAAAACTTTTATTGATTACCCAAACCAGAAAACACCCCCCAAACCCTAGATCTCACAATATGTGAGATCTATAATCAAAACAAATACAAACGAATACCTAGATGATCATCCACAGATGATCATCAATACCAGAAGATCAATCTTTCACAAACAACTGAGAGATTATATAGAATGATCTTCAACAACTGAACAATTCTCTAACAAAACCTAATACAATACAAAAGAACCAGAGAGAAGTGTGCGTGTAAGAAAAGGGGAGTGAATTAAACTTCTCGCAGCAGATCAAGCCTTTTATATGCTCCCACGATATAATTTACATCTAAGTCCAAAAGTTTGACAGGAGATGATCGCAGTCACTGTAATGTTTAAACAAAGCCCATTGAACTTATAACCCTGAAACAACTTGCACCAAAACTGTTATAACAACTTATAACAACTTAACAACCTTCCTAGGCCCATAATAGAATAATCCAAGTAACAACATGAGCCCAATAACAAGTAGCCCAATAAGACCAGTTATAATCAGCACACTAACAATTAAGCTCGTATAATATGTTTAATGTATGAAACATTATTTTTAACAGAATCCATAACTGAAGACAACATAAAAGAAATGGACAACAAATTAGCTTTTTCAAAAGCCTTTTTTTTAAATTTATCCATAATCGGTTGCTAGCCATATACACTATTCATCTTAGCTCCAATTGGATACCCCAATCCTAATAAAATTTGCTTTGTAAAAATTAAGTTTTGACCTAGTGTCAAGATTTTTATTTATATTCTTCAAATTGCTAAAAGACCACTCCCATAAAAACACTATCATTTTTTGAATTTTATTAGCCACCCGACCTTGCATATGACGATCAATTTGAACTAGCCAAACTATTCTTACATGATGAGGTACGTGTACATGATGACCCGGTAATTGTTTGACCCGGTTCACAGCCCAAACCGTGTCCCAGCCAAGCATTAGCTGTAACAAGTTGTTGCATACATTATTATTTTTGAATTTGGTTTGTTTCCTTTCTGTATTTCGAGTTATAATACTTTCCATTCTTTTCATTTTATTTTTGGTTATTCAAAGGACCATTGTAGTCCCTGTAATAGCATCCAGTTTTGAAAGAAATAAAAAACTCGAAAATAGTCGTTATCTGGTTCGATCACAAAATCATTGCGTTGTGAGTTTATGCTTTGATTATCGATTGTATACCAACAATTGGTATCAGAGCACCAGGTCGAAACCAGTTGAAGTAAAGCAGAGCAGTGTTTTAGGGTAAAGAGCATGTCAGGCAGATACGTTGTTCAAACTAGCGCAGGCGGCGCGGTGATCCAAGTCCGAGAGCACAGTGGTGTCTCTATTCAGTTCCCAAAGCTCTCTTCAACTAGTTACAACTCCTGGGCAGTAATGATGGAAGCCATCTTGGACGCACAAGGTTTGTGGCAGGCAATCAAAATACCATAGGGTGATGAACTGGACGAGAAAAAGAACAAGCAGGCAAGAGCATTCCTGTTTCAATCGCTACCTGAAGATGTGTTACTTCAGGTTGCGAAGAAGCGTGAAGCAAAAAAACGTTTGGGAGGCATTGCGTGTTCGATACTAAGGGGTAGAGCGGGTAAAAAAGGCCCGGTTACAAACCTTACGAAGCGAACTAGAAGTGTTATGTATAAAAGAGACAGAGTCGATCGAAGAATTTTTGGGGAAATTTCTGGAATAGCATCAAAGTTTAGTACTTTGGGAAGTACTTTGGAAGTTGTGACGATTGTTCGAAAGCTGTTCGAGTCAGTACAAGATAAGTTTCTTCAACTTTTTTGCTTCTGTTGAACAAATGGAAGATTTAGAGACCATGCCTTTTGAGGAACCGTGGGAAGGTTAAAGTCCTACGAGGAACGACTAAGGGGACGTTTTAAACCTAGTGATTCATATGGCAGGTTGTTGTTTTCTAAGGATGTAGGGAAAACGAAATCGGGTACCTCAAATGTTGATGAAACGGGTCGTGACGAAGGTAATGGAGGTGCCAGTCAAGGTCGTGGCCAAGGGTATCGAGGACGTGGTAGTCACCAAGGACGAGGTAGCCACAAAAATGCAGGTGGCTCGGTTAGGAACAAGGACCGAGTTAAGTGTTTCAAGTGTCAAAACCTAGGCCATTATGCATCTGAATGCAAGGGCAAAAGAAAGGAAGATGATGAAGCCAATTTAACACAAACATTAGAAGATGAACCTGCACTTTTAATGGCGGAAAGCATGAAATCCTTTTGAACGAAGATAAGGTAATCCCTAGCCTCTATACTCGTGACTCTAAGGAACCCGGGTTATAGTATCTCGACAACGGAGTGAGCAATCATATGACCAGGAGACGAGATTTCTTTACCATGATTAATAGTGGTATATCTGGGTTGATTCAGTTTGGTGATGGGTCAACGGTTGAAATCAAAGGAAAAGGCAATATAATATTGGAATGTAAAAATGGGGAACAAAGGATGTTATCTGATGTATATTACATCCTAGACCTTTGTAGCAACATCATTAGTCTTGGTCAATTGACCAAGAATGGTTGCCGAATAGTGATGATAAAGGAACACCTTTGGCTTGATGAAGAAGGTGGCAAGCTACTGATGAAGGTTCCAAGTTCCATGAACAGGTTGTACAAAATCTCACTGAAAATTAGGTCCCCAGTTTTCTTACTAAATGTTTTGGACAACAAAGACTGGCTTTGGCATGCGCGTTTGGGCCATTTAAACTTCCAAGCTATGGGTAACATGTCTAGGAAGCAAATGGTATGGGGGGGTGCCTAAACTCAATCTCCAAATGTGAGTATGTGATGTTTGCCTTGCCGGAAAGCAATGTCGCCTACCATTTCCAGAAGAAGCAAAGTTTCGTGCCACTAAACAACTGGAGCTTGTACATATTGACATGTGTGGGTCGATCCGTCCAACTACTCGAGCTGGAGGAAAATATATTTTCTTGCTGATTGATGAATTTACTAGGTACATGTGGTTTGTTATTCAAAAAACCAAAGTTGAAGCACTAAGTAATTTCAAGAAATTCAAGCAAGCTATTGAGGTTGAGAGTTCATGAAAAATCAAAGCCGTAAGGTCAGACTGCGGAGGAGAGTTCATGTCCATACTATTCACTAACTATTGTGAAGAAGAAGGCATCAAACATATGTTCACAGCTCCGTACACTTCGCAACAAAATGGGGTTGTGGAAAGAAGAAACCGAACCATGTTGGGAGTGACTAGAAGTATTATGAAGGCCATGGATGTTCCTCAAGACATATGGGCAGAAGCGGAAAGGCATTCGGTGTTTCTCATAAATCGGCTTCCAACTAAAGTCTTGAAACTCAGTACCCTATATGAAGCTTGGTATAGAAAACGACCAAACCTTGACCATCTTAGGGTGTTTGGGTACATGGCTCATATGAAGAACCCAACAGTTCACATGAAGAAGTTGGAGGATCGGAGTATTCGGGTTGTGTATCTTGGAACTAAACCCGGAAGTAAGGCATACAGGTTATACGAACCGGTGGGTAACCGACTTTATGTTAGTCGGGATGTACGATTTGAAGAGAACATGAAGCCAATTTAGGATGATCACTTGGCTCGCATGGAGTCAAGAAATGGAACAGAATGGGTGAACTTTATTATTGATACTAACTCCTTTATAGGAACTGATCAAAACTTGCTATCCACAAGTGATAATCATGTTTGTCAAAATGGTGAGTCCAGTCCGATTCACTCGAACCAACCTGAAGCCGAGTCCGCAATCCCGGAAATCTTTGAAGCTCCATCTTCTGGTGCTTCATCACCGGGTCAGCGGCTCCACATCCCGATACTCCTCTTCGTGGCTTACGAACAATTGATGATATATACTCCCGAACTGTCCCTATTGAGGTTGATGTCAGTGAGCTATTACTCATTGATGATGAACATTTATGTTTCAGAGAAGCAACTGGAAAGAAGGCATGGGAAGATGCAATGCAGCGGGAAATCGACTCGATTGAAAAAAACCAAACCTGGAAGTTGGTTAAACTGCCAAAATTGATACAAGCCAATAGGCTTGAAGTGGGTGTATAAATTAAAACACGATGCAGCGGGAAAAATCACGAAACATAAGGTGAGATTAGTCGCAAAAGGTTACGTGCAACAACCAGGGGTGGATTGTGATGAAGTTTTTGCCCCGGTAGCCCGCCTTGAAACCATAAGGCTCTTAATTGCTCTATCCGCTAGACTTAGTTGGGTGGTGCACCATCTAGATGTCAAATCGGCATTTCTTTATGGTGAACTCAAAGAAGAAGTCTACATTGAACAACCAATCGGCTTTGTAGAACTCGAAAGGAAGACTTAATATACAAGCTCGACAAGGCCTTGTATGGCCTAAGGCAAGCTCCTCGAGCTTGGAATACACGGTTGAACAAGGTTCTCTCAAATTTTTTTAAGGTTTTTGTATTCGTTTCGAATTGAATTGCAATTTTGATTGATTGCAATCAAATATCTCGTTTGTTCGAATTCTTTTGAAATTCAAATCTCAAATCAAATCAGGGAGAATCAAAATTTTCTATTAAATCATATCAGTAAGAATCGATTCTACCATTTGTTTGGAATTAAAAAAAAATATGTTTTTCAAAGAACAAAAAGTATGTTTTAAGAAAAAAAATGCAATTCAAACACGAATAGCAAGTTAGAAATTCGAGAAATCCTATGTGGTACAAAATCTTGTGTGGTACAGATCCTTGGTAGTGAAAATTAACCTTCGTGGTACAAAACCTTCATGGTGCAATACCTTCGTGGTGGAAAATCTTTCGTGGTGCAAGAACCTTCGTGGTGACAAGACATGTGTGGCAAAGAAAGAAAGAAAGAAAGAGCTGTGTGGCAAAGCAAGAAAGAAAGACCTGTGTGGCAAAAAAGACCTATGTGGCAAAGAAGACCTGTATCGCAAACAAAACCTGTGTGGTTCGAACAAGTTAAAACCTGTGTGGTGCAAGCAAGAAGAAAGATTGAAGTAAAGCAAGGAAGATAGGAAAGAAAAAGCCTAAGAAAGCAAATCAGAAAGGAAGTATGTCAGGAAGAGATGACAAAGAAAGCACGTCAACGTCAATTCGCGAGTAAGGAAATATATCCCTTCAATGCCCAAAGTTGACTGAATCGAATTACACTCAGTGGGCAACCCTGATGGAAAGGATCTTGAAGGCATATAGTCTTTGGGATACGGTTGTTTCAAAGGAATGGGTAGATGAGAAAAAAAGCGCATACAACGAAAGCAATGATCTTCCAAACATTACCGGGAAACATTCTAATGCAAGTTGCGCCATATGAGAGTGCAAAGGAAGATTGGGATGCAATCAAAGTTCAATATCTTGGAGCCGATATGGTTCAAAAAGCGCGTCTGAAAACTTTGAGAAGTGAATTAGAAGCCTTAAAGATGGGAGAAAACGAAACAATAAGTAGTTTCACAAGCAAGTTGGGTGGTATAAAATCCAAGTTTAAAAGTCTCGGTACCACCATTAAAGATAAGAAAATTGTAAGGAAATTACTTATCTCTGTCCCGAAGAAGTTTCTACCGATTTTGGCATCCATCGAGCTGTATTCAGAAATAGATAAAACGACGTTTGAATAAGCAGTGGGTAGGAATACGGCATTTGAAGAACGCCTCAAGAGCCAAAACAAAGCGGGTAACAATAATCTCTTAATGGCAAGTTCAGATAATCATTCCGGAAATTGGCATCATGGAAAAGGACGCGACAATCAAAATCATGGTAAAGGACGTGGAGGATGTGTAGGATAGGTTTTTGACTCTCGAACGATTACGTATCGACACGTGTGACGTGCGGAATCCGTACACGTGCGTGGACCGAACACGAGAACGTACTATAATCTGTGATTCTATTCAAATATATGAAACCGTACAATCACGTGAATCACCTTTTGCACTTTCTCTCTCTAGGATCCAAGCTCTCCAAGTAGCAGAAGTTGCAAAAATTTCTAAAAGTCTAACATGAGACTCCTATTTATAGCCCAAGGCTTATAAGAGATTTCCTCTTATTTACAATATTGCCACCTTGCCTTTTCTCTACATGTAAAAGTCTTGTTTTCTTCAGTTTCTTGCTACGATTTGAATTGATGGAGGCGATAGACATACATGCACTAACAGACTCCCCCTTGGATATTGCCGCAGTCAATCTCGTATCATCTTGTCTTTCTCTCTCTCTGAGTCTTCTTGAAGCTTTATCATCTTCAGCATTCAAAGATTCCCTCTTTCTCGAACAGAATCCCCATGGATCTGTCTTCAGCTTCAGCTCCCCCTTTCATTAAACTCTTTCTTCAAGCTCCCCCTTTCGTCAAGCTTCCGTGCTTTTGTGATCGACACCTGGCTTTCCGGATACAAGCTCCCCCTTGCGATGAGCTCATCTTCAGACTCCCCCTTAGACTCGGCTATCGGGATCGTAGTCTGGTACAACATCTGCAATTCTCAAACATTTATAAGTAAAACCGTTTTAAACATCTAGGATTAAAAACCTAGCTCTCCCAGCATAAGCTAAAAACATTTCAAATATGCGACAGTGAAAGCTTTTTCGATTGTCCAGGAATCATGACCTGGCTCTTAAAAACTTTTAAATCAAGAACCTGGCTCTAAAATATAATAATATGAATATATCCAGGACTAACTTGACATTCTCCTCCTATCGAATTGCTTTAATGATTTGGCAGTTTAAGCGACCAAGATCGAAAACTAGCTCTTTACAGCAGATTTCAACAATTTAAGAATCCAAAACCTTCACGATTTATCATCCAAGTCCAAATTAATGGCCTTGGAGACTTCACAAACTGTTTTTGATTTTTGAATTTAAAAACTACAAGTTTCAACTTAATGAACTTGTTTTATTTTAAAAAACACGATCAGCATACTTAGATTTTGAACTCAGCTTACAAACATCGGTTGTCGAAACTAAACTAAAGTAAAATCAAAATCTTTTTGTAATTTTCTGAAAACAGTAAAGAAATATTTACAAACATATTTACAGACAATATTTTTGTTTGAGTTCGCGTCAGAGGATCATATTAGTTTATGACAAATCACCAGTACCGTTGAGCTTTAAACACTTTAAGTTCTAAACGATTCACTTAGATTGTCAGTATACTGATCCACTTAAATTTTCACACAAAGTTCAATTGAATCGAGATACGGATTTAGTGTTTTAAGGACTTGACTTATTCGCATGTCACACCTCAGAATATATTCCCGTATCAAAATTCCCTAGATTCAGTCTTACAGGTGAGTATACCAATTTGATATCTGTAATCTGGGTTAGTGCGAGACCTTGAGGGCTCAGGTATGAACTTCCGTTCAGTCAAAGAGATGAAGGCCCGACTTTAGGTGTGTTTCCTTTAGAGAATCTTTTCTTCAACTGCAATTGATTCATATCTTTCGATATTTTTCAATTTTTTTATGCAGAGGGTAAACTTTTAAAGCGCGTAAAGTATTATACGAGGTCTAGGACATTGCTTCCGCAATATCAGAAGACCAGGTATAATACCCCAGATATCAAACAGTATAAAGACCTAGTATCTCAGAATCAGGCAATCTCTCAAACAAGATTTCGGGGGTTACCAATATATCCGAGAGATGTTCCCTACGAGATAAGTAACTATTTGATATTTAAGTTTATATCTCGAAAAAAATCTACTAAGTGTGTAAAAACCTACTGGCATATCATCAGTGAGACCGTTTATCACATTTTAACTTTCTAATTCTTTAGCGTACAGTGATTGTCTACTGATGTAATATCATTTCCTCTTTTTACACAAAACTCATTTTTGAATTTTATCATGTTTTTGGTTTTTTTCAAATTTTCTAATGTTTTTGGATTTTCTGACAATTTCTTACTCCCCCTAAAATTCAAAACATTTAAAGAAAAATTTGACAACCTGATAGTGATAGCTTTGTCTCGCTATCCATTTTCTGCTTCTCATACCCTATTTTGTAGAAAATATACCCCCATGATTTACAACACATTGATATTTTACAGTTTGAAAACCGTTTTTTAATCTTGTGAAATTAATCATGTTTGTTCAGCCGTGAGGGTTTCGGCATTTTCACTCAACATATTTTTGAAAATTTAAAAACAATCATATTTTTTATTTTTCAAATTTTTGACAAAATAAAAACATATTTTTTGTTTTTAAATTTTTAAATTTTTAGGGTTTTTTGAAATATGGTTTATTTATGTACAGAAATCAAATAAACTCCCTGTTTAACAGTAGCAGGGACCAACAGCCTTTTCCTCTTGTGCCAGGCTGCTTCCTCTGTTAATTTGACTATCATCCTCTTTCTGAAGCACCTGCACATTCAAATTACTCAATTACTTGAACAATTTAGCCCAGGTCTGTTTGACCTTAGGCATTTCAACACAATATGCTTCATTTAATTTCGGAAAATTTTTGTCATTTGGTACAAACATCTTTTCCTCTTTTACTTTATCCTTTTTAATTGAATCAGTTTTCTATTCAGAACTAGATTGTGTCTTGATCACCCAGCTTTATCCTTTTGAAGCACTTCTTTTGTAAAAATGTGAATCATTTTTAACATTTTGATTTTGAACAACAACTTTTGGTTTCCAAAACTGGTTTAGTTTTGTTGCGTCAACAGTTGTTTTCCAACTTTGTGTTGTTCTAAGTCTGGGCGTCACTAGTTTCCGTGTTTGTTGTGAGTCAGCCTTTGACATTTTCGGCTTCCAAGTTTGCTTTGAGTAAAACTTGGTTGATTTCTGATTCACAACTTCAGACTTCTTTTTTGTTTCAACACCAACAGATTTAAGATTTGGACAATTTCGACTGAGATGTCCAATTTGATCACACTTAAAGCATGTTCTCTTGGAAACATCTTTCACCTGTTGTTGTTGCTTTTTCTTTTGAGCATAGAACTCTTCATTAGACTGACGCCTAAATTGGAGTTCTTTCTCTTCTTCGGAACTTGTTCCGTGAACAAAATTCATCTTTGTCTGATAATTTGAAGTTTCATTTCTTTTCCAATTCTGTTTCTTTTATAACCCAACCCAGCCTTCATGTTTTTCTTTTTGTAACAAGGTTTGTTATAAAAAGTTTTGTGACTCTTTCCAGCAAACTTTGAAATCTCAAACTTTTCAATTACAACCATCTTAAAAACTTTGTCAATCTTTTCTGAAATCACATTCTGAATCGGGACTTCAAGATCCGAGAATAATTTGTCCGATCCAATCATGGTATAAACCAATCCTTTTGAATCATCATTCGCCTTTTTCTCAGATTTTGAGTTTTTCAGATAACCTTCATGAAAACTACCTTCATTTTCATCTTGTGATTCAGTTTTACCTGTTTCAACCGACTCGTCTTCTTTCAAGACACTTTCAACGACTTTACCTACCACCTCTGAATCACTAGAATCATCAGATTTGGAATAGGTTACGTCAATGTTATCTGGCAATTGATCGACCATGTTGAAAGCTTTTTCCACCTTCTCGTCATCATAGAATGTCAATTTTTCCTCAAACGGTGGTGGAACTTGATGATGCTCTGAGCCAATACCTTTCTTGGTTTGCTCAGGATCTTTACCATCCGGTTTTAGATTG
The DNA here is from genome assembly GCA_030545235.1 of Helianthus tuberosus. Classification (NCBI taxonomy): domain Eukaryota; kingdom Viridiplantae; phylum Streptophyta; class Magnoliopsida; order Asterales; family Asteraceae; genus Helianthus; species Helianthus tuberosus. The sequence goes on along the minus strand of CM060359.1, from coordinate 14,885,522 downwards.
AAAATGCGTTCAAGAACATATGATGAGGCGTGATAACTGTGTAACTTGTTGTTGTCTTGTTCTAAATCAGCTATTTTACGCTTTAGCTTAGCAACATCTTCAATGTAAGAATTTACAAGTTGTTGCTTTATTTCATACTATCGCTTAAGCGTAACAGATGTTTCAGAACAATGTTTCAATCTTGATTGAACAAGTTTCATTTGGCTTTTCACGTCTTCATATGATTCTTTTGTGATGTGATATGCAAGTTTCATTGAATCATACTCTTTCTTTATTTCTTGAAAAACATTTTCTTTTTGCAAACATTCTTCAGTCATTTTTGAAACCTTTTCTTTCAAAAATTTCATTTTCTTTTTCTAAACTCTTGCATTTTTGTGTTAATATTTCGTCATTATCTTTCAAAATCTTTTCATTTTCTAACATTTCTTTGCATTTTTCTTTGAAAACTTTTTCGATTTTATTGAATTCTAGATCTCTTGTTCTGAATTTTTCATCTTTTTTAGTACAAGCATTGCATGTTTCCATGCATTTCTTGCACTGTTCAGCAGTTTTATTTAAAACTTCAGAATCTGTTTTTACCTCAGTGATTGGCACCTCGGCTTTCTCTTCTGTTTGTGTCTGATCAGCTTCATTCTTCTTCTGTTCCTCACCAACACCAGTACTCTCAACTACTTTAACCGAACTTTCTAGCTACTTATCAGCTTCTTCTTTCTTCTTCTGATCTTCTTTATTCTGCTGTTCTTCAGTAACAACTCCTTTTTCTTTTTCAGCTTCAACTTTTACTTCCTTAGCAACCTTCTTCAGTTCATCCACCAAGCTTTCAACATTCATCTTCATTCTTTCTTCATCCCTCTTCTTCAGACTTGTTGTCATGACATCTCTGGTGATTTTATCCGGCTTTTTCTTATAGTGTTTATCTTTTTCAACATTTGAGTAGTACTCGCCGGATAGAGGGATTATTGCAAGAACGTCTTCATAAACCACTTCTTTTGGATGAACAACTGGTTCACCTTTGCTGTTGACATAACATTCTCGCTTCTTGTCATATCTTCTATAATTCCTAGCCTCTTCATATTCCTTCTCCATCTCTTCAATTCTATACCCAGCAATACACCTCTCTCTGTATGTTTTCTCTTTTAGAATCTCTTCTCTTGTTTTCTCTTTTATCTCAGCAACAAATGCACGATGTTTGTTTGTTGATGCAGTTCTGCCATGTGCTGTGAACCGATCATCAACAAGATCATCTTCTGAAAGGAATTCGCTCCAGTCAAACCCTTCATCATCTTGGATCACAACACAAGCTCTTGATTTCTCTTTTTCAGAATTATCTACAATTTGTTTTAACCTTGATGATTCCTCTCTGTTCTTGTGATAGATCGCCTTTTGATAGTAATCTTCTTTAAACGGATTAGCGGTTTCTTCAACAGCAGAGTTTCTGCATTCTCTTTTGAAATGACCCTTTTGCTTGCATTTGAAGCAGGTCACTTTTGATTTTTCGAATCCCAGCTTTGTTGATGGTCCACAGATTCATTGTCTGCTAGTAATATCCATGAACCATTGAGCTCGTCGAATGTAGCTTGCCAAACACCGTCTCAGATCAATGAGTTCCATCTCTTCTGGATCAATCTGGTCGTAATCTTCCTTTTTCAGTTCAGAATTTCCAATTTTCCCATCTACCAGATCTTCGTATGATTCCAGAATTGATCCCAGAAGACTCATTTGCTGTTTAGCAGCATTGATGTTCATTGTCGGAGAATTCTTTAGCTTTAAAGCGATGTTGCAGAGGATCTCATCAGGTTCTTCAGAGTTTGATGTTGTTGATGATGAATGATATCCTGGATCGTAGCTTGATGAGCTTTTCTGTGAGTCTTTCGTCTTTTCAACACTATATGCAGTCTTTAGCGGTTCGCTAACTGTCACCGAGGGTACACTGCCCTTGTAGTAAAGACCGACATTCTGGTGATGCGAAGAACTGCTCATCTTGCTTTGCTTTTGCAGCTCAAGCTCATGACTTTCTATCTTTTCTATCAAAGCATCAAGAGTAATTGTATCAAACAACACATCGTTTTTCAAAATAAACACGAGCGTTTGCCACTGATCAACTCGTGGTAACGCTTCAATGATTTTATCAATGATTTCTTCCCGTGTTTTTGTTATTCCAAACCTATCGAGTTCAATTTTAAGGTGACAGAATCTTTCAATCATTTTTCGTACAGATTCACCTTTTAAACCATCAAACAAATCAAATTCTTTTTTAAGTAAAGCTATTTTGTTCTTTTTGATTTATTTACCACCCTCAGCTTTAACCCGTAAAGCTTCCCAAACAGATTTAGATGAACCGTCATGATCAAGTAATGCAAAAATATCATCTCTAATCGACTGTTGGATTAGAGCAATCATTCTTTGTTCATATGAGAAGTTCTTTTTGTCTTCAACGGATAAGCTTTTGAGTGGAATTTCTTCGTTTTTGTAGTTGACAAGTCTATCGTAACCAAACTCCATGCAAAACCAGCTTTCATGCACACAAGCTTTGGCCCAGTTGATGAATCATTCTTTTCACCATGTGTAATCTTCAATACTTTTGAGCTTTGGTGGTTTTGAATAGGTTCCATAGAAATTATCATGGTTAATATTTTCAGATATAGCTTTTGATATGCTTTTCGGTGCGACAGTCGATGTTTCGAAAGACTCTGACGTGAATGCCTTGTAAAACGTGTTGTAAAACTCTTCAGCCATTATGCTCTCTTGTATCGAACTTTGAATTTGCTCCTCATTTATCACCTTGAATACACAACCAAACAAACAATCAGTTTTAAACAAACACAATTAATTGGATCGGATGACAAATGGATCGAATGACACTTGAATCGGATGGCATGAGGATCGGATGTCAATCCGATAAAATCAAGTCAATGAAAGTCAACGGTGTTTTAGTTGAGCAGATGTCTTTGGATCGGATATCAATCCGATCGAACCAGGTCAAATAAAGTCAACAAAATAACAATGATCTGATGACAATGGATCGGATGTCAATCCGATCGATTTGCAATCTGACGATTGGATAACAAGTCAATTGTTTAATGACTGCTAGGTGTCGGATGATGATCCGAGAGTTTACAACAGGCTAAGTGTCGGATGGTGATCCGACGATTGACACTTAATAATCAAACAAAGTGCTATGGATCGGATGTCAGTTCGTTCGAGCCTTAAATCACAAGAACCAGGCTGCAGTGGATCAGATGGGATTTTGGATCGGATGGTGATCCGAGAGTTGACACTGTAACAAACAAAACAAAGTGATTAGGATCGGATGGCAATCCGTTCGGATTTACGTTCGATACTTAGACTTTAAAACAATTGAATGAACAATACACCGTGGATCGGATGTCAATCCAAACGAATCAGTGTCAACAAAATTAAAAGTTAATGACTTGCAATGAATCGGATTGCTATTCGTTCAAATTGCTATCCGAGACTTGGTACTTTATAAAAAAAATTCACTTCAATCGGATGAGACTTTTAGATCGGATGGTCATCCGATCGGATAGCCATCCGATCAGTGAACATCCATATGAACGGCAACAGCAACCTTCATCATTTTCGGACAGAAAATTCACGATTTCTCACAAACTGTTTTTAATTAAGTTCTGAAAATTTGTAGGCTTGTAAATCAACAATTTCCGCACACAATATCAAAATTTCAGCCAATTTTATCCGTAAAAACCTTGTTAATTTTGTGATTTTCAGTCAAGAACGTGAAGAAGAAGAGTAGAGTAAGAATTTTGACAAATCTGATGTGTTTATGACTCTGAATCTGATGATTTCTTGTGCGAATTTGAGTGTTTGATCCGTGCAATCGAGTTCCTTCTCTGATACCACTTGTAGGATCGGTTTTTGACTCCCGAACGATTGCGTATCGACACGTGTGACGTGCGAAATCCGTACACGTGCGTGGACCGAACACGAGAACATACTATAATCTGTGATTCTATTCAAATATATGAAATCATACAATCACGTGAATCACCTTTTGCACTTTCTCTCTCTACTTTCTCTCTCTAGGATCCAAGCTCTCCAAGTAGTAGAAGTTGCAAAAAGTTCTAAAAGTCTAACATGAGACTCCTATTTATAGCCCAAGGCTTATAAGAGATTTCCTCTTGTTTACAATATTGCCACCTTGCCTTTTCTCTACATTTAAAAGTCTTGTTTTCTTCAGTTTCTTGCTACGATTTGAATTGACGGAGGCGATAGACATAAATGCACTAACAGGATGTTCGTCTAGAAGAGGAAGAGGATGTGGACGCAATATGAATTGGGAAAATAGAGATAAGAGCGAGTTCAAATGTTACGAATGTGGTGAATTCGGTCACTTCGCATACGAGTGTAGCAAGGGAAAAGATGAGGAAAAAGAGAAGGACAAAGAGGCTCATCTTACATTGGAAGAAGAACCAATGCTATTGCAAGTCAAGCAAGTTGAAGACCTAGAACAACTCAAGGATGTTCGTGATTAGAGGGGTGAATGAAGTTCTAATCCCTCACATCCTAAAGTACGAGGGTTGTTTACTAATTAGTTATTAGATAGTTTAGTTATGTAATTAGATATGTTATATAAGTACGTGGACTAGAAGTGAATAAACGAAATGTGATAACCAACACCCTTAAGGGATTGACATATCCCTAGGTCACACCTGTTGACATCTACGACTTCAAAAAAGAACAAGGAGACACAACTCTTCATCATTCAATCACATCCACAAGTTCAAGAATCACAACCGTTCGAGAAGGAACATGTCTCTACAATGACATCTGTTCGTTTAGTATCAATAGGGTTTGTATGTTTCATTTGTAATAATCAGAATCACTTATACTTTCACATTCAATATAGTTTTTCATTCGATTGTTCGTAGTTTATCATTGTGTTCGTGTTCAAAAGGATTTTAACCAACAGTGGTATCAGAGGACATGTTTCAAATCTGGGAAGAAGAAGTCGATTTGAACATCATAACCAGGTTCTCTCAAATTTTTTAAAGGTTTTTGTATCCGTTTCGAAGTTGAATTGCAGTTTTGATTGATTGATTGCAATCAAAGATCTCGTTTGTTCGACTTCTTTTGAAATTCAGATCTCAAATCAAACCAGGGAGAATCAAATTTTCGTATTAAATCATATCAGTAAGAATCGATTCTGCCATTTGTTTGGAATTCAAAAACAAATGTGTTTTTCAAAGAATAAAAAGTATGTTTTAAGAAAAAAAAAACGCAATTCATAAACGAATAGTAAGTTAGAAATTCAAGAAATCCTATGTGGCAGAAATCTTGTGTGGTACAGATCCTTCGTGGTGAAAATTAACCTTCATGGTACAAAACCTTCGTGGTGCAAGACCTTCGTGGTGGAAAATCTTTCGTGGTGCAAGAACCTTCGTGGTGAGAAGACCTGTGTGGCAAAGCAAGAAAGAAAGAGCTGTGTGGCAAAGCAAGAAAGAAAGACCTGTGTGGCAAAGAAGACCTATGTGGCAAAGAAGACCTGAGTAGCAAACAAAACCTGTGTAGTACGAACAAGTTAAAACTTGTGTGGTGCAAGAAAGAAGAAAGATTGAAGTAAAGCAAGGAAGATAGGAAAGAAAAAGCCTAAGAAAGCAAATCAGAAAGGAAGTATGTCAGGAAGAGACGACAAAGAAAGCATGTCAACATCAATTCGCGAGCAAGGAAATATATCCCTTCAATGCCCAAAGTTGACTGAATCGAATTACACTCAGTGGGCAACCCTGATGGAAAGGATCTTGAAGGCATATAGTCTTTGGGATACGGTTGTTTCAAAGGAAAGGGGTAGATGAGAAAAAGGCGCATACAACGAAAGCAATGATCTTCCAAACATTACCGGGAGACATTAGCAAGTTGCGCAATATGAGAGTGCAAAGGAAGTTTGGGATGCAATCAAAGTTCGATATCTTAGAGGTGATATGGTTCAGAAAGCGTGTCTGAAAAGTTTGTGAAGTGAATTAGAAGCCTTAAAGATGGGAGAAAACGAAACAATAAGTAGTTTCGCAAGCAAGTTGGGTGGTATAAAATCCAAGTTTAAAAGTCTCGGTACCACCATTAAAGATAAGAAGATTGTAAGAAAATTACTTATCTCTATCCCAAAGAAGTTTCTACCGATTGTGGCATCCATCAAGCAGTATTCAGAAATAGAAAAAATGACGTTTGAAGAAGCAGTGGGTATGATTACGGCATTTGAAGAACGCCTCAAGAGCCAAAACGAACCAGATAACAATAATCTCTTAATGGTAAGTTCAGATAATCATTCTGGAAATTGGCATCATGGAAAAGGTCACGGCAATCAAAATCATGGTAGAGGACGTGGAGGAAGTTCGTCTCGAGGAGGAAGAGGACGTGGACGAAGTATGAATCGGGAAAATAGAGATAAGAGCGAGTTCAAGTGTTACGAATGTGGTGAATTTGGTCACTTTGCATGCGAGTGTAACAAGCGAAAAGATGAGGAAAAAGAGAAGGATGAAGAGGCTCATCTTGCATTGGAAGAAGAACCAATGCTATTGCAAGTCAAGCAAGTTGAAGACCTGCAACAATTCAAGGATGTTCGTGATTAGAAGGGTGAATGAAGTTCTAATCCCTCACATCCTAAAGTACGTGGGTTGTTTAGTAATTAGTTATTAGATAGTTTAGTTATGTAATTAGATAAGTTATGCAAGTACGGGGACTAGAAGTGAATAAACGAAAGGTGATAACCAACACCCTCAAGGTATCGACATATCCCTGGGTCGCACGTCGTTGACATCGACGGCTTCAACCAAGAACAAGGAGGCACAACTCTTCATCATTTAATCACATCCACAAGTTCAAGAATCACAACCGTTCGTGAAGGGACACGTCTCTACAATGACATCTGTTCGTTTAGTATCAATAGGGTTTGTATGTTTCATTTGTGATCATCAGAATCACTTATACTTTCACATTCAATATAGTTTTTCATTCGACTGTTCGTAGTTTATCATTGTGTTCGTGTTCATAAGGGTTCTAACCAACAGTGGTATCAGAGGACATGTTTCAAATATGGGAAGAAGAAGTCGATTGGAACATAATAACCAGGTTCTCTCAAATTTTTTTAAGGTTTTTGTATTCGTTTCGAAATTGAATTGCAGTTTTGATTGATTGATTGTCACACCCCAACCGATGGCGGAAACATCGGGGCATGCCACTGAGCGAAACAGATTGTCCATGAGTATTCATAACAACTATTCATTACCAGATAATTAAACGTCAAGTCCCATACCACAACATATCCAAATAAAAAACAGTTATTACAAATAATTGTCTCAAAAACAAATACTATTCCGATGACTCAGATTTAAGCATGACATAACTAGACCCTTAGCTTGATTCACCAAAGCACAGCAATTCCTAGCATCTTGAGCACCTGTCACATACTTTAAAATAAAGTCAATACACACAGTGAAAATGTGAGCATACAAGTTTGATATAGCATAATAGAGTTCGAAATAGTTTACGCATAACCAGCATGTAACATGTAAAGTGCGAAGCTAGTAGGTTATCGACAATGAAATATGCACAGACTAGACTGCGAGTTGTAGAATGCGCAACACATATCACCACTGCGACATGTGAGAGGTAACCTTAACAACCCCTGTCCACGACAGGTGCTGAGTCCAAACATATAGTACTATCGTTGCTAAGGCGTCAGGCAACAATCACTGCGTTAACATAACATACAAGCATTCATCGAGTAACACATATCATGCAGTAACAGTCAGCGTATAAATAGTGTTTGCGTTGTGTGATAGATGTGATTTAGAATAAGTAACGTATGTAACACCCAAAAGTGCGTAAAGCAAAAAGGGATCGAGTATACTCACAGATAGTGTTTAACAAGTAAACACTCTCTTGGATTGAAGGGAGCGCTGAGAGATTAGCCTGAACAGTTAATGATAGCATAAACGATGAGCGGTGCGATAAACGGTGTAAAAGTACCAAGTGTCGGATGGCAATCCGATCGGATGGCAATCCGATCGGATGGTCATTCGATTGGATTGACATTCGTTTGGTAAGGATGTGTTTGTGTAGGATGGCTTTGAAGTTTTCGTTGTAGTATTTTGAAAATAGAGAAGTATCTCTACCCTTCAGGTCGATCGATCGAACGGCAGTTCGATCGGATAGCGATCCGATTGCAAGACACTTAGTGAGAACAAGTTCACAGCAGGATTGTCACTCGATCGGATTGCAATCCGATCAGTTGGTAATCCGTTAGTTACTGATGATCTTTGAAAATTATAAAAATGATTAAGTGTCGAAGTTCCAAACGTCACATGGTTGGATGGTCGTTCGATCGGATGGCAATCCGATCGTATAGCAATCCGTTCGACGTTCAGTCCTTTGAAAGTTGAAAATAAAAGTTTAAGTGTGAAACCAAGTGCAAGCCGATCAGATGGCTGTTCAATCGGATGGCAATCTGATCGGATGGCAATCCGATCGGACGACAATCCGTTCCAACGACCTGATCGTATTGGTACTTGATTATTTTGAAGTTTTGCAGTTTTTGATCGAGACGGTATGATAACGTGCTAAACAACAGAATCCCCATCTTGACCCAAGTGATCCGATCGAACAGGAACCACCCTAGTCCGATCAGTTCACTGTTCGAGACGGTTGTTCATGTTTAACCCGAAATCAGTTGTCTCTTGGATAGAATTCAGATCTTGAGCTGATACATCACTAAGGAAGAGTAGAAGATCAGAACGAGCTCCGATTCTATCGGTTTTGAGTGCATTGAGAGTAAAAGAGTTGAAAGAAAGTTTAGAAAACCATCTTTCAATCCTTTTAACCATGAATATGTGTAGATCTATGCGAAAACATTGTTTAATCTTGTGGAAATCCTTCAGATCTAAGTTGTTCTTGGTGGAATGAAGCCAAACCTTGAAGTTCATAAGAACTCCATGATGACATCACCCTAGAACACCTCAAATCCGGTGATTTCACAGTTAAAAGTTAAGATTCAAAGGTGAAAAAGATGAAGGAGTGCGTGTAGATCATAGAAGTACAAGATTTAGGTTGAAAACTTACAAGAATCACGAGAAATCGAGAGAAATGAGTGCTTGAGTGCGGCTGGTCGAACAAGGAGCTGTCACATCACAAATGATGTGACAGGTGGGTATTTATAGGGTTTCTAAAAGAGGAAAGTGTCAAAGTGTCGGATTGGTCACCGATCGGATGGCAGTCCGATCGGATGGCAGTCCGATCGGATGGCAGTCCGATCGGATGGCAACCCGATCGGATGGCCACTCGATCCTGGTGTCCGGTGTGTTGAGTTTTGTCGTTTCGATTCGCGTGTTGAGCATTGCGATTCGATTCGAGCGAGCGATGCGATAATATTACCCATTAGTTACACAAATAACCTAACTACTATATCTAACATACAATCACTATAAATAACTTGCGTTTAACGTTTGCGATTTAGATTGCGATGCGATAGAATTGCGATTGCGATTGAACACCTCAACATAAACATAACATGCACAAGTGACACGTAATAGTACACACATGTAAAACCATATCCAGAACACATAATTCGAGTTGCGAATGCGATGGCGATAAGTTGATTAGCAATTAAACATGCGATTAAACAGCGATTAAACCTCGTTTATTAATAGATACTCCACATAATACAACTAAAACAAATAAATAATAGAATCGATTACAAGTCAAAGAAGTCAAAACAGTAGTTGAGCAAGGAGTGACAGATCGCAATTACCAATCTTTTCTTCCTTTGACTACAATCTTGACTTTGACTTTGACTTTCGAAACACGGGGTGTTACATTGATTGCAATCAAAGATCTCGTTTGTTCGAATTCTTTTGAAATTCAAATCTCAAATCAAATCAAGGAGAATCGAATTTTTCTATTAAATCATATCAGTAAGAATCGATTCTGCCATTTGTTTGGAATTCAAAAACAAATATGTTTTTCAAAGAACAAAAAGTATGTTTTAAGAAAAAAATGCAATTAAAAAACGAACAGCAAGTTAGAAGTTCGAGAAATCCTATGTGGTACAAAATCTTGTGTGGTACAAATCCTTCGTGGTGAAAATTAACCTTCGTGGTACAAAACTTTCCTGGTGTAAGACCTTCGTGGTGTAAAATCTTTTGTGGTGAAAGAACCTTCGTGGTGACAAGACCTGTGTGGCAAAGCAAGAAAGAAAGACCTGTGTGGCAAAGCAAGAAAGAAATACCTGTGTGGCAAAGAAGACCTGTGTCGCAAACAAAACCTGTGTGGTACGAACAAGTTAAAACTTGTGTGGTGCAAGCAAGAAGAAAGATTGAAGTAAAGAAAGGAAAATAGGAAAGAAAAAGCCTAAGAAAGCAAATCATTAAGGGAGTATGTCAGGAAGAGACGACAAAGAAAGCACGTCAATGTCAATTCGCGAGCAAGGAAATATATCCCTTCAATGCCCAGAGTTGACTGAATCGAATTACACTCAGTGGGCAATCCTGATGGGACACATCTCTACAATCACATCTGTTCGTTTAGTATAAATAGGGTTTGTATATTTCATTTGTAATCGTCAGAATCGCTTATACTTTCACATTCAATATAGTTATTCATTCGATTGTTCGTAGTTTATCATTGTGTTCGTCTTCATAAGGGTTCTGACCAACACCCACTACTTGGGTATCGAAGTAAAGTAAGAAGCAAAATGTATACTGTTGAAACAAGAAGCATATGCCAAAAAGATACTTCAAAGTGCAGGTATGTTAGACTGTAACTCTTCTAAGATACCCATGGAATCAAAGCTAAGTTTGATTAAATATGGTGAGGTGGAATCAGTTGATGCAAAATCATTTCAGAGGATCGTTTGATGTCTTCAATACCTAGTCCATACGAGACCCGACTTGGCTTACGTAGCTGGCTAGGTGAGCCAGTTCATGGCAAACCCGAAACTGAGCCATATGCATGCCATAAAACATATCTTGAGGTACATTAAAGGAACTCTCAGTTACAGGTTAAACACTGTAGGTTCGCGATTTCGGAACGAAACCTGTGATTAGTGTGTGATTAAGTTCAAGACGGGAGAGATTAGTGACTAGTAAAAACTTCCTTGTATTAATTCGGTAGTATAACGTTACAAAGCGGCCCGATTACAAGCTAACCTAACAATACGAAAGCAGTATACATCCGGGGAGAGACCAAGTGGTGATCTCTCCCCCAAGTCTAAAACCTTCATCACTTTGCAAATGAACAAGGGGTTGGTATTTATAGCCACACCCACTTGTCTTGCAAACACACATGATCAAACAAATAACCCTCTCGTTTGACCACTTCAAGCGAGCGGGTCAATACACGTTCGTTTGACCGTTTCACTAACTATTACATAATCAACATAAAATAATTCTAATCTATTCGAACAGCATCGGACACAAAAACTGCACCAACAAACACGGCTGCAATTGTGATACAAAACTTGTGGGGTTCTATTATAGCAGTCACAACACTGTGATAAGAGTCACGGCAGTGACATGAATGATGCAAGGAGTACAACCGGGATGGCTTTCTTCTTTGGTGAATCTTTGATATCGTCGAACTCACAAAAACAGAAGACGGTAGCTCTCTCATCGTGTGAGTTGGAATTCATGGCGGTTATGGTTGCCACATGTCAAGCTCTCTGGCTTAGAGGTTTGTTAAGTGACTTGACTGGATGGAAGGAATAGAAGGTGTTATTACGAGTCGACAATAGATCAGCAATAGCGTTGATGAAGAACCCAGTGTTTCACGGGAGAAGCAAACATATAAACACCCGTTTTCATTTCATACGGGAATGTATTGAAAGAGAAGAGATCACAGTTGAGCATATAGATGGAAACAAGCAAAAGGCAGACATTCTAACTAAAGCTCTACCACGGTTGAAATTTGAAGAGATGTGTCAACTGTTAGGTGTGAAAGTTCACGATTATACGGGTAAAAAATTAGGGGGGGGGGGGGGGGGGGGAATGATGACCCGGTAATTGTTTGACCCGGTTCATAGCCCAAACCGTGTCCGAGCCATGCATTAGCTGTAACAAGCAGTTGCATATATTATTATTTTTTAATTTGGTTTGTTTCCTTTCTGTATTTCGAGTCATAATGCTTTCCTTTCTTTTTAGTTTATTTTGGTTATTTAAAGGACCATTGTAGTCTCTGTAATAACATCCAGTTTTGAAAGCAACAAAAAACCTGAAAAGAGTCGTGATCTGGTTCGATAACAAAATCATTGTGTTGTGAGTTTATGCTTTGATTATCGATTGTATACCAACAGTACATTTATATCTATACAATAGAATATGCACGATGACCCCCATTACACCTATGTCGGTGTCCTTTTATTCTACAATCTTGAACATTATACTACTTTCCGAAAATGGCAAAGGAAAGTTGAACGAAATAAAAAAAAAAATCTACTTTTTTCAAGAATTAATCAAGCGAAGGGAACATGGAAGATTCTCTCATGAGTTCTTCAAGGTCCCATTCTTCAACTTTAAGTTCATCTCCTCCCTCCCAACAATTTTCGAACCCTTCGGTTATAGCTTGTACCTTGTGCTTGTTATTGTTGTAACATTGGCTCAAGATGATGTTGTTCATGTTGTTAGTCATGATGATGGAATTGCTATCATCAAGATTTTCGCATTTTATCTCTTGATTATTATCAGTCATGTTATCTAATGGTGGGATATTAAACATCTCGTCTTCTAACCCTAAATTCCCTCCAAAGATCTCATAACATCCATTGTAATTAATCCCATTACCATCCATGCCAATTTGCGTTGTACCATAGCATGATGCATGCAAGATGGGCATGTTTGGCCCATTATGATCGCTGGTTAGGGGTAATTGTTCTATCAATTGGTTGATGTTCATGGTTTGCAAGGACGACGACGATAAAGATCGTCGTGTTGCATCCATGTACATGGCCATGATGTTGCTAGAATCGTGCATGGGCATCAAGCCGCCCATGATGTCCCTATGTTCGGAAGATGATGAATCATGACTTGTGTTAGGTGACGAGGAATTTGATGTAGTATTCTTTTTCAATCTCTTTTTTACCGTCGAGTTCCAGAAGTTCTTTATCTCATTATCTGTACGACCCGGCAATCTTGCTGCAATTTGGGACCACCTATGAGTTAAGAAAATAAAAATCATGTTAATTTAATACAAATTTGATTATATTACACGTAAAATACGGTATGGATGCATGCAATGCATGGAGGTTGGCTTCATTTGTAAACAAACGACTGAAATAGACAGTTGAGTATCTTCAACTCAAAGGTTATATGTGGGCACACACCTCACCCTCAATTATCCCTTTCACTTTGAGCTTTCTATCAATGCACTAATGCATTGTAAACTCACACTTGACACGCACAAATAATTAGTGTATAAACAAATATATCGAATACTAGAATATACGATTAATTAAATTAGCAAAAAGATTATAAGCCACAATGACCACCAGCAAAACAAATAAAAAACACAATTTTTAAAAAATTCAAGTTGTTTAAACTTTCTTTTAGTATATTATTAAGCTTGTATTTGTATATGTTCTCTTTCCAATAACTAATCATAAATAAAATGAAGGATTTTAGTGTGGTCTAAAATTATACAAGTGTACTATGATCATGTTATATGTGATAATTATGTCAAGTTAATCTTTCTTCTGTCCAATAATGGAAGAGATAGAACTATAATCACCTCCCATTCTCCATTAATAATTTGTTAGTCGGTTGAAGTCAAAAGCACAGAGATTAAATTTGTAAGTTGCATATATAATCATTCGACCATGACTTTGACATTTTACTTGCTAGGCTATATGATTAACCATGGGTATTATAGTCCATGCACCTACTTATGTAATATATACACACACACTATACATCTTGTAAATATATTTACTTTAATGAATAAGTTGTAATTACAAATATTTGATATCAAAATTTGTAAAATAAACTTAAATTGGATTAGGGTTTGAGAGATTTGTTTATATCATATTTAACCTAATATTCATGATACTTTCAACAATATCCACCATACCTGTTGCCAAGAAGTGAATGAAGATGAATAATGACTTCTTCTTCTTGAGGCGAAAAGGCACCACGTTTAAGGTCAGGCCGGAGGTAATTGATCCACCGGAGCCGGCAGCTTTTGCCGCACCGTTGCAAACCGGCATTACGAGCAATGTCACTCCAGCAGCCTTGGCCGTTGGTAATCATGTAGTTCATTAGCTTCTCGTCTTCTTCCGGTGACCACAAACCTTTCCGCATCTTCATCGTCATTATCGCGGTGCCCTTGGCACTCGATATCGAATTATGCGGCTCGTTTGCACCTCCTATCGGTTTCCTCATTGTGTTTATGTGTATACACACGCACACAATGTGCGTATGTATGTGTTGTAATGTGTGTGAGAAAGAGAGAGAGATGAAAGAAACTTTAGGGTTTTGTTTTGATGGAACTCTATTGGTTGGTTATGTCTCTGAAACTTATAAGCTTCGAAAGTAGTTCTGATTTGGAGGGTTTGATTACTTTATAAACTGCCAATTGTTCCTGTGTTTGTTTGTTTATGAGAGAGAGAGAGAGAGAGAGAGAGAGAAGGATATGATCGTTGAATGGGATTGGTGATGATTATAATGATGACGGCAATGGGGTTTGCTTAGAAATGGGGTCATAAACAGAAATTGAGAGATAGAGAGAGGAGAGGGAGAGAGAGAGAAAGAGAGATTAGGGTTTGTGGGAAAAAAACAAAAGAAAAAAGAAATGCTTAAACTTCAATTTTTGTGGAATATATTGCATGAATGGATTTGAATAAGTGACATACATGGTATAATAATTAAGCCAATAAAATATTGACAACCTAGTTCGTTATTATTTCAATTGTTTTTATCTAATAAATCTTCTTAAGTTTCATTATTTCAATTGTTTTTTTCTAATAAATCTTCTTAAGTTTCATTACTTACAATTTGACTTTAGCTGATTATTATATAAAGTTAGTATTAAACTAATCTGTTTTTAATGACTTTAGCTGATTATTTTATAAACTTATTATTAAATTAATCTGTTTTTAAAATCACTACAAATTAGAGAATTTTTATTACAATGATAACAAAATTAATATTTCATTAAGATATTAACGCAACCAAATTTTCATGATAGATTTAAGATGATTATCGATTGGTAAAAGCTAAAAATAAATCTTGCTAATCTGCATTAATTAATTTGATAATACAAAAAGAATTTGTAGTTTTTTCTCTTAAGCCTATTAGAGTTCAAATTGTTAGGACTTGGGATGTCTTCTTTGATTAATTAATATATATATATATATAATGCCAGTTAAACTTTAAACTTAAAGAACAAATCATTACATTTATTAGTATATATTTTTAATTAGCTGACCACCAAGAATATAATATATTAAAAATCATATATTGTGGACGCAATTCACTATCAAAAATTGACAACTACTAAAATACAGAGGTTGCCTTTAAAAAAAAAAAAAAAAAAAAAAAAAGCCTTTCAAAAAACTAAAATACAGAGGTTACCGACAAAATTATGTAGATAGATTAATCCGTTATAATTAAGCACCGATAAAAGATCAAATAAAACCAAAAAACAACTAACATATAATATTTGTCATCTTAGACAACAATAATATAAAAATCTGTGTTACAAATATTCGTTGCTGATCTGTCAAAAATTAATAATGTTTTTTTTTTTAATAAAAAACGAAAAAATTAATTATTAATGTTCGACAGTACTCTATCGATAATAATCAATTAATTCCCGACTAAATATAGTCCCAAATAAGAATTACTTGAAGTATTTTCGGTAAGAACAAATTTGCAAGGGCTAATCCGTCAGTGTTTCGTCACAAAGTTTCAAAATAAGCTTTTCTGAATGACAATAATGCAAAAACATTGAAAATATTGATTTGCGACGAATAATCCTTCAAAAATCTTAATTATATATAGTTTCGAGAGCTCTCTATAACCTTTAGACTTTCCGTTCTTGATCTTTACTGTATTCGTTGGTGAGAATTTTTTTTTTTTTAATTATTCTAGGCATGATTTTCCACGGACACATATTAACAACTAATATTGATTTGTTAAGTGATTTAATTGCCAATGTGTGACTAACACACTTAGTAAAGGCATATGACTTTTAGAAGAGAGGTCTCAGGTCCAATCATAAGTTGAGATGAGTAATTTAGAATTATTAGTGTAATATATAGGAGCAAGCATTGTCATTAAAAAATTGATTTAATTCTCGAATTTTATATTACCAACCCACCCTTTGAACAAAAAGGTGACTTTTTTAATAACTTCTTATGTTGTAAATCTTAAGATATTAATGCATTTGCAAGCCATCAAGAATTATAAATGTAGTTGAATTAAATATATACATATGTGCATGAGATAAAACGACCATTGGTTCTGTTACACAAATCTAATCTGAAAATATATTTTATCACTATCAACAAGATTCCATGTACCCAACAATCGTACTAATTTTCATGTAGCAAAATTTTAAATATGTCACAATAATTCTTACAATACACATACAAATACACATATAGATATGGCTATAGATATAGAGAGAGAGAAAGGGGGAGGGGGTGATAGGGAAATATGTGGTGGTCGTTGGATAAACGAATATGGAGAAACGGTTCGGAGAAAGCGAGGCTGGTGTCTTGTCTTTTGACTCCAAACGTTGTGTTTTCGCTTTTCTATTATCCCTTCAGTGTTAATCAACAACATAATTAATTAATTTAAAATGTTTTTAAAAAACAATACAGCTTATGAACTTTTTTTTGGTCGACAACTAACACATCAACTTATGCTATATGTCTCATCTCACAAGGCCATCTTCACATACACACGCGCAAAATAAAAGAGATGGATAAATTCAGTAGATATTACAAATTCGCTAGAACACGTAAAATAAAATAAACCATTTTTTTAAATCTTTCTATACTAAGACCATGCGTAGTCGGGCAATATTCACCCTTGGGCGTTTTCTAAAATGGGTGTAGTGGGGATGGGGCATTATTGGGCAATATGTTTTGTAGTAAAATAAAATAAGAAAAAAACACCTAAAAATCTTATTGGCCAAGCAAATGGAATCTCTAATGTGATTGGCCAACCTTTTCCCCATTCGGCGTTTTTCAAACCATGCCAAGGAGCATTTTTTGCAAGATAACGCCTAATCACGCCCAGGTGTAGTGGTGAAGGGGCGTTATTGGGCATGATTGGGCAATTTAAAAAAAAACGTCTCACGACGCATGGTCTAATAAATCAAAATCTTTTTTGACACGTGTCAATTTCTGGTGACTTCTTATCTTATTTTTTAATTTTTTTTCCTACTAAACAATAGTTAACTAAATATAGTTTAAATAATGATAATAACTTTTTTTTTCAAACTTTGAATTGATAGTCTCCTTATCTTATTTTTCAATTTCTTTAAGTTTTCTTTTTTTTTTCTTTGTAAAATTAGGCAAATATAAATTTTTTTATTCTCATTCAAATTAGATTTAGTTAAATTATTTTTAATTACTATTATTATTTAATACTTAATAGGATACATAAGTAAGAAAATTTATTTAAATCACAGACTTCATGGATTTCTCTTATTTATTTACTATTTATTTTATTTTTTCCGCTTATTAATAATTATCTAATATTTCATTGGTTTGACCACATGTAATTCACATGTTTCTAAAAATATATAAATTTTTTTTCTCATTCAAATTAGATTTAGTTAAATTATTTTTAATTACTATTATTATTTAATATTTAATAGGATACATAAGTAAGAAAAAATATTTAAATCACAAACTTTATGGATTTCTCTTATGTATTTACTATTTATTTTATTTTTTTCTACTTATTAATAATCATCTAATATTTAATTGGTTTTACCACATGTAATTCATATGTTTCTAACCTAATAATAAATAAAGAACATCGAATTTATCATTTAAATATATATCTTGACAACCGTATGTGTTAATCGATTACATTATATTTATTTAACTCGTACAATATACAAGGTATTTTAAAGATATAACTATGGTGCTTATTATATAAAATTAAATTTATGCAACTCGTGTATAACACGGGGTTCTAAGCTAGTTTAAAATAAAAGAAAATGAAATAAATACAATGTTTATCGTTTTTCACACATTTGAAATTATGATGACAGTTGTTTTATTACTTTTACATGTTTTTATAAATGATTTAAAATATAAAAACATATGAACACATTATATGACGTATGTGTAGTTGTTTCATTACTTTCACATGTTTTTATAAATTATTTAAAATATAAAAACATATGAACACATTAGTTTGATACTTTTTTAAGTAAATAATACATGGGTTTATTTGTTAAAAGTACATTTCTTTAAAAAAAATATAAACCATCTATAACAAATTAAATTGTTAAGATTTGTTCTATGCATTCTCTTTTTAAAGGGTTATTGGATTTTAATAATTCAACTTTTCGCATGTTGCCCGATAATAATCCAAACTTAAAATATTCCCTCTAACAATCCCAACTTGTAAGAATTTGACACTCATTGATCATTTCCTAACCGAGGTCAAACTCAGTTAGTTCCTGATGAAGTCGATGCTCATGTGTAAAAATATGAGCTGGTTGATTATGTGAATGATGACGTGGATATTGATATGAAAAAAATATTTTTTTAATTATATATATTTACACACACACACTCACCATCTTCACCACCACCTCACTGTCACCATAACCACCAGAAGCGGGGGGGGGGGGGGGGGATGGAAAGGGGCTGGGTGGGTGGTAGGCGGCATGCCGTGGAGGAGCCGTGGTGGCGGCAACCTCGACACTTTGGCACAACCACCATGTTGGACGTAGTTATGGTGCGATGGTGGGGGTTTCTTAAGGATTTCGACTAGATCGAGGGTTTTGGATTCAGATTCACATGTTCAAACTTTTTTTTCAATCAGTCAGATCTAAAAGTATGGGGTCTGGTAGGGCCCTTTTTTCCGACGACCACCATGTAAGACCCGTTCTAATTTAGCATTTATATACATATTTCAAGTAAGCATTTTGTACGAAAATGCCACTTATCAAAAGCAACATATTTAAAACATTCAAACTATAGTTCTACGTGTTTACAAAGTCCACTTCTAACGAATACAAAATAAGATCAACGCGGAAGTTTTAAAAGACATGTGTTCGGTTCACGTTCATTGCTTGATCTTCATCCGGAGGCCTAAAATGTTCACCTGGAATCAAAACCAACATAAACTTTAGTTATGAAGGCCTTGATATACTTTTAAAACAAATCCAAAATCAAACAAGCAAAAAGGGTGCCCACCGTAAGCTACGGTGGCCACCGTAGCTTATGGTGAGGTTAAAAGCTACGGTGATTATTGTCTGTCCCACAGTGGACATTTGTTCCAGAGCCTACCGTAGCTTACGGTAGGCACCGTATTCTACGGTGGCTCCCAGCTTTGTTTTTCGACTTAAAGTTCCAACTTCAAAGTTTCATAACTTTTGATCTACAAATCCAAATTGCGTGATTCTTTTTCATATGGGACCGTAATTAAATTACAGATCCGTTTATCCTCTTTGTTCGCCAAAATCCGGTTTACAAGCTAATGGCTTATAATTCCCTTTTTATGATTATTCGGCCCATTTCTTTTTAAGTTACATTACTTGTTTATCAATGATCGTTTCTAAACATTTTTACCCATTCCTGGGCTTATAAGTCGTTAGCATTTCGCTCTCATCCCACGGTTTGCGTACGCAATAATGTCATACTTGATTTCATTGAATCAAGCATGCAGTTTTAGACAAATTCAACAAAATCATTTTTTTCTAAACTTTTGTCCCATATTCAAGGGCTCTTTTACAACAGATTTTACGTGTCCGTTTCTTAGATTACGCATTTATAATACTCATTCATGGCGTGACATTCAAGTCACTTCTACATTACCGTTTTAAAACATAGTTTTGACCCGCTCGGTTGTCGAGTGCATATCATCACTTCCATGACAAGCCAAACTTATTCTAACCATTATTTTGACCCGTTTGATTGTCGAGTGAGCTTCGTCACTTCAATGACACACCAAACGCGTATATAACACTACGACACCATTAACAAGTTACAATCAAATGTTTACGCAAAATGTAACAAAATTATAAGTTACGTACCTTTAGAGCTTTTCTTTCAAGCGCGTATCCACTCCGGCTTGTCCACTTGAAGATTCAATTCCCTTACCTATAGAGTTCAACCAACGAATCGTTTAGAACTCTAATTATATCATATAACGCATAATTCTCCATAACATTCAAATATTCGTTTTTTCTCGAAATTTCAACATTTAGCTTTCATTTAGCCATTTTAACAAACACCTAAAGGGCATAATTTTATGAAATCCATAATCAAGTTCATGACTAACTATTTAGCCAAGATTAACCATCATTTTCAAGTTTATTATATCCAGCATGCATAACAACACCTAGATTCACTTCATGGAAATCAATAACACTCGTTTTATGATCAAAATTCTAGTGTTCTTCACCATCCTACAAAACCCATTTAACACCTAAGTGGGTGATTATGACTTTCATCATTAAGAACACCAATTCATCAAATTATTAACTAAGGTTCGTTCCTAAGCATGGATTCATCCTAGTTTCACCCAAACATCACTCATTCAAGCTAAAATTTTCGATTTCATAAGTTCATCAAGAATTCAAGATGTAACCAAATAACAAAATTTGACATACCTTGTGATCCCTTCGCTTGGGTGATCACTAATTCAAGCTTGGTTTTCAATTTAGGTTCGATTTGCCCCTTCAATTTGACTGATTTATGTGAGGTAGGGTTCAATTGAGGAACCCCCTTTTTGCTCTTTAGAAAACAAGGACCAGAACCCACACTAGTGTGTGTGTTGTGGTGTTTTATTTACTTAATTAAAAACCAACTTTGTTCTTTGTCAACTTTAGTCCCTCTACATATTCAAGTTAGATAAAGGGTGTTTTTAACCGAGTTTTTCTTACATTTTCAAGACTTATGACTAACTAGGTTATTTATTCCTAGTTAATTTATTTTGACTACTACCGACTTTTAATTTATAATATAAAATATATATTTTCGAGGTGTTATAAGTCCACCCCCTTAAAAGGGTTTCGTACTTGAAACTATAATACGTACCAAATAATGAAGGGTAGAGACGTCTCATCTCCTCTTCGGACTCCCATGTAGTATCCGAAACTTTTCTATGCTCCCATTTGACCTTAACTTGGTCAATTTCCTTATTTCTCAAGCTTTTCACCTTACGATCTAGAATTACAATCGGGTTCACCGCATAGCTGAGTCTGTTATACACTTCGATGTCGTCGTAGTGGATATAAGTTGTTACGTTAGCTAGACATTTTCGGAGATGTGATACATGGAACGTACTGTATATTTCGCTTAGTTCCTCCGGTAATTCAAGTCGGTACGCTACCTTACCAACCCGTTCAATGATTTTAAACGGCCCAATAAACCTTGGGCTTAACTTTCCTCTTTTCCTGAACCTGATAATCCCCTTCCACGGAGATACCTTAAACATGACCTTGTCACCAACCTGAAACTCGATCGGTCTTCGTCTTTTCTCCCCATACGACTTCTATCTATCTTGAGGCGCTTCCAAAAGTGCCCGAACCATATCAGTTTTCTCGTTAGTGACTCGAACTATGTCTTTATGGGTGAGTTCATGTGAACCCACCTTACCCCAACACACCGGGGTTCGACACTTTCTACCGTAGAGCATCTCATACGGAGCCATAACAATGCTAGCATGGTAACTGTTATTATATGAGAATTCGACCAGTGGTAGATAAACATCCCAACTACCTCCGAAATTGATAATACACGCCCGTAGCATGTCTTCCAATGTCTGTATTGTTCTTTCGCTCTGTCCATCCGTTTAGGGATGATACGCGGTGCTAATGAACAATTTCATCCCCATTTGTTCTTGGAAATCCCGTTAAAAAGTTTGAAGTGAACCGGGTATCCCTATCGGATATGATGGATACCGGTACTCTGTGGCATACCACTATCTCATTAGTATACACTTCCGACATCTTTTCTGACATATAAGTCTCACGTATCGGAATAAAGTGAGCACTTTTCGTCAGTCTATCCACAACTACCCATATGGTATCAAATCCTTGGTTCATCTTTGGTAGTTTGGTCAATAGGTTCATTGTGATATGTTCCCATTTCCAAACCGGAATATCCAATGGTTGAAACTTACCATAGGGCTTTTGGTGTTCTGCTTTAACTTGCAGACATGTCAAGCATTTTTCCACATACTTTACTACATCTCTTTTCATTCCGAGCCACCAATAGTTTTGTTTCAAGTCATTATACATCTTGGTCGCCCCCAGATGAATAGAATAACGGGATTTGTAAGCTTCGTCAAGTAGAAGCTTTTTAACCCCACACGAACTTGGAACCTGCATCCTTCAGAAGCGGGTCTTCAACCCGTTGTTACCTTCTACCAAACCCTTCAGTTGGCCAACTATTCTTTCTTTCCTCCAGTTCTCTTCTTTTACTGCTTTAACTTGTGCTTCTCGGATTCGTTCAAGTAAACCCGATGTCACAATAAGCTGCATCGATCGCACCCGTATAGGAGCATAATCTGCCTTTCGGCTCAGTGCATCCGCCACTACATTGTCTTTCCCATGATGGTAATGTATTTCACAGTTATAATCTTTCACTTTTCCCAACCATCGCCTCTGCCTCATGTTCAATTCCTTCTAATCGAAGAAATATTTCAGACTCTTGTGGTCGGTAAATATAGTGCACTTCACCCCGTACAAATAGTGCCTCCATATTTTTAAAGCAAATACCACTTCTGCCAATTCAAGATCTTGCTTAAGGTATTTCTTTTCGTGAGTCTTCAGTTGTCTCGAGGCATAGGCTATAACCTTGCCTCACTGCATCAAAACACACCCGAGCCCCGAATGTGACGCGTCTGAGTAAATCACCATATCATCTACTCCATCCGGTAACGTTAATACCGGAGTGTGGGTTAACTTCTCTTTGAGCGTTTGGAACACTCTTTCTTGTTCAACACCCCATAACCTCTCCTCCTTGTGGGTTAACTTGGTTAACGGCGAAGCGATCTTGGAGAAATCTTGTATGAATCTCCTATAATATCTCGCAAGCCCTAAGAAGCTTCTTATTTCCGAAGGATTCTTCGAAGAGTTCCATTTCGACACTGCTTTTATTTTTGTCGGATCTACTAGAACTCTGTTGGCACTAATGATGTGCTCAAGAAATTACACCTCTCATAACCAGAAGGCGCATTTCGAGAACTTTGCATAAAGCTTATCTCGTTTGAGCGTTTCTAACACTTCGCGTAGATGACGCGCGTGTTCCACTTCATTCTTCGAATACACCAAGATGTCATCGATGAACACTATCACCGACTTGTCTAGCTTAGGTTTGCAAACCCGGTTCATGAAGTCCATAAAAGCCGCGGGTGCGTATGTCAACCCGAACGACATCAAGAGGAACTCGTAATGTCCGTACTGTGTATGAAAAGCCGTCTTCGGTACATCCTATTCCTTGACCTTTAACTGATGATACCCCGACCTACGGTAAATTTTGGAAAACCAACTCGCGCCTTGTAGTTGGTCAAACAAATCATCAATTCTTGGGAGCGGGTATCGATTCTACACCATGAGTTTGTTAAACTCCTGGTAATCAATACACATTCACATGCTCTTGTCCTTTTTCTTCACGAACAATACCGGTGCGCCCTACGGGGACACACTCGGTCTTATGAACCCCTTGTCGAGCAAGTCTTGAATCTGAGACATTAACTCTTGTAGCTCAGATGGCGCGAGCCAATACAGCTGCTTAGCTATGGGTTTTGCACCCGGAACCAATTCTATTCCGAATTCTACTTCCCGTTCTAGCGGTATTCCAGGTAAGTCTTTCGGAAACACGTCTTCATAATCACGTACCACCGGTACGTCTCCAATCTTTGGCGACTCTTTCTCTGATTCGTATGCGTGTATCATGTATGCTTTACATCCATGTCTCATGATTTTCTGAGCTTCCAATATTGAACACACCACGGGATTACCCCCTTTTCCGCCATAAATAGCAATGTGCCTTCTGCTCGGAGAAATTAATTTTATCTCCTTACGGAAGCATATGACCTTCGCATGATCTCGGGACAACCAATCCATTCCCACGATCACTTGGAATTCTCCCATTGACATCGGGATCAGGTCTATTGAGTATTCTTCATCATCAATACTCAATTTGCAGTTTTGACATACATCACAAACAATAAAGCTCTTGTTATTACATATTTCTACTTCTAAAGGCATAGGTAACTTTGTTAATAAAAATGAAGGATATCGAATAAATCCATGTGAAACAAAGGATTTATTCGCACCCATATCAAATGATACACGTGCGGGAATCGAGTTTACAACAAATATACCTGATACCATATCGGGTTTTGTCTTTGCTTCTGCTGCGGTTAGATGGAAAGATTTGGCCCTAGCTTTCTGTGCCTCTGTCTATCCTTTCCATCCTTTTTCCCAACCAACTCCGGGCATTCAGATTTCTTTTGGCCGGGTTGGTAGCATTTGTAACAGACTGAGACCTTTCCCAGGCATAATGAAGCGGTATGCCCAGTCTTCCCACATATAGGGCACGATTTATCCTTGAAGCGACAATCGCCCTTATGACCCTTCCCGCATATCTTGCAACTTGGCGACCCGCCTTTCACATCCGACCTCTTTGCCGATTCTATCGTTTTCGCCTTCTTTGTAGGGCTTGGATTAACATCTTGCGCCCTTCGTTCACCCCGCTCAACTTGTTTTTTCAACTCAATCTCTCATTCCCGAGCAGTGTTTACGATCTCGGTGAGAGTCTCATACTTTGAGAGAGTCATGAACTCCCGATACTCGGCACTCAACATGTTGTAATAGTAATATATTTTTTGTTCCTCCGTCGTCACTAACTCTTCACAGAACCTCAGTTTATCAAGGAAGATACCCGTGATCTTGTCAATTGATTCACCCTTTTGCCTCGGTTGCAAGAATTCTTCCTTGATCCTGTTAATGACCGCCTTGGGATTGTGATGTTTAAGGAATGGTGCCTTAAACTCATCCCATGTCAAACTCTTTGCTGCTTCAACCCCAACCTCCTTCTTCATATTATCCTACCAGTCTTTCACTTGACCCCTTAACTGACCCGTACCGTAAGCTACAAAGTCACTTACATCACAGTGGGTCCTTTCAAACACTCCTTCAATGTCACTCAACCATCGTTGACATATTATCAGATCAACCTCCCCGTTGTAGATCGGAGGTTTGCAAGCCATAAATTTGTTATACGGGCAAGCCTTTCGCTCCAACGGCTTGTCTTTCGTTTGGTTGACATTATCCTCCAACCTTTTGATCCGTTCTTCTACTACCGTAAGTACCGTGCTTTGGAATTTATCTATAAATCCAGATAGACTATTCTCGATTGCCTTTCCAACCTCTTCGGCAATCACCTCTCTCATCTGTTCGGTGACTATCAGCACCGTATCATCATAACCTTCATCTGCCATCTTGAATCTGAAATGTTTATAACAATTGTTAAACATTTCATTTCATTTTATTATCGTTTGCATCTTTCTCTTTGGTTTAGCCAAGTTTGCAACTTGCTTAAATCATTCGTGTTTGGTGCACTTTCCGGGTTTGAGTGTGTTAACACACTCTTCCCGTGCACATCGAATCATATTTCTTTTCTAGTGTTTTGTTAAAGTCTACATAAAATAATTAATTCTTACCGGATGTTTGATCAAGTTTTGAACCGAACACACTTTGTCAACAACCTTGAGCTCTGATTACCAACTTGTAAGACGCGTTCTAATTTAGCATTTATATATATATTTAAAGTAAGCATTTTGTACGAAAATGCCACTTATCAAAAGCAACATATTTAAAACATTCAAAATATAGTTCTACGTGTTTACAAAGTCCACTTCTAAGGAAAACAAAATAAGATCAATGTGGAAGTTTTAAAAGACATGTGTTCGGTTCACGTTCATTGTTTGATCTTCATCCGGAGGCCTAAGATGTTCACCTGGAATCAAAACCAACATAAACTTTAGTTATGAAGGCCTTGATATACTTTTAAAACAAATCCAAAATCAAACAAGCAAGATGGGTGCCCACCATAAGCTACGGTGACCACCGTAGCTTACGGTGAGGTTAAAATGCTACGGTGATTATTGTCTGTCCCATGGTGGACATTTGTTCCAGAGCCTACTGGAGCTTACGGTAGGCACTGTATTCTACGGTGGCGCCCAGCTTTGTTTTCCGACTTAAAGTTCCAAATTCAAAGTTTCATAACTTTTGATCTACGTATCCAAATTGCGTGATTATTTTTCCTATGGGACCGTAATTAAATTACGGATCCGTTTATCCTCTTTGTTCATATCAAAATCCGGTTTACAAGCTAATGGATTATAATTCCCTTTTTATGATTATTCGACCCATTTCTTTTTAAGTTACATTACTTGTTTGTTATCAATGATCGTTTCTAAACATTTTTACCCTTTCCCGGGCTTATAAATTGTTAGCGTTTCGCTCCCATCCCACGGTTTGCGCACGCAATAATGTCATACTTGATTTCATTGAATCAAGCATGCACTTTTAGACAAATTCAACAAAATCATTTTTTCTAAACTTTTGTCCCATATTCAAGGGCTCTTTTACAACAGATTTTGCGTGTCCGCTTCTCGGCTTACGCATTCATAATACTCATTCATGGCGTGACATTCAAGTCACTTCTACATTACCGTTTTAAAACATAGTTTTGACCCGTTCGGTTGTCGAGTGAAGATCATCACTTCCATGACAAGCCAAACTTATTCTAACCATTATTTTGACCCGTTTGATTATCGAGTGAGCTTCGTCACTTCAATGTCGGGAAGCTCTTTCCTTTATACCAGAAGGAAGATGGTCGAGGAGATCAGTAGCTAGAAAGCTCCTTTGGGAGAGCAAGGTAGCAAAAAGTATATTACAAAGTACATCACTATTAAGTCGACTACAGTAGTCTCATGAGCATGTAACTACATCCCCAAGCGTCAAGAGGAACCAAGGAGAAGAATACTCTGTAGTAGCAGCAGCAGTGGCCGAGCACCAGTCATCAAGTGAATCAGTAGATGACACACCAAATGCGTATTTAACACTACGACACCATTAACAAGTTACAATCAAATGTTTGCGCAAAATGTAACGAAACTATAAGTTACGTACGTTTAGAGCTTTTCCTTCAAGCGCGTATCCACTCCGGCTTGTCCGCTTGAAGATTCAATTCTCTTACCTATAGAGTTCAACCAATGACTCGTTTAGAACTCTAATCATATCATATAACGCATAATTCGCCATAACATTCAAATATGGGTTTTTGCTCGAAATTTCAACGTTTAGCTTTAATTTAGCCATTTTAACAAACACCTAAAGGGCATAAATTTATAAAATCCATAATCAAGTTCCTGACTAACTATTTAGCCAAGATTAACCATCATTTTCAAGTTCATTATATCTAGAATGCATAACATCACCTAGATTCACTTCATGGAAATCAATAACACTCGTTTTATGATCAAAATTCTAGTGTTCTTCATCATCCTACAAAACCCATTTAACACCTAAGTGGGTGATTATGACTTTCATCATTAAGAACACCAATTCATTAAATTATTGACTAGGGTTCGTTCCTAAACACGGATTCATCCTAGTTTCACCCAAACATCACTCATTCAAGCTAAAATTTTTGATTTCATAAGTTCACCAAGAATTAAAGATGTAACCAAATAACGAAATTTGACATACCTTGTGATACATTCGCTTGGGTGATCACTAATTCGAGCTTGGTTTTCGATGTTGGTTCGATTGGCCCCTTCAATTTGGCTGATTTATGTGAGTTAGGGTTCAATTGAAGAACCCTCTTTTTGCTCTGTTGAAAACCTCGACCAGAACACACACTAGTGTGTGTGTTGTGGTATTTTATTTACTTAATTAAAGACCAACTTTGTTCTTTGTTAACTTTAGTCCCTCTACATATGCAAGTTTTATAAAGGGTGTTTTTAACCAAGTTTTCCTTACATTTTCAAGACTTATTACTAACTAGGATATTTATTCCTAGTTAATTTATTTTGACTACTACTGACTTTTAATTTATAATATAAAATCTATATTTTAAGGGTGTTACACACCAGCGACATCAGTGATGGCTGGTGTTGTGTTCGTCTCCGGAAACCAAGGGTGAATGGAAAGGGACGAATCTAACTACTCCAGTAGTATACTCTGTTTTTTCATTTAGATCTTGTTATTTTTTACTTGTCTAATGGTTAATTTGGTAGGGATGAATTTGAGATCGGTGGGTGAAGGTGATGACAATGGTGGTTAGCAGTTGTGATGGTTGTGAAGTAGATGGCTATGGTCAACTAGTGGTGGTGAGATGGATGTGGTGTTGGTGGAGATGGTAGTGAAGATGGAAGTGGTGGTGGGCGGCGGCAGTGGTTGTGGAGGTGAGGTGGTGATGAGAATGCCAAACCGTTGTCCACATCAACAAATAATAAAGTTGTGTGTCACGTCATCGTTCACTTCAGCGTCCGTGTCATCAAGAACTAACTGAGTTAGAAAAAGGATCGACGGGGGCCAAATTTTTGAAAGTTAGGATTGTTGGAGGAAATTTTTTAAGTTGGAATTATTATCGTGCAATAGATGAAACTTATAATTATTAAAATAAAATAACCATTCTTTAAACGATTCTCTTTGTGCATATTATACAACTGAATATTGAACTCACAAATAGACTCATAAATAGCATTCTAATTGATCCACCAAAATCTCAAATCAATTATTTTAGACTATTTATTTTAATATATTGTTCGTGTTTGCTCGTTAAGGATATTATGTGTTCACGAACGGTTCATGAACACTTACCGAACGAGATTTTTTTGTTCGTGTTCGTTTATTAAGGAAAGGAACGTGTTCATGAACGGTTCACGAACATAAATAAAATCGACGAAGTTCGATAGTATTTTTCAATGTGAATAATAAGAAGGTGGAGGTAGGGTTTCCTATTTTATTTGTTTGTGTAATGAAATAAATAAGAATTAAGGAATATAAAAAGTTTAGATAAAATAAATAAATGCTAAAAAATATTTAATTATGAACAACATAAACCAACGAACATGAATGAATGTTCACGAACACATTACCGAACGTTCACAAAGGCAATTGAACGAACGAGACAGTTGTTCATGTTCATTCATTTAACTAATCGAACGGATTTTTTTGTTCATGTTCGTTCATTAACTAAACAACAAAGGTAAACGAACTTCCCTTCGAATGGTTCACGAGCTGTTCGCTGAACGTGCGGTTCGTTTACAGTCCTACCCTAATTTATAACTAGAGAGGTACAACGGTAATTAAAAATTTCACTAACATCATATATGTAACACCTTAACGCCAGGAGATTTTTGGTAACTTGAAAAAACCCTAAATGCGGTAAAATACCTAGCCGCCAACATCCACCCTCACTCATCACCTTGCGATTTTGAGGAGTTAGAAAAAGCGAGAGAGGGGCTAGAGAGAGAACCCCACCTTTACCCCTAGTTTGCTCTCAGGATCACACAAAGAAAACTCTAGATCTTGTTTTCATCACACATGAGCGTCACAAAATTCATATGAAGGAAGAAAGGTGAAGCTTAAACCTGCTTAAGCTCGGTTTTAGAATTTTAACGCGAGCCTTTTTGGAAAGGGAGATCACTATATACATTGATTTAAAAGCATATGTGTGCATAAAGTTAGCATCTTAATTTGTTTTTAGATTAGGAATCCATGGCTAACCACGAACTTTAGGAAACAAAAGATACAAGGTACATATCGCAAGTCACTTTTTACTAAGTTTATGTCTTAGCTATCTTAACGATGGTAGAACGGAATGAACCTTGTTGATAATCATTTTGTCTTACGGATGAATCTACATCATTTAACTAAGGTTTCTACATTGTATTATAACCTACTTGGTGTAGCAAAAATGAAAGACAAGTTTGCTTTTTCTGATAATTGTTTTTTTTTTTCTAAGAAACATGTCTACTATGTTCTAAACTTAGTGCTTAGTGCGGAATGTTAGCAACTTTAAATGCTATGCAAAAATGGAGACGATGCACAAACATAGAGAATGATTTTTTTTTTTTTTGCGTGTTTTGTTCAAAATGCACCAAAACACTATTTTCGAAAGAGGCCGGATCTCTTAATTGTGTGTGTAAGGATGAGGATGATGTGCAGCCAAATTTCATGTAAGTATGATTAGCCTTTTCAATAAGTTACATGTAATTAGGTGAACATACAATTGGTTGTTTTTGTGCTTAAAAATAATGTATAACTAGATTGCGTATCTTATTATCTAATGATAGGATCTGTGTCAATGCACTCATCAACGACTATACGAACACAACAAAGGTTACATTCTACAATTAATGCATGTCAGCAGTCCTTAAAACAAGTTGTCAAGACATGGTGATGAAGCAACAGTTTACGGGTTCAAAGAAACTCCTGGACCAAATAGCGTTGATGGTAGGCAAGGAAAAATGTTGCATCTTTCTGTACGGAACGTTCAATATGTGGTGACAAGGGTTTTAGCGTTGATGGTAGGCAAGGAAAAATGTTGCAATCTTCATCCTATATCAATAAACTCCAGGGTTATAAATAATTAGGGGTGTGCATGGGTTGGTTTGGATCGGTTTTGACCAAAAACCATAACCATAAACATAACCGTAATGTTGGTTATTGGATAACCATAACCATAACCGATCGGTTGTGGTGGTTATGGTTATTCGGTTTTGATGGTTATAGCAGGTCGGTTATGGGTGGTTAACCGTGTATTTAGTTTAGCTAAAAATAACTTAATTTTTTTTAACATGGAATAAATTTTTATTGCATATTTGTATATATTAGTATATTAAATAGTATTAAAAATACATATAATCTATAATATTAATATTAATATCAATTACTATATAATATTCAAATAAAGTGATATGATACGTTCCATAAATTCAAATAAAAATTCAACCAAAACAACAAAATGATATGAAAAACCCATAACTATTAAAAATCTTCAGTTAAAAAAAATCAAATATTAAAAATATGGTGAAAAGTCCTAAATCCTATAAAGATTTATTGCATGTCAGTTCGGTTCGGTTATGGTGGGTATGGAAAAAATGAAAACCATAACCGGCCCGCTACTTTCTATTTTCAAAAAAACTATTAACCGACCCACCAGTTTTGTATTTGGTTCGGTTTTGTCGGTTAATTCGGTTATGTTTCGGTTAATTCGATTTTTTGCACACCCTATAAATAATGATATATAGCGATTTTGTAAATAGTTTAATCATTGTAACATTTTTCAATGTTAAAAGGATATTTTGTGAATTTGATATAACCATTTACCATTCCTTCTCTAATTAATCAATCAAAAACATTTATCCTATAACGTATCAAAACAAATATTAGTCATCTCTCATCTGTCAAGAAAATTTGTTGAAATTAATCCTACATATTTAAAAAACTATCATACATTTATTAAACTTATCCTACACATATTAAAATTTGTTATGCATATATTGAAACAAACATTGATCCTCAATTATTTCTTTAGAAAGTTGATAAAATATATTTTATATTTAATTGTTTAATTTATTTAACTAAATTATAGGATATCAATAAATAATCAATTTATTGAAATTACCCTAATACACGTAGATAACATTATATACAAGAATAAGATAGAGCGCATTTCTATTTGTTCAAATTATTTTTTATGATCTTTCTTCTCATTTCAACTCTTAACTATATACACACATATACATACTATGTGTGTGGGTGAGGGTGTGTATTAAAACACGATGCTTTATTATATTCAATGTATTATGTTTATATCGGTGATGCAAACTATTACAATGGTGTATCTAATATAACTTGTAAACAAAAACATAAACCCCGCCCTATATACGAGTCGCATCATGAGTTATTTTGTACGTTTCAAACACAAAAATCACTTTATATACAAAGAGGTTTACGTAGATGCTAATCATCAAAGAACAGTAAAGAATAAAATGGATGACTGATTTAAAGCATCGTTAGTTCGAAGAAGGTTTTGGAAAATATGAAAAACCTTTTATGCATTGTTTCTTTTGTTAGGAAGGTAAGATATTTGCTTCCACTGCACATAATCTCCCTTTACATATAACCATTTAAATTGAAAATATATATAATACACGTGTAGTTGAAGACAAGAAGTAGTTATACATTTAAATAACTTATATAATACGGGTGGCGGTGACGCTGGTTCGTCTTGGATGGTAGGCGAAGTTTTACCGATTATTCCATCGTCATGCCTTCAGGGCGGGTGGATGTTGGGTTTCTGCGCATCTGGGAAAGCCAAGGGGCTGGCAGCGGTCGAGTAGTCGACCTTGATCACAACGTCTGATATCACGATGGTTGACACGTCGTTCCTTGCCGTTAAAAAAATATTTCATTTAAAGTATCTATACACGTGGGAAAAAGAAAGAAAAACGAAAATCATAGGAAATTGGGTTCAAACTTTTAAGCCATCTATTGCAAAAGATAGGAAAAAAGTAGAAAAGACTCCAATATGTGGGGGACACATGCTATCATCACCCATGGGAACCAAGACAAAGGTAATATGAAATAAAATCATCATATTATAACTTTTATAAAGTCTTACGGCAGAGAAAAATCCTCGACATGTACCATCAACTGTTTACGTCAGACATATAATATTATCATTATGTTTTCTATAATTTACGTATTAAGGGTGAACGGAGTGGATAGGTAAATAGATCGGCAAAGCAGTTTACCGATTGGTAACACCGCCGTCGTCTATGTTTACTGCTCGGTGATGATGGATGATCGGTGAAGGTTTACCGATAAGGGAAGGGGGAGATAGATGGGTGTGTGGTGGGGTCCATTCCTTCTCAACCAATCACACATTTTTTTTTAAATAATTTACCTAAACCCTATTAGGTAAACCATCGTCAACGTTTTTGAACATTAGGTAAACAATTTAGGTGAATTGACGTGACACTGTCTGATTGGGTGAATGGGGAGTTTACCTATTCCAAATAAGTAACCACTCCCTTCACTCTAATTCTCTGTTAAAATTGTATGAAACTAAGTTGAGAATCATTAGTTTAGTGATTATAAACAGTCGGTTTATAATAGAGCATCAATGATACCGAGTTTTAGCTTGTTTTTTAGGTGAGGTGGCGTCCTTGGACGTTTTTACCTGTTGGCCGGGTTAGTTTTAGCGGGAGTTGATTTTTGTGAAAGCACCGGATCGATGACGAACATCAAACATTGCACTTGATTCAAGACATGAAGAACAAAATATGATAGATGAAGAAGAAGATGCAAGACAAACTCATTCATTTCAATACAATCATCACAAATTACATACCAAACGAGTATACATCATCTTCTACAAGCTGGTTTAGATCACAAAGATCTAAACCCTAGCTTTCTCTCACTAACACATAGTCTCTCTCTCTAGAATTCACACCAGGAGAATAAGTTGGGAGAGGAGTTCAAGAGTTTCTTGATCGATCCTTCCTCCATGGATCTTGCCCTAATCCTATACAACACATATATATAGACTAGGACTAAAACTCGGACAAACAATCTACACCAAAACCCTGACTTTTGTCCCTAACAAAAACCCCTGACCTTTGTCCTAGACACAAAACTTGGACAAAATGTCCCAAGGATAAACCTTGGACTAACTTTCAAGACATGTACAATAAAGACCCTACAAATTGGAAGACATGCACTTATTACCCAAAGTGCACTAACAAACTCCCCTTGGTCTTCATGTGGTCTTGAATTCTTCATTATCGTTGACTTTAACTTGGACTTCTGTTTTGGTTGACCAGAACTGATAAGCGACAGTTACCTGACAGGAACTGCACTTACAGTCTCCCCCTTAACTGTTGCATCAGTTCTGTGTGGCATCGATAATCTTCAGTCACCGGATACTGCACTTACACTTTGCCACACAGGTCTTTCTTTCTTGCTTTGCCACACAAATTGGAAGCTGCTTTAACATTGTGTGTGTACACAATACACAATACTGATGAAAGCACAATACACACTCAATTCTGTGCAGAAGTTTGTCTGCACTTAAAACTCGGATTAAGTGCAATGTAAGAAAGAACACAAACATGTTAAACCCCAGATGTTCTTTGGAAACTTCTGCACTTACATCAGCATTGAGTGTGTATTGCAGAAATTCTGTGCAGAAATTCTGTGCAGTATGCTACACAATACATTTTAAAACTACACTTACATCAGCATTGAGTATGTATTGCAGAAATTAAGTGCAATGTAAGAAAGAACACAAACATTTTAAAACTACACTCAATTCTGTGCAAAAATTCTGTGCAGTATGCTACACAATACACACTCAATACTGATGTAAGTGCAGAAGTTTCCAAACTACACTTTTAAAACTCGGACATACATGTTAAACCCCAGATGTTCTTTCTTGCTTTGCCACACAAATTGGAAGCTGCTTTAACATTGTTCTGTGAAACTTAACCCTAATCAGTTCACAGAACTGATGAAAGCACCGGATCGATGACGAACATCAAACATTGCACTTGATTCAAGACATGAAGAACAAAATATGAAGAACAAGATAGAAATATGTAGAAGATGAATCTCTTTATTGATGAATCGGTCATCACAGATTACACAAACCAAAGGAGTATACATCATCTACAAGCTGGTTTAGATCACAAAGATCTAAACCCTAGCTTTCTCTCACTTACACATAGTCTCTCTCTCTCTAGAATTCACACCAGGAGGATGAACGAGTGGTGAGAGGTGCACCAAGCACTCGAGCATTGCACAAAGCTTTATATTTACAAAGAAAACAGGAACTTCAAAATTTTTACTCCCCCTTTTTCTTTGTAAACAATACAAAAATCCAAGCACGTCTTATTCTCTTCATCTCCTCATATGTTGTCTGCAATTTTTTTTTTTCAAACACTCGAACAAATTCACACCAAGTGAACTCTATGTGAATACAAAATTCTCGGTCTTTCTTTGACAAACCCTAGCCGCAATTGATTATCCCAGCCAACACGTATCACCGCTTCCCATCATACACATCATGCGCTGCCAGAAACTCAAACAACCCCACTGAATATTATTATATAAACACACTCCGCCGCATTCTCGATCTATTCATTCCACCTTCAAATCATTCTCTGTTAATTTTCTATATGTTGAGTGATTTCATCAAGGCAGACACAGAGATCTTTGCGTTTCAAGCTGAGATCAACCAGCTGTTGAGTCTCATCATCAACACGTTTTACAGCAACAATGAGATCTTTCTCCGTGAGCTTATTAGCAACTCGTCTGATGCTTTAGACAAGATCTGTTTTGAGAGCTTGACTGACCAAAGTAAACTAGATGGACAACCTGAGCTTTTCATTCATATTATCCCTGATAAAGCTAGCACACATTGACCATTGTCGATAGTGGAGTTGGAATGACCAAGCCTAGAGAACAGACTCGGAGCATTTAAAAAACTCGGAAAAACTGCTTCTTGATTGAAACTCGGAGACAACCAAACATCAAAACTCGGACCAGTTTTGGCTGTTTAAACTCAAAAACTCGGACAAACCGAAAGATCAAAACTCGGAGCATTGTTTTTAGATCAAAACTCGGAGCCATGATAAAACTCGGAGAGTCTGAGTTTGTTAACTGATCTTAAAAGTCGGAGACTCTGACTTTGTTAACTGATCTTAAACTCAGAACTTTTATCTTGTTTAAAACTCGGAGACTGAACCTGATCTAAACTGTATCAAACTCGGAGATCTAAACTGTATCAAAACTCGGTCCCACAATTGTTTCATAAAACTCGGAGACCTCTGTATCCACCGAGGTTTGATTGATAAAAAACTCAGCAAAACACGGACCCAAAGGACCCAAAACTTGGACACTCAGACATTTAAAAATGAACTTAGATCAAACACTCAGCCTGTAGAAACTCGGCTGTTAAACTCAGACAGAGGTTCAGAAACAAGTCTGTCCGACTTTCACCACAAACTAGAAGGCACTTAAAAGTCGGACAGGATTTTTGTTAACGCATTGATCAAAACTCGGACAGGAGTTTTGTTACACTTAAAAGTCGGACAGAGGTTAAAGATCGGACTTCAACTAAAGAGGAAGCAAAAAAACTCTGACCTAAATAAAAGAACAAAAACACAGAATTTTTGAACTCTTACAGAAACTCGGAAACTGATTCACAGTTAACAAAGCTCGGATATCAAAACTCTGAGACACTACAGTCATGTTAACTCGGAGACTGACAAAACTCGGAACAATAGAGTTTTAAAACTCGGAATAACTTAACTGTACTGTTTTAGAAAATTTGGAGCAGTTGACAAAAGCCAAAGCTCGGACTGTTGGAGCAGTTAACATAAAGCCAGAAGCCAGAACAGTTAACATAAAGCCAAAAGCCAAACTCGGACTTATGAGAATGAGAGAACTCGGAAGAAACATTGGTTGAAACTCGGACTTATGAAACTCAGAGTAAAAGTCAGAGTAAAGGTCGGACTTAACACTTCAGAAACTAGGACTTAACACTTCAGGTCGGACCATTTTCATAGTTAAAAGTCGGACCATTAACCTTTTAAAAGTCGGACCACTAAGGGTTTCAAAAGCCGGACAAGCATGAACAACAAACATGAACTCGGAACAATAAAGAGATAGATATTAAAAAACTCGGACCCAGTTGAAAGCCTTCAAGGCTCGGACAGGAGAAAAATATAAAACTCGGACATGGCGAAGATCAGAAACAAGTCTCCGGACTTTCTCCCTAGTGTGACTTCACACTAGTTCACCAAAACCCCGGAAACAACAAACACAGAGTTTTAAAAACTCAGACAAGTTTAACACTAAGAAAAACTCGGACAGAGCAATTTTTGGATCAAACCTCAGATCTGCAACAACTTGGAGAACAAAAAAACCACGAACAGTTTCATTTTCTTCAACTTTTCTGCAAAATCTTCAAGTCTTCAAGATGTTTGGCGGAAACAAACATCAGATCAAGAGCAATGGTGATTCGGAAGGCGGTTAGACCATTCCGAATCGGTAACCATGCTCTGATACCACTGTGAAAGCACCAGATCGATGACGAACATCAAACATTGCACTTGATTCAAGACATGAAGAACAAAATAAACACCAAAGATAGAAAGTTGTAGAAGATGAATCCTTTATTATGAATCAGTCATCACAGATTACACAAACCAAAGGAGTATACATCATCTACAAGCTGGTTTAGATCACAAAGATCTAAACCCTAGCTTTCTCTCACTAACACATAGTCTCTCTCTCTAGAATTCACACAGAAGGATGAACATCAAACATTGTGTGTGTGAAATTCTGTGAAAGCACCAGAACTGATTCAAGGATCGATGACGAACATCAAACATTGCACTTGATTCACAGAACTGATGAAAGCACCGGATCGATGACGAACATCAAACATTGCACTTGATTCAAGACATGAAGAACAAAATAAACACCAAAGATAGAAAGTTGTAGAAGATGAATCCTTTATTATGAATCAGTCATCACAGATTACACAAACCAAAGGAGTATACATCATCTACAAGCTGGTTTAGATCACAAAGATCTAAACCCTAGCTTTCTCTCACGAACACATAGTCTTTCTCTCTAGAATTCACACAGAAGGATGAACGAGTGGGAGAGGTGCACCAAGCTACAAGAGTTGCCCTAATCTACACAATACACACATATATATAGGCTAGGGACTTAAACCTCGGACAAACCAATTCTACACCAAAACTCAGACAAAAGTTCTCCTAAAACTTGGACAAGTTGTCCCTAGGATAAACTTGGGACTAACTTTCAAGACATGTACACTAAAGACCCTAACAATTGGAAGGCATGCACTTTTCACCCAAAGTGCATTAACAACTCCCCCTTGATCAATGCAGGTCTTCATGTGGTCTTGAATTCATCGTTATGGTTTACTTTAAATTGGACTTCTGCTTCGGTTGACCAGAACTGATAAGCGACAGTTACCCGGCAGGAACTACACTTACAGTCTCCCCCTTAACTGTTGCATCAATTCTGTGTGGCATCGATAATCTTCAATCACCGGATACTGCACTTAGAGACTCCCCTATATCTGAAGATATCATGTCAGCTTTCAACTTTGGCTGAGACTTGATCTTTTAGGTAGAGCACAGCGATCTTCAACCCTTCTAATTAAAGACTTGCTGACAATCACTTAAGGCCGCTTTGAGAAACCCGAAGAATCCAACATCAAACACTGTAGATCCTCCCCCTCAAACTACTCCCGAATCAAGTTAACGCGAACCGACCTACAACCACATGTAGGAATATCGCTCGAAACATTAATCTTCAAACCTAACCGGTAGCAGAAAGAAACATTGGATTTCAAATGCCCAACCTTGAACACTTCAAACTTCACAAAGACATGAAGCTCAGTTCGATAAGTTAATAACAAACTGAACTTTGTAAAAGTACATCCACCATCTTGATCAGAGTCTTCAACCGAGTGTCTGAAATCATTTCATCTCGAATCTTCAAGATCCAATCTCGTATCTTCACAAATCCAATAATTACCCGATGACTTTCGTCTCTGATCTCCCCCTCAATGTAAGAACCTCTATTTCGAGAATCCGATCAGTCACCCAACTTGGAAGAGGTACCAAGAAGACTAATCTTCTCTACTCTAACCGGCATACGATAAAGGCGTGACCTTCAATTACTTGCCAAACGAACAATTTGCTTCATCACGTCAACAGTTGATTAAACCTCGAACAAACTTGACAAAACTCAATCATACACTGGCTCTAACTTGCTTCATGTTTTAAACACTTCGCCACCGGTAAGATTAACACTAAGTTAATCTTAAAGATAGTAAACATGAACTTTTTTCGATGTAGCACCACGAGCTTTTGATTTACAAAGAAATCAGGAATTTCAAAATTTTTAATCCCCCTATTTCTTTATAAATAATACAAAAGTCCAACCAAGTCTTATTCTCTTCACCTCCTCACTTGATCCGGACAACATAAGTACCATAAAACTTTTCGATAATCCGAAACCGACTTCAAGTTTCCAAACTACGCATAAATCTGACTCTTAGTTAGTTATCCGGTACCCCAGGTAACCCGGAATAACTAGAAAAATTCGGAACATGCACAACTTGAAACTTCCGAACACCACAACCTTCTAAATTTAGCTAAAAATCCGGTACCCCAGGTAACCCGGAATCTTAGAAAATTCGGAACTCGTAAAACCCGAAAGCTCTTGAAACCTCGAATCAGATCATCTGAGCAGTATTTAGAGTACAAAGGAATTCGAAACAAGCAAGGAAATAAAGGAAACTCTGAAGAAACCCGGGGACAGCTAACCGAAAGACTAACCTCGGACTAAAGAAGCTTGAACAGAACAAACTCCGACTAGCAGTCAAGAACAAAAACTCGGAACGTTAATACTACAAAGAGGTTTTAAAACTCAGACTCACAAAGTTTTAAAACTCGGACATAGAAACCTGGAACATATCTATGTTTAATACGCGGATCTAACACTCAGTTAATTGTAATAAACAAAGATAGATTCAAAGACTCGGAGTTGAAGACTTGTAATACTAGGAGCAAATAACAAATATCAAAACTCAGACTCTAGAACACTGTTACCAAAACGCAGAGCTTAGAGTCTCGGAATAACTGAAACAAGACAAAAACTCGGAAATTGAAAAACATTTACCAAACTCGGAATACATGACTCATTAATACTCGGACCCTTCATGAAACTCGGACCCTTGATACAACTGTTCAAAAAAAAGTCGGACATTGTTAACAGATCTTAACTCGGATCCTTGATAAAACTCGGAGAGTTTGAGTTTGTTAACTGATCTTAAACTCGGAGACTCATGATGTAAAACTCGGAAAAACAAAAGAACAGAGTTTGTTCCGATATATCATAATGACTGATCAAAAGTCGGACCCGGAGACAAACTTTGGAAGACCATTGTTCCGATATATCATAATGACTGATCAAAAGTTCTGTGTGAATTCTAGACATGTGTGTGTGAAACATTGCACTTAACCCTAATCATTGTTAAAGCAGCTTCTGTACACAATACACACTCTCGGTGACTGAAGATGTTTGTGTTCTTTCTTGCTTTGCCAAACTGTAAGTGCAGTATGTTTCCAAACTACACTTTTAAAACTCAATACACACTCAATGCTGATGTAAGTGCAGAAGTTTCCAAACTACACTTTTAAAACTCGGACATTCTGGGGTTTAACAGAATTTCTGCACAGAACTGATGAGAGTGTAAAACTCAGACAAGTTTCTGCCAGACAAACACACACACAATGTTAAAGCAGCGGATCGATGACGAACATCAAACATTGCACTTGATTCAAGACATGAAGAACAAAATAAACACCAAAGATAGAAAGTTGTAGAAGATGAATCCTTTATTATGAATCAGTCATCACATATTACACAAACCAAAGGAGTATACATCATCTACAAGCTGGTTTAGATCACAAAGATCTAAACCCTAGCTTTCTCTCACTAACACATAGTCTCTCTCTCTAGAATTCACACAGAAGGATGAACGAGTGGGAGAGGTGCACCAAGCTACAAGAGTTGCCCTAATCTACACAATACACACATATATATAGGCTAGGGACTTAAACCTCGGACAAACCAATTCTACACCAAACCCTGACTCTTGTCCCTAGCATAAACCTCAGACACTTTTCCTAGCCATAAAACTTGGACAAATGTCCCTAGGATAAACCTTGGACAAATGTCCCTAGGATAAAGTTGGGACAACTTTCCCTAGGATAAAACTAGGACTAACTTTCAAGACTTGTACAATAAAGACCCTAACAATTGGAAAGCATGCACTTGTCACCCAAGGTGCACTAACAAACTTCCCTTGGTCTTCATGTGGTCTTGAATTCTTCAGTATCGTTGACTTTAACTTGGACTTCTGCTTTGGTTGACCAGAACTGATAAGCGACAGTTACCCGGCAGGAACTGCACTTACAATTTTTAGGGCTTTGTGCAGAGGGGCACAAATCATTTTGGGCTGTCGAACGTCGCCAAACCAAACAGTCACCAGTCCGGAACCGGTTTGAGCCTTGATTGGTTCGTGATGAACTCGTTTCGTTGGAGGAAAAATTTTCGTGAAACTAACCTCTTATTTAACCTAAACTTTTACATCTTAAAAAAGTTCTCATGCAATTAGGCCATGGGGTGTACTCTAACATCTAGAGTGTTAACAATGACATGTCATGTTAACTAACATTGCAAACCACTCTCTCTTTGTGTTAAAGTGCATTAAATGAGTTATGTGTTAACATGTTAACACAATGTTAAAAGATTAAATTAATTACTATTTTCTTTTTTAGACAAAACCCAATGTTAAAGTGCATTAAATAAGTTATGTGTTAACATGTTAAACCATTTCCTTAGAGTGAAACAAAGTAAAATGAGGAAAAAAAGTTGATGTGTCACTTAGGTGGAGTTAACTTATGTTAAAGTATACCCAAAGGCCTTATAACCAAACCTTTCTAAAAGTTTATGTAGGGTATACAATATATCCTTTTAGAAGTCGAGTTGAATGGTTAAATAGTCGAGTTTATGAAGCCTTATAATTAAAACTAAAACCCGTCTTATGCTAATCATCTCAAAACACTAGACAATAGACATTAATGGCATTTTAATGTTTTCAAACTCATTATTTGTTATAAATAGTCAGTGACATGTTTCCTTGTATTTCATATTTGGGCAATTTGGTTTAACTTCTGGTCAGCCAAAAATGTGTTCACTAGTGAAAATGACGAGAAGGAGAAATGAGTATATTTTTTTATTAAAATATGTAACATAAATAAAAATACTCTCTTTATTTTATGGTAAATAGTATCGTACACAAAATGAATTATAAATTTTAACTAGTTTCGTTAACGTCGCGCGTTGCGGCGAAACGAAGCAAATGACAACGTAAAACAAACTTTATTTTAAATTGAAGCATGTTATTTAGAAAGGCAAACCGTCAGAATTGATTTAGTTTATCATCATACCATTTTACGACACAAAATAAATATTTTATTTTGAATACAATTTCATTTTAACAAAACTTATACCGGAATGTAAAGGAAAATAATTAAACACAACTAGTACCTAAGTTTTTAGAAAAAAAAATTAACAAGTGTAAATTATTAGAGAAATTTGAAATTAACTGATAATGGAAATATGATTAAAAAATGAATTACTAAAAGCAAAAAATAAATGATAAAAAATAAAGTTCTAAAAAAGTAAAATAAAACCAAAGTTATGTTAAAACTTAAAAGTAAATATAATAATAAACTATTATAATATTAAATAATAAAATATTAAAAAACTATATATAATTATAAAAATGAAATCATTGTTTATGGTCTTAAAAAAATTAACGAACATAAGTTAATAAAGAAATATCAATCTAATCGAAAACGGAAATATGATTTAAGGAGAAAAAATAAATAATAAATGAAAAAGAAAATATGGGTTTACAAATGTAAAATAATAACATAAAATATGTTAAACTTAAAAGTGAATATATTATTATAATATTAAATAATAGAATATTAAAAAGCTATATATTATTATAAAAATAAAGTTACTATTTATGAAAAAATAAATAAAAATGAAAAAGAAAATATGGTTTTACAAAAGTAAAATAATAATATAAAAATATGTTAAACTAAAAGTGAATATACTATTATAAGATTAAATAATAGAATAATAAAAACCTATATATTATTATAAAATTAAAATTACTATTCATGAGCCTTCATCAACAATATATACTAGTCAAATGCCCCGCGCACTGCGGCGGGTATTTGATTGGAATTAGTTCGATTTATTACGTCATCGATTCAGTATCGGCACTCGGTAAACAAAAGATAAAACCAAAAAAAATATAATATGACCAAAATGATACCAGCACATCTTTTACATCTTGCGAAAATGGTAAAAACGAATAATACTACCGGTTTCAATGTTATTAGGTTGGAATGGGGTCGGTCTCGACAACAATATAGATGTCGAGAAAACCATAAGAATCAATATAGGTAACGATGTTGTTCGGACAATATCGCTTTGATTCATTAGGGTAAAAAAATAATTGTATATCACTTCCTCGCTTTCGAAAAAGAAATCTTTTATCAAAACATAGATAGAAAAAATAAGCATGTTGCAACAACCTTTGTAACAATTAAATATATGACATGTTATAACCTATGGTTTATTGAGTAAGATGTAATATAAATAATTTTTTTTAAAGGAATGCGTATATGTTTTAAAAAATTGAATAATATAATAAATTTAGTGAAAGTTTTTAATAGAATAATAAATTTAGTAAGATGTAAATGTTAAACATAATTAATGATTTAATCTTGACAAAAAAATAAGACAAAAAAGGCACTTCCAAGAATTGAACTTGTGAGGTGAAAGCAAGGTTGGTAGTTGCAAAAGTACATAACCATTCCACCAGCCAATGTTATTTTCATTGAGTTTAATATATAATGTATATATTATTAAACCAAATATTAGTATAGAAAAAAAAATAAGAATTAATTTTATATCACCTAAACACTATTCATCAAGCTTGGTCAATAATATATAATATATAATATAATATATATATATATATATATATATATAATGTAAACTAATCACTACATAAAAAAGGAATAGACATTTAAACCAATGCCGTTGTTAACGGGTAGTGTATTCGGCTACAAGAAACAAACAACGGGTAGTGTATTCGGCTACAAGAAACAAACAACAGACTAACCAGTTATTGTTATTAGTTGAGGCTTTGTGTTCAACATAAGTACCTTGTTACAGATTCCACATCTTCTGAAGGGGTATGGTCCCAGATCTTATACCAGGTTTGGCGTGAGTGACTGTTGGGATTAAACCCTATCAGATGAACAGATAATAAAAGCCAAAACTGGTTCACAACAGTGGATTCATCATAAGCAGTAGTTTACACCAGGCTTTCCCCTTGAAAGTGTTTACAACATCTGATGTCCTCTATCCACTGTCCGTATACAACAACTGTTGTCCTTCAAACTGCTGATGAAGCCCTGAAGACTGTTAAGAATTAAACACTGTTGGTTCAATCTACTAATGCTATCTAAGTACTATTGTGGACTAAAGGACTGCCCACTCAAGGACTGGTCAACTTTGAGGAAAGCACTGATAGTCGAACATCAGTGCTGATGGAAGGAGAAAGCAGTAGTTTAGTGTGT
Source organism: Helianthus tuberosus (assembly GCA_030545235.1). Taxonomy (NCBI): domain Eukaryota; kingdom Viridiplantae; phylum Streptophyta; class Magnoliopsida; order Asterales; family Asteraceae; genus Helianthus; species Helianthus tuberosus. Next base: position 14,840,997 of record CM060359.1, on the reverse strand, counting down.
CACTTGTATTGTATAGAATCAGTGGTTAAGTTAGCAGTGTTTGTATAAGAACAGTGGTTAAAGATTGTTAGGTTGTTAGATGTCACTTTCATGGTGACGTCAGCTTAGATGCTTCAGTGGTTTGATTTGCCTATAAATGGAACAGTACCCTGTACTGTTACATTTGATTGACTGAGTGAGTCTATCTCCTCCAATCCTTTCATCTTGTGCAATCAACCAGGGAGCATCAGGCTGAGGGGGAGTTTTGTTGTAAGCATGCATTGTAATCTTTTGATTTGATTTGTAATCTTTCGACCTAATGAAAAGCATGTGTTTATCAGAACTATTCTCCCTTTTGATTGTGTTTATAAAGTTTGTTTCCATTTCCGCTGCACTTTACATTATCTCATATTCATTCATTGTTCAAATTATACAAACAAACACATTCATGAGAGCCTCTGATCCTAACAATTGGTATCAGAGCTTGGACAGTCAAATTCGATCTAACAATCAATTTGACATGACAGTTCAGCTCAAAATTCATTGATGCTAAGGTTGATCGTATTTAGTTGAAATACAGAGTAACGAGTAATTACGTTCAAAGTAGTTATTCAAAAACTCTGTAAAACAACCAAGATGTCATAAGACACACAAACTTCACATAACAAGTGATGTCATGCATAAACCACCTATAGCTTTAAGATCTGAAAATGTGTCTGATACTTATGGTATAATTATTTTATTTACAAAATTGATTTCAATTGGTGTTATGAAGTTCGTGCTGTTTTCATCATGTTTGCTGCTAAGGTATGTACATCAGGTCAACAAAAACCTATGTTTGATTAAATAACATTAGTGTTTTTGTTAACATAAAAAGAAGGAAATCAAAACTTTAGTTATTAGATCTTGTGTGTTGAAAAACAGGTTGAGAATCCTCAAAAGGACCAAATCAACTTTGTTAAAAACACATTAAAAAAATCAGGTGTTAAAATAGTCCTAATCATATGTAATGTGAGATTTGATATAAGCATGTACAAAAGTGGTCAGATCTCTCAAAACATTGCTACAAAATTATTTTGGATTAAGTATTCCTTCAATAAAAACCTCCCAGTGAGTATTTCATTACTTATGAATGGGAAGGGTAAAAAGGGAAAAAGAAAAAATTACAAATACTCAAAAGTGTGTTTATCTCATAATTTTTAAAGTCAAAAGAAAAGAGTATAAATATAAAACACCTGGGAGTCCAAAATTGGGTTAACAAGGGTTATCAAGCAACTGTGTGCATTCATTGGTTCAGAGAAGTTCAGGTAAAAATAGTATCACCAGTGTTTATACTTACAAGAGGACTTGACATGTTTTGCAGAATCATCACATGGTAACAAACGTATGTGAATATGTCTCCTCATTTTTGCAATCAACTGACAAGGAAATGGTTCCAAACAGTGGTCAAAATGCATTTACAACCACTTACCATATTCCTAAATTTGAGATTGATGAGATCATGATCTTATAACAAGTCATATCTGAAAATATACCAGATCCTATTGATGAAGTTTTCAGAAAAACCTTTAATTATTTTTCTTGAAAAGGTTTTTCTCAAATAAAGCAGGATATATTATTCTTTATTTTTCCTTAAGAGTGATATATTTTGTACTTTTACTTGTTTTTTATAGCAAAAGTTTCAAACTCCTGTCAGGATGAAGAACCATCATTTTTTTTGTGATATTATCCTTGAAAATAAGTCAGAAGGAAATGGTGCAAGTGTCAAGGTCATGTCAAATTCAAGTTTGTTTTAACACTGATCAAAAGATTGATTGCTAACAGACCTTAAAATACTTGGGTACTCATGTTCTAATTCAAATATTATGACACAAAATGAGTAGCCTTAGTAAAAAGGGTCTCCATCATCTGGGGTACAAAACCACTGTCAGGAATCTATAAAAGCTTCAAAACTTGTAATTGACATGTGGCAAAACCTTGAATGAAAATTTCTGTAAAAACTGCTGACATATTGAACTTGACAATTTGCATCTAAAATGTATTTTGTTGAGGATAGCAATCTTGCAGATATTTCAGAATCACCATCAACAGATGTTAGACATGATATTGTGATTTCACAAGATAAAATCATTCCTTTCATCAGAACAGCAGATGCTCAAAATATTTGTCAAAAGCTTATCCACTGGTGCACTAACAGTTGCTGATATACTAGCCTTTCAAATACTTACCATTACCTTACCCCTACCCACTGTTTTGTTCAAACATCTTTTTCCTAACTACTGTCCACTGCTGAAAGTCAACCCCTGTTCTTTCATTTTCATGGTAATCACTATTGTTTAAAATCAGTGTTTTATCCACTGATGAAGCTATCCACTGATGGTTAAAATCATCCACTGTCTTCACTTTAACCGTTGCAACCACTGATATTTGCTTAATCAGTGGTTCCCTAAACAACTGTCCTCCATTATTCATCTTTTCATCAGAGGTTGGCACGTGGTCAGTTCTTAGCCATCAGATCTTTGTAACCGCTGCCACATCAGCATTCGTTTTTTCCCTAAATAAAACCCTGATCAAAACCCTCAAACAGGGTTTTACACTGTCAAATTGAATTCCAAAATTCTTCTCTCAAAGCAGTTTCCAATCTTCCATCTCAAATCATTCTTCGTTCTTCTTCATCAAAATGACAAAATCAAAATCATCCTCATCTTCCAAAAAGGTCGCTCAAAAGGCCGCTGAACCCATTGAAATACCATACAAAGCACCTCACAACTACTTGGGTCTACTCACAAAACCCACCACCAACAAAACCTTCGATTCCATCATTGACACTCTTGCAGCTTCAAAGTACAAAACTTTGTTGACTGCTGATGCTCCTATTTACGAAAAAACTCAGAGAGAATTCTGGAAAAATGCCACACTTGAATATCAAGGTGAAAAAGTGATAGCCATTAATTCTTCCATAAAGGGCAAAGAGATTCAAATCACTCCACAATCAATTTCAGAAGTCTTTGCACTCGATGATCAGGAAGGTAAAACTTCTTTTCCCAAAAACGAGTTAAAAACTGATTTTCTGGAAAAAGGGTATGGTGTGGAAATGAAAAAGGACACCTTATAAAAAGGCTTCTTCCCTTCTGCACCAAGGTTTTTATTCCATACCCTTTTGATGTGTGTCTCAAATAAAACAACTGCTTTTAATGAAATACCATTAAAGATCCAAAACCTGGGCTATGCTATTTTACATAATGAAAATTTTAACTATTCCCAGGAGATCTTTGATGATTTGGTAAAAAATGTTGATAGCAAATCATTTCTACTTTTTCCAAGGTTCTTAAGCTACTATCTTAAACAAAAATTTGGAAAGGAAAATGAAAATTTGCTCATTCAAGGTGAATCTTTTCAAATACATGGTTTAACATCTGAAACATTCACTAGAATGTTAACACCTGCAAAAACACAACCAGAGGTGCCTGAGCAGACTTTAGCAGCTACCACTGCTCCTCAGGTATCTGCTGCTGAGCCCACTGCTCTAGGTGATCATGGCTGCACACCCACTGCTATGAAACCCACACCTGCCATGACCAAAAAGCCTAAAAAGAAATCATCCAAAAAGCCCCCCAAACCCACTAAAAAGGCAACTCTGGAAGATGAGATCTCAGAGCCACTGCCAGTGACAACACAAATGTCACCAAAAACCACTGCTGCTACTTCCTCATAGTAGATGGAAGAAAGATCTCCACCCTTGCCTCAAACTCCTCCTGCATCCTCACAAAAGGATCAGGTTGTAAGCACAGGGACCCCATATTATGAAGCTCTGGATTCAATTGGATCCATCTTCCTCAGTCCTGATCCCAAGGACATGTCTCTTTCAACACCCATATATTCACCCCTCACATTACCACAATCCATAATACCCTTGTTGCATGCAGTTGCTATAGCTCAGACACAAACCAGTTCCTCTCAATCACCTATCACTGAGAGTACACTCCTACAAGTGACTGGGTCTGATGCTTATACATCTGCTATCCCAGCAACATTTGAGGAGGTTACACTGCAGGAGTTACAAGTAATTACTGACAGTAGTTCAAGTGGAGCAGCAACTACAAGTGTTGGATCAACAGATCTACACTTGGCCAGTTGTTTCATCAATCAGACTCCCTTGAAGGCAATTTCTTCTATAGCACCTCTGGTAACCACTAGTGAGTTTGTTTTAACCACTGGTACCTTCAAAAGGTTATCAAGTGTTGAAGAAAGAAGACCCCAGAACCAAGAACAAGGGGCATCAATGGGTGATTTTTGGGATTCATTTCCTAAGTCACACATTGATACAACCACTGCGGGTGGGGATTCAGATGATCCCTTTAACTTGGGTGATGATTTAAAATATCAGGAATTGACAGGTAGAATTGACAACCTTGAGACATCTGTCGCTGAAATAAAAGATATGGTGCAACAGTTGTTGAAAGCTCAAAAGGTCTCAACCGCTGCTGTTCCAACTCAAGCACCTACTCAACCACAAGCACTTGCTGCAAATGAGTTATGGAATTTATTCCAACCCCTGCTCCAACAACAAAGACAAATGGCTGATTAGCAGCATGTAATACATGTTCAAGAGCTGAGAAACATGATGGAGTCTAGGTTTAGAAATACTCAAGCAGACATCAAGGCTATAAAAGCCCACATCCTGAACACCACTGGCAAAGCTCCTCCCACCGTTCTCGTCATTGATAAACTTCCTCCAGATAATGCCAAAAAGGGGGAGAAAATTAAGCAGTGGAAGAAAAAGGGAACTGAAGATGGTCTTTATATTGAACCAGAAAAAGAAAACATGACTAAAAACATTCCTTTGCCAGATGGTAGTAAGAAAATTGATGTTACCACAAATGCACTTGCAGAAGCAAAAGCAAGTGTTAAAAGAGATAGAGAGGCTAAGGATAAAGCCAGGTGGGAAAAGGAGAAAAGAGCTTACATGGAACTGAATGCACAGGGTACTTCTGAGCCAAAGGATGATGAAAATCCTAAGGATGAAAAGAAGAAGCCCACTAGACAAGTGAGGCAACCCAAATCTACACCATCCAGACCCACAAAACATGCCTCCAAACCACCTCCCAAAGGCTCCAAACCTCAAACCACCAAATCTCAAACTTCTACCCAAACAGTTGTTGTAACACCTGTTGTATCAACAACTGATACCTCAGTAGTTTCAACAACTGCCAGCCAAACACCTGCCATCTCTTCAACACACACCATAACCACTGTCCTACCACCACAACCTAAAATCACTTTACCACCAAAAACCATTACTTCAACTACATCACCACCCACCAAATCACCACCTTCTGAAAAGCAGAAGACATCTACTGACACATCAGTAGTTGTAATGACAACAGAGGTTGAAACACCAGTTGTTTCAACAGCTGTTTGCCAGCCATCTACCACTGCCCTCACCACTTCAACAATCACCATACAACCCATTGTCACATCACAACCAAAACCCCCTTCACCCAAAAGGCTTTACACAAGGAAAAGGAAATCTCATGAGGGTAATGATGATATACCAGCACCCATTCCTTTATCCTCCACACCCTACAGTGTTGTCGAGCCACAACCATCCACTCCACCAACTCTAGTCAAAGCAATAAACCCTGCTAACCTTGTATCCATTGCTGCAAGTTATCCACTGGAATTGGAAGCTATAAAGGATGAGATGAGACAATTCTATACAGAAGATGATCCTTCAAAAAGAAGATTTCCTTCTCTCACGGGCTTCAGGAACCCAGAAAATATGGATGCATATCTAAAACTCAAAGCCAGGCAAGCAGATATAAGAGCTAGAATTGAATGCAAAGATCAAGGTGACAAAGCCATTTCAGAAAGAATGGAATTTTTACTCACTAAGGTCAAACAAATGGAAGATTATGCAAAAGACCTAAGCAAAGAAATGTCAAATCTTCCACCTGGAGCCATCCTACAAAAGGAAATGAGAAAGGATTATCTTGCATTTATTATGAGAGAAAAATTTTATCCAGCTAATGAAGAACAATTCAGTGAATGGCCACTCATTGCACTAAAGCATGAAGTTAACATAATCAGGATGATCAAGAATGATCCAGGTAAGAAAAAGACAGCTCCAAACTGGAGCAAATACAAAAAGGCCATTGATAAACTTACCACAGAATACAAGAGGAAGAAACAAGAGCTGGTGGATGCAAAGGTTGGACCTGCCAAAGCCATAACAAAATGGACAAGGCAATACACAGATGAGGCTTATGAAAGGTTAAAGAAAAGAAGGATCACAGATCCCATTTTACCACAGAAGCCTGAATTCAAAGAGCCAAAACAGATCAATATTTCTGAACCACTGTTCACATCAGCAGATGTATCAACCATTGAGATAGATCAAAGAAAGAGACAAGAGCAGATTGAAAAAGAAGCTGCAGAAGATATAGCTGCAGCAAATGATATCATCAAAATGGTTTTCAAACAAAATACAGCTGAAGATTCTGAACTAGCAAAAGCTCAGAACACTGCTCAACAAATTATCACAAGGCCAGCATCACCAAACTCATCTGTAAATAAACCTCTCCCAAGAAACCCATTGGGTTCAAAAATACTAAAATGGATGTCTGATTAAAAGACCCATGTATTGACACTGTTCAGATCCAATGGAGAAGTAAAGCACATATCAAGGGAACAAGCACTGGGCCTAGGTGTTGAAGATCTACAAGATCTCCTTGAGCTTATACTATGTAGGGATGAGGATGATACAAGTTCCATGGATTTTGAGTTGCAATTTAAAGGACAAGTTAGGGAACTTCTGATGAGACAATAAAGATCCAAAATAATGAAGAGTTTTGCCATTATCTGTTCCAGGGGGAGATTGTTAGCATAGAACCCTATCAGAGGAACAGATAATAAAAGCCAAAATTGGTTCACAACAGTGGATTCATCATAAGCAGTAGTTTACACCAGGCTTTCCCCTTGAAAGTGTTTATAACATCTGATGTCCTCTATCCACTGTCCGTATACAACAGCTGCTGTCCTTCAAACTGCTGATGAAGCCCTAAAGACTGTTAAGAATTAAACACTGCTGGTTCAATCTACTGATGCTATCTAAGTACTGTTGTGGACTAAAGGATTGCCCACTCAAGGACTGAACTTGTGAGGTGAAAGCAAGGTTGGTAGTTGCAAAAGTATATAACCATTCCACTAGCCAATGTTATTTTCATTGAGCTTAATATATAATGTATATATTATTAAACCAAATATTAGTATAGAAAAAAAATAAGAATTAATTTTATATCACCTAAACACTATTCATCAAGCTTGGTCAATAATATATAATATATATAATTTAATGTAAACTAAACACTACATAAAAAAGGAATAGACATTTAAACCAATGCCGTTGTTAACGGGTAGTGTATTCGGCTACAAGAAACAAACAACGGGTAGTGTATTCGGCTACAAGAAACAAACAACAGACTAACCAGTTATCGTTATTAGTTGAGGCTTTGTGTTCAACATAAGTACCTTGTTACAGATTCCACATGTTCTGAAGGGGTATGGTCCCAGATCTTATACCAGGTTTGGCGTGAGTTACTGTTGGGATTAAACCCTATCAGAGGAACAGATAATAAAAGCCAAAACTGGTTCACAACAGTGGATTCATCATAAGCAGTAGTTTACACCAGGCTTTCCCCTTGAAAGTGTTTACAACATCTGATGTCATCTATCCACTGTCCGTATACAACAGCTGTTGTCCTTCAAACTGCTGATGAAGCCCTGAAGACTGTTAAGAATTAAACACTGCTGGTTCAATCTACTAATGCTATCTAAGTACTGTTGTGGACTAAAGGACTACCCACTCAAGGACTGATCAACTTTGAGGAAAGCACTGATAGTCGAACATCAGTGCTGATGGAAGGAGAAAGCAGTAGTTTAGTGTGTCACTTGTATTGTATAGAATCAGTGGTTAAGTTAGCAGTGTTTGTATAAGAACAGTGGTTAAAGGTTGTTAGGTTGTTAGATGTCACTTTCATGGTGACGTCAGCTTAGATGCTTCAGTGGTTTGATTTGCCTATAAATGGAACAGTACCCTGTACTATTACATTTGATTGACTGAGTAAGTCTATCTCCTCCAATCCTTTCATCTTGTGCAATCAACCAGGGAGCATCAGGCTGAGGGGGAGTTTTGTTGTAAGCATGCATTGCAATCTTTTGATTTGATTTGTAATCTTTCGACCTAATGAAAAGCATGTGTTTATCAGAACTATTCTCCCTTTTGATTGTGTTTATAAAGTTTGTTTCCATTTCCGCTACACTTTACATTATCTCATATTCATTCATTGTTCAAATTATACAAACAAACACATTCATGAGAGCCTCCGATCCTAACAGTGACCATCATCCGACTTATTGTCCCAATCGACAAAGAACTTAGCTCAGTACGTGTGGGCACGCACGAACCCGGTTTGTTTTCCCACTCGGGGAAAGATGAGAATCTTATCTTGTGTATGAAAATGATTGTTTTCGGCAACATATACGGAATGCGGTGATTGCTAGTAAAGATGATAGTTGTTACTATCATCTGAATCCACATCTTCTACAACTGTCGTGTTACTACATTCACTTTTTGTCAAACACATTTTCATTATGCGTTCCTGCGCAGGCGCGCGCGGGGACGGTGAAGGAAGTGTGGAGTGATGTACAGATGAACTCAGTATGGGGGCCTCTATAGATCAGAAGCCACTCCAAGAGTAGTAGAGAAGATTATGAGGAAACGAGCAAGTAATGAATTGAAAAGGATGGGCTATTTATAGTTGAACTTGAAGCATATGATCATGCCAAGTGTTAGGGGATATTCTAAGGTTATCCCAGGTGTATTTTGAGGTGTCAAGAGCTGCACATGAGTGACATTCCGCGAGAAAGGTGGCACAACGGCAGAATACCTTGGCCTTTAAAGCGCCTATGGTTTTGAATGCTTAGAGTCCGCAAGCACAACTGGCTTACGGTCTGTAAGACCTTGCCAGATACAAATAATTATCTTCCTTACGGTCCATAAGCTATTAAGTTTTACGGCCCGTAAGAGTCACTTAGTGGCCAAATTAATCAGCATGTTGACATAAATGGTCCCTCCACAATCATTCTTCCATAATTTTACACATTTAGTCTCTCTCGTCTAAAAACGTGGCATAATTGAGAGTTAATCGGACACGTGTCATTATATAACTTGACACAAATTTCAGAGGCATTACAGGTTTGGATAAGGCAAAGGGAGAATTTGGAAATGAAACGAAAAAGAGGGTTTAAACTTAAATAACCAGCAAATGTATAACGTACATAAGAAAGAGTAAGTACAACACCCAAATGCATAAAAAAACACTAAAGTCATGAGTGTAATCCAACAATGCATAAACCACTTTTATATATATATATATATATATATATAGGTAAAGAGTACTGTACAAATGCCCTTATCGTACATTACGTACGCGCCAATCTCAGCCGTCGGATCTTTTATCGCCCATTGAATTCGCATGTTGGTTTTGTTGTAACAATTTCGCATGTGATATTTTTTGATGAAATCGCATGTTGTTTTTTGTAACAATTTCGCATGTGATAATTTTGATTAAATAACATGTTGTTTTTTTTAACAATTTCGCATGTGGTAATTTTGATGAAATCGCATGTTAAAAAAACAACATGCGAAATTGTTATAAAAAAACAACATGCGATTTCAATGTCGGAAGATGATCTGACGGCTGAGATTGTAGCGTACGTAATGTACGATAAGCGCATTTGTATGATAACCGGCCTCTATATATATATATATATATATATATATATATATATATATATATATATATATATATATATAGGGGATCGCTAAAATAAGAACCACCTCCAGTTATGAGAACCACTTTATAGCCTTTAGATTAACTTGATGGATGGATGAGATTAAAAGTAACAAAAACTAATATTAAATAAAATTTGTCTTATTATGTCTTTTATATTTTAATCAAAAAGGGTAGATTGGTAAAATAACTCTTTTTTGTCTTTTTCACTTTATTATTTTTTAATTACTTTTTGTTTTATTATATTACTTTTTAGTTTTATTATATTACTTTTTATTTTTTAAAAAGATTTCTTTATTAAACAAAAATTTTGAAAATCAGATTTTTTATATAAAAAAAATTTATGCGCGTTTTTTTACCACCCGTTTTTTACGCGCGTTTTTTTACGACCCGTTTTACGCTCCGTTTTTTCACGCCGATTTTGCGACCGTAGTTTTTAAGTGCCGTTTTTAGGCCCGGTCTTAGGCGCCGTTTTTTGCCGCGCCGTTTTTTACGTCACGTTTTTTACAAGCCGTCCCGTTTTAGCGCGCCGTTTTAGCGTCACGTTTTTTTACAAGCCGTCCCGTTTTTTGTCGTCCCGTTTTAGCCGTCCCGTTTTTTGCCGTCCCGTTTTTTGCCGTCCCGTTTTAGCCGTCGAGTTTTTTTACAAGCCGTCCCGTTTTTTTACAAGCCGTCCCGTTTTAGCCGTCCCGTTTTTTTACAAGCCGTCACGTTTTTTACAAGCCGTCCCGTCTTTTGCGCCCCATTTTTTACGTCCCGTTTTTTTTCGCCCCATTATTTACGTCCCGTTTTTTGCCGCGCCGTTTTTAGCGTCACGTTTTTTTACAAGCCGTCCCGTTTTTTGCCGTCCCGTTTTAGCCGTCCCGTTTTTTTGCCGTCCCGTTTTTTGCCGTCCCGTTTTAGCCGTCCCGTTTTCTGCCGTCCCGTTTTAGCCGTCCCGTTTTTTTACAAGCCGTCCCGTTTCACGCCCCGTTTTTTTACGTTTTACTCGTCGGTTTTTTACGTTTTACGCGTCGGTTTTTTACGTTTTACTCGTCGGTTTTTTACGTCTTACGCGTCGGTTTTTTACGTTTTACGCCCCGTTTTTTTACGTTTTACGCGTCGGTTTTTTACGTTTTACGCGTCGGTTTTTTACGTTTACGCGTCGGTTTTTAACGTTTTACGCCCCGGTTTTTTACGTTAACGTTTTTTACGTCCCGTTTTAACGCGGCGTTTTTTACGTCCCGTTTTAACGCGGCGTTTTTTAAGTGCCGTTTTATTTACGTTTTACGTTTTACGAAAAACTTTTTACGTTTTACGAAAAACTTTTTACGTTTTATGTTTTACGTAAAACTTTTTACGTTTTACGAAAACCTTTTACCTTTTACGTTTTTACGCGTCGCTTTTTAACGCGTCGTTTTTTAACACGCCGCTTTTACGGCCGACTTTTTACATTAAAAAATTTACGTTTTTTGTTAAAAAAATTTACGTTTTACGTTAAAAAGGTTTACGTTTTACGTTAAAAAATTTACGTTTTACGTTAAAAAATTTACGTTTTACGTTAAAAAGTTTACGTTTTATGTTTTTACGTTTTACGTTAAAATATTTACGTTTTACTTTAAAAACTTTACATTTTTACATTAAAAAGTTTACGTTTTACGTTAAAAGTTTACGCTTGACGTTAAAAAATGTATGTTTTACGTATTGCGTTAATTTTTTTAATCTTTTTACGTTTTACATTAAACTTTATTACGTTTTACGTTTTAAACTTTTTACGTAAAACTGTTTTAAGCGTTGTTTTTTACGTTTTACAACTTACGCACCGTTTTTTTAAACGTTTTTTTAAGCGTTTTACGTAAAACTTTTTAAACTTTTTACGTTTTACGTTAAACTTTTTAAGTTTTACGTTTCACGTAAAACTCTTTACGTTTTACGTTAAAAAGTTTACGGTTTAGATTAAAAAGTTTACGGTTTACAATAAAAAGTTTACGGTTTAAAAAATTTACGTTTTACGTTAAAAAGTTTACGGTTTTGGCACTTTTTTCAAAAACAACTACACAAAAACGAACACACCCAAAAATCGCAACTCGGTAGATGTCTCAGATAGATTGTTATCATCATCGACTGGGAAAAAAAATTAAAAAACAACAAAAATCAAAAACAATGATCGGATTCTTGAAAAAAACGGGGCTTGGCTCAGATTTTTTCGATAATCAGAGGCTGCAAAGTGGGGTTGCAGGTTCAAAAATCTACCATCCACCAACCGTGCCGCGCCATCGTCAACAAAATATACGTTTTTTTTTTCATCATCACCGCCCAAATTCACTGGTCGAAATCTACCAAAAAGCACCAGATTCAACCGAATAAAACCCAGCACCAGATTCAACTGAATCAAACCCATATTCAAGCAGTTTCCACAGAATTCAACCCATATTCAACAGAATTAAAAACCCAGATCTAAACCCAGATTCAAAAAATCAAAGAAACCAAATCAAAATCCCCAACATATGCAAAAAATCAAACCATCAAACCAAATAAAAACCCAGATCTAAACCCACAAGAACACATGCAAAAAATCAAAGAAACCAAATCGAAAACCCAGATCTAAACCCAACCAAAAAATCAAACCATCAAACCCACATAGTTCATCAGACCCACATACCAGAGAAATCAACAAAAGAGGCCCAAGAAACTCGTCGGGAGGAGACCGGGACCTCCGCCGCTCACGGCGGCGCTGCCGCCGGTCCACCACCCAGCCACTGCCACAACTCCACCCGTCTTCCACCACCTACCAACCACCTCCCACCACCGACCAAACACCTCCCACCATCGCCTCGCCACCGAACAAAATCACCAATCGCACCACCGGCACCACCAACATCGCCGGCACCACCGACATCATCATCGCCATTAAAACTCCCAGATGAAGAACAAGGCTCATGTGTGGGTTTCCACATCATCATCGCTCTTTAATCTCTCAGATGAAGAGCAACCAGAAGAACTGGTCTTTGAA